>CM035283.1:16550452-16593711 GCA_020226075.1 Hydropotes inermis | reverse complement strand
ATTTTGCCTTTTTGCATTTCTTTTCCATGGGGATGGTCTTGATACCTGTCTCCTGTACAATGTCATGAACTTCTGTCGGTAGTTCATCAGGCTCTCTGTCTATCAGATCTATTCCCTTAAATCTATTTCTCACTTCCACTGTATATTCATAAGGGGTTTGATTTAGATCATACTTGAATGGTCTAGTGGTTATCCCTACTCTCTTCATTTTAAGTCTGAATTTGGCAATAAGGAGTTCATAATCTGAGCCACAGTCAGCTCCCGGTCTTGTTTTTGCTCACTGTATAGAGCTTCTCCATCTTTGACTGCAAAGAATATAATCAATCTGATTTCAGTGATGACCATCTGGTGATGTCCATGTGTAAAGCCTTCTCTTGTGTTGTTGGAAGAGGGTGTTTGCTATGATCAGTGCGTTCTCTTGGCCAAACTCTATTAGCCTTTGCCCTGCTTCATTCTGTACTCCAAGTCCAAATTTGCCTGTTACTCCAGGTGTTTCTTGACTTCCTGCTTTTGCATTCCAGTCCCCTATAATGAAAAGGACATCTTTTTGGGGTGTTAGTTCTAAAAGGTCTTGTAGGTCTTTACAGAACCAGTCAACTTCGACTTCTTCAGCATTACTGGTTGGGGTATAGGCTTGGATTACCATGCTATTGAATGGTTTGCCTTGGAAATGAACAGAGATCATTCTGTCGTTTTTGAGATTGCATCCAAGTACTGCATTCCGGACTCTTGTTGACTATGATGGCTCCTCCATTTCTTCTAAGGGATTCCTGCCCACAGTAGTAGATATAATGGTCATCTGAGTTAAATTCACCCATTCCAGCCCATTTTAGCTCGCTGATTCCTAGAATGTCGACATTCACTCTTGCCATCTCCTGTTTGACCACTTCCAATTTACCTTGATTCATGGACCTAACATTCCAGGTTCCTGTGCAATATTGCTCTTTACAGCATCAGACCTTGCTTCTATCACCAGTCACATCCACCATTGGGTATTGTTTTTGTTTTGGCTCCATCCCTTCATTCTTTCTGGAGTTATTTCTCCACTGATCTCCAGTAGCAGCTTGGGTACCTACTGACCTGGGGAGTTTCTCCTTCAGTATCCTATCATTTTATCTTCTTATACTATTCATGGGGTTCTCAAGGCAAGAATACTGAAGTGGTTTGCCATTCCCTTCTCCAGTGGACCACATTCTGTCAGACCTCTCCACTGTGACCCGATCATCTTGGGTGGCCCCATGCGGCTTGGCTTAGTTTCATTGAGTTAGACAAGGCTGTGATCAAGTTAGCTAGTTTTCTGTGATTATGGTTAGTGTGTCTGCCCTCTGATGCCCTCTCGCAACACCTACCATCTTATTGGGTTTCTCTTACCTTGGACAAGGGGTATCTTCTCACAGCCGCCCCTCCTGACCTTGAATGTGGAGTAGCTCCTCTCGGGCCTCCTGCGCCCAGCAGCAGCCGCTCCTTGGAGGTGGGACAAATGAGTTTTTTGCCTGCCTTTTGTATCACACACACAGATACAAAAGGCAGGCAAAAAACTGATTCTGGAAGATAATACAGCAGAACTAGAGGAGGAAGTTTCTCACCACATTAAGATATTGAATAAGTTAATAATAGAGTATTAGATGAGAAAATAAATGAGAGATGATAAATGGAATGGCATAAATGGTAGGTAGCAGATCTCAGGAAACAAGTTCAGTGGCCAAGAACATTCCAGAGATCATAAAAAGGTAGGAACTTTAAGGAACAGAACAGATATAGTAGAACATCAAATTTCATACCTAGAGCTAAAGCTTGCTATAAATAAAATGAATTCTGATAAAAATATGACAATATATAAATATATATGTATATACACAAATTTTTATACATATAAATAGATGTCTAATTGTGGATAAAAGCCAACTGATAAGAAAGGATGCGTAGTGTCCCTAGATAAGAGAAGAAAAACTAAATTATACAAAAAGAAGAACATGCTGCTTTCAAGAATGCTTGGTTAGAAACCCTCTTTTCCACTTACATACACTTATAAAATATGGAAATTCAAATGTAATTGAAAAATCAGACCTTCAGTTAGCCAAAAATTCTGAAATATGTCACATACAAGTGAGAAAAAAGCATTTACTAATCATAATTTCCTCGACAACATAAATACAGGAGAAAATAGTGCAACAATAAAAATGTTTTAAAGAAAAAATAATCTTGCCCATAAATATTAAAGAATGCTGATCACCGAAGAATTGATGCTTTTGAACTGTGGTGTTGGAGAAGACTCATGAGAGTCTCTTGGACTGCAAGGAAATCAAACCAGTCAGTCCTAAAGCAAGTCAGTCCTGAATATTCATTGAAAGGACTAATGCTGAAGCTGAAGCTCCAATACTCTGGCCACCTGATGTGAAGACCTGACTCATTGGAAAAGACCCAGATACTGGGAAGGATTGAAGGCAGGAGGAGAGGAGGGCGACTGAGAATTAGATGGTTGGATGGCATCACTGACGCAATGGACATGAGTTTGAGCGAGCTCCAGGAGTTGGTGAAGGACAGGGGAGTCTGGCATGCTGCAGCCCATAAGGTCGCAGAGTCGGACACGACTGAGTAACTGAATAACAACAAATGTTGTATGTATTCAGATGAGAGTATATTGATTTGAAGATGGACTAGCACTATGAAGTAACAAGATGTAAGACCTGCAGTTAATACAGAATATTCTGCTGATACCCAAAGTTCCTCCTTTTAAGTACTAGTGGCAAAAAGAAATGCCACATCTCAAAATAACATATTGAATCAATTGTGACAACTATGTTATCCTGTTTTGATTATGAAGTTGCATATAATAAATAACAATCCTTAAAACCTTGCTCTGCTGCTGGGAATATTGATGTCAGACTTTCAATTCAGAAAGGGAATTACAGCATTTGATGGGTCAGATATGTGAAGAACATTTTCTTGCAGAGATTAAGTCAAGAAAAAATGTTGTGTTAAAAAGAGGCATGTCCTCTGACTTGAACCTTTTCTTCCCTTGGCTGACACTATGTTATAATTTTTTGTTCACATTTCTAGAAGAATTTTTTTTTCTCTCTTTAGCTGCTAAAATCACAGATTCTTGGTGACATTTGGGGTATATTTTTCTTCTGCCTCAAGCTTTTTGGGAAAGAAATAGATCTTAAGTGTGATTCTCTGTAATTTTAAAATATTTTACATCCTGGTACATTATTATATAGATATTTTTGCATTTGAATTCTATTGATTAAATGAGAAGATTTATTAATTGTAAGAAATAGACAAGTATAGTCAAGAAAAAAAAAAAAAAAAACAGTAAAAGCAATGCTTCCAAAGATTGTCACTAAGTTATCTTACTGAGTGTGAAATATACTAAGTGAATTTGAAAAAACATTCTAGATCTCTGATAAAACCAGTATTAAACTATCAAATTTTTATCCCTATAATTAATCAAAGTTATACTTAGTTCCATGTCCATCAGTCAGTCAGTTCAGTTGCTCAGCTGTGTCCGACTCTTTGCTACCCCATGAATCGCAGCAGGCCAGGCCTCCCTGTCCATCACCAACTCCCGGAGTTTACTCAAACCCATGTCCATCGAGTTGGGGATGCCATCCAGCCATCTCATCCTCTGTTGTCCCCTTCTCCTCCTGCCCTCAGTCCCTCCAAACATCAAGGTCTTTTCCAGTAAGTCAACTCATCACATGAGGTGGCCAAAGGATTGGAGTTTCAGCTTCAGCATCAGTCCTTCCAATGAACACCCAGGACTGATCTCCTTTAGGATGGACTGGTAGGATCTCCTTGCAGTCCAAGGGACTCTCAAGAGTCTTCTCCAACACCACAGTTCAAAAGCATCAATTCTTTGGTGCTCAGCTTTTTTTATAGTCCAACTCTCACATCCATACATGACCACTGGAGAAACCATATACTTGACTAGATGGACCTTTGTTGGCAAAGTAATGTCTCTGATTTTCAATATGCTGTCTAGGTTGGTCATAACTTTCCTTCCAAGGAGTAAGTGTCTTTTAATTTCATGGCTGCAATCACCATCTGCAGTGATTTTGGAGCCCCCCAAAATAAAGTCTGACACTGCTTCCCCATCTATTTACCATGATGTGATGGGACAAGATGCCTTGATCTTAGTTTTCTGAATGTTGAGCTTTAAGCCAACTTTTTCACTCTCCTCTTCCACTTTCATCAAGAGGCTCTTTAGTTCCTCTTCACTTTCTGTCATTAGGGTGGTGTTAACTGCATATCTGAGGCTATTGATATTTCTCCTGGCCATCTTGATTCCAGCTTGTGATTCATCCAGACTGGTATTTCACATGATGTGCTATGCACAAAATCAAATAACCTTCCAGATCTCTTCCAAATTGAAGTTACAGATCAGGAACAACTCTCTAAGGAGCTGTCAAGGAGAACCAAGAGGCTGAAAACTAAAGAGAAGAAATAGCCAGAGATGGCAGAAATTATTTTGTTTTTAACATACATTAAGATATGCAAATAAAGCCAGCCATGATTTTTTTCTTCTTAACAATCTGTCTCATGCCCAGCTGTTCAACCATTCCAGGGATGACTTTGTGGTTATAAGAGATAATGTGAGCAAGGACAGCACATCACCTATATTTCTATCCTCTTAATGCTGTGACTCATGAATTTTCAAAAGCCATTTTGAAACATTTACTTTGATTTATAGCTCCCATAATTAATATTGCTCTTTAATAACTGGTCCTTGGATTGCCTCTGTATCAATTCTTAGTTGCTCAGCCATGTCCGACTCTTTGCGACCCTATGGACTGTAGCTCTCCAGGCTCTTCTACCCATGGACTTCTCCAGGCAAGAATATTGGAGTGGGTTGTCATTTTCTTCTCCAGCAGATCTTCCCAATCCAGGGACTGAACCCAGGTCTCCTGTATTACAAGCAGATTCTTTACCATTTTAACCATCAGGATGATGCAAAGTGATGGTAATAATATATGCAAGTGAACATAAAAAATAATGTACATATAACTGGCTGAGATATACAGATGCATGAAAAGTCTTCTGCAGGCCTTGTCTGAAATTTTAACTGTATCTGTTGACTTGGCCAAAAAGTTCTTTTGGGTTTCCCCATAACTTCTTACAGGGAAAAACTGAATAAACTTTTGGGCCAACCCAACATTATTAGTGCTTTTCTTTTTCTGCCAATATACTATTTTTTACACATTGCTCTGATCAATGTTGAATTAATTTATTAGTGCTCCTTATGACAATCTTAAATTCAAGAATGGTCTAATGGTCTTCATGATGCCACTTCTTTATGCATGGTTACCCAGGAAGTCAATATGAAATTGATTTTAAGAAGTCTCCTTACATGTCAGGCAATTACTCTAAGTCTGAAGCTTACAATATATGCTAAATTCATTCACACACTTATTTTTGTTTTCTTGTTATAAATGCCACTGTATGCATGAATTTAGAATGTTGTTGACATCTGAAGGAAGAACCAGCTGTGAGGCAATGCTCCAGCACATAGATTTGGATATATATACAGAAAGAAATTAACTTGTTAAGGGACTTGATTTAGAGGTCAACCTGTAAAACTGCGACAGCAATAAAAACAAAACAAAACTGTATTTGGTCAGACAAGAATATGAAATTGAATAATGAATTCCATCACTACTCCTAGTTCTCAATCTAATGTTCTGTGAATCAGTGAACTAGGATATATTCAATATGTGTTGTGAACAAATACACTAATCTGATACCAAATAAGTAAAGATTGAGTAAACACACTTGAGTAACTTAAAATAACCAATCCAGGCTGACTCAGTCATGTTCAATTTGTCATATTTAAGCCTGCAATTGTAACATTAAAAAAATCAGTGTACAGAAATAAATATTATGATGATGATATAATTTGGAAAAAAGTGAGCTTTAATTGAATTTCTTGAGCACTTTCATATTACATCACTATTATGTTAATTTTTAAAATTTTTATGTTATAACAACTAGTAGCCTATGAAGCAGCTTGTTATAGAAATGTTTCTCAGTGCAGACTGGTAATATTTATATCTGTATCCATAATTATTTATTAAAAATGAAATAAAACATGTTATATTTGACAGAAGATGACTAGGCTCTTAGATAAAAAGTCTGTCTACACATCATTGATTAAAGCAGATTCCAGCTAGTTTTAACTTTTGTTCTGTTGAAACCTGGTACTCCTGGAAAAGCTTCATTATTGGGCTTTCATGATAGCTGAGAGTAGGATGTGTGACAAGAGAATTTGACCAAGAGTAGAATATTCTCCCCTTTAAAATCCTCAGATGGAAATAGGATGCCATCAGAGCATTATTAAAGGTGATTCGAGTTTTCCTATCCAAGAACACAGAATGTCTTTCTAATCACTAGTCTTCCTCCCAGCTGTTTACAAACTTCTCCAGGGGATCTTCCCAACCCAGTGACTGAACCCAGGTCTCCCGCAAGGTTGCAGGCATATTCTTTCCCAGCTGAGCCACTAGGGAAGCCCAAGAAAACTGGACAGGGCAGCCTATCCCTTCTCCAGGGCATCTTCCCGATCCAGCAATTGGCTGGGGTCTCCTGCATTGCAGGCAGATTCTTTACCAATTGAACTATCAGGGAAGACCCTAAAGTTATATCATTTTATGATATACAAGACTGAAAATTTTTGTTAGATGTATTCCTAGGTATTGTGTTTTTTCTATCTGTTGGTGGTTTATAAAAATGCAATGGACTTTTGCATATATATCTTAGCTATCTCTGATGAACATAACTTTTGTTAATTTTAAAGTATGTATTTTTAACTTTAAGATCTCCCCCTGAATTTGAGCAAACTCCTGGATATAGTGGAGAACGGAGGAGTCTGGTGTGCTCCAGGCTATGGGACCTCAAAGAGTCAGACATGACTTAACAGTGGTACAACAACAATCAATCTAATAACTTTCAAATAAGGAACATTTAATTTCTTTCTTTCCAGTAGTTATTACTTTATTTATATATGTTTTAATTTTCATGCTCACTGGCATATATTTCCATATATGCCAGATAATAGCCAACTCCCTGGACACATTACCAGATTTAAAGAATATGAATTTATCATTTCACCTTCACAATTTATTTTTGCCATAGATTTTGATAACATAATTTATCATCAAAGATTTTTTATTCTATTCTAAACTCATTAAGAGTTACTAGCTTGAAGTATTCTGAATATTATTTATTTTTTTATTTTATGAAAAGCATAATATTTTATCTCATACTGAAATTCATTGAAGGATTTCCTATCAGTGAAGAAAATTGTGTTTCTGAAATACTTAACTTGATGATTTGTTAACTTCTTTATCTGCCTAAGATTAGCCCACCTATGTTTATAAGATAGGATTGAATAATTCTGACTGGGATCAGAAGGCCGTGTCTTTAATCACACATCATACAACCTCTCTTTGACTCAGCAAATACACTAGTATGTGTGTACCAGGAGATATTTGTCTGACATATAAATTATAGAAATTAATACAACTTTAAATTGAGGGTACTAATTATACTGCAAGCCTGTCATAAATGTATGTCATAATATTATACCCATTAATAAAGACATACTTATACATATATGTTCATGTCCACATCTAACTCTACACCTACCTACACTTACATCTTTATGTATGTATATGAATATGTACATCATTATGTATGTGTGTATCTATTTATCTCTATATCAGCAAGGGATATGACTCAGCACACAAGGATGTTACTTGAGAAATAAATATGTGAATAACAACACTAATGGAAACCAAATCACTCATGTATAAATATCATGTGTTTCATGTATGAATACATATGTGAATGCACATTGATAAACAGAATTCTAATGTTTGCCCCTGGAGAACAGGGCAATGGTGTGAAACACGGAAAGGTGACAAAAGGGCTATAATTCTAGGTGTGCTTTTACTTTATATGCATATGTGTGTATAAATATATCAAAGGAGAAGATTAATGTCAGAATGGGTAAATGATGAGTGTGCAGGTATATTCACTGAAGGGTTAAAATTGTGTATTTTAAATATAGATATAAAATAAATAGAAAACTAAGAACATAAGCTTTTGAGACAATTGCAATCTCATCTATCTGTCATTCTTTAATAACTTCTTAAATATAGTTTTATCCTCAATGTCGGGAAAGGAAATGTTAATAGTTTAGACATCTTAAAAATTAGTGACACCAATTGTTTAATTGTCTCAAGTGAACTATGTGTAAATTATAAAAATTGTTCCTTGTTTCAGTTTAGTGCCTTTTATATTTTCTGGCTTCTTAGACAACAATTTCAACACTGAAAAATTTTAGTCATTGTAATCATTGTTTGTTCACTTACTCAACATATTCTCTTTCTTCATGGATCTAATACGGATTTATTTTATATTTAGACAATGTAATTTAAGGTTTTGAGGCTTGTTTTTAATGTGATGAAAAGAAAAAGAAATGTAAAAGTGCTTTCTCACACATGCAGTCATGCTTTTTCGTACATTTTTATCTGATTCCTTTGGCAAAAACTAAAACAGCCACCTAGAAGCCAGCTGGGTTGGTTCAGTCCATCTTTCCATGGTACAATGCAGGAGAACTGTGAAAAATCTATAGCAAAAGGAATATAAGGAGGGGGTATTGCAGGTGACTTTCAGGATAAATGGCTGAATCACTGAAACTGAAATAAATGATGAATTCTTTGCCTCACATCATTTCCATTTTAATCTACCCGAATACAAATAAAACACTGAAATTGAATATGTTCTGGAGAATGTACATTTGGATATTTTACCTCTAGTCAGTTGAATTTAATTCTATTTATGATTTAAAAATTCCAACTGAAACATGAGGAGTGGTGATAATAGCCAAGTGGCCGCTAACTTGCTGATGAAGAACATTCTCACATTCTTCTGCTTCATCTGCAAACTCTGTAAAATGAGTTCTGTTCTCTGACAGGTCACTTGTCATCTTTCCCATTTTATTAGAATGCAGAGCAGTCCAACTTTGCACCAGGAATAAGGCAGCTAGTTTGTTTTATGTTACCTCTTTGGATTTGGTATTTTATATGACAAGAATCTAATCTACATTTTAATATGTCACTATTTTAATGAAAAAGGGCTACCTCCAGAGCATTAATGTAGTGGCAACTGGTAGTTTTGGGGCACTGGGCATAAATGGGGAGATGAGAGATGTGAAATGAAACCATTATGTCACTACAGGTTGGTACTATGGTGTGCACCATTCATCTTCAGATTTAATTTAAATTAGCAAGACTGGAGCTTCATGAAATCACACTTTAGAGAGAGGTGAGCTCTTGTAATAACATCATATAATTCTTTTGTTTAATAAATGAGAATATTAAGATTTCTATTAAAAGTTATTAACCTTCTCAAAGTCATTCACATAGCTACCCATAGAAATATATTATAATTAGCAACATATTTTCTATTTTATAATATCTACATTGGGCTTTCCAGGTGGTGCTAGTGGTAAAGAATCTGCTTGACAATGCAGATGACATTCGATCCTTGGGTTTGGAAGAGACCCTGGAGTAGAAAGTGGTTACCCACTATAGTGTTCTTGCCTGAAGAACTCCATGGACAGAGGAGTCTGGCAGGCTACAGTCCCTGGAGCCACAAGGAGTCAGATACAGTTGAGTGACTGAACAATGTCTCATCCTAAAGCTTGTGTTTTTCCCATGTACTAGGTCAAATGTCTATATTTTCATAGCAATATACTAACAATACATTAAATTTAACTTTGTAATGCATTAGTTTCCTTAGGCCTTGAAGAGAGACTCCTTTTTGGATAGACTCTTTATGTTATTCTCAATACAAATTTGAAAAGTAAAGTTTACAGTTAAAACATAGGACACCCAGTTAAACTCAAATTTTAGTTGACTGATGATGCATTTAAGATTAAGTATGCCCTGTATATTTTTGAGATAGTTCATGCAAAAAAAAAAAATTAACCATTTATCTAAAATTCACATTTAAATGAGTGTTTTTATTTTCCATATTTGGCAACCCTAACTCCAAAGTACAGAATGGAACAAGTAAAGTAGAAAATCTCCTAATTCAAAGAGAAGTTTTCAGGTTTTTATTAAGTTGTATTTCTTTATGTATCATACCTGCTAATCCTTTGTTGCCTTTTTTATCATGATTATATCCTGTATATTAACACTTTTCTTCCATTTGCCTTAAGTTATAGTTAGATGAGCACATTTTCAAATTTGAATATAATCAAAGTTAATTAACCATTTCCTTTGTACTTAATAATGCTTGTGTCTCATCCTTCCCTTTGTCAAAATAATTTAGTCATTTCTTTTATACTTAACAATGTTTGTGTCTCATCCTTCCTTTTATCAAAATATAAAGATTTCAACATACTATTTATCAAAATTTTGGAATTTTAGTTTTTAAGATTGAAGTTATAATCTAGATGGCATTGATTTCTGTATAGAATGTGAAGTGAAACCTTATTTCTTATTTTATGTAAAATAATATTTTTTTTTCCAGCTCACCTGTATCCTGGAGTGACATGCTATTTCTCTCATAGACCATGGATCCATACAAGCACAGAGTGTATAATATGTATGTGGAAAAAGTAGCCATGAAAAATGATACAGCAAAAGTTCAGCTTCCCACACTTAGGGTACATTCCTCTGAATACCTGATGAGAGATTTACTCCTCTGGGAGCAATAAATTCCTCATCTTATCTCACAATAAAAAATATTTGATGAGATGCAGATTGAAAAGCTCATAAAAAATTCAGTCCTTTCAGAGGAGAGAAATCATAGTCTTCATCTTTCTTATAAAACTAGGTTAAGAATATGGTACTTGTTGTCTCCCTTAAAAAATAAGAAATCAGAATATGCTAAAAATAAATCTATAAATGTGAGGAGAAACTAGAGATCTCATAAAATGACCTCGGAGTAACAAATGAGAGATTAAGCTGTCATGGTGAGTATGAGACATGATGGGAAAAATGATTGCTTACTTCTAAAACAAGCCCAGAAATAATGCACAGATATCTTGTTTTAAGTTTGTCTTTGGATTTAAGATAAACTTTATGCCTCCAAAGAAGTTGTGCACCTTTAGATTCTTCATGTTCAAGATTAAACAGAAATAAATCAAAAAGCATAAAAAAAGATGATGAACATTCACTGGGCCATGAACTTAGCCTTTTATTTATTTCAACTGCCTCAGGATTGCTTTTAATTAGAGGTTAACATTTAGGCAAAAAAAGGAAGAATGAAACATCAATCTTCATAAAAAGTCGCTAAGAACACCAACTATATGCACAACAAAAAGAAAAAAAAAAGATGAATTTCTCACAAAGTCTGAAATTTTATGCCTCACAAAATACCATTAATGAAGTGAAATCTACAAAATGGGAGAAAATTCAGGCAAATCATATATATGATTAAAAAAAGACTTGTATCTAAAATATATAAAAACACAATTCACTAATAAAAAGTTAATATGGGAACTTTCACGGTGGTCTAATGGTTAAGAATACCCCTTCCAAGGCAGGGGACCCAGGTTTGATCCCTGGTTGGGGAACAAAGATCCCATATGCGGAGGGGCAACTAAACCCATCTTCCACAACTCCCAAGGCCGTGTGCTCTGGAGTTCCCACACCACAGCCAGGGAGAAACCCACACACTGCAATGAAGTTCTCTCTTGTTGCAACTGAGACTGGACCCAACTAAGTGAATCAAGTTAATATAATTTAATAATAGAAAAAAGATTCAAATAGATATTTATCCAGGAAAGATATGCAAATAGCTAAAAAAAAGCACCTGAAGAGATACTCACATCATTAGTCATTAGACAGATACAAACAGAAGCAGAATGAGTATCTCTTCATACTCACTGGGGCTTCCCTGCTGACTCAGATGGTAAAGAATCTGCCTGCAGTGAGGGAAATGTGGGTCCAATCCCTGGGTTAGAAAGATCCCCTGGAGAAGGAATAGCTATCCACTCCAGTATTCTTGCCTGGAGAATTTCAAGCACAGAAGAACCTGATGGCTACAGTCCATGGGGTCACAAAGAGTCAAACACAACTGAAAGACTAACGCTTTCACTTTTGAGGAGAGATACAAAAAAGAGACTCATGGTAAAAAGTGTTGGTAAGGATGTGGAGAAATTGGAACCTTTATATAGTGCCTATGGGAATGTAAAATAATAGACTAAGAGACTTTGAATAGTCTCGCAGTTTCTCAAAGGCTTAAACATAGTTACCATACAACTCAAAAGAAATGAAAATATATCTGCATAGCAGAGACCTGTACATGGATGTTCATGCCAGTGCTTTGCAAGGTAGCTAAAAAGTGAAAAACAAGTGCCCAACAACCAATTAATGGATAAATAAATAATAGTATATCCATATATTAGAATATTATTTGGCAATAAAGAGGAATAGAGAATGATTCATGCTACTCTGTGCTACAATATGAACTTTGAAGACAGTATACTAATCTAAAGAAACTAGTCACAAATGACTTTCCATTTATATGTAAGATTCACAATAGACAAATCTGTTGTGACAAATAAGATTAGTGGTTGGTTGAAGGGGTGGGAAGGAACTAGGGAATGACTGAAATAGGCATAGGGTCCTTTGGCAGAGGTAGTGATGAAAATGTTTTAAAATTGATTCAGATGATATTGCACAATTCTATGAATATATGAAAAAAACACTGAATTTACACTAAATGGGTGAATTTTATAGTATATTAATTCCATCTCAATTAATGGGTTACAAAAACACAGTAGGGTCACTATAAGCCTATCAACAGTGACCAGGGGCTCAAGAGAGCCCAGAATCAGAGTCTCCAGGCTTATCTCCACTAACTGAGATTTTCAGATACACCCCATTTAGTTGCAACAGATAAGTGCAGACTGGAATAATGAAAACTTGCCCTATTATTTCAGGAAATGCTTCTGGTACAGAGAACACATATTCAAATTCCCTTCTATGATGAGCTAGAGCATTGGGGCCCTACCTTGACTGGTGTGAGAATGGGCCAAGGCTGGTTTTTGATTGCTTTTGATAGGGGTAGACTAAGACATTTACACAGGCAGCTGTCCCTGGAGAGGGAAATGGCAACCGACTTCGTATTCTTGCCTGGAAAATTCCATGGACTAAAGGAACCTGGTGGGCTACAGTACATGTGGTCACAAAGAATCAGACATGACTCAGTGGATGAGCATGCATGCAAAGGTAGTTGTAGAAGTCCCAGTAGGTGATTATAGATAGAAAAATCCGTGGAATTTGGAAGAGAATTTGTAAGTAAGTGACCACTCAGGAAAGCTATTGGAATATCACAGAAGGAATCAGCCTTGCTTAACTATAAGGTCATAAGTAAAAGCACTAGATATGCCCCAGATCATTAACTCAAAGGGGGGGCGGGGGAGAGGTTCCTTCATTTTGCTAGTGGAGTTCAGCGAGAAAACGATCCTTAGGACCACAGACAGGATTTTAGGGACAGCGTGACGTTCCAAAGTGGGAGACCCTTGTTATATGGGAATCTAAGATGATTCAATATATTTTAGCATGTGTTACCAGCCTTCTGCTGATTTGAATAAGTGCTATTGCAGTCTAAGTTTGATCTCATAGGCTCAAACACTCTCCTGCCTGATTCAAAGAAGGAGTTAGTGACGTAAGCCTGACATCTACATAAAGAATGGGGACAGTTATAAAAATGTAGCCTACTTAATCCCTGGGATACAGCTCCCTCCCCTGCCCACTTGCCTCCCTCACAAGCATCCTGTATTAACTGATTTACTGCTTGCCTACTGTTTTGCCTCTCACTGAATTCCTTCTGCACTAAGACACAAAGAACCTGAGCCTCAGGAAGTCCAGACACCAGGTGAGTGATTCTAGCGAAAAGACCATGGGTTCAAGTTCAAATCTAGATTTTGGTTGGGTTAAAGACCCAGGCAGAGATGAAAAGCTTCATTTTGATGAGGAAGATGTGGGTCATCATTATCCAAGGTTAAAAACAAAAACTTGCAATTAAAATAGCTCAGATAAAGACTCTAAGTGTGTCTTCAGTAAACAGTCACCAGATAAGATGTAGCTGAATTTCAGTGCAAAGGGGATGGCAAGTGTCAACTGGAAAAAATGTACAAACTGAAAGTTGAGAATTCTGTTTTTTTCAGTGGACAGAACTGAGCACTTATGCCTGGCAAGCAGCACTCAGAGAGCTCTGAGAGAATGCTCCAAAGAGGCAAGGGAAGAGCCAGGATATATAGCAGCTTTTGCAACAAAGACCAGATAGTCAGACATCAAAAGATCTCTTTTAATTAAAGAAAACAAGACATCTCAGGTTAATGAAAAAGGAGGGAAGGGGACATGGTACAGCCTTTAAAAGAATGACACAACATAAACTGATTAGAACAAAGTAGGACCAAGACGGTGAATATGTCGACTTCCACTAGCCTTTGAGCCTCCGTATATGTTCACTGTAACACATGAGCATGCTAATTGACACATCTGGACCATTTACTTCAGACTGGGACTTGAGCCCACGTGCTGGGACTCAAACCCAGTTGAAACCCATGGAATCTAGTTTCAGGACCTAATGAAGCTCAGGTTCTTGATGTCTCATCGCAGAAAGAATTCAGTGAGAGACAACCAAATATCACCAAAAGTGATAGGTAAGAAGTGGATTTATTCAGATTCAGAGAGAAGCATATTCCACAAAGTGTGGGCCATCACAGAGGGCACGTGTGGCCACAAAATGTGATGTGGTTAGTTTCTATGGGCTAGGTAATTTCATATGATAATGAGTGGAAGGATTATTTCAACTATTTTTGGGAAGGGGTGGAGATTTCCAGGAATTGGGCCAAGGCACACTCCTTGGTCTTTTGACAATGACTTGGAACCATTCATGGCTCCTCTGGGTTTGTCCTTTAGCTTGCTGATTGAGGCTCAAGTTCTAATCAAAGTCAACTTATCTGAGAAATCTTGGGCCCATTTGATTCTAATCAGTTTATGTTGTGTCCTTGGGCTATGTCATTCTTTCAAAAGTTGGCTCTACCACTTTCCCTCTTGTTACACACCCACAGACAAGGGTGGGTGTCAAAAAATGGGTAATGGCCCAATTTCTGGAAAGTCTCATTCCTTCCCCAAGATTTCTGGAATACTCATCTCACTCATTAGCCTATGAAATTACCAATCCTTGTAACAACTGATGCAGGAAAGCATGAGCTCAATTCCTGGGTCAGGTAAGTGGAGAAGAAAACGGCAACTCACTTCAGTTTTCTTGCTTGGATAATCCCATGGACAGAAGAGCTTGGTGGACTACAGTCTATGGGGTTGCAAAGAGACATGATTCAGCATGAGCACACAAATAGATAAAAATGAGCGCTCACATACACATTAAAAACTGAGAACCCCATACCCTGGTACTGCTCTCAACTTGTGAGTAGCCCCACACTCTGTCTGTAGAGTGTATTTCTTTCTAAATAAATACACTACCTACCTATCTCTTTGTCTCTCACTGAACTCTTTCTGTGATGAGACACCAAGAACCTGAGTTTCATTAAATCCTGAGACAGAGGAGATCTCAGTTAAATGATTGTGTGTTCGAGTCCCAGTCTGAGTTACATGGTTTCATGAAAGAATTTAGCACTTTTAGCCATACATAGGTATGGTCACCTGCTGTGAAGAGCTGACTCATTGGAAAAGACTCTGATGCTGGGAAAGATTGAAGGCAGGAGAAGTGGGTGACCAAGGATGAGATGGTTGGATGGCATCACCGATTCAATGGACATGAATTTGAGCAAGCTCTGGGAGATAGTGAAGAACAGGGAAGTCTGGCATGCTGTAATCCAGGGTCACAGGGAGTTGAACGTTACTGAGTGACTGAACAACAAATGTATGGGGAGATGCATGTCTGGGTTCATAGAAATCCTCCCTTTTGTGTGCACCTCAGCTATCTGGGACCAGTCATCTTGAGTTCTCTTATCCTGAGTCTCCTCAGCGTACACTGCCTGGGAGAATGGGGATTGGGCATCCTCTTTCCATCCTGGGTTCCCTCAAGGCTCATCCTCCTATAGTGGCTGATGGCTGTAACATTCTTTGCCTTCTGATACAGTGAGTGGCATTCTCATTCCACAGGAGGACAATCTCTACCGGAGATAGGGAATTTTAAACACAAGAAGATGGGTGGGGTTCTTGCATAGGAAACTGCTTTAACTGGAATAAAATTGTATAAAGTAGATATTCAAAAGTCCACACTCCACAAAATACAACAAAGAATCCGAAAATCCATAGAAACTGTAGTGTTTGTATGCTAGTTGGTCCTAGATTGAGACAAAGAGTTAAGAAGATCTGCGAAGAAGACCAAAGCTATTCTGGAAGCCAGTGGGCTTTACCAGCAGTAACGAAGGAGCCCTGGCATCCTGGCATGTGCTGTCCCAGCCAGAGCTGTAAATCTCAGCTATGGGTTATTAGTCTGGGTGGAGAAACAGCAACAGTTCCATCATCAGGAAAAAGCATTTCCCAACCAGAGTTAGCAAAAAATTTCCAGTTAACTTTGCTCTGAGATGTTTTTCCTCTGTTTGATATTTTGCTGTAATAAAGAACTCTTTACTGTAGCAAAATAGCCAGTTAGAATGCTAACTATTCTCCTCAAGCAACAATATTTCATTTCCTGAAGGTTTACTACTTGAAATGGGCTTATTCTGTGAGTGTAGCAGCAATTTTCGTGAGATCTGTAAGAACTCACACTGGTGTTGTCTGTTTATTGATTTATTCATTAAAAAAATAAGATTTAGGGTAAATTGTTTTATTTCTCACACATTCCACACAATATAAAAAAAGAAAACAAAACCAAAACTACTTTCTTTCTTAGTTGAAATGTTTATTGGTGGATTAAATTATTGGTAGGATGGTTGTATAAACTGAAATTTTGTATTATTAATTTTCTTTTCTTTTTAGTTTACAGGATGAGTGGAGGAAATGATACAAAGCCTGGAATTTTAAATGAACAAAAATGTATATTTGCATTTTGATATCTCAAAGTTTATGAACACTTGTGAATCAGATCTTGAGTAGTAAAGTCTCTGCTTCTCTTTTCTTTTAATAGCAGCAAGGCAAATTTTCTCTTGTTATGTAAGTTCCATTTTACATGTAATTTTGATAAGGAATAAGGAAAGGAAATAAAAGGAAACAATAAATAAATATTGAAAGCTACCTTTCCTATAACTTTATGTGTGTGTATGTGTGTGTGTGCACTCATTTGTTCAGTCATGTCTGACTCTTTGTGACCCCATGTACTATAGCCCTCCAGGTTCTTCTGTCCATGGAATTTGCCAGGCAAGAATACTGGAGCAAGTTACTATCTCCTATTCCAGGGATCTGCTCTATCCAGGGATCAAACATGAGCCTTTTGAGTATCCTGCATTGGCAGGGAGATTCTTTACCATTGTGCTGCCTGAGAAGTCCTGCCTACAACTTTGGAAACACTCATAAAAGTACCTGATGTCACTTTCTGCATTTCTTTCTCTCCGATTCTCCTTCTTACTTTACCCTAAACACAAGAAACCATATTGTTATGAAATTCAACTTGAAGAGCTTTCTCACATACTATTACCATTCCATGACCTTACAAATGTTACAAAGATGCAGAAAAGCTTCTGCATTACTACATAAAATTTACTGATTATTTTCTAAACATAATTACAAGCATTTTAGAGCCTGGTTAATCACATTATTGATGAATAACTTGGCTATTTCATTTGTACTCATAGAATAGATAAGCAGTGCATTCATAAAGCTTCAATGAAAGTGATCATTTAATATTTTAAGGAGGCTACTCAAACTAAACAGCTTCAATAAACAATATTTATTGACAGTGAATGTGAAATAGCCTGCCATTTTGTTTGTCAGAATGTGTAGTCAATATCCACAATATAGTTTTAACAGAGGGTTTTTCAATTTTCCTTATGAATCAACAATTTATCATTTTGAATTTACATATCAGTATCATTCCATTCATATCCTGGAATACAAATGTCAAGAGAAAAATATTGTAAAACCCTAAAATAATTTCCCTGAGGGAATGAATTGCTTCTTTATTCAGAAAGCAAGACAAAATAAATGAGTAAAACCCCACAATTCTTTAGTGAGGCTCCTTTGACCATGATGTAATTGGGAGAGATACAAACCAAGAAAAGTCATTACTTTGTTAAAAAAGTGATAGAAAATAGAGAGTTGTCTGTGATACCAATTGTAAGGAGGCAGGAAGAAACATCTAGAAAGAGAAGGATCAAATAAAATAAATGAAAAAAAAATTTTAAGTAGAAAGAGAATGATCAAAAGAAGGTTGACCAAAAACAGTACAGCAGTTTGGGATTTACAACTGCAATAGGCAGGAAGAAATGACTGTGAAAAATAGCCAATGAATTTCTAGAATGATGCATTATATCACACTCTGCTAATTCAAAATGTTCACCAAATGAACTTTACATGAAGATCATGTGATACAAGAATGTGCAGGCAGGGTGTGTGATGGCAATTCAATGCCCATGGACCCTGATATTGGATAGATCTTTAAAATAAATTCTTGAATCCTGTCCTTTCCTGATGCCTTCATATTCAAGGTATGGTTCAAGAATGAATCCAGCAGGATAGAGAAGAAATGATGACAAATCTTTCTTGATCACCTGATTCATTCCAAAAGATTCTATTTTATATTAAGAATGGGCTTCCTAAGTGGATCTAATGGTAAATAATCTGCCTGCCAATTCAGGAGACATAAGAGATGTGAGTTCTAGCCTTGAGTTGGGGAGATCCCCTGGAGGAGCACATAGCAACTCACTCTAGTATTCTTGCCTGGAGAATTCCATGGACAGAGGAACTTGGTGATCTACAGTCTATAGCATCACAAAGAGTTGGACAAGAGTGAAGTGATTTAGCATGCATGTGTATTATATAAAATAAATTATATTTTTCATAGATTATCCAACATTAATATTCTAGTAATTGGTGACACATTAAACCTATAACAAAATGAGGCTCTTAGCGGTACTCCCTGAACCCAAGATGAGCTTCAGTCAATTTAAAACAAATTTCTAAAACAGTACATGTTTTCTTTAATCCTTGACCCTCATTTTCAATAACATATGCATTTATAATTTATTGTCATTATGGAGGATAGCTGTGTCATGGGTAAACTATGCTTCATGACTTTATGACAAGTCTCACATATGAGAGCTAAAGGGAGCCAGTGGCTTAGGTAGACCAGAGTCAGGTTTGCCATGGTTTTTTGTGAAGTTAGTTAAAGTCTTATGAGTGGAAGTTTGCACTTGATTAAACAATTTATTTCCATTTCACAATGGAATTTCCTGGATCCCACCACAACTTGGGAAAGACTGATTTTATTGCAAGATATACATTTTGAGTCAATAGGCAAATTCACCTTTTGTTGAGACAGTCTATTTGTATCAAGGGTCAGTAATATTTTAGAAATGGTGGCCAACTGTATATTTGTAGAATTTAGTACCTTCCAAAAGTCTCTATCCAAATTCCAGAGACTGAAAATTGCTAGCAGAATCTTATTAACAAATGTTTCACATTTGGTATTAAGACACCTGTTACTTCATAGCACCTGAAGGACAAAACAGGATTGCTTTCTGGCTGCTTAAACTGTGTTCAAACCTTCTTATTACAGACAATTTCATTTGAGTTTGCCAAATGCTAATAATTTTGTAGGCACTATAATATTATTTCCAGGTATAGAATATGCTTCTTTCAAAATCTCTAAAGCCCAATTATCTATTGGGTCACCTTATCTGAATTTAGTGGTGATAAAGCCAGCTCTTTTTCCCTTAACATGATTGATTATGCTAAAATCAAGAAAGTCACTAAAGTAAGAGAGCAAGGATTTTATCCTTTTAACCTTTGATGAGCTAATTGGACAGGAAAAAAAAATCTAAATGGAACATTGCTAAAGACAACAGGAAAGAGATACAATTAGAAGATTTAGTTGTCCATTCTTCATGTTTCCTTTCTATGAAGTTCATTTAATTAGTCAGAGACTTCTGAAATTTATTTCCACAGAAAATTGACTCACTTATTTGATTAGAAAATTGTAGAAGAATGAACTGTGTACTTCAGGTGCAATGAGTTCAACAAATAAGGAGACTATTGGAACACATTAGGCAGGTAATAATTCTTTTCATCTCTTCTCATAATTATGTAAGATTGAATATAATTATTATAATTATTCTCTTAATGTAGTTGCAATAGTAATCTTTTTAAAATGAGATAAATCAGATATGTATAATCAGCTAAAATTTCATTCAGAATTATGACTATAATAGGAAAAATTGGGAACAAGTTATTCATTCAAGAGATATTTTCAAAGCTCTACTGTTTACTATGTAGTAGTTTTGTTCACTGGGAATACAATTCTATTGCTGTAATGGAGATAACTTCTAGAAGTAGTAGACAGTAAAGAAAAGAAACTTAATCAAAAGTAGTTTCTATAATATGGTGAGGAGGTAAATTACAGGGTTAAGACATTAAAGCAAAGATCAAGTATATAGGGAAGATTAGCCATATTATGGGAGTTAGGAGGGAAGTGACACATAGAAGGAATATTAAGGAAAAGATATCTTTCTTATGTAAGGAATAGACTGAAAGCCCATGTAGCCACAGCATGATGAATAAAAGGAAGGTGATAGAAGCCATGTATGTCCCTGAGATTTCTGAGTCAACACTAAAATGAATGTATGGATCCAAATCAGCATTTATTAAATCACTAGCATTCTTCATATTTTATAATGTGTTGATGAGCCCTGATTAAACCAGAATAACTAATTCCAAATCAAAGTTGGTTTTGAGGGGATTGGTTGTTTATCTTTAACTATCTAGAGTGTAGTATATTCTGCAATCTTCTTCTGGCTATTTTATTTTAAACCTCTTCAAATCAGGCACTGAAATACTGTGTAGAGCAGACTCTTTATTATGTTAAACTGTGAAATGATCACCAGGAACTGAGTAGTATGTTTTGAAGACTTTGACACAGCTCTCTTAGCCTGTCTCTTAGTCAACTGAATAATTATAGCCATCCATTCTCTTTGAAAAACATTTATATGGGATTACAGTTATCTTTTGAGACCCTGATTTTAATTGCATCAGTATTCACAATAACCAAGGAATGAAAATAAACTAAGTGTCTATCAGTGAATAAATAGATTAGAAAAAGCGTGGTGTATATATGCAGTGTAATATTATTTTACCTAAAGAAGAAGGAAATCCTGTCTTATGCAACATAATAGCTAAACCTGGAGGACATCATGCACAAATGAAATAAACCAGTCACAGAAAGACAATGCTTCATTATCCCATATATGTGGAGTACCTAAAGTAGTCACATACATGGAACCAGAGTGCAGAATGATGGTTACCAGGAGCTGGGGATAAAGGTTGTGTGTGCTGCATGCATGCTAAGTTGCTTCGGTGGTGTCAGGATATTTGTGATCCCATAAACTGTATCCCACTACACTCTGTCCATGGGATTCTCCAGGCATGAATACTGGAGTGGGTTGCCTTGCCCTCCTCCAGAGGATCTTCCCAACCCAGGGATTTTAAACCACATCTTTTGTGTTACAGGTGGGATCTTTACCACTAGTGATAAGTGTTATTATGGAACTAGTATTCGATGGGTATAAAGTTACACTTATGTAAAATGGATAAGTTCTAGAGATATGTTGTACAACATTGTGCCTATAGTTAATAAAACTGTATTTTTCACTGAAAACTTAGTTAAAATATAGATCTTACTAAAAGAAAAATAGAAAGGAAGAAAGAACAGAAGAAGAAAGAAAGAAAGAAAGAAAGAAAAACAAGTGTTGGGAAAACTGGTCAACCACTTGTAAAAGAATGAAACTAGAACACTTTCTAACATCATACACAAAAATAAACTCAAAATGGATTAAAGATCTAAATGTAAGACCAGAAACTATAAAACTCCCAGAGGAGAACATAGGCAAAACACTCTCTGACATAAATCACAGCAGGATCCTCTATGACCCACATCCCATAATATTAGAAACAAAAGCAAAAATAAACAAATGGGACCTAATGAATCTTAAAAGCTTTTGCACAGCAAAGGAAACTATAAGCAAGGTGAAAAGACAGCCCTCAGATTGGGAGAAAATAATAGCAAACGAAGCAACAGACAAGGGCTTAATCTCAAAAATATACAAGCAACTCCTCCAGCTCAACTCCAGAAAAATAAATGATCCAATCAAAAAATGGACCAAAGAACTAAACAGACATTTCTCCAAGGAAGACATACAGATGGCTAAAAAACACATGAAAAGATGCTCAACATCATTCATTATCAGAGAAATGCAAATCAAAACCACAATGAGGTACCATTACACGCCAGTCAGGATGGCTGCTATCCAAAAGTCTATAAGCAATAAATGCTGGAGAGGGTGTGGGGAAAAGGGAACCCTCTTACACTGTTGGTGGGAATGCAAACTAGTACAGCCACTATGGAAAACAGTGTGGAGATTTCTTAAAAAACTGGAAATAGAACTTTCATATGACCCAGCAATCCCACTTCTGGGCATACACACCAAGGAAACCAAATCTGAAAGAGACACATGCACCCCAATGTTCATCGCAGCACTGTTTATCATAGCCAGGACATGGAAGCAACCTAGATGCCCATCAGCAGACGAATTGATAAGGAAGCCGTGGTACATATACACCATGGAATATTACTCAGCCATTAAAAAGAATTCATTTGAATCAGTTCTAATGAGATGGATGAAACTGGAGCCCATTATAGAGAGTGAAGTAAGCCAGAAAGATAAAGACCATTACAATATACTAACACATATGTATGGAATTTAGAAAGATGTTAATGATAACCCTATATGAAGAACAGAAAAAGAGACACAGATGTATAAAACAGTCTTTTAGACTCTGTGGGAGAAGGCGAGGGTGGGATGTTTCAAGAGAACAGCATCGAAACATGTATATTATCTAGGGTGAAACAGATCACCAGCCCAGGTTGGATGCATGAGACAAGCGCCTGGACCTGGTGCACTGGGAAGACATAGAGGGAGCGGGTGGAGAGGGAGGTGGAAGCGGGGATCGGGATGGGGAACATATGTAAACCCATGGCTGTTTCATTTCAATGTATGACAAAATCCACTACAATAAAAAAAATAATAAAATAAAAATTAAAAAAAAAAAAACATTTTGTTTATAGAAGCTAAAAAAAAAAAACAAACCCATAGAACAATGGACACTTGGGGCTTGTAGACTGCTTTCTACAGCTATCTGCATATTTTTCTTTCACTACTTGAATAGTTCAATTAAAAGAGGTCAGTTGTGTTGGTTTAACAACTATTCATGTCAATTGTTTGTTTTATGATAATCATTTGTTTTACACTCTATTCCAGAGAAAATGCTTTGACTTAATATCAAACTGCTACTGAATAAATGTACATGTAAGTGTTTAAAAAAATGTTTGAAGTGCTGACCTAAGACAAATAGTCAGCCAGTTATTTCTCTAGGAAAATCAGCAGAAAATTGAAATTTTAATTCAGGTTTGGGTCCATGAAAAGCCAAATGCAAGTTACTGTGTGAAATGAAAGAGGAACACTTTTACAGAGGTGAAAAGAAAACTAGGAGGACTACAGTAAACAAAAAATCCATGATTTTTCATCATGTAAATCCTTGCCAGGAAAAAAAGGAGTCTTTCTTCTCCCTGTTGGTCTCTGTTAACATTGCAAGTGAATGAGAGTTCCCTTTTCAAGTTTCCTAACCATATTTAATTAAGGCTTCTGTTTATCTTTTTTTTTTTTTTTTTTGCATTTTCCTCTTTTGATCAAGATACTTCTTTAAATGTACTGATGATCAAGTCAAGTTTTCCTGTAATGTATATTAACATCCGTGAAATGGAATAAGTTATATAAAATCCACTTGCCAGACTGTGAATGATCCATTAGGCAGTTTAGCAAGTCCAGGAGCAGTGCAAACAGGGTTCCCTGGCTTGTACTTTGGATAAATGAGAAAATAAGGTAAATACTTTTTCTGGCTTTATTAGTTTCCCCACCAATATAGATGAAGGAAGGGTATTATTTTGTCAGTAGACCAATGATTTCAAGCATGTGCTATGATAAAGAGTGGGAATTTTAGACTCTCTAGTAGGACTGGCTTATTATTTGGTCCTAACCGCAGCTTTTTCTTTTCATTAAATCAACATTTGTTTAATTTTCCATCATTTTTATTAATTTCCTGAAGTCAAATGTTGGGCTTATCTTGCCAGCTTTTCTAATCATTTGGGGAAATAATATTTTGGACCAAGACAGATATTTGACTCTTACTGGCTCCTTTAAGGGAAGCATTGCTTGTGAAGTGTCAGCAAGGTGATTTCTCTTTACTTCCAGAGAATCAAGTTTAGAATGCCCCAGAATCTTAATAATAGCTAAAGCATAAAGTAGTAATAGTATTGTATTCAATAAGTTGTAAACATAGGGGTCATGTTTAATTTCTTCTGAAAACTACATTGCTTCTGTAGCATTCCAAAATAATGAACTATCTGAAAGTATGTCTGTGTGCTCAGTTGTGTTTGACTCTTTCTGAACCCATGGGCTGTAGCCAACCAGGCTCTTTTGTCCATGAGATTTCCCAGGCAAAATTACTGGAGTGGGTTGCCATTTTCTTCTCCAGGGGATCTTCCAGAACCAAGGATTGACCTGATTCTCTTACACTGCATCACTATTGGCAATTTTGCCCTTTGAAAAGGTACAAGCCCATGGAAAAGCATGTAATTTTTCCTGTCGCACTGCAGTAGCCATAAATAAAGGTCCTGCCTTAGCAACATCAAATGGAGTTAAAATAGCTTCAAGTCAAGTGAAAATCCCTCAGTCATGTCTGACTCTTTGCCACCTCATGGACTATAGAGTCCATGTAATTCTCCAGGCCAGAATACTGGAGTGCTAACCTTTCCCTTCTCCAGGGGATCTTCCCAACCCATGGATCAAACCCAGTCTCCTACATTGCAGGTAGATTCTTTACCAGCTTAGCCACAAAAGAAACCCTAATATAGCTTACCTCACACAGTGTTCATTATTGGTATCTTTCAATAGAAGCCATCAGATGTTAACATTACCCAAATGGGTTTCCTTTAGATTATGAGAAGTCAGGAGGTGATCTGGCAGCACTACTCACTTATAAGGAAACTCTTGGATGACTAACAAAAGTTACATGAGAAATCCGTGATGAGAATTTAGGAGAGCTTCTATGACATGAGGTGCAAAATTGGTAAAAATAAGCCCACACTGATTTCCTCAGTTTTTTCAGTTGCTTAGTGGTGCCCAACTCTTTGCAATCCCATGGACAGCAGCATGCCACGCTTCCATGTCCATTACCAACTCCTAGAGCTTGCTCAAACTCATTTCCATCGAGTTGGTGATGCCATCCAACCATCCATCTATTCTCTGTCATCCCCTTCTTCTCCTGCTTGAATGTTTCCCAGCATCAGAGTCTTTTCCAATGAGTCAGTTCTTTGCATCAGGTGGCCAAAGTATTGGAGCTGGTCTTAACCAAAAGGGCAATGACAACAATGATTCTAAGACAAGCTGGTGTCCTCAGGTCACAGAACCAAGTTGCTGGTTGTAATACTCTGTGGGTCAATGGTGGTCTCTGTGTGATACCCTAAGAGCATGTCCTTTCTTATGTGTCCGTGTGTGTGTGCTCAGTTGTGTCCAACTCTTTGTGACCCAATGAACTGTAGCCCACCCGTCTCCTCTGCCTTCTGGATTTTCCAGACAAGAATACTGGAGTGGGTTGCCATTTATATACAGAAAGGTAAAGGGGAATCTGATCATTGGAATGCCCAAGGCCAGGTGGGTTCCTCAAACACTACTGAAGGCCTAAAAATATATGTTGTCTGGTTCTTTGCATAGAAC
Source organism: Hydropotes inermis (assembly GCA_020226075.1). NCBI lineage: Eukaryota > Metazoa > Chordata > Mammalia > Artiodactyla > Cervidae > Hydropotes > Hydropotes inermis. The sequence continues at coordinate 16,567,739 of CM035283.1, read as the reverse complement.
TGTGAAAAGTGAAAGTGAAAGTTGCTTAGTTGTGCCTGACTCTTTGTGACCCCAGGGACTCTACAGTCCCTGAAATTCTCCAGGTTAGAATACTGGAGGGGAAGACTTTCCCTTCTCCAGGGAATTTTCCCAACCCAGGGATCGAACCCACATCTCTTGCATTACAAGCTGATTCTTTACCAGCTGAGCCACAAGGGAAGCCCAAGAATACTGGAGTGGGTAACCTATCCCTTCTGCAACAGATCTTCCTGACCCAGGATCAAACCAGGGTCTCCTGCCTTGCCTAGAACTGTATTGGATTGTTATTCAGTAAAACATTCATGCTTGGAGAATTCCAAGACAGAGGACCCTGGCCAGCTACAGTCCATGGGTCACAAAGAGTCAGATGTGACTGAGTGACTGTCACTCACTCACTCAGTAAAACATATAGAGATTTGTTCTTAAGAGAGAAATGTGGAAACCAATTTTGGCAATGGTCAACTAACCCAGGAAAACCTTGCAATTGGTGCTTACTTTTGGGTTTGTAAAACTTAGGACACCATGAATCTTTGTCTGGATCTACGAATAATCTTTGTGTTGATTATCAGATTCACTAAATACTGAACCTGAATTTGGGCAAACTATGATTTTTCTTTGGCAAATGTATGTTCTTATAAGGTTAAAGTTTTTGAAAGTGTATGCTAGCTTTCTCTGAAGACTTGATAAGGAGAGCAAAAAAGCAAATCATCCACATACAGTAACAGAGTAAAAACTTAGCCAAATATTTTTCAGTCACTGACTTGAAGGATGTTTTCTAGAATTAAGCCCCTACTAAATCATCCTGTGCCTATGACTTTAAGACAATTGAGAGGATTCTTGGGCATCACAGGTTACTGCTGCATTTGGGTTGCAGGTTATGGGTAACTTGCCTGGCCTTTATGTAAACTTCTAACTGAAACTCAACAGGCCAGGACTGATAAACTTATTTGGTCTCCAGAGACTCAAAAGATTTTTAAAACTCTTCAAACTGCTGTCTTAAAAGTTCCTGCTTTAAGCTTGTCCACAGGGCCAGAGTTTAATCTGTTTGTTACTGAAAGAAAAGGTATGGCCATGGGAGTGAGGACACAACCCCAAGGGCCTCACCAACAACCTGTAGCTTCTGTTGCTTTGCTAGAGCCTAAAGCTCTTAAGTTCACTAATGGGTGAAATCTTACTATACTGACTTCTTATGATGTAAGTGGGATCTTAAACTCTAAAGTTAATATTTGGATAACAGACAGTTGGCTTCTTAAATACCAATCACTCTTACGGGAAGGAGCAATAACTAAACTTAAGAGTCTGTGGAAACTTAAACCCTGCCACTTTCCTTCCTGAGAAGGAAAATGAGCATTAGAATTAACTAGGTGACTCAGCTTTCCACTTCTCAATCTCATCTGTTGAAGGCTTCCCATGGGGGGCTTCTCTGCTTCAAAAAAAGGACATTCTTCAACTCTGCAAATACTTTCACCAGCAACAATCATATGTGATGCCTCTTCTTTATCTGATGACATCTAACAATACTAAAAATGACTGGTGTAACTATGGACATAACATAACTTTAAATTTTTATTTTGCTTTGACTTAGTTTAATGAATATCTGCAACTGTATAATGGGGTTTGTTTCTAACCATCTGAAAGCTTTTAGGTTACAAATGATTGTTCAAGCTCCTATGAGTGCTACAAACCCCTCCAACTATTACTTGGGGCCCCTGGATCAGACACCCTCAATATGAGTGTTAGGAGAATATGTTGCCTCAACAGTTTAGGGACAACACACCTCCCCACCAGAAAGTAGCTACAGAATGAGAGTGATGTTCCTTTTCCCTCAGCAGCCATATTCTCCTAAAAGAAAAAGGGGGGAATGAGAGGATTAATTCTTAGGTAGATTGATAAGGAATCTGGTGCTCTGAAGGAGAAAGGGATCTGGGGCTCTCAAGGAGGAGAAAAGGACAAATTTTATTTTTTTCCCTACATTCCCTAGTCTCAGTCACATAGGATGTTATTTTTTTTAGTCCTCGAGCTGATGGTTACACCACAAAACAACTTAACTTAAACTCAGTACTACAGTTTATATAACAATGATATATCTTGCTCAAAGATATGTTTCTCCTTTTTAACAAGAAAGTTCTAACTAATCTTGTTATCTTAAGACCTATATTGTGGGAGTGGGTCTGTTAAGACCTTTCTATTGGTAGTTATATTTTTTTTTTAATTTAAGGTATGTTGGGGGGGGTGGGTCTGATAAAAGTATATAAGGCCTTTCTAAGACTGGCAGGGAGGGGTATTTTCTGTTCCCTTTTTGATGTCTATATCAAAATCCTTCTCTGTCCTTTTTCACTTTAAAATAAAACTCTGCTACACAGAAGTTCTTGAGTGATCAAGCCTTGTCCCTGATCCCAAAGACAAATCTTTGGAGATCACAAATCCGACATCGTTCACCATAAGCTATCAAAACCCTAGGAAATAACATCTAGATCATCCGTCAAAATGTAAGAAATAAGGATTCTCAGTAAAATCTGAAACATTACTGTTCAGTGGTGAATTGTTTTTCTTCCCAAGTAAAGGCTAGCATTATCAATTAGATTACAAAATAACCCACTGCAAAATTCAATGGCAATAAAAAATTTACTTCTGGTGGGAATGGCTGTTTGTAACATATGAAAGGCAGAAAATAACAGGGTGTCAAGGAATAATACTGTCATTTATTGCTCCAAGGTCCTGGATAAAGTAGGAGTATTATGGGGATAGTACAAGGTATAATGAAACCTTGAGCCTTAAAATCTTCTATTATGGGCTTTGGGGACTCTCAGGTGGCTCAGTGGTAAAGAATCTGCCTGCCAATGCAAGGGACGCAGAGACATGGGTATGATACCGGGGTTGAGAAGATCCATTGGAGGAGGAAACAACCACCCACTCCATTATTCTTGCCTAGAGAATCCAATGGACAGAGGAGCCTAGTAGTCTACAGTCTACAGGGCTGCAAAGAGTCAGACAAGACTGAAGTGGCTAAGCACACGTGCTCTCCAATACAGGAGACACAAGGGATGTGGCCTCAATCCCTGGATTGGGAAGATAGCCTTAATGGCTAAACAACTGCAACATTACATGCTTTATGCTTTGAAGACCTACTTTTCTCAGTTCAGTTCAGTTCAGTCGCTCAGTCATGCCTGACTCTTTGTGACCCCATGAACCACAGCATGCCAGGTCTCCCTGTCCATCACCACCTGCTGGAGTCCACCCAAACCCATGTCCATTGAGTTGGTAATGCCATCCAACCATCTCATCTTATGTCATCCCCTTCTCCTCCTGCCCCCAATCTTTTCCAGCATCAGGGTCCTTTCAAATGAGTCAGGTCTTCACATCAGGTAGCCAAAGTATTAGAGTTTCAGCTTCAACATCAGTCCTTCTAATGAACATCCAGGACTGATCTCCTTTAGAGTGGACTGGTTGGATTTCTTTGCAGTCCAAGGGACTCTCGAGTCTTCTCCAACACCACATTTCAAAAGCATCAATTCTTCAGCACTCAGCTTTCTCTATAGCCCAACTCTCACATCCGTACATGACTACTAGAAAAACAATAGCCTTGACTAGATGGACCTTTGTTGACAAAATAATGTCTCTGCTTTTTAATATGCTCTCTAGGTTGGTCATGACGTTCCTTCCAAGGAGTAAACATCTTTTAATTTCATGCCTGCAATCACCATCAACAGTGATTTTGGAGCCCAAAAAATAAAGTCAGCCACTATTTCCACTGTTTCCCCATCTATTTGCCATGAAGTGTTGGGACCAGATTCCATGATCTTAGTTTTCTGAATGTTGAGCTTTAAGCCAACTTTTTCACTCTCATCTTTCACTTCCATCAAGAGGCTCTTTAGTTCTTCTTCACTTTCTGCCATAAGGGTGGTGTCATTTGCATATCTGAGGTTATTGTTATTTCTCCTGGCAATCTTGATTTCAGCTTGTGCATCATCCAGGATATTTATTAATTCTAGAAAGAAATTTGGAGGAATGTTTGACTTGATAAACCATGTGCTGGGCTTCCCAGGTGGTGCTAGTGGTAAAGAACCTGCCTACCATGAAGCAGACATAAGAGATGAGGGTTCAATGCCTGGGTCAGGAAGATCCCCTGGAAGATGTCATGGCAATACACTCCAAAATTATTGCCTGGAGAATCCTATGGACAGAGGAATCTGGTGGACTACAGCTCATAGGGTTGCAATGAGTCAGACACAACTGAGGTGACTTAGCACACACATTCAGGCAGGAGCTGTGCTCTGAATTTTGACAATGTCATTTGATGATATTGCCCATAATGAGGACAGTAACTTTTTCAATAGGGACAAATGGTCAGTGTTTTCAGAATCAAGTCTAGTAACATCAGAGATGGAACAGATGGCTAAAAGTTTTCAAGATTCATTTAATTAATCTGGTTGTCTGCTTTGATAACTGTTTTCAAATTCTAGAATTATTTCTCTCTTTTGAAATGAAGAAATTCCAACACATACTTTTCTAAGAAGTCTTGACCGAATAAGTAGATAGTGGCAGAAAAACTACATAGAAAACATATGTATCTCTCAAAGGGCATAAACAATAAGGAGATAGGTTCAGAGAGAAGATACTCTTGAGGGTCATTATTGATCCCCACTATTTGAACTGTTTTAGTACTCTGAAACAGTTTAGTACTCTTCCACATGCAAGAAGCTGCTATAGAGTAGTGAAGTTGAACACCAAAAGTGTGGTTCCTGTGTCAGTCAGGCATGGGAGAGATTCATCCTCAATCTAGTGAAATGTTTGCTCAAATCAGTTTAGAAGGAGAATTGGAAGATCTCCTGTAGTTCTGCAGACCTTTGTCATTGTGAGTTAGGAAGATATTGGAAAGGGTGATTAAAGGGCTAAATGTACCAGAAACACTTTATTTGTAACAATCACTTTTCTAACAACCTGGCTGTTTATAATAATAACAGAAACTAGGAACGTTTTGGTTTTGTTTAGGAGCCTTTAATTGCTGAAGCTGAAAATTAAGAATTTCTGGTCTTCCTTTTAGGGGACTCATCTTGTGTGAGACAAAGCTGGTTTGTCAGAATAACTCACTTTGAATGGACATTGTTTCCCATCCCATTCTGGTCCTTTTTAGTAGAAGGAAAAGGATCTTCAGCCTTTCAATAAACAAATTCAAAGTTTCTCAGGTAGAATCAATATCTGAAGAAAAACTAAAATGTTCTTTAAAAACAATCTGAAGTCAACTGTATCAGTCATGAATGGGTTCATCATATTTTTCTTTTTAGTTCAAGCCTGATTATTTCTGATAAACCAGTTTTAGAAAAGCCCCAGAAATTGCTCAGTGAAGTCACCTAATGATTACCCAAGCCTGATCATATAATAACTTAGTGGACTTGCCCCTCAGCTGTAATTCTAGAGACACTTCATTATTTCCCAATTAGCTGTCTTCATCCAACACTGAACCTAATCTTCACCAACAAGCTTAAGAACTAGCTGGTATCAGGGAAATCAGGCTAGTAAGTTTGAATGACTCCTCAGCAAGTTTGTGAGGATTGTGTTACTTTAGAAAAATCTCTGGCTATGGTTCACAACTCAGCTTCATTTTTAGCTTTGGACCACATAGAAAAGTCTCAAAATTTCAATTGTAATAAGCTTTCCATTTATTTCTGGACACTTAGGGTTGCTGTAGTCCAGTTAGACCTTTTTTTTTTTTAATTTAGTTGAGAATTTAAAAAATAATCCATAATGGCCACTGGTATTTTAAATTGCCTTAGGTCAGATGAGTCCATATTGTTAGAAATGTGCATGAGGCAGAATTAGAGTTTTTTAAACAGAAAATTGATCAGAGATCTTGTGTGTGGAGGGAAGCAACTTCAAAAATTTTGGTAACTAGGGATCCCATTTCTCACAGGAGTTTCCTCAGAATAAAAGAATAATTTTCAAGCAACTTGCATCTTAAACTTAAAAGAGTTCAAGCATCTCAAATAGTTTGCTACTATGAAAGCCTGTAAGTCTAATACCAGCCAGTTCCAAGGAAACGGCTTGGTCTGAAAGGAGAGAGCTGAAGGCTTTTCAGCCAGTTTCGAGAGTATAGCACCTATTCCAAAGGAATGGACCAGCTGCTGAAAAATATCACCTTTTCAGTGAAACAAGCCATGTTCCCAAAGAAGTGGTCCAAAGATTTCTCAGCCATTTTCAGCTAATACAGTCTGACCTCAAAATCATACCAAGTGCCCAATGAGAACTCACACACAGGACAAGGTTGAAAAGACAAAATCTTTACGCAGATCCTGAATAAAGCCTGGAGAACTTCAAATGCAAAAAGAGAGTAAGCTGGAATCCAGGAGAAAGACATACCTTCAAAATCATGGGTCAGTGTGAAAAGGAATGGGTTTAATGGTTTCAACTGTGCTTATTGTACCTGTTTCTTCACAAGCTCTGGAGCCTTTGAGCATCTTCTATGATCATTGTGTGGACAAACAAAATGTTTATTTAAAACAGATAGACTACAAATTATTTCTCCAGCAAAAGAGAAAAACATGGGATTATTTGGGATCAGCAGAGAATTTCAGTTTGGGTTTGACCATGTACAAGTCTTCACAAGGCAAGGGAAGGAGAATGTTTCTACAGAGGAGAAAAGAAAGTTGGGAAGTCTGCAGTAAACTGTGAATCTAGGATTTTTCATTGGCTGAGTCCTTCCAAGGAAAGAAGAGGAGTCTTGATTCTTCCTGCTGGACTCTGCTAGTATTTCAGAGAATGAGAATTCCCCTTGCAGGTCTCTCAGCTCCATCTAATTGAGGTTTTTGTTTAATTTTCCGCTTTACTTTTTAAATTACATTAGTATACACCAGTCCTAAAGAAGAGAGTTCTACCATGTTTCATCACTACTTTCAATTTTCTCTTATTATTTTGTTGTTATTGCTCAGTCTCTAAGTTGTGTCTGACTCTTTGTGACCCCATGGACTGCAGCATGCCAGGTTTCCCTGTCCTTTACTATCTCCCAGAGTTTCCTCAAATTCATGTTCATTGAGTTGGTGATGCCATTCAATAATCTCATCATCTGTCACCCCCTTCTCCTCCTGCCATCAAACTTTCCCAGCCTCAGGGTCTTTTTCAGTGAGTAGGCTTTTTGCATTGATGGCCAAAGTATTGAAGCTTCAGCTTCAGCATCAGTCCTTCCAAGGTATATTCAGGACTGATTTCCTTTAGAATGGACTCATTTGTTTTCCTTAACTGTCCAAGGGACTAACAAGAGTCTTCTCCAGCAGCACGATTCAAAAGCATCAATTCTTAAGCACTCAACCTTATTTATAGTCCAGCTCTCACATCCATACATAACTACTGGGAAAAGTATAGCTTTGACTAGATGGACCTTTGTCGGCAAAGTAATGTCTCTGCTTTTTAATGCACTGTCTAGGTTTGTCGCAGTTTTTTTTTTTTTTTTTCCAAGAAGCAAGCATCTTTTAATTTCATGACTGCAGTCACCATCCATGGTGATTTTGGAGCCCCCTCCCCTGCAAAAAAAAAAAAAGAATCTGTCACTATTTCTGCTTTTTTGTCATTTGTCATGAAGTGATGAGACCAGATGTCATAATCTTAGTTTTTTGAATGTTGAGTTTTAAGCCAGCTTTTTCACTCCCCTCTTTCACTCTCATCAAGAGGCTCTTTAGTTCAGATTATTTACTATGAGAGTTTCTTTGTTCTTGGTCTTCAGACTCGGTTTCTTACTAGTGTTCTATTCAATTTGTACAATTTCTGAGGGTAGGAAGATTTTAAGTAATATCAACTAATGTCTTAGGAATGACAAACCTTCCAGCTGGATAGCTAGATACTACTAAGAGAAACGATGCTGCAGATGCCTGGAATGAGGCCAGAAAAGCCATGTATAATATCACCATTTGCCTAAGATATGGTGTTTAAAAAGCAAACTATGTTTAATAAGATTACCTAAAAGAGTATTTGAATAAGTATGATGTTTTATTTCTGACTTTAGTTACATATGTGTCATATTTTAAAAATGAGGGGGGAAACAAAGCTAGAGGACAAAGACAAACTGAGCCTAGGGGAGTCAGGTCCAATTAAATTATGTAACCTGACATGTAACTGTGTCAGCTCAGTGCTTGAGGTGACCAAGTTCACTCAGATGTTCCCTCCTGCTCAGGCAAAAGGCAATGCCAAAAAGCAATTGCAGTGAAGTAATAGTTTAAAAATGTTTCAGTAGTTGAAGATCCTTTGTGGTTAGAAAAAAATAAAACTTATTTTCTGTTGGTTTCCTGAAAGAAGAATTTCTAGACTAAAATATGTACCTCAGGCACACATAATATAATCTTCAAAGTTTTAAATAAAACTTTCTGAAAGCTAATTATAATGTGCAACTTTGTCATACCATCTGGCCTAAGAAATTAACTGTAGAATTCTCTACACTTTATCTTATTTAAGTGTTATCATTTGAATGTTAATTTTTAAAGGTCTTCTTCTTGGTTCCAGAACAAGCATGTAAAATAAGCATACCTTTTTGAACATACAACATTTGAAAAATATCACATTGTTTCTAAAAGTAAATCAACGTATGTAAGTAGTAACATCCTAAGTCATCAAGAAAATAGAAAGAAGATTCAAATAAATTATCAACATAATGAATTTATAACATTTAAATAAATATTAAGGACAATTGTTCTATTTAATAAAAACAAGGTTTCCATTTAGAAGCATGATAAGTGTGTTGAGAATAAAGCACAATCAGAAAGTAAATTTAAGAAAGGAAATATAGGTTTTAAATATCTGTATTAATTAATAATTAATTAATTAATAATAATGTTATTAGGAAAATAGAAAATGTTTAAGTAGAATTCTATGATCCTGGGTTTACTCAAGTCTCAGAATTTTGATGCATTTTTAATTCTTTGTTAGCAAATGAAACAAGAAAAATAACAATAAAATCATGGATTAAAAAAATAAAGATGCACTTTGTTGCACTCCCAAACCTTGGGATGAATGAACTAATTATAAAACCATGTAACTCAGACTGAGACTTCAAGCAAAGACTCAGTAAAAATGTCTTTTTACTAAGATCACATCTTATTTCAAAACTGCTCAGTTTCTTGACATCTCATAGCAGAGTGAGAAAGTGATAGGTAAATAGAGGATTTATTTAGAGAGAAACACATTCCACAAACATAGTGTGTGCCATCTCGGAAGATAAGAGTGGTACCAGGATACTGGGTTGTCAGTTTTTATTGGGGTGGATAATTCCCTAGGTTAATGGGTGGGAGGAGTATTCCAGCTATTTTAGGGAAGGTATGGGAGTTTCCAGGAATTGGGCCACCGCCTACTTTTGGATTTTTGATGAGAGGCCTCAGAGTTATCATGGAGCTGGTAAGATGGCCACTTAGCTTGCTGATGTATTACAATGAGCATATACTGAGGCTCAAGGTCTAGTGGAGGTTGACTTGTCCACCGTCTTGGACCTATTTTGTTCTAATCAATTTATGTCATTTTTGCAGGCTATGTCATCCTTTTAAAGTTTGTACCCTGTCCCTCTCCTTCCTGATTTACTTAAAATTTACATTTATTTTCGTGTGACTGAAATCCAGCGGTGCTTTTTTGGGGCTCCTGGCCAAGAAGCCCTTTAGCCCCCTGTTTCTTCTAGGCAAGACCCCAGCCTCCATGATTTTCCCTGAGTTCCAAAGGGCAGATTCCAGCTATTGCTATCAATGGAGGAAGAGTCAAGGAAACACCTGAGGTAAGTTTAAAAGGACCAGAGAAGATCATCACGAGTAGGAGACAACCTGAGGGGAGATTAAAGGCCTGCAAGCCTGAGTTTGTCAGAGACCTCACCCTCACCACTATTATAAAATCCTCATCAAGTTCTCTGTGGTTGGTACACATAGCTTTTGTTTGCAGGAGCTCACCTTGTCTCCCTTTGAGTGGAAAAGCAATAAAGTTTTTCTACTTCACCCAAAACTCTGAGATTTGATCTGGCACCAGTGCAGAGAAACTGAGCCTTTGGTATTGTAATTATTAAATGTTCAACTTCCCTGGGGAGAGTGTAAAAGATCTATATTTAAAATTTTTTAATTTAATTTCTTTAAAAAAATCTGTACCTTTAACACATAAGATAAACATCCTTAGAAGAAACATAGAGAATAAGGAAAGTACCAATAACTTTAATAACAACAAAGAACTTGAAGAAAGCACTAGAGATCAGCATCACAGAAGTCATGAGAGTCAAAACTTTGGCTGTGATTGTGGAAATGAATAGAAAATAAATTTTAGAGTTTAAGAAAACACCTTTAGCTAAGCTTGTTTTCTTGATTTCCTCTTGGAAATACCTGATGTACAAAATAAAGTTAGATAATTGTAGAGCATGCTTCAGTCACTTAAGTTTCATTCACAGTGAAATAAAATGTTTTGTACAGCATTTAACTCAATATAGTTCAATTAAACCAAGTTTCTTTCCCCCAATAAAGACAGAGTTGTAAAGTATACATACTCACATAAATATATGTAGATATATTTATATATAATATTTGTATACATGTATATGTTTATGTATATTTACATATAGATATATGCTAGTATTATTTACAAACTTACAGTTTCTGTATTATGTATTTTTCAGTGTGGGTTTTTACTTTTTAATGTGATATAAATAGGTCTTTGCATTTTTGGTATTAGTACATATTGAGTACATTTCTTAGAAGAAATGGAATAGCCATCATAGTCAAGAGAAGAGTCTGAAATGCAGTGCTTGGATTCAATCGCAAAAACGACAGGATGATCTTTGCTTGTTTCCAAGGTAAACCATTCAATATCACTGTAATCCAAGTCTATGCCCGGACAGGTAATGTTGAAGAAGCTGAAGTTGAAAGGTTCTATGAAGACCTACAAGACCTTCTAGAAGTAACACCCAAAGAAGATGTCCTTTTCATTATAGGGGACTGGAATGCAAAAGTAGGAAATCAAAAACACCTGTAGTAACAGGCAAATTTGTCCTTGGAGTACAGAATGAAGCAATGCAAAGGCTAATAGAGTTCTGCCAAGAGAACGCACTGGTCATAGCAAACACACTTCCAACAACACAAGAGAAGACTCTACACATCAACATCACCAGATGGTCGACACCAAAGTCAGATGGATTATAATCTTTGCAGCCAAAGATGGAGAAGCTCTATACAGTCAGAAAAAACAAGACCTGGAGCTGACTGTGGCTAAGATCATGAAGTCTTTATTGCCAAATTCAGACTGAAACTGAAGAAAGTGGAGAAAACCACTAGACTATTCAGGTATGACCTAAATCAAATCCCTTATGACTATACAGTGGAAGTGAGAATTAAGGGAATAGATCTGATAGAAAGAGAGCCTGATGAACTATGGATGGAGGTTTGTGACACTGTACAGGAGACAGGGATCAGGACCATCCCCGTGGAAAAGAAATGCAAAAAGGCAAAATGCTTGTCTGAGGAGGCCTTATAATTAGCCGTGACAAGAAGAGAAGTGAAAAACAAAGGAGAAAAGGAAAGATATACCCATTTGAATACAGAGTTCCAAAGAATAGCAAGGAGAGATAGGAAAGCCTTCCTCAGTGATCAGTGCAAAGAAACAGAGGGAAACAATAGAATAGGAAAGGCTAGAGATCTCTTTAAGAAAATTAGAGATACCAATGGAACATTTCATGCAAAGATGGGTTCGATAAAGGAGAGAAATCATATGGACCTAACAGAAGCAGAAGATATTAAGGAGAGGTGACAAGAATACACAGAAGAACTATACAAAAAAAGATCTCATGACCCAGATAATCATGATGGTATGATCACTCACTTAGAGCCAGACATCTTGGAATGTGAAGTCAAGTGGGCCTTAGGAAGCATCACTACAAACAGAGCTAGTGGAGACGATGAAATTTCAGTTGAGCTAATTAAAATCTTGAATGATGATGCTTTGAAAGTGCTGCACTCAATATGCCAGCAAATCTGGAAAACTCAGCAGTGGCTGCAGGACTGGGAAAGGTCAGTTTTCATTGCATTTCCAAAGAAAGGCAATCCCAGAGAATGCTCAAACTGCTGCACAATTGCACTCATCTCACATGCTAGTAAAGTGATGCTTAAAATTCTCCAAGCCACTTCAGCAAATTATGAACCGTGAACATCCAGATGTTCAAGCTGGTTTTACAAAAGGCAAAGGAACCAGAGATCAAATTGCCAACATCCGCTGGATCATCAAAAAAGCAAGAGAGTTCTAGAAAAACATCTATTTTTGATTTATTGACTATGCCAAAACCTTTGACTGTGTGGATCACAATAAACTGTGGAAAATTCTGAAAGAGATGGGAATAGCAGACCACCTGACCTGTCTCTTGAGAAATCTGTATGCAGGTCAGGAAGCAACAGTTAGAACTGGACATGGAACAACAGACTGGTTCCAAATAGGAAAAGGAGTATGTCAAGGCTGTATATTGTCACCCTAATCATTTAACTTATAAGCAGAATACGTCATGAGAAACTCTGGGCTGTATGAAGCACAAGCTGGAATCAAGATTGCTGGAAGAAATATCAATAACCTCAGATATGGAGATGACACCACCGTTATGACAGAAAGTGAAGAAGATAACTGAAGAGCTTCTTGATGAAAGTGAAAGAGGGGAGTGAAAAAGTTGGCTTAAAACTCAACAATCAGAAAACTACCATCTCGGCATCTGGTCCCAACACTTCATGGCAAATAGATGGGGAAACAGTGGAAACAGTGTCAGACTTTATTTTTTTGGCTCCAAAATCACTGCAGATGGTGATTGCAGCCATGAAATTAAAAGACACTTATTCCTTGGAAGGAAAGTGATGAACAACTTAGACAGCATATTAAAAAGCAGAAACATTAATTTACCAACAAAGGTCTGTCTGGTCAAGGCTATGGTTTTTCCATTAGTCATGTATGGATGTGAGAGTTGCACTATAAAGAAAGCTGAGCTCCAAAAGAATTGCTGCTCTTGAACTGTGGTGTTGGAGAAGACTCTTGAGAGTCCCTTGGACTGCAAGGTGATGCAACCAGTCCATCCTAAAGATCAGTCCTGGGTGTTCATTGGAAGGACTGATGTTGAAGCTGAAACTCCAATATTTTGGTCACGTGATGTGAAGGGTCAACTCATTTGAAAAGACCCTGATGCTGGGAAGGATTGAGGGCAGAAGAAGGGGATGAGGAGGGTGAGATGGTTGGATGGCATCATCAACTCAATGAACACGAGGCCTGGCGTGCTGCGGTTCATGGGGTCACAAAAAGTCTGGCACGACTGAGTGACTGAACTGACCTGAACTGAGTACATGCGAGGAAGAGATGTTATTGTATGTAGGTAACAAATGTCCATATATCTAGGTAAAATAGGGTATAATTTTATCCATACTTCCATTTCTATACAGTTCTGTACTTTGTTTTTCTTGACCCCATGTGCAACTGCCCCTTCTCTTAAATGCTGTTATCTAGTACTCTGATTTACTTTATTTGAGAAAGATAGTCTCAAGTCAAATTCAGAATTCAAAAACCTAAGATCATAGCATCTGGTCTCATTACTTCATGCAAAATAGAAAGGGAAATAAGGGAAGCAGTGACAGATTATGTTTTCTTGGGCTCCAAAATCACTGCAGATGGTGACTGCATCCCCAAAATTCAAAAATGCTTGCCCCTTGGAAGAAAACTATGACAAACCTAGACAACATATTAAAAAGCAGAGACATCACTTTGCTGGCCAAGGTCTGTATAGTCAAAGCTATGGTTTTTCCAGTAGTTATGTACAGATGTGAGAATTGGACCATAAAGAAGGCTGAGTGCCTAAGGGTTGATGCTTTTGAATTATGCTGCTGGAGAAGATTTGAGAGTCCCTTGGACAGTGTGAAGATCAAACTAGTTAATCCTCAAAGAAATCAACATTGAATTTTCATTGGAAGGACTGATGCTGAAGTTGAAGCTCCAATACTTTGGCCAACTGACGGGAAGTACTCTCATTGGAAAAAATCCTGACACTGGGAAAGACTGAAGGCAGGAGGAGAAGGGGATGACAGAGGATAAGATAGATACCATCACTGACTCAGTGGACAAGAATTTGAGCAAACTCTGGGATATAGTGAAGGACAAAGAAAGCCTACTATGCTACAGTCCACGGGGTTGCAAAGAATCAGACATGACTTAGCAACTGAGAAAAAACAACAATTCTCAAGTAATTCTTCATATTCCAAGAAAAAAGAGAAGAAGATATATCTATCCAATATTTTTGTTTTGTGTTTTTTATCCAATATTTTTAAGCTGGAAATATTTAATAATCCTCCCTGGGTCTTTCATATTTCTTCATGCCTTCCAAGATACTCTTTGTCTTACACTCTTTTCAAAGTTATCTGTGTAGTGAATAACCTTGGTTGGTAGAGATATTATCTTCTTTTGGAGGAAAAAAAAAAAAAAAACAGGCAAGCTAGTAAAATAAAGATAATGTCTTCTTCCAGAGCAAAAGCAGGCAAGCTTACTCTCAAAACAAAACATTTTGCCTCCTTAAACTCAGTATTGCTCTTCTGTAATTCAGCACACTACATGGGTAGGTGTCTTCTGGACTTCTTTACATAGTTTTACAGTAATTGAAGCTTAGGGAAACATCATAGAAATGGTGATAACTCTGACTACTGTCATTGCTGTGAATAGTAAAGATGTCTGTCTCAGAAATTTTGTATTTTATAGTAGTATCCACAAAAACATCCATGAGACTTGACCTTGCAACCGGGGTACATTTTCAGACAATTCATCGTTCTCAATACCACCCCGTGCTTGGAGTCTATTGCCTTAACAAGGCTTATAAAGTCTCTCCTGATTTAGTTACTGATGCTTTACCCAGTCTGATCCTTTGTTCTGGTACCCTTCCCCAACCAGATTCACCATAATTATGCTTTATACGTTTATATTCCTGCTATTCTGACTTACTTTTATTTCACCTCCTCTTACACACTATTCCTTTCTCTTTATACATTCTGCTGTATATTGTACTTATAAGTGAATGAAAATTACCTTTGATAGATTCATCTTGTAGGCATTTACAAATGCTGATTACATTTCCAACATATTGACCATTTTGCATGCTCATTGGTCAATAAGCACTTTTAAATACATTTCCCCATATATTGGAAAATTTCATATTATGAGTGAATAATTCTTCAAGACTGGAACCTGAAATTCCCCAGCCTCCCATGTAACTATGCCAGTCAGATATACCTAATTCAGAAGTTAGTGAACCTATAAAATAGGCATATAGAGATTTCTTCCTGATGGGGTAGCAGCAGGAATGTTCAGCATTTATATTTAGCAGAAGAAGCAATATTAGTGGCAAAGCTGAGACCAGTACCAGTAATGGAGTTTTAATGCCCACGTTCCTTGACAACATATATGTGTCACCAGGAGAACAGTCTACGGTGCAATAATCTTTTTAAGTCTTTAACATTCTATTTTTGAGACAATGTAGAAATTCATTATGTACAAACATTTAAAAATAATTTTGGTCTAATTTGAATAAAACGATGTGTCTTGTTTTCAGTAAAGAACAGTGACTAATAAATAAATTAGTACCAAGAATAATGCAGGTAAAAGACTTTCCAGCATAAAGGAAATGGAAAATTGTTTTTTGGACCTGCTTATGTGATGCAAAGAAAACCATGCTTTTATTATAGAAAAGGACATGATGAATCCATCTCAAGGAGTTAGCAGTTAAATTATTGCATATGGTGTTCAGATGATCTGCAAAATGAAGGTAAGACTTTGGGAACCACACATCAATTGACAAGGAATAGAATCAAGGATATGAAGAATTCAAAATGAAAGTTGAATTAGCTATTCCTAACTATACAGAGAAGTTAAATAAATAGAAAGAAAACATGAATTCTTAATTCTCTACTTAAAAAAAAAAGAAAAAACAAGTCAAAGAGATTATCTTTCTCCTTAAAGAATCTTATCTCTTTCAGATATAGTGTTCAAATAGCCAAAAATTGCACTAAGGGATTGCCTTTGAGGGCTGCCAAATTAGATTAGCTGAATTCCCAGCCTCATTGAATTTACTCCATGAAAGGGAAATCACTTATCAGTAAAGATGAAACTTGAACATTGAACAGGGGTCATAAGAAAAAATCCAGAAACCCTACTGATCATATTTTGCCAGCCAAAGCAGTTCTGTGCATTCATCCTTTTAGCCATTTGATAAAGCCATTTCTACACTGCTTTAGAATGCTGAAGTCATCACACCAGAGGCAGCTAACTCTCAAGGAGAATCCAAATATCTTTATTTTACCTCCCCCTAATGTCTCATTTTTCCTGAACCTACAATAAGAGTAAGACCAGAACGTGTCCTTGGAGACTAATTGCAAAGTCAAGACCATGAAAAGCTAGCTTATTCACAAAAAGAGTAAGTGAAAGATTTCCTTATATATATTTATATGTATGCTTGTGTGTGTTTGTGAAAATCCTACCAGGTAATGTATACATAAATATGAATTTATATTTATAAATTTTATGAATTCCCAATAGGCTTAATAAGGAAGAAAAATCTAATTTTACATTAGACTAAATATTTACTTCAATGCTGGAGCAGACGGCCTACATTAATGAATAAAAAGTACACACTTCTCTGAAATGTTGCCCATGGGCAATACAAGCCATGCTGTCTAGAGAATTATGGGAGTTATAATCCTTCACCCCTCAGGCTTTAGCCAATGACCTACAGTGGATTGAGTAGGAAGTTCTGGCCACATGTCACATTGGTGAATATTTTAGCATTCCAATATTCTTGGGTGCCTTTAGGGTGTCTCTTCCAAGATAAAGTAACAGAAATTAAACTCCTCACCACTTAAAAGGACGTATAAACATAACAACTTCTGCAGTTCCGAGGCAGTATATTCTCAATTAAAAATACTCACATGCCATTTTATTTTTTTTTATTTATTATTTATTTTTATTTTTATTTTTTTATTAGTTGGAGGCTAATTACTTTACAATATCATAGTGGATTTTGTCATACATTGAAATGAATCAACCATGGATTTACATGTGTTCCCCATCCCGATCCCCCCTCCCACCTCCCCCTCCACCCGATCCCTCTGGGTCTTCCCAGTGCACCAGGCCTGAGCACTTTTCTCATGCATCCAACCTGGGCTAGTGATCTGTTTCACCCTAGATAATATACAAGTTTCAATGTTGTTCTCTTGAAACATCCCACCCTCGCCTTCTCCCACAGAGTCCAAATGTCTGTTCTATA
>CM035283.1:16461566-16545452 GCA_020226075.1 Hydropotes inermis | reverse complement strand
CACTCCTTAATATATCTTTCAAACAGGTCCAGAAGGTCCCATTTGAACCTTAAAGTTGATAAATTTATTGGCGAAAGGAGTGACAGCGTCTTTGCAATGTGCCACTGTGGCTGTTCTCTGTAAGAAAAAGATATTGCAGTTGAAACAAGGTTTCTTATTTCAGCAAAGATAAGGGAATATTGAGCTGTTGAGGCCAACTGACAGCACTGAGCCATCAGAGGCACGGTGAGCATGGTGTCCACATTCAGGTTGACCGCTGCTGGGATCTCTGGTGGTGGATAATGGACCATTAGGTGCCTAGTTAGCAAATGTGAAGTCACTCACACACAGTAACACTTGATCTGCTTAATAAGGAAAACAAATTTGGTACAAATTTGAGTTGCCTTAAAAAGAAACAGTCAATGACCTTCCATTTTCCAAACTAAGTTCTCAGATCCAGGGTCATTTGACACAGGGAGAACTGGGAATATTTGAGAAAATATCTTCTAATGTTAAAACCATGCACTGATGACTTTATTAACACATGGTATGCTGTTAGTATATTCCTGAGGGAAACAATTAATTGGAGAAATAAAATATATAGATTCTGTGGAGATTACTGTATAAAATGAAGAACTAAAAGCACCCCCCTCACCTGGGGCACAAAACACCATAAGTAGTTGAAAAAAGAAGGAACAGCATGGCATAGTCAGAACTTCCCTTTCGATCAAGTGGTATGTTGAGAATATTTTCCCTGAATTCACCTCTGCAAAATCCCCCTTTCACTCAGTGACCTGCCCTTTTGCATGCAGATGAGCACTCTATCCATTGTCTTAGAAATGTGGCTGCAACTAGTCCTCATAGAATGTGTAGATCCTCCAGATTCTCACACCATCCTTATTCCTTTCACAGTCCCCATGGCCTGTACAGATAGAGGAGGGGAAATTTTCACAGATGGGTCTAGTCAGGGCTGCTGGTCCCCATGAATTACAATGAATTTGTCTCAACACTGCCACCATCTGCACAAAAACAGGAAGAAACCACAGCAGCCAGTGGGCTAAACCCAGAGCAGTTTGGTTGGTGGTAAGCATGAGCCCATCACTTCATGGCAAATAGATGGGGAAACATTTTGGGGGACTCCAAAATCACTGCAGATAGTGACTGCAGCCATGAAATTAAAACACTTGCTTCTCGGAAGAAAAGTTATGACCAACCTAGATAGCATATTGATGCTGACGCCAAAGAATTGATGCTTTAGAACTGTGGTCTTGGAGAAGACTGTTGAGCATCCCTTGGACTACAAGGAGATCCAACCAGTCCATTCTAAAGGAAATTAGTCAGTACTGAATATTCATTAGAACCACTGATGTTGAAGCTGAAACTCTAATACTTTGGCCACCTGATGTGAAAAGCTGACTCATTTGAAAAGACCCCCATGCTGGGAAAGATGGAAGGTGGGAGGAGAAGTGGACTACAAAGGATGAGCTGGTTGGATGGCATCACTGACTCAATGGACACGAGTTTGAGTAAACTCCAGGAGTTGATGATGGACTGGGAGGGCCTGGCATGCGGCAGTCCATGGGGTCGCAGAGAGCTGGACACGACTGAATGACTGAACAGGACAGAATCATGAGCCCTGGCCATTAATCCTTCTTCACTGACAGGCTATTCTAATGTGATGAGCCCTATAGCTCTGACAATAGTTATGAATAAGCCCTGTGGAGTTGGGATATATGGAAAGATATTTGGGTTTTCCTGTAAGGTCCTGAGCCAGTCTCCATTGTCTTATATCCTAGCTCACAAGGCACTGATGAAGTGAATTGAAAGTCATTCAGTCATGTCCAACTCATTGCAACCCCATGGACCATAGAATCCATGGAATTATCCAGGCTGGAATACTGGAGTGGGTAGCCTTTTCCTTCTCCAGGGGATCTTCCCAACCCAGGGACTGAACCCAGGTCTCCCACATTGCAGGCAGATTTTTTACCAGCTGAGCCAGAAGGGAAGCCCCAGGGCACTGATACCCTCAGATAAACAGGGATATTTTATAGTTTAGGTATGATCCTTAGCATGGAGAAGGAAATAGCAACCCAGTCCAGGACTCTTGCCTGGAGAATCCCTAGGACAGAGAAGCCTGTGGGCTATAGTCCTTGAGGTTGCAGAGTCGGACATGACTGAGTGACTGACACATACACATGATCCTTAGTAACTGATCCATCAGGAGATACAGGAGATTGGGTGCCTAGGAAGAGCAGTCACTATAATCCCCAGGATGTATTGCCAAGAATGTAGGATTGCTCTTGAAATACAGTGATTGTGTTAATGCAGTATCATGTCCTGTGCATTCTAAACAATGTCCAAGGTGAATACCAAAGGAATCTGAGGCCATCCACCAGAGTTTCCAACCAGTGAAGGATAAATAAATTAATTATATTGGCCCTAACTTTCCAAAGAGAGTTGTAAATATGCCTTGGTGTGTGTGGACAGCACATCTGGCTTAACCCAGGCTTTCCCTTGTCACCAAGTAAACCGTGTTGCCACCATTATGGAATTAGAGAAGCTGAATACCATGTAGGAATATTGCCACCAAAGAGGCAGTAACTGGGGGAGAGAGTCACTTTTCAAATGACCTGATTTGCCAGGCTGGGCAAAAAAACATGACATTGAAGAGAGTCTTCATGCTTTCTATAATCTCCAAGCAGCAGGGGTGGTAGAAAGGAAGAATAGCATACTAAAACAGAAGATTAAATCACTAACGGGTAAATCAAAGTATTATTCCAGGCTTTAATACATTTGAATGGTCAACCAGTAGGGTTTCTTGCCCCATATGCCAGACTGGGGAGCCCTGCCAAAATATTCAGCAGTGGGAAGGTATGGAATTGGGAAGACAGCCATCGCTTCAACTCTCAGCATGGATCATCATGTTATGCTGCTAGCTGAGAATGTCAAGCCCCAGCATGCCTGGGAAAGTCTTTATCTGCTGGAATTTGCAATGTTTTCTCTTGTAGGTGCCCATATTGTTACTATGATATCTGCTTCCAATGACAGCCAGATAGCTACCAAACAAGCCACCTCCACACTAAAGAAATCACTTACTGACCACTCTGGGCTTTGTGTGCCTAAGGATGGCATGTAAGATTGTAAGAACTGATTATGAGGGGTGAAATTTTGGAGGTGATTATATCCATCAATTGTATTCACATTATATTTGCCTTTGCTTGTGTAATACACATGTAATTGTTGGAGGAGGTCATTGAGGGGTCATTGAGTTTCACCCTCAAACCAGACCCTGGCAGTCAGAGGCTCTTCACCCACTTTGCTGTCCTTGAAATGTACATTCTGTCCACTGTTCCCATAGTGGGAGCCATTTTCAAGGAGGTGGTCTTGAGAGAACAATGTGTTGTAGAGACTGTCTGGATGGTATAGTCAAGTGAGTCCTGTTAAGACCTCTGTATAAATTTAAGATTCTGGCTGGCAAGTATTTGGATCTACTTGTGCAACGGCCCAAGACAAGCCTCATAAGTAAGTCCCCTGAGTTTTTATAGCCCCTGCCTACCAATCTGGAATGGTCATTTTCTTTTTCTGGACTCACTTGGCCTTCCACATACAGGAGGCAGTTTCAACTTTCACCAGGAATGCTCCGGAACCCACAGTAATGCACATCTAGGATACAGGGAAGCCGTGTGTGTGTGTGTGTGCTCTTTAACATTTCTATAGAGGTTTGGCATCCTTGATACATAGACTCTTGACAATAACTGTTCTTATTAGCTTTTCCATATTGGAATATTCCACTTAAAAAGTTATTAATATAAAGACACAGTGGAGGACCCTATTATTTTTTAAAGTAAGGACATGTTCTAGTAGATGTTCTATTGATATTTTGAGAAACCGCTCTTGTCTTGCAACTGAGCATAGAAGGACTGAATGATTGACAAAGAACATTAGGTAACCATTTGAACTGAGTTTCCCGTCATGAATCCGGTGTTACTCATCCATCAGGCTCTAACATAGTGCATCATTAACAGCATTTCATTACTGAGTTGAAGTGATATATGGAGAGGGGCAAAGACAGTAACCTGAAGGCAAAATTAAGGAACATGAACTTGTAGGTCATGTATTGACTTCTAACAGGATGTCCCAACTGCCAAAGCCCATACATTTGGCTACTTTGGTATTTTAAAATAATTATTTAATGAGTTAAACATGTTTTTAAATGTAGTTAATGGTGTAAGATGTTTCTGCATAATTTGGTAACAAAGCAAAATAGAATTTTGGACATTATAATTATACCAGTAGTAATTTCATTTGAGGAGCTGTAGACAATTGGGGAGGAAAATGGATAAAACTTATCCTCTTTGTCTGGTAAAAAAGATAATCTGAAATGAAGTTTTATGGAATTTCATCTGAGAAGGTTAATGGTTTTGTCAATATTTAGGAATTTTAAGCAAAAGCTATTATAGGATTAGTTAAAAAGACATTTTTAGAAAAAATGGCATAGGAAGTCGAATTTAAAATAGGTGGGACTGAATATGAATGTCTGTCTAAACCTTTCTTCTGTACACAAGGCTTTGAAAAATCAGATCAGTAAGATAATCTAACCTGTGAAAATCAATCAATCTTTCCTCCTATCTTTAATGTCTTTAAATGAATGTGCAAATAGGATGACCTTGCTGTTATTTGTGCTCATCAATTTATGTATTCTTTTTTCAGCAGTAATGATCTGCCTACCAGTCCTGTTGAGTGTCCAATACTGCCAACAGCCAAGGCCAAGCTAGCCACTATCATAGGACCAGTAGCTAATGGAAGTCAGTTGACCCATCAGATCCTTGTCCTTCAATAGATGATGAAACAGGTACTTGCCTGTAATTTGATTTTGCCTTCTCTCCTCCTATGCATTTGTCTATAATGTCATTCATTACAAAAATGTCATATCACTACACACTTTATGCATAACATTTATTATTTATAAAATAAAAAAAATTGTGGTGGATAATTGTGGAAACAGGTAATTTCTTTGGGATATGCTGATCTTAACATGTATTATATCATCTACATGAAGCTGGGTTTATGAAATGGGAAGAAATTTCAAAAATCCTTGTAAGCTTGCGGTCAAGTCCTGCATGAATAACACATTCTGAACCAAGAAGTAATATATATCTTTATTTCTCTGATGGTCAGGACATATGGATAGTCCCCCAATTGTTATATTTAATACAAGAATTTTAACATCATATTTACTTCATTATAATTTTTACTGAATTGAAAAGGAGAGTTTCCCTCAGAAGAAATAATGCCACCAAAAGAATGGACAAGCATTTTATTGAAGAAGAAGTTCATAATGATATTTCAGCATCTTATGCCACTGGAGGAAAAAATCAGCAATTATCCATCTACACACCTATCTATCTACTTATTTATTTATCTTAGTATGGTCTGACTGATGTAAAAAAAAAATACTGCAAACTGAGTGGTTTACAAAAAAACAAAAATGTATTTCCTATAGTTCCAGAGGCTGAAAAGTCCAAGAACAAGATACCATATCTTTGCATTCTGGTGAGGATCCTCTTCCTGGGTCATAGCTGGCACCATCTAGTTGCATCTGCAAATGGTGGAAGGGACTAGAAAGACCTCTGGGATCTGTTTTTCAACAGACCAATCTCATTCATGAGTGCTCCACCTTCATTACCTAATTATTTCCCAAACACTTCATCTCCTAATACCGTGAGGTATTAGGATTTCAACATATGAATTTTGGAGGATACAGTATTCATACCATAGCACAGTTTACATTCACAGACATCAAGATGATGACAATACATGTGAGTTATTACAATGCTTGGAAAGCTAGAATCCTGAGAATACTCCATGCACTGTCAAAGCTACTGAGAAACAAAAGTTAAAGGAATTGTACTGCAATACCTTGAGGGGTTTCCCATGTGGCTCAGTGGTAAAAAATCTGCCTGCCAATGCAGGAGACTCAACTTTGATCCCTGGGTTAGGAAGACCCCTGGATAACGGATTAAGTACCCACTCTAGTATTCCTGCCTAGGAAATCCCATGGACAGAGGAACCTGGTGGGCTACAGTTCATGGGGTTGCAAAGAGTTGGACACAACTTAGCAATTAAACACTCATATGCTGCAACAGCATGGAAGCTTTTATAGCTATTCAGCAGTAGAAATGACATTACATTCTACCAGAATTTTTTTATTTAACTTACTACTGTATCTTGGATAGAAAACACATTCAGACATTATGATGTTCAAATACAAGTACAAATGTGAAATTTATTACTTATATGTCTTTGAAAACTTGTGTGCATGCTAAGTTGCTTCAGTCGTGTCTGACTCTTTGCAACCCTATGGATTATAACCCTCTAGGCTCCTCTGGCCATGGGATTCTCCTGGCAAGAATACTGGAGTGGGTTGACATGCCCTCTTCCAGTGAATTTTCCTGACCCATGAATTGAACCCAAGTCTCATGTTTCCTGCATAGGCAGAAGGGTTCTTCCCACTAGAGTCACCTATGAATCTAATTCACTTAATGAATATTTTCCAGAGCCTAACTGTGCCAGTCTATATATTGTGTGGCAAGATTAGAATTTTGAAAAAAAAAAAAAAAAGAGTTTAGATATAATCCCTACCCTTGTGAAATCTATACTGGAAATGTATTTGGTTGATCAACAATTATATACACTTTTCCTCTGCTTCTAAGAAAACAAATGTTTTAGAAAGTATCACTGGTATTTATACTCACCAATCTATAAAATGCAAATATAAAAGTCAGTTTTTGGTTGCTTATGGGAAGCAGGAAGTGTGTTTTCAGTAAAAAGGATATGAGGAAGGAAATTGAATTTGAGAAGGGTTAAGGAAGTAAGCCTGACTTATAGGTGGCTTTTCAGTATAGAAGACCACAGTAATGGGTACAGAAAGTGATAAGGTTTGTGAAAAGTGAACCCTGAGGAAAGAGTTTTGTATATGGTTAGGACTAAGTTTCGGGCTTCCCTCGTGGCTCAGAAGGTAAAGTTTCTGCTTGCAAGGCAGGATACCTGGGACCCTGGGTTGGGAAGATTCCCTGGAGAAGGAAATCGCAACCTACTCCTGTACCCTTGCCTGGAAAATTCCATGGACAGAGGAGCCTTGTAGGCTACAGTCAATGGGGTCACAAAGAGTCAGACAGGACTGAGCAACTTCACTTCTGTTTGGGCAAAGTTATGAAGTCCTATGATGTTCAAAAATAGAAACCAGGATGTTACTTTTCTAATATTTAGCTGTGGCTCAGATACATGAAAACATCTCAGTTAGTACTTCTTCACAGAACTTCTATTCAGAACCAAGGGTCACATAGAAACAAGTCTTCCACCAATCTTATTCTGAAGACCATAGCAGCAGTGTTGTCATATTCAGCGTCCACTCAGAAGAATGTCAGTACTCAGAACAAACAGTTGAAAAGTCTTCTCTGTAATAGGACTGTGATGCAAATTAGGCAACATTCTTGGCTGTGTAGCTGCTAAATTTGAGTCTCTTGGATTTCCTTGGAAATATTCAAGTAAACTTAATGGTCATTTAATAAGTATTTTCCATAAAAATGCCTGGCTTTGAGGTTATTATTTTTAGTTCAAAAGTAATAATAGCATCAGGAACCACTACAATGCTGTAAAGTAATTAGCCTCCAACTGATAAAAATAAATGAAAAAAAAAAGGAAAAGAAAAAAAATTAATAGCATCAGTCTCTTTGTTGTTGTTCAGTCCCAAAGTTACATCTGACTCTCTGTGACTTCATGGACTGCAGCATGCCAGGCTTCCCTGTCCTTCATTATCTCCCAGAGTTTGCTCAAATTCACATCTATTGAGTCAGTGAGGTTATCTAAATATTATCCTCTGTTACCCACATCTCCTTTTGCCTTCTTCAATCTTTCCAAGCATCAGGGTGATTTCCAGTGAGTCAGTTCTTTGCATCAGGTGGCCAAAGTATTGGAGCTTCAGCTTCAGCATAAGTCCTTCCAATGAATATTCAGGACTGATTTCTTTTACAAATGACTGTTATGATATCCTTGCAGTCCAAGGGAACTTCAAGAGTCTTCTCTAGCACCACAATTCAAAAGCATCAGTTCTTCAGTGCTCAGCCTTCTTTATGGCCAAACTCTAACATCTGTACATGACTACTGGAAAAACCATAGCTTTGACTATAAGGATCTTTGTTGACAAAGTGATGCCTTTGCTTTTGAATATGTTGCCTAGGTTTGTCATAGGTTTTCTTCCAAGAAGCAAGTGTCTTTTAATTTCATGACCTCAGTCACTGTCACCAGTGATTTTGGAGCCCAAGAAAATAAAGTCTGTCTCTGTGTTCACTTTTTCCTCTTCTATTTGCCATGATGTGGTGGGATTGAATGCCATGATTTTAGTTTTTTGAATGTTGAGTTTTAAGCCAGCTTTTTCACTTTCCTTTTTTACCCTCATCAAGAGGCTCCTAATTTTCTTTTTGCTTTTTGCTATTAGAGTGATACCATCTGCATATCTGTCGTTATTGATAATTCTCTTGGCATCAGCCTTGTAGTGGCAAAGGGGATTGTGTAACTCAATGAAGCTATAAGCCATGCCATGTAGAGCCACCCAAGATGGATGAGTCATAGTAGAGAGTTCTGATAAAATGTGGTCCAGTGGGGGAGGGAATGGCAAACCACTCCAGTGTTCTTGCAGTGAGAACCTTGCAGAGTGCATCATGCAAAATGCATGGCTGGGTGTATCACTTTCTTATACTCCATTGAATACATTGCATGACTCCTGAGATCCCCTTATAGTATTGTATTGTAACTTCCTATCTCTATCTCCTCAACTAAAATATAGATCTCACTAGACCTCACAAGGGCAAGGACTGAATATAACCTCTTTTTTTCAAAAATTTAATCTTGCCACATAATACAGTGACTGGCACAAATTAGGCTCTGGCAAGCACTTATTAGTGAATTGGATAAATCACAAAGTTGCAAACATGTAAATAATAAATATCACATTTTTATTTGTATCTGATTTTTCATACTGTCAGAATGTGTTTTTTAATGAATAATTACCTTGTCCAGTATATAACAGGAAATAAAATAAAAACATTTCTGGGAGAATGCAAAGTAAAAATTCCTATAAATGTTGCATTCAGCATAATTTGCTCTAAAAAGTGGAAGGTTTATGGGGGAAATATGGCTTAGAAAAAGACCAATAAAGAAAAGATGCAAATTTGTAAGCAGGGTACAAAGTAAAACAAAACAGCCAGCCCTAACAAAATTTAGCATGTTAATTTCCTAATATGTACATAAACACTGTAATACAGGATTTTACCTTTAAATCACAGGTGAAACTACTTGAGATTTCCAAATTCTGAGAAAGAAAAGCACAAGATTTACAAAAATTGTGTAGATTCCATAAAAACCATGTCTAAGACAAAGCTCAAGGCCAATGTGAGCACAATATAAGAAATACATAGAAAATGAATGTACAGATGACTGTATTTTGTGGCTGTTTATTTAATTTAGTTGCTTAATGTACTATGCATCCACCTGATATTACTTAATAGTGAAAAATGTTAGTGAATTGGGAAAAATAAGTTATTAAGCAATGAAACTTTGCATCATACTTATGTCTTTGTATTAACCAGTCACATTCAAATCTCGTAATGCAATTTTCAACTACCCCTCAAAATTATCAATGAATAAATTATGTGATATATGAGATTAATGTCTTGAAAGTCTTAAAATGTCCTTTGATGGGTAAAATTTTCAATTATTAAAATGATTTTAATTTATGGAGTGCCTACTACATTCCAGGCATTTGCTTTTCTGTATTATTGGTAATACCCCCCAAAAGCAGCTATATTTACTACTATTGATAGATGCTGTTTTCAGACTGGAAGCTATACCTCATTCTGCAAATTATATCCTATTTTCCTGCATTAGAAACTAAGTGATAACGAAGGTGTGCATGCTCAGTGGTATCCAACTCTTTGTGACCCCATGGACTGTATGTAGCCTGACAGGTCCCTCTGTCCATGGAATTTTCCAGGCAAAAGTATTGGGTGGGTTGCCATTTCCTTCTCCAAAATGGTAAAATATACTTGGAAAGTCACTTCAGAATTTTATTTAGATTCTGAGCTACAATATTCTTATATACCCTTTAATATGAGGCTGCACTATTTAAGGATCTGATTATTTTGCGTCAATAAAGAGATATATCCAAACCTAGCTATCAGTTGGCTAAAGTCAAGTCAGAACAGGATACCAATACATACAAAATAATTAATACCTCCCACATCCATAACTTCACTTCACTTCATACTCATACATCTTGAGATACCATTCAGTTCAATTTATGTAGATTTTGAATTTGTACGTTCTGCAGTAATATCTCCTGTAACTTAAATATCAACCTGTAGATGATTTTATAGCTACTTTTATTTCCCTGTTATATGTTCTGAAACATAAAATGCTATATTTCCTGAAACATAAAATGTAATATTTTTTTCTGAAAATATAAAGTGCTATATTTTCTGAAACATTAAAAATGTATGTCTCCTGCTTTCCATTCATGAACTCATACATACAGTTTTAAATCCATACTCCAAACACATTATTTCATTAATACTACCAAGTCTTCAGCAGAAAAGCAAAATTAGCTATAGCTTAATCTTTTTTTTTTTTTTTTTACCTAATGTAGAAACAAAGCAATAAAGAACAAACTGTACAAAAGGATTGTAGAAAAGCAGAGAATAACTTCCCATATAATGTAAGGTCAATGAAGGGCCAGTGTATCAAAACCCACAGGCTTTGCGATAGGAAAGACTTCAGTTTCAATACCCCTCTACCCGTCATTTATTACAAGATCAGAGCAGTACACTTAATTCCTAAAATTATCATAGTACACATCTGTTGCAACTAATAATTAATCATTTAATTTTGATATTTATTTTATGTTGAATATTCCCAATATTATAACATACACATGCACACATATTTAAATAATATTCTTGTCCTCTTCTTATTCACCCTCTTATTATTATGTAATCCACTGGCTTGTGGCTTCCCTTGTAACTGAGTCAGTAAAGAATCTGCCTGCAGTGCAGGAGACCAGGGTTCGATTTCTGGTTCAGGAAGATCCCCTGGAGAAGAAAATGGCAACTCACTCCAGTATTCCTGCCTCTAGAATCCCAGGAGAGAGGAGCCTGGCTTTTGTGACCCCATGGACTGTAGCCCGCCAGGCTGCTCTACTCATGGGATTCTCCAGGCAAGAATACTGGAGTGGGTTGCTATTTCCTTCTCCAGGGTAACTTCCCAACCCAGGAATCAAACCCAGGTCTCCTGCACTGCAGGCAGATTCTTTACTGACTGAGCTATAAGGGAAGCTTTATTGGGGTGGTCTGGAAATAAACCTGAAATATTTCTGAAGCATGCCTGTAAAAAGAATATTTAAGATTCAAGGGGCTATGTAAGTCATCTTAACACAAACTTTCATGTGATTTTTTTTTTATTAAAAAATGTGGCTTTTGAACCCAGTTAAATGTTAGAATCTCTTGATTAGTATTAAAAATATCATAGTCTGGCCACATAATAGAAATTCTAATTTAAGTTGAATGGAGCCTGATAATTCTATATTTTAAAGCTTATATTTAATTCAGATAGAAACCAGATTTGAGAATTAATAAGGTCATTAGCAAGGTATTAATATGGTTTTTGTGCTTCCCTGGGGGCTCAGCAGTAAAGAATCACCTATCAATACAGGAGACACAGGTTTGATCCCTGGGTTGGGAAGATCCTCTGGAGAAGAAAATGGCAACACACTCCATTATTCTTGCCTGGAAAATCCCATGGACAGAGGAGACTAGCAGGCTACAGTCCATGGCTTCACAAAATAGACATGACTTAATGACTGAACAGCAATGTGGCTTTAATTACTGAAATACTGTTGACATTCTGGCATATTTGTTGAATTCTATCAGACAGATTTCTAACTGATTCTTAAGACACCTGTATAAACATCCTGTTGTAGTTTCCTTCTCTGAGTAATGGCAGAACTTGTGAATAAAAGGGGATTTTCACTCTCTTGAATAACTCATCTCAGACTCCAGTTTAGGAGACTGGATGTAGAGATTTGAAGCAAATGAGATTCTCCTTCTAGCTTAAAAAAAAAAAAAAAAAAAAAAAACAGTCATGTTTTGAGAAGGGCTTGTGTCTAAGACCTGGAGGTAGCTTCTAGGAACTGAGGGAAAACCCTGCCAATAGACCACAAATCTACAACAGCAATGAGACTTCTGTCCTAAAGCTGCCAGGAACTGAATTCAGCCAACAATTTTAATGAGCTTGATAGTGAACTCTGGTTCTCAGAAGGGACCACCGTCCTGACCAACAAATTGACTTCTCCCTGGAGAGACACTGAGCAGAAGATCCAGTTAATCCCTTCCTGGACTTCCGAGATGATAAATTGATGCTGTTTAAGTTGTAAAATGTGTGGTAATTTGTTGAGAACAGTGATAGTCCATGAGTCAACAAATACCTATTTTTAGTATGTAATGCAAGTGAATTCCACATTACCATTTTTATTTAGACTGAGATCATTACTGACAATCCTTTATTTTTTGTTCATCTCCTAATCTTTCAGTAGATACTAGTCAAGAAATGATGAGAAAGACAATTTGATGAAAGATGTTATTATGAATAATATTAGTTGGTAATTGTGTATCCAATTATAATGAAGAGATTGCAAAAGATGTAGATCTTTTGAGGTACAAAGGATTTCAGATTTTAAAAGGAAGTGATAAAAATGCTTGTTAAGAACAACAGTCATACAAGAATTCTCTTCTAAGCAATCTTTACTTACACTGGCATATTGTAATAAGTAAGATGGTTATATAGAAACAAAGTGAAGTAAGCATTACTTGGCAACAGTATCACAGTAGGTTTCACATAGGCTTAACATGCTATATTGAAATAACCATGAACATTTGAGGACAGAGTTTTGAATTCTTATCTCATTTTCAATAAGCTTTGTGAATTTGAATATTTCATTAAACATCAGATCACTAGTATTCCATTATGAATATGCTCTTGACCTTCCACTATTACAGATTAATGTTTGTAAAGACAGATTATCACAATTTGCCTGATTTCTTTATGGCATTCATGCGCAGAAATATTTTATGTTTTTTTGTTATTTTCCTCCCAAGAAGGTAAAAAACAATATCTTTGATGTCTTAAATATCAGAGTTATTGCTTAACATTATACTTATACTCACCATTCTTTGCCTATTTTCTCTCCCATAATTTATTCATATTATTCCAAAATCTCAAAAGGGTGTGAGCTAAGACATTTTTAAAGCATATGATGAGTTAGAGATGACTTTATATTCTACTTATTGTAGTTATCACATGCATTTTCTGTGTCCCCTTATTGTATGAGACTAAAATAAACAGTATTATAATAAATCAGTTTTATTAGTGTGCTTATACCAAAACTACCTTCTGCTTACTAATGAGAGAATCTTTAATACTTATCTTTAAACCCAACCTTTTATCCTCTACCTTTATCCTCTAAACATATCTCGACTTATATTTAGTTATTTTAAAGTAAGATAATATATATTAATATATAATACTCAATACAGTTCTTAATATAATCCATACTGTTTAAAACTATGAAACTAGTTGCTCTCTCCCCTGCCTTTTATTTTTGTCAATAACCAAATGCCCATGTTCTCCCCTAATTTGAACTGGGCTTCCCTGGTGGCTCAGAGGTTAAAGTGCCTGCCTGCAATGTGGGAGACCTGGGTTTGATCCCTGGGTTGGGAAGATTGCCTGGATAATCCCATGGACAGAGGAGTCTGGCGGGCTGCAGTCCATGAGGTCGCAAAGAATCAGACATGACTGAGCGACTTCACTTTCACTTTCACTCTATTCATTAAGGCTAGTGTATTGACTTCCCTCATTGGTTTTCTTAGACTGACACCATTGATTCAGAAATATTTCTTTTTGAAATCACATTGCTGCAGGCTCTTCATGAAAGTAAGTATTTTATTATGCACTTACAATCACTTAATATTCTTGGACACCTATTCTACATTGAAAATATTCTTCAAAATTGAAAGCAACTTTCCATTGTTTTTCAGTACCTAGTGTTCCTACTGAACAATCTGCTTTTTTATTTTTATTCTTTCATAAAATTCTGTCTTTGCTGATGGTTGTGGCTGTGATCATGGCACTTTTGATAATAAATTAATGTTGTATTATAATGGTATAAATTAATTTCTAAATATCTGCATAAAAATTCTCAGTTCCCAAGTTTTCCTCATTGTTCTCAGATTATTTATGAATGTTTTCATTACATTAAATATGACAATTGAAATTTTACTTGTTTCAGGTCTCCAAAGAGCTGATCATTTTTATCTGAATCACTCAATTCAAAGTTGATCCATCTTGTTTACTTACTTGGAAAATGGCACTAAACAGACTTATGCTAGCTATGATTACAGGTTTGGTGCTTCTTGACCAGCTCTCTTTGCTTTGGGTTGATATGAGAACAGGCAAGAAGAAAATTCTATGTTAGAAGCAAATCAAAAATTTAACTGCTATTGTGTACTCCTTGTCTTTTCTGTATTTCAGTGACACTAGGTTAGGCCCCTGCTTTTACTTGCTCCATAAGCACATGAATCTTGACTTTCATCAAATCTCTAGCTTCAAGCATCACCTCTTTCTCTGCCTTCTATCACAATTTTGATGCTTTTTTTTAGATTTATGTTTCTTAACTGATCATCAAAGAATTGATGCTTCTGCACACTGGTGTTGGAGAAGATTCTTGGGAGTCCCTTGGACTACAAGATCAAGCCAGTGAATCCTAAAGGAACTAAGTCATGAATATTCATTGGAAGGACAGATGCTGAGGCTGAAGCTCCAATACTTTGGCCACCTGATGTGAAGACCTGACTCCTTAGAAAAGACCCTAATGCTGGGAAAGACTGAAGATGGGAGGAGAAAGGAACAGCAGAGGATGAGATGGTTGGATGGCATCACTGACTCGATAAACATGAGTTTGAGCAAGCTCTGGGAGCTGGTGATGGACAGGGAAGGCTGGCTTGCTGCTGTCCATGGGGTCATAAAGAGTCAGACATGACTAAGTGACTGAACTGAACTGAACTGCCACCTTATTATTGCCATTTATTCTTAATTCATGTCAGTCATTTCATTAAGCTATATTACCTTTTTGTAGAGTCATACTAATGGTACATTGATTTTTATATGACTCAATTTGAAAAAAATTGGCAATGCTATATTTTTGTTTTTTTATATTAAGAGCAACATAGTACCTTAGTGGTGCATTAAATGGTAATAAAGATAAAATGAAATTGATATAATAATTTTTGGAATGCTATTTCATTTTATGCCTTCATGTTAAATAGATTACACAAAATATCTACAATTTAAATTATTTAAAATCATGAACCCTGTCTCCATTCATTATTTATCTCTTCCTGGTGAAAGCATTGAATAGGGTGTCAACAAATATCTACCAAATGAGCACTTAATAATTTTTTTTATTTTTTTCAATGAGAAATATTTCCATTTATTTGGGGAATACAAGTGCTTCAGATTTAAAACTGTCTCTCTCTTAATCACAGGTACACAGAGAAATTAAATATTACAACAAATGTAGTCAGGTCTTCTGTCTCTAAACATATAAATCTTTTTACTTTTAAGTGGGCAATTAGAGAAGAAATTTTAA
This sequence comes from Hydropotes inermis, assembly GCA_020226075.1. Classification (NCBI taxonomy): domain Eukaryota; kingdom Metazoa; phylum Chordata; class Mammalia; order Artiodactyla; family Cervidae; genus Hydropotes; species Hydropotes inermis. The sequence goes on along the minus strand of CM035283.1, from coordinate 16,529,719 downwards.
CTAAAAGAAAAGGAGAAGCATAAGAGTTAGGAAAAAATTAATCCCATAATTTATATGGCTGGCACAGAAAAACTCCAACCTGTTCCATAAGCGCTCCAGCTATAAGAAATAAAATAGATAATTTTATTTTATTAAAAAAAATATATATGTAATATGCATGTGCATGTGTGTGTGAGTGTGTGGTCTCAGTCGTGTTCAACTCTGTGACCCTGTGGACTGTAGCCCATCAGACTTCTCTGTCAATGGAATTTTCCAGGCAAGAATACTGGAATGGGTTCCCATTTTCTACTCCAGGGTATCTTTTTGATTTGGGGATCAAACTGGAGTCTCTCGAATCTCCTACACTGGCAGGTGGATTCTTTACCACTCTGCTACCTGAGAAGCCCAACAAGACTAACTGTATATGTAACAATGCCTATTATGAGTCAGTCATTGATCTAAGCTTGCTACAAATTTTAATTCATTCAGACTTCATAAAAAACTAAGAAAAAACTAAGGCACAGAGGGTTTAAATATCTTGCTAATGGTTATACAGCTAGTAAGTGTTGGAGCCAGTACTGAACTCAGGCAATTAGATTCAACTTTCATATGTTTAACCATTAGTCTGCACTGCCCTAAATGAGTACTTAAACACAGAATATTCAAGCAAAAGAATCCAGCCATGCAGACACCACATGATTGCTTATAAGATATATCATGGACACCAGTATAATTTAACAAAACAAGCAACTGATTTGCTACCTGGTGAATTGGCATGCTGTTTCTAAGTCAACTCACTATGAGGAAGTTAGTGATGTGAAATATGAATGTACTTTACTGTGCACTGTTTCAAAGTGATGTCACCTTGGTCTTTAGAGGACAAATCTAATCAAAAGCATTAAAGCAGCACTAACATCCACTGTGAAATTATGTAAGTATATATACATGTATATATGCAAACATGTACACAGGCATATAGATATACATCACTATTTATAAATAGCGAAATAAAAATATTTGATATACAAATTTAGAGGAAAACAGATATTAAATGGATTAATATTTAATTTGACCTTATGCACACATTTGCCACTTTCTATATTTCTGTTCCAGAGAAGGCAATGGCACCACACTCCAGTACTCTTGCCTGGAAAATCCCATGGAAGGAAGAGCCTGGTGGGCTGAAGTCCATGGGGTCACTAAGAGTCAGACACGACTGAAGCAACTTAGCAGCAGCAGCATATTTATGTTCATAATAATTGGCAACTTTCTTCAGAGCAAGAATTTTTTTATTGGCTCACACAGACACACTTGCATAGGAGCATTTATAATTCAGCCTAGAGATATGCAGGGGTTTCCCAGGTGGTGCTAATGGTAATGAACCTTTCTATAAATGCAGGAGATACAAAAGATGTATGTTTGATCCCTGGGTAAAGAAGATCTCCTGGAGGAATGCATGGCAACCTATTTCAGTATTTTTGCCTGCAGAATCCCGTAGACATGGTAGTCTGCAGGCTAGAGTCCATAGCATCATGAAGTGTGGGACACGACTGAAATGACATGGCATGTATGCAGTGATATGTAAATAATGAGAGAAGACAAAATGCTTTGTAAATTGCATATATTCATTCACTTGAAATTCATCTGTTTTCATTCCCTTAAATTATGAAAGATTAGTTCATTGCCATTATATTCTTTCATTTCAGAAAAATAGCTAGACTTGTTTCAATTTAAATTAATGAAACTATGAAATTAATTATATAACATATGTGTTTAATTAAGGACTTCTTGATTTTCAATTGAGTTCAGTAGCTGAGTCATGTCTGACTCTTTACAACTCCATGAACTGCAACATGCCAGGCTTCCCTGTCTATTACCAACTCCCAGAACTTGCTCAAACTCATGTCCATTGAGTTGGTGATGTCATCCAACCACTTCATTCTCTGTTGTCCCCTTCTCCTCATACCTTCAATCTTTCCCAGCATCAAGGTCTTTTCTAAGGTGTCAGTTCTTTGCATCACATGGCCAAAATATTGGAGTTTCTGATTTAGCATCAGTCCTTCCAGTGAATATTCAGGACTGATTTCCTTTAGGATTGACTGGTTATATCTCCTTGTAATCCAACGGACTCTCAAGAGTCTTCTCCAATACCATAGTTCAAAAGCATCAATTCTTCAGTGCTCAATTTTCTTCATGGTCCAACTCTCACATCCATGCATGACTACTGGAAAAACCATAGCTTTGACTAGACTGGAAAAACCACAGCTTTGTCAGCAAAGTAACTTTGAGATTTTAACATAATATTTTGCATGCACAGCACACACATGGATGACCTTAAATTTCTTCAGACATACTCTGACACCATATGCAAAATTTTAAAATACATTTGTTTTGTATATGCACTAGTTTGTTTGAGAGGGGAAAAAAAGTGGTTCATCAGATTTCATCATTTTAACTTATCATGTAATTTTTTATTAACAAAATAAAAGCTAGGTCTCTATGTTAATTTTCATGAAAAATTTTGGTTGATCTGCTTATTTTCTAATCTTAGTTGTAAATAAATTTAAAGCATTAATATCTACTTCTGATTTATTGGCTCCACCAAAATCTTTGACTGTGTGGATCACCAAAAAACTGTGGAAAATCCTTAAAGAGATGGGAATACCAGACCATCCTATCAGCCTTCAGAGAAATCTGTATGCAGGTCAAGAAGCAACAGTTAGAACTAGAGATGGAATGACAGATTGGTTCCAAATTGGGGAAAGAGTACGTCAAGACTGTTTTGGTCACCCTGCTTGTTTAAACTATATGCAGAGTACACCATGAGAAATGCCGGTCTGAATGAAGCACAATCTGGAATCAAGATTGCTGGGAGAAATGTCAATAACCTCAGATATGCAGATGGCACCACCTTTATGGCAGAAAGTAAAGAGGAACTAAAGAGCCTCTTGATGAAAGTGAAAGAGGAGAGTGAAAAAGTTGGCTTAAAGCTCAACATTCAGAAAACTAAGATCATGGTATGCAGTCCCATCACTTTGTGGCAAATAGATGGGGAAACAATGGAAACAGTGACAGACTTTTTTTGGGGGGGCTCCAAAATCACTGCAGATGGTGACTGCAGCCATGAAATTAAAAGAAGCTTGCTCCTTCAAAGGAAAGCTATGACAAACCTAGACAGCATATTAAAAAGCAGAGACACTATTTTGCTGACAAAGGTCTGTCTAGTCAAGGCTGTGAGTTTTCCAGTGTCATGTATGGATGTAAGAGTTTGACCATGAAGAAAGCTGAGAGCCAAAGAATTGATGCTTTTGAAATATGATGTTGGAGAGGACTCTTGAGAGTCCTTTGGACTGCAAGGAAATCAAACCAGTCAATCTTAAAGGAAACCAGTCTTGAATATTCATTGGAAGTACTGATGCTGAAGCTGAAGCTCCAATACTTTGGCCCTATGATGAGAAGAACTGACACAATGGAAAAGACACTGATGCTGGGAAAGATTGAAGGCAGGAAGAAAAGGGGATAACAGAGGATGGTATGGTTGGATGGCATCACCGACTCAATGAACATGATTTTGATCAAGCTCCTGGAGTTGGTGATGGACAAGGAAGCCTGGCATGCTGCAGTCCATGGGGTTATAAAGGGTTGGACAGGACTGAGCACTTGAACTGACTCAAAGTGTTGATGATTAGAGAATTCTTTTGTGGTTTATCATGAAAATGATTGCTATTTACATTCAATCCATTAGATAATGATATTTATAATACTTTAATTATTGTTTGAAATTGTTAACAATGATACTTTATCAAACATAATTGCTAACATACAAGAAATGCTTAATAAAATTAGCTGTAATGTGGCCTTATAATTTATTATAGCAAAATAAATCATAATGATATATTTACTTATTTTTTTTAACTCTAAAGCATCATATACATTGCAGATTTGATATTGTTTGCTTTCCTCCTGGTTTGTTAAAGTATGCTAATATTTACTTTGCAATACAATTGTGTCAGAACCTTCCAAGTGAGGGAAAAATTAGTTTGAGCTCTTTCCAAAATGGCACAAAACACAATACAAAGAGAGTATAAGGATATGTAGGGATGACGTGGAAAGGTAAAAAGAAAATTTTACAACATTCTTGGAGAAGTTTGCAAGTGGCAGGATAAGAAATCTGAGTTTAGTTAGGTTCATGGTGAGAGACGATTGAGAAATATTTTGCTGAGAAATAATAGGATTAGAAATATGTATTACAAAGATAAAACTAAGAGCTAGGCAAGGGATGAATTTGGAGCAAGGCGAGATTAGAATTAACCAGTTAGGAACCTTACAATAGAACAGGGGAGATTTAGAATGGTGGCAGAGAAAATAGCACTTTGTAACTGTACAACGGTTGTATTTGATTTCTTTCTCATTGTATCATTCCACTTACTAAGCAGTATCATTAAGCAGGAAAAGGGCAGATTACAAAACAAATACATTTTCAATTATATTTCCACAGTCCTGAGAATGACTGAAGGCAAATGATAATGGTGAAAAATAATGGCAAATGACTGATCATGAAAGATAGTGGTGTCAATGTTCACTAAAAAATAAGCAACATTCTGTGAACAAGAATGTTTAACAGAGCAAGAAGTTTATTATTGGGAGTTGAAGGGCTTGGGAACCTTTTGATTATTTTATTTTTTTATATGTTAAGAAAAAATATAAGTACATTATATTTTTCACTTTTCATTCTCTTAAATATTTTAGTCATAGATTGTTAAATCAAATAATAAAGGGTTACATACAAAGGAGTCATATGCAAAATCAACTACTAATAGGAAAAAGCAAATATCAGAGGTCCAAAAAAAGAGTTGGAATGCAAGTATAATAAACATACTGTTTGATTCCATTTTTATGATACACTGAAAGGTGAGCTATGAGAATAGCTACAAGGTTAGAGTTTAAGAGTTTCTGTGGGAAGAAGAAATGGAACAAAAAAGGACACGAAATTTGGGGTGATGGAAATATTCTACATTTTTGTCATGGTGATGGTTATCCACTTTATACATTTGTCAAAACTACATCTAAAAGTTAGTTCAGATGTATGTGGATTATTAGGTTCACTTTATGAATCTAATTTTGGGTTAAACCTGTAGTTTATTATGCATATCCAGTCCCAGAAGGGAAATAAAATTAAGTGAAAATGTGTGTGTGTGTGGTTATTTTTACAAAAAGTAAATTGCCTGTGCATCCAGCTTTCTTTTTTTAATTAAAGTGTCATTGGCATTAGTGGCCATCTATCTTAAAAAGGAAGAAAAACCATAATCACTTGGAGTCCAATGTCTGACAATTGTCAGATCAATAATTTCTTAAGTAAAGCAAATTTTTTAGAGAATTTTTACTGAAAAGCTGTCTCTGTAAGAGGCTGATAAGTGGAATGATTAGTTCAGCTTGTAATTCATTGATCTAAAATATTAATTAGCATATATGTGTTGGACCTCATTCTAGATGCTGGGTACAAAGGAGAAAACATGATAAAATCCTTGCTCTCATAGAGCTTATATTCTAGTTAAGGAAATATCTGAAAACTAATAAAGTAAAACATAACACAAAATCAGCTACTGAAAAAAAATTATATCAGAGCATCAATTCAACTACTATTGCCGGACTAGGAACTGGCTTTCATTCTCAAAATAAATTATCAGTATACCAACAGAATCTCTGGGAAGTTGTCAAATTTTACTGGTAATTATCGACAAACTATTATCTACATAGCTTCCCAGGTATTGCAGTGGTAAAGAATCCTCCTGCCAATGCAGGAGACACAGCTTCAGTTCCTGGGTCAGGAAGATCCCCTGAGAAATGCCATGGACAGAGGAGCCTGGCAGGCTTCCATGGAATCACAGTCAGGCGTGACTGAATACACATGTGCTCATTATCAATATGAGGTGAGTGTGTGTTTAGTCATATCTGACTCTTTGTAGCCTGCCAGGCATCTCTGTCCATGAGATTTTCCAGGCAAGAATTCTGGAGTGGGTTGGCATTTCCTCCTCCAGGGGATCTTCCTGACCGAGGGATCAAACAGGCATCTCCTACACCTCCTCTGTTGGCAGGCAGATTCTTTTACATCAGAGCCACCTGGGAAGCCCTGCATTATCCATGTATTACCCTAAAGGATGATGGAAAAATGTCTTTATGGTGAATTGAGGACAGAGTGATGGAAGCCTCCTGTTTATCTTATTTCTGGATAAGAAGCATCATGTTTTACATATCCATGATCATCTCCAATACCCAAGAGGTAGAATTAGTAATATTATGTGCCTGGTGCTGTTCTCAGCAATTTCACATACACTAGACTATAATGTGACAAAGATGTCCCTCTCCTCATTGGATGAAGTTGACATTTGAGGAAACTAAAGCAGAGATAGGTAAAGTAATTTGCCAAAGGTCTCAGCTCATAGTAGCTGTGTAGGCCCCTGATTTTAGGTAGCCTGGTCCCAGAGCCTATGTATGCCTGCTCTGTATCTTATCTCTATGTACCTTAGCAGGAAGGCTATATCCTTTCGGACACAACTCACAGTAAGGCCATCTGAGACATGTTTGTAGGAAAAATGTTACCAAATCCAAGCTCCTACTGCTTACTACATGGCAGGCCAATAAATCTAGAGGAGGCACTGGAGCAAGGAATAGTGTGTTTATTTGGAAAGCCAGCAGACTGAAAAGATGCTGTACTAGTGTCTCAAAGAACCATCTTGATAGGATTTGAAAGCTGGGCTTTGTTTTTATTCAATTTAATTTTATTTGTTTTTTTATAGAAAAAAGAGGGGAAGATGAGGAGGTAAAGTAAAAAAAGGCAATAAGTTGATGTATTTCCTTGTTCCAGCCTGACTCCAGAGGGCATGTGTTAATCTTCTTTTCTGCAATCATTCCTAGGTGGACCTGGTCAGGATGTTTCCCATGAGCTTAAACAATGATATTTTAGCTTAACACTCAGGCATAGGAGGCAGAGTTCCCAGAAATGGACCATTATGAATACTTTAAGCTATAGGCCACACCCCTTTAGTGATTAACTTATGTCAAAAAGAATAAAATACAAAGGTTAAAGTAAAAGAAATGAATCAAATATGGACTCAGATTTATTCTCCCCTGCACAAAATTCAAAAGCTCTAGAGTTTAAGGTATATTCTTTTTATCACCAGAAAAATTTCATGGAATTGGTTTGGAATGTCTCTTCCATACCACAAAAAGACAGACTATTTTTTTAATATTAAAAACCAACATTAATACATGTATGTAAAATATGAAAAGTAGAGTTTTGTGTCTGCTTTATTCACCACTCTCTTTACATCACCCTAAGACAATGCCCAGCACATATAATTGTTCCATAAATATTTTATAGTGTTTCTCTTTGGGTTTCACCACCAGGCTGTTAGTTTCTCAGATGGCTGTTGGTGTATCGCTTTTGCTAAAGTAACTGAATTAGCCTCAAGGTGAAGTCCCATATGCAAAGCCCAAGTCAGCGATCCAAACTTAACTAAATCACTATGTTCCACTCTCCTGAAAAAGGAAGCCCTAGATCAACAAATCAGAGCTTAGCTGCTCAGTGCAAGTTACCTGACCTGGCTCCAAGACTTCCCTTTGCCCCATGAAAAGAAAGTAGTCTTTTATTTATTTTAATCAACTAGCAAATACTCAGCATATTTTCCTTGTTTCTGTTCAGTTTGGTTTATAAAAATCTCTCGTCTTGTATAGCTTACTGGAGTTCCTTTTTATCTACCAGATTGGATGTTGCTCAGTTCATGATTTACTGAATATACACCTACTAGAACAGTAATTTATCTGTGGGAAATTTCATTTTAACACTTACAATTTTGTATCTTCTCATTATGTTTGTGTACTTATTCTTGGTCAGATGTCCCACTGGTTAAAATGAGGTTGAAAGGTTGAGGAAATATCAGAGCATTTTACAAATTTAATAAAATTGCTACTATTATATTCTAGTAAACCCCACTGTGTTATTTCCACTTCAACATTTTTCTATTTTACAAACATTTGGGATTTGATTAGTAAGAAATCATAGTCTAATTGTGAGGTCCTTTACTCATATGCTTGGAATTAATCATGAGAGCAGGAGACAAATAAATATCCTTGTTCTCTCCCTGACATGTGGCAGGACTGTACTTTCTGATCCTCTTTGAAGTTAAGCATTCTTCTGGTGACCTGTGCAGGCAATAAAACAAGATTGGAAGTAACATGTATTATTTTAAAGTGGAGATTTTAAAGCCAGAAAATAAGTCACTATATTCTCATCATCCTGCCTCAAAAGTTGTATCAGTAGTATTGAATCTGAACTTCCAACTAGCTGGGTCCCTGAGGTCCCAGAGTTAATCTCAATGAGCAAAGCCATTTTGATTCTCTGCAGTGGACTTATAACGTGAAAACGATATTACCTTTTTTTGCTCATCCCTGAGATTTGGGAGTTGTTACTATAGCCTGTTATGATGTAAGGAAGAATATCCTACCCCATACTTAATAAAGTAAGAGATACTACTTAAAATTAACAAATCTCCTTCATTCAGCCCCCCCCCCCCCCACCTACCACCTCCTGGGTGAATGTGGTCAAAAGATGTCAACTTCCAGTCATAAGATACATAAGTACTGGAGTTGCAATGTACAGTGTGATGACTGACTACAGTTAACATATTATATGTGCTCAGTCTCTCAATCAGGTCCAGCTCTTTGTAAACTCATGGACTGAGGTCCACCAGGTTTCCCTGGCCATTGAATTTTCCAGGCATGCATACTGTAGCTGGTTGCCATTTCATACTCCAAGGAATCTTCCTCACTCAGGGACAGGGATCAAACCTGCAACTCCTGCATTTCCTGCACTGGCAGGAAGATTCTTTATCACTGCACCACCTCAGAAGCCCCATAGTTAACCTTGCTTTATAATACATTTGAAAGAATGTATTATTCTCATTACAGTTCTCATTACAGTATTTTGCTTTGTTTTATTTTGATATACTACAAAAGATATTAACTAAACTTTGACTGTGTGGATCACAATAAATTGTGGAAAATTCTGAAAGAGATGGGAATACCAGACCATCTGACCTGCCTCTTGAGAAACCTGCATGCAGGTCAGGAAGCAACAGTTAGAACTGGACATGGAACAACAGACTAGTTCCAAATAGGAAAAGGAGTACATCAAGGCTATATATTGTCACCCTGCTTATTTAATTTATATGCAGAGTACATCATGAGAAACGCTGGGCTGTAAGAAGCACAAGCTGGAATCAAGATTGCTGGGAGAAATATCAATAACCTCAGATACGCAGATGACACCACCCTTATGGCAGAAAGTGAAGAGGAACTAAAAAGCCTCTTGATGAAAGTCAAAGAGGAAAGTGAAAAAGTTGGCTTAAAGCTCAACATTCAGAAAACTCAGATCATGGCATCTGGTCCCATCACTTCATGGCAAATAGATGGGGAAACAGTGGAAACAGTGTCAGGCTTTATTTTTCTGGGCTCCAAAATCACTGCAGATGGTGACTGCAGCCATGAAATGAAAAGACGCTTACTCCTTGGAAGGAAAGTGATGACCAAACTAGATAGTATATTAAAAACCAGAGACATTACTTTGCCAACAAAGGTCCATCTGGTCAAAAGGCTATGGTTTTCCAGTGGTCATGTATAGATGTGAGAGTTGGACTGTGAAGAAAGCTGAGCGCCGAAGAATTGATGCTTTTGAACTGTGGTGTTGGAGAAGACTCCTGAGAGTCCCTTGGACTGCAAGGAGATCCAACCAGTCCATCCTAAAGGAGATCAGTCCTGGGTGTTCATTGGAAGGACTGACACTGAAGCTGAAACTCCAGTCTTTTGGCCACTTAATGCTAAGAGTTAACTCACTGGAAAAGACCCTGATGCTTGGAGGGATTGGGGGCAGGAGGAGAAGGGGACAACAGAGGATAAGATGGCTGGATGGCATCACTGACTTGATGGGCATGAGTTTGAGTCAACTCCGGGAGTTGGTGATGGACAGGGAGGCCTGGCATGCTGCAGTCCATGGGGTGGCAAAGAGTCAGACACGACTGAGCAACTGAACTGAACTGAAACTTTTTATGACATATATGACATATAAATCAAGTCATCATGCTATATACCTTATGTGTATATACATATGTATATATATGTTATATTATATAAGGTATATAATGTTATATACCTTAACGTTAACACTGTGCTTTGTGTCAAATATAAATAAAGATAAATCTCAATAAAATTGGAAAAATGCAGTAGGCAAAAAAAAAAAAAAGCACCAGACCCTGTGCTAAGCTATTTCTTTACCTCACTTCCCTAATGACAAATGATTGACTTCAGGACAGGCATTTGTAATGTTCTGTTATAATAATCATGTGCATTGTCTAGATAATCACACCAGTATTACAGCGGTGAAAACTGAAGCTCATGAGAGTTCTCTGTATGCCCAAGTGTGCACAGCTAAGGGTCTTTCTGACTTCAAACCTGTGCTCTTTCACGATGCCAGATAGCCTCTCCCTGGCTCATGTCACACTTTTAAAGCATTCTTCTGCATTTTGCCTTCAACTTGTTAGAAGTATTTGACTCCTTTTAGAATACATATTTTAAATGAAAATAGATTGCCTGCCCTGCGCCTCTGGGAAGTGACAAAATGTTACATTGAGAAGAGTATCAGATGTGGAGACCATGAAGGCGGTTCACTCAGGCAAGAGCCATAAGGAAGTAGTGGAGAACTACTGCTGGAGGCAGAACCTCAGAACTTCCTGCTGCAAGTCCAACAAAGGATGAGGGTGACTATCGTCCATCCCTGAAAAAGTGCACAGCAAAATGATTGGATTTCATAACAAATTCAAAATTTAAATATTTGCTCTCCAAACTGGTAATAAAATATTAATGCTGGCATAACTTCAGTGAATCAAAATTCAACAAATAAGTATACATCATTATTATAAATTCATTTTTATACCTGATTTTCAATACATTAAAGTAAAATGCATTAAAAATGAGGACTATGGGACTTCCCTGGAGGTCCAGTTAAGATCTTGCCCTTCCAATGCAGGGAGTGTAGGTTCAAACACTGGTCCGGGAAATAAAATCCCACATGCCATAAGGTCCAAAAAAAACAAACAAACATAGAATTATGAATTCATTGCAAAATGCAAGTTCTAGTTATTAGTTTTTATTATATTTACTTATAATATCTACAGATATGAAACTGAAAGTGAAAGCCGCTCAGTCACGTCCAACTCTTTGCAACCCCATGGACTATACAGTTCATGGAATTCTCCAGACCAGCATGCTGGAGTGGGTAGCATTTCCCTACTCCGGGATATCTTCTTAACCCAGGAACCAAACCCAGGTCTCTGGCATTGCAGGCGGATTCTTTACCAGCCGAGCCACAATGGAAACCCAAGAATACTGGAGTGGGTAATCTATCCCTTCTCCAGTATATCTTCCCAACCTAGGAATCGAACTGGGATCTCTTGCTTTGCAGGCAGATTCTTTACCAACTGAATTATCAGGGAAGCCCATATGTATATATGGTTAGCTTAATCATAGCCCCAAAAATATGTCAACATTCTAATCCTCAGAATTGGTGAATATTATCTGATATGGAACAAGAGTAAATATGATTTTGTATGGAAAAGATGTACCTTAACTAAAGTTTTTGAGAGGAGGAATTTCCCCTATATTATCAGTAACTAACTGAACTGTTACTCGCTCAGTCGTGTCCAACTCTTTGTGACTTCATAGACTATAGCCCACCAGGCTGCTCTGTTCATGGGATTTCCCAAGCAATAATATTGGAGTGGGTTGCCAAGTCTCAAAGGCAAACTCTGTGAGGCTAAGACTCACTAGGAGAAAGCTTTGTGAAGTTGGAGGCAGCTATTGGGATGATGTGTCCTGAAGCCCAAGAATGTCAGCAGCCTATAGAACTGGGAAGATAAAAAAAAAGGGGGGGGATTCCCCCAGAGAGCCCCAGGAAGGTATGCAGCCTTGCAATGCTTAGGTTTGGGATCTGCCTGTCAGAACTTGAGAGAATAAAATTCTTTTGTTTTCCAAGTTGATCTTTAGTAGCAGCGACTGGGATGCTGCTATAACACATACTTAAAATGGCTTTGGAAATGATAATAGATGGAGGCTAGGAGAATTCAGAGGGGCATGATAGACATGAGAAACCAAGACACATATATTTAGACATTTTTAACCAAACTATTTATACATGTTTTCATCAGCATGCAGTATATTTACTGCTGCTCCATAATAGACCTTACTGAGAATACTGTATCTTACAAAAAAAGAAAAAAGAACTTGAAAAAAATTGGGGGGCAAAACAGCAAAGCAAAATACCTATACAGGAGAGAAACTGATGAATCAAACCATTCATTCATGCCAGTAACTCTACTAATGGCTAAGTGGAGGACAATAAATTTCACAATGCTGTGTAATATGCAATCTCAACTTGTCAATATAATTCTTACATGGAGATTTTAAAAAAAATCCTCTTAATAGCTTTTCTTCTTTCCTTTTTTAAATTCCAGTAAAAGATATGACCCAATCAAAAAATGGGCCAAAGAACTAAACAGACATTTCTTCTAGGAAGACATACAGATGGCTAAAAAACACATGAAAAGATGCTCAACATCACTTATTATCAGAGAAATGCAAATCAAAACCACAATGAGGTACCATTACACGCAGTCAGGATGGCTACTATCCAAAAGTCTGCAAGCAATAAATGCTGGAGAGGGTGTGGAGAAAAGGGAACCCTCTTACACTGTTGGTGGGAATGCAAACTAGTACAGCCACTATGGAAAACAGTGTGGAGATTTCTTAAAAAACTGGAAATAGAACTTCCATATGACCCAGCAATCCCACTTCTGGGCATACACACCAAGGAAACGAGATCTGAAAGAGACCCGTGCACCCCAATGTTCATCTCAGCACTGTTTATCATAGCCAGGACATGGAAGCAACCTAGATGCCCGTCAGCAGACGAATGGGTAAGGAAGCTGTGGTACATATACACCATGGAATATTACTCAGCCATTAAAAAGAATTCATTTGAATCAGTTCTAATGAGATGGATGAAACTGGAGCCAATTATACAGAGTGAAGTAAGCCAGAAAGATAAAGACCATTACAGTATACTAACACATATATATGGAATTTAGAAAGATGGTAACGATAACCCTACATGCAAAACAGAAAAAGAGACACAGATGTATAGAACAGACTTTTGGACTCTGTGGGAGAAGGTGAGGGTGGGATGTTTCAAGAGAACAGCATTGAAACATGTATATTATCTAGGGTGAAATAGATCACCAGCCCAGGTGGGATGCATGAGACAAGTACTCGGACCTGGTGCACTGGGAAGACCCAGAGGGATCGGGTGGAGAGGGAGGTGGGAGGGGGATCGGGATGGAGAATACATGTAAAACCATGGCTGATTCATGCCAATGTATGACAAAAACCACTACAATATTGTAAAGTAATTAGCCTCCAATAAAAAATTAATAACAATTTTTCAACACTGACAAAAAAAAATAAATTCCAGATTTGTTTCAGTATAATTTACAAATAAGAGATACACAATGTGATTCATCAATCCCACTTTTGAGTATATATCCAAAGGAAATATACTTACTATCTGTAAAAGAGCTATTGGCTCACTCATGTTTATTGTTCCATTATTCACAGTACCCAAAATATGGAAACAACCTGTGTTCAGGGACATATGAATAGATGCAGAGAAAGTAGCATATGTATATATAGACAGTGAAATAGTTTTCTTAGTATTAATTCCCATCTTGAATAGCTGAATTAAATGTTTGCTTTTTAAAGAATCTTAGTACTGCTAAGTTCCCTTCGGGTTTCCTTGGTAGCTCAGGTGGTAAAGAACCCAACTGCAATGTGAGAGATCTGGGTTCAATCCCTGGGTTGGGAAGATCCCCTGTAGGAAGGCATGACAACCCATTCTGGTACTGTTTCCTGGAGAATCCCCATGGACAGAGGAGCCTGGCGAGCTCTGTTAAAGAGTGGGACACTACTGAGCTATTAAACGTGCAAGTTCCCTTCAAGGATGTTTATACCAATGAAAGTGTTCATAGCAATGAAAGTGAATTGTATTTGATTCTTTTATATTGTAGCCTGATCATGAGTGGTCATTATTATTTAAATTTTTGCCAGTTTGTAGACTTCATCATCTTGTTTTATTTCAATAGTCCATTGTGTTTCAACCTTGTGTGCATGCTAAGTCTTGTCCGATTCTCAGCAACCCTCTGGACTGTAGCCTGCCAGGTTCCTCTGTCCATGAAATTCTCTGGGCAAGAATAAGTGGAGTGGGTTGCCATTTCCTAACTCCAGAGGATCTTCCTGACCTAGAGATGGAACATGTGTCTCTTATGTCTCATGCATCTGCAGGTGAGTTCTTTACCGCTAACATCACCTGGGAAGCCCTTCATCATTTCAAGGTGAATCAATTTGGAGGGAACTAAAGTGATTGTAAAATACCAGGTCTACCTTCAGAGTGGAAAAGGAATCATATCTCAAGAAATGTGGTCAACCTTCTGTAAATTGGAAAATGCAAGGGTATTCTTCCCAAAAGCCTTGATGGCATGTTGATTTTAGCCTGATGAGAACTGTTTAGAATTTCTAATCTCCTGGACTTTAAAATTATAATTTTGTGTTGCTTCAAGATGATGGTAACTTTGTGATATTTGCTGTATCAGTAACAGAACACTAATACTACATACATATCTATAATTGGTTTTGTGTCTATCTAATTATACTACTAATAAGCTAACTATGAGTTCATACCTTGTTTTTAACTTTAATTCAGTAAAATAGGATTATTCTACCCTTTCCCTTTTGACTACTTGATATTTTCCCCTCTAACAGAGAGTTCTGCCTCTCTACAATTCACCATCCATGTATTTGCTCAATTCTTATATTCATGTAAAGTAGTTTTAAACTTGTTAATGTCTAATCTCCATGGGGGGGAGGGGAAATACTAACTGTAATGCAGTGCTTCTGTTTAGTTCCTTTTGTCTTTATTTAACTTTACAATTTCTAGCCAAAATAATGTTTCTCCAAAGTTTCTTAAGTCATCTGCTGGTTTTAATCTCATCCCTTTCAGTGCTATTATGTCATTCATTTGTAATATAATTTCTGTCCTGGGTTGAGTGTTTGTGTATGTAGTTGTTGTTTGTTTATTTGGTTTTTCATTTTTACTTTTGAGTTTGCACACTTTAGAGATTTTTTTGTGGTGTCTAGGGGATGTTTTCTTTTCTTTTTAAATTGATTTTACTGCCATGCTTCAAAGCTTTTGGGAGTTTAGCCCCCCAATGAGGACTTGAACCCCAGTCCAGGGCAGTGAAAGTGCCGAGTCTGTACCACTACAGAACTTCCAGTTCTATGGGTTTTGACATATGTACACAATCATATATTCACCACCTCAGCACTGCACCTCAGTCCCTCACTTTAAAATTCCCTTTTTTCCACCCGCTTTGTAGCCAGCCTCTCCCCATCATTAATCTGTTTTAAACCCCTGTAATGTGCCTTTTCCAGAATGTCATATTAATGGAGTCACACAATATACAGTCTTTTGGCCCTGAGTTCTTTCACTTAGTAAAATGCATTTAATATTTTTTAGTGTTGTTGTGTGAATCAAAAGCTCATTTATATGTATGGATAAATGAGTATTCCATAGCACAGGTTTAATGCTGTGTGTTCTCTTGATGAAGGTTATATTGGTTACCTCTGGGTGGTTTTGGTATAAGCATAAAATTTTGACTTATGTGATAAATACCTAGGAGTGAGATTGCTGGGTTACATAGCAAGTTTAAACCCTTTCAAGAAAATGGCAAACTGTCTTCCAAAGTGGCTGTCCCATGTTACATTTCCACCCACATGAATGAGAGCTTGTGTTGTTCCAGAAATTGTTATTGTCGGTTTTCTGTAGCTTAGTAATTTTGATTAGTGATGTTTAGAATATTTTTAATCCAGTCACAATATTTTTGGCTATAACTTTATGCTATGAATGTTCCTATCTATATATGTAATCTTGACATTTTATTCTGCAAATTGAAAGCTACTTTACCTCAGATATTGTCAAGATACTTTCCAATTCATAGATATATTTGTAAATACTGGGCACAGTCTTTTCTATATTATTTTTCATGAACTGAAAGGGTTATGAAATAGTGTAGAATGATATGTGTTTACATAGCTAGACACTAATTTAGGTACAGGATAAAATTTTAGTTTCCTTGTATAACACAGAATTACTTTCTACAAACAAACCAAAATATTATTGTGACCTTAGGCTCTGGTTTACATGTTTCAATGAATCCAAATCTTTACAGTTAATCTCATAGATAAAAAATGAAGACATTTGAAAAGAAATGATTACTTCTGCTGCTACTGCTAAGTCACTTCAGTCATGTCCGACTCTGTGCGACCCCATCCCTAGGATTCTCCAGGCAAGAACACTGGAGTGGGTTGCCATTTCCTTCTCCAATGCACAAAAGTGAAAAATGAAAGTGAAGTCGCTCAGTCATTTCTGACTCTTCGCGGCCCCATGGACTGCAGCCTATCAGGCTCCTCCGTCCATGGGATTTTCCAGGCAAGAATACCGGAGTGGGGTGTCATTGCCTTCTCCGGATTACTTCTGAGAATAGAATAAATAACATAAAGTTAGAGATGATGGTTTGCTGGCATTTAATAAACTAAAACCTGAAATGTTCAGTTTCTCACACATATAAATATAGCTGAGACCAGCCGTTAACTTTGATTTCATTTTCTTAACTCTCAATCTTTGTTTATCATTTGATGGACAAGCAATCACCACTTCTATCTTTTTTTCTTTTTCTTGAAATATGTTTATGATTTTTAAAATTTATTTACTTCAGATGATCTTGCATCTGGATCACCCTGAGGAAAATGGAATCAGAGAAAGAGTTTTATCTTTTTAGTTTCACTGGTAGAAAAAATATTCTCTGTTAGTTGTTATAGCATGGTAGGGATTAAAATAAGAAACAGCCTAGGCAAGTCTTTAAGAGAACATAGAGTTAAATTTATTCCTTTTTATTTAAGCATAGTAAAATGAGTCTGCTATAAATATACTCATATGCCTAAGGGGAAATAAAATACCTAATCAATGCACCTTGCCATCATTATCTTGCTGTTTATTGTGGGAAACATTAATGATTAATCATATAACAGAGTGAGCAATGTCTTACACTGCATTTACACACAGCTTCACACATTTCCAACATTTCCAACCTGTGGTCAATGAATGATATTTTCCTTTCCTCATCTTCTTAGAGAGTATCCATAGCTTCCTTACTCAACACAATCATAGCATAAGGCTGAGTGAATATCTATTATCAAAGTGGAGACTTCATAATTTCACATAAATCCAGCACTTGATTAGTCAAAACATGTTTCTTTCAAAAGAATGAAAAACAATGTGGTATTAATTTTCTAGAGTTGACATAACAAAATACATACACTAGGTCTCTTAAGCAACAGAAATTTATTTCTCACCATTCTGCAGGCTGGAAGTCCAGGATCAAGGTGTTGGCAGGGATGGCTTCTCTTGGTTATTTGTCTCCTCTCTCTGTGTCCTCAGGGGCTCTTTTCTCTATATGAACAGAATCCTGCTCTCTCTTAATTTTCTTAAAGAAATATCAGCAATATTGGTTATGAACCCACCCATATGAACTCATTCATCCTTACTTAATTCTTAAAAAGCTCTCTGCAAATGCAATCACATTCTGAGGTTCTGGGGATTAGAACTTCCCCAACTTAGAGTGTTGAGGGGATACAATTCAGTCCATAAAAGACAGAAATGCAAGTTTTCAGTTATTTTTAAATGCAGGAATAAAATGTGAGGAAAGTAAGAATTTCTCAGATGCCAGGAACTAAAGGAGATCAATAACATTAAAATGCAAGAAGAATACTAAAGTCAATTTTCACCATAAGAAATTTTGAATTTCATGGTCTTGTTAGAAGTATGGAACATGAAACAAACTTCAGAGTTCATATACATTTTGGAGTCTAATAGAAACTACCTCCCACAGAGATATGATTACATTTCTACTTTCTCAGTATAACAGTAAACTAAAATATAATTGTATTCTCTTATAGGAGACATGAAAATTTTGGTTAACTTCTTTGGAACTATGGAATAAATAATTGAAAATAAGATAGAAGTTGACAATCTATATATTTTTTTAATAATCAGTTTCTCAGATGGGAATTTCTTGCCAATTGCTTTTTCAACTTATTTTGACTCATAAATTTTATACAGTTTAATATGCAGGTTGAACAGTTTGACAAATTCTTTCATGGTTATACACCCAAAATCTAGCACCCACAGTACTGGTATAGATAATTCCAGCACCCAAAGGCTTTTTCCTGATCAATACCACATTTCCAAAAGATAACCAGCATTCTGATCTCTATTACTATTGGTTTTGTCTGTTTTGTTTTTTTTTTAGTTTTCTAAACATTTTATTGTGATAAATTTCAAACACACATAAAATATTAATAAGAATTGTGCAGGGAATATCCATATATCTACCACTTAGATTCTACAATTAGTATTTTTCTCCCTTCCAACATTTAATTTTTAAAAATCGTATTTATACAGCAAAGTAGAAAGAATTTGATAGTGATTACTTTATACCCACCATTGATATGCTACTATCAACATTTTACTATGTAAGATTTGTCACACTTGTCCATCCCTTTCTCCTTTCATTGACTTATTTTTAATGCAACTCAAAGTAAACTACAACACCAATAACTTCTCCTTCAGTACTGCAGCATGCTTGTCATTCATTGTAATTCTATGGCGGTTCTTTTTCTTTGCTACAAAATTCACAATAAATGAAATGTGCAAATCTAAGAGTACATTTTCTGGATTTTAGCAGATACATAATTCTGTGTCACCTGCCAATTTAGGAAACTCAAGTGGCTGGTTTTGTACTTTAAATCAGGAATGGGACTAGAGAGTTGGAAATGAAGCTTTGGGGCTCCAAGTAACTCTGCAATGGAGATAAAAAGATATTTTAATGCAATATGTTTAAAAAATAAAATTTACTTAAAAATATCCATAGTGAACAAAATGACAACATATGAAAGCCCGAGATTTTATATTGGCAATCAAGCCAATATTATTTTAGCCAGATTGGTGCGTACACAAGAATATCTCAAAGTGGAAATTGCATGTCCCTGATGTCTAATGATGTTGAGTGGCTCTTATTTATTTATTTTTTGATTTGAAAATATTCTTTTTGAAGGATCTGTGTATTTTCTTATCAATCTATGAGAGCTTTTTGTGTACTCTGGATATGAATCCTCTCTCAAGTGTATTCATTGAACATACATTTTTCTGGTTTCTTTCTTTTTCATTCATTTTATGATGCCTTTAGATAACATAATTCTTACTTGCAATAAATTTGAATGTATCCATTCTTTCTTACTCATAATTATTTTAATACTTAGGCTGTATAGTAGGAAGAACAATGCCTTCCTCGTACACAAAAAAAAATCACACCCTAATCCTTGTAACATATATAGCTTACTTGCAGAGACTTGACAGATGTGATTATTTTAAAGGTTAATTTAAAGGTCTTGAGACACGCAGATTATCTTGGGATGTCTGGATGGGTTGAATGAAATCACAAAGGTTAGGACATAATGTAAGAGTCAGAAAAAGGAGGTGTGACCACAGAAGTGAGAGCTGTGATGATGTTATGTTGCTGGCCTTAAAAATGTAGAAAGGAGCCAGAAGTCAAAGTTGTAGGAAGCCTGGAGAAACTGGAAAATGCTGTTTCAGTTCTCCCTGATGCCTCCATAAGACTCTGTGGGAGAAGGCGAGGGTGGGATGTTTCAAGAGAACAGCATCGAAACATGTATATTATCTAGGGTGAAACAGATCACCAGCCCAGGTTGGATGCATGAGACAAGCGCTCGCGCCTGGTGCACTGGGAAGACCTAGAAGGATCGGGTGGAGAGGGAGGTGGGAGGGGGGATCAGGATGGGGAATACATGTAAACCCATGGCTGTTTCATTTCAATGGATGACAAAATCCACTACAAATAAAATAATAATAATAATAATAATAATAATAATGAAGAAATTCAGCTCTGTTGACATGTTGGTTAAAAGCCTTCTGACTCTTTGAACAGCAAGATAACAAAACTGTGTTTTTTTAAGCTGCTGTATTTGTAGCAATTTGCTAAGTGGTAATAGAAAATCTTTTGGTGCCTGGAAGTACACGGTTGATGTAATAAATATCTAAATATTTGGAATTTGGGCTAGGATTGTGTAATGTGTAGAGCATGAGGAATTTTGAGGCGCATGATAGAAAAAGCCTAGTTTGACTTGAACAGATTCTTAGCAAAAAATGAATATTAAGAACTCTGCTAGTGAGAATTCAAGAAGTGATTAGCAAAACATCTATATTGGAATACTTACATCAGCATAGATAATCTTTTGGTAGAAATGGGAACATTAGAGGAAGTTTTGGTGAGGAATTGGAAGGAAATGAGGCGTATGTTACTGGAAACTGGATGAAAAGAATTCTTTATTATACAGTAGGATAAATCTTACTTAGCTGAATTACATCCTGTAGTTATATAAAAGGCAGAACTTGTAAGTGATGAACTTGGATATCCAGCTGAGGAGATTTCCGAGTAAATTGTAAAGGGTGTGTAGTAATTTCTTGTTGCTGCTTATAGTAAAATGCTGCATAGAAAAGGAAGGTAGAAATGTTAAGTAAAAAGCAGCCATGACTTCACGATAATGAAAATTCTCGGTTTATCCAAACCGCCGTGATTAGTGAAAGTTGCTCAGTCCTGTCCGACTCTTCGCGACCTCATGGACTATACAGTCCAAGGAATTCTCCAGGCCAGAATTCTGGAGTGGGTAGCCATTCCCTTTTCCAGGTATCTTCCCAATCCAGGGATCAAACTCAGGTCTCCTTCATTGCGGGTGGATTCTTTACCATCTGAGCGACTGGGAAAGCCACTATAAAGGATAATAAAATTAGGGCAACTACAGTCAGAAAGCTGGGGATGTGACTGAATATCTCTGGCTAGTATCTTAGAAAGGTCAAAAGATTATTTACTGACAGAAAGGCTCTATGAACAAACAAAACATCTGATTCATGGATTCCCTCAGCCACATCAACATAGAAACCAAGAATGGAGATAGGATATCATTCTGGAAAGATCTGTGAAGGAGCCTTTATCTTATGCAATGAATTCCCCTGAAATACACAGAGAACTTATAGGGTTATTGCAAATGTTACACCAATAGAAACACTGACAGCATCTAGGTTGCTTCCATGTCCTGGCTATTATAAACAGAGAGAACAGCATTGAAACATGTATATTATCTAGGGTGAAACAGATCACCAGCCCAGGTTGGATGCATGAGACAAGTGCTCAGACCTGGTGCACTGGGAAGACCCAGAGGGATCAGGTCGAGAGGGAGGTGGGAAGGGGAATCGGGATGGGGAATACATGTAAATCCATAGCTGATTCATGTCAATGTATGACAAAACCACTACAATATTGTAAAGTAATTAGCCTCCAACTAATAAAAATAAATGGAAAAAAAGAAATTAAAAAAAAAGAAAGAAACACTGTCAGCATGAACTATAAGGTAAAGAAGGAAAATAAATGAAGGCTATAAGAGTCACAAAGTTCTACAGAAAGGAAACAGGTGAATAAAATTTCTTTGATATAAATGCATGCTATCTTCATGAAAAATGAAGGAGATTCCAAGAGTGAAATCTTGAGTCACAGCATGGACCCATGAAACATAGAAGATTATTCTGAAGCCTTGAAGCTTAACTCTGTTAGCCTAGACTGATTTCAAATCATTTGACAAATGACTGCTTTTATTTTTCATTGTTTTCACTTTAGAAAGGGCATTGTCTATTCCCTGTTTACTGTTCGTGGCCCAGCATTGTATTTTGGGAACATATGACTTGTTTCCTAGTTTTGTAGCCCACGGATGGAGTGGAGTTTTCTCCCTGGGACAATCTTACCAGAGTCTGATTCACATCTGATTTAGATGATACTTAAGCCTTTTAAGCTGATGAATATTAAATGAAATATTGGGAATTAGTCTATACTCCAATGAGTTGAAACTTCTGGGGATATTGTTATGGAGTGAATGCATTTTATGTGTAGATGAATATAGATATTTAGGGACCAGAAGTCATCAACAAAAATGTCTACATTCTAATTTCTCAAATCTGTGAATGTTACCTTATGATGCAAAAAAAAAAAAAGAAGAAAGGAAGGAAGAAAGAAAGAAAAAAGCAGATGTGATTAAATTGTGTCTTCAGATGGAGAAATCATTGTAGATAATGTGGTGGGCACAATAAAATAATCAGTGGCCTTATAAGAGGGATTCAAGTGGTCAGAAAAAGAGATACAAGTTGAAGAATTCTATTCTAGTGACTTTGGAGATGGAGGGAGTGCCCATCAGACAAGTAATACAAGTAGCCACAAGAATCAAGAATATACAAGGAAACATATTCATCCCTAGGATATTTCAAAAGAGCACAGTCCTTCCTATACCTTGATTTTAGGACTTCTGACCTCCAGAATTGTAAGACAATATATTTGGTTTTTTTAAGCCTCTATGTCTATGATAAATTTTACAACAGCAATTGTAAATGAATACTATGAGGGTAAAGAGATTTATGAATTTACTTCAAAACCATAAATATATTTCCCTCCAATTCTAATGAAGATTTACTGTTTTACCTTTCACATGTAGGTATATAATCTACCTCAAATGGCCGGGATAATCAAATAAGCTAAAATTACCTTATTTTCACCCTTAATTACAATGATACATGTATACTTCGTTGGAAACAAGTTAATATACATTGTTTACCTGTTTCTAGACTCTGTCTTATTTCATTGGTCTATATTTCTTTCCTCATACCTTATTCATGTTCGATATCTTGTCTCTGATAAGAATTGCTTTTTAGTTTTATGTTATGAATTATATTTGTCTCAGTGGTGTTTCCATACATTGCATATGTAGACAAAAACAAAGAAAAATAGACAGATTTCCAAAAATAAAGCCTAATTAAGAATATTTCAAAGTACTCTTTAGGCATGAAATTCTACAAGACAGAGGATAAACAATGAAGATGGCAGTATGTGGTTAATTCTAAGCAAACACTGACCATTTAAAACAACACAATATAAAAGAACAGAATACAGCTAAAAGGCATCACAACAATAGCATATATATTACAGAAAAAAAAAAAAAACTAAGATTAAGTATCCTAAATTGGGTGATGTAATCTAGGTATACCAGAGATTATGATCTCTCTTAATCTTATATTCTAAATAAGCCTATTAAAATTTATAGGCTAAATAAAGTATTGCTAACAGACTGCATAATTTTTTAACAAGTAGAGATTAAAATGTAATGTACATTCTAATCCAAATAAAGAGAAAGAAGAGAATAAGACTGGCAGAAATTTGAAGTAAGATAAAATAAACAATATTTATAGGATATTAAAACTAAACTAAAACTGATGACCTAAATCCAAGGGTGACTGGCTGACACCTGGTGAGCACTGATCTTGGCTCCACTAGATAACTTGTTCTTAACTTTTTTGTATTTTCAAATTATGTGGTCTCTCACCACCATACTGCTTATTCTTAAAACCTCAGACTCTATTAGTTTAGCTTCTGATGTGAAAAATACATTTGTGACAGTCCTTAAGTTATCTTTGTCTTCTATTTTGGACAAGCAATTTTTTTGCCTAATAATATAATATTTGCAATATTTTTGTCAGATCCACATTTGGTTGTTCATATGTATCTTCAAATGTTAAAGGGAAAAAGAAACTTTAGAAGTAGAAAATAACCTTGTGAGTACAAAACATCATGGAAATATGGGTAGGTACATCAAAACAGTATTCTGTGCTAAAAAAAATACTAAAATGAAAACTAAAATCAAGTTGGAATTGTGTATTGCTATAAAATAGGTACACTATGTTATCAAAATCTTCAAGTGTAAAAGAACCTCAATGTCACTTAGTCAAATTATAGTTTCAGTTAGTTCAGTCACTCAGTTGTGTCCGACTCTGTGACCCCGTGGACTGCAGCATGCCAGGCCTCCCTGCCCATCACCAACTTCCAGAGTTTACTCAAACTCAAGTCCAGTAAGTTGGTGATGCCATCCAGCCATCTCATCCTTTGTCATCCCCTTCTTCTCTTGCCTTAAATCTTTCCCAGCAATAGGTAGGGTATTTTCAAATGAGTCAGTTCTTCACATCAGGTGGCCAGAGTATTGGAGCCTCAGCTTCAGCATGAGTCCTTCCAGTGAATATTCAGGACTGATCTCCTTTAGGATGGACTGGTTGGATCTCCTTGCAGTCCAAGGGGCTCTTAAGAGTCTTTTCCAACATCACAATCAAAAGCATCAATTCTTTGGTGCTCAGCTTTCTTTATAGTCCAACTGTCACATCCATATATGATTACTGGAAAAGCCATAGCTTTGACTAGACAGACCTTAGTTGGCAAAGTAGTCTCTGCATTTTAATATGCTGTCTAGGTTGGTCATAGCTTTTCTTTCAAGGAGCAACCATCTTTTAAATTACTTAGTCAAATTATAATTTAGGCAAGTGATTTATGGCTGGATTTTTGGGGGTAACATTCATGTTTTAAAAATTTCAATAAAATAAATTATAGGAAATTTTAAGATGAATTCTATTGCTTAATTCAAAGTGCACAACACATTATAGGTTGAAAAACTAAGTGGTTGCTGGCCCCATTAAGATGGACTTTGCTGAAATATAGTTGGCACTATTAGGTCAAACATTGGAATGCCATGTAAATTTTATTTTAAAAGACTTTAGAAAACTGGAAAAGTGAATCTCTAGCAGAATTGCTGATATTATATTTTTTTTTACAGATATTTACTTGTCTACTCAATAAAGCCTCCTGATGATGGACATGAATTATTGTTTTAAATCAGAGCTTTAACTGTAGTGCTCAAGATGTTACTCACAGTATTTTTCATAAACAGTTCCTTTTTTTTCCCTTAAAGATTATTACATAGAACATTGGATAACCTTTAAGATGCATGATTCATTTTCTCTCGTTATTTTTTTCAGACTCAATTCTTAACCTCTTAAATTTATGGACTAATTTTTAGTATTGATCCATGTTTTGCTTTTATAAAACAGGGTGAAAATTTGGAGACTGGAAAGCAAATTCTTTTTTTAGTATATGTGCTGCCGAAGCAAGCACTGGAAAACAAATTCTTGTAGGTATGCCAGTATGACCCTTCTTGAAATTAAATATATGGTTGAGAAATATTATATTAGTATCCACTTAGTCTGTATATATTTAGCATTATTTTAACCAACATTTTGGTAGGGAAACACGGTATAAATTTTCTAAGAACAATGGAAACAAAGTTGATGTGAAACTCGATTGATTGTAAGGGGCTGTGAGTTTCAATTTATGTCCCTCTTGATACCCACATTTTGTTTTACCATCAAGGGAAATGTTCTGAACTTGAATGTGTGAAACACCCACAACGTTAATGCCTATAAAATTAATTTCAGACTCAGTCATCTGAATGTCCCATTTGGATTTTTCTAGAGAAAACAACATATGCTGTAGCACTGTTTCCCTTGATTAGTCTGGCTTCTACCGTGCATTAGTTTCTTTTCTTAACACACTCGTGGCTTCTTCTGAAATATTTAGTTGAGTTATTCAAAGCCCCAATAGAACAAAGTGTGTACATTTCAAATTTGTTTCCACAGAACTGCTTATAATGGAGACAATCTAGTTTCCCCTAAGGTTTTGATCATCAACATTTTTTTCCAATGGAATTTAAAAGGACATGTTTTTAACAGTGACAATGATATTTCTATGTTACTCTGGGAATGAATTACATTTGGTTATGTTCTTCACTGGCATTAACCCTTAAAATATCACTATCAAATTGCCATCTAAAATTGACAACATTTATGTTTCAAATGTGAAATAGGCCCAGACAAATGTTACATGACATGAAGTATTTGCCTTCATGTAATTTTTCATAAATAAGAATAAAAAAAGAAAGGAAAACATAAAAACAAAGCACATATTAACCTTAATTATCAAATAGACTGCTGCTGCTGCTGCTGCTAAGTCGCTTCATTTGTGTCCGATTCTGTGCGACCCCTTAGATGGCAGCCCACCAGGCTCCACCATCCCTGTGATTCTCCAGGCAAGAACACTGGAATAGACTAGAGAAACAATAATTGACCTTGTGGGATAAGCTGACTGATTATCAAAGAATTATTTTTCAAGGTTATTTGTTATGAGAGCCTCAGTTTGTTCTCAGTAAATATGATTATTGATAAGCACATATGAACATAGAACACCATTTAAAAAGTGTTTTAAAACTACAAAAATTGTATGGCTGAGTCCCTTTGCCGTTCATCTGAAACTGTCACAACATCATTAATTGGCTATATTGCTCAGTCACTCAGTTGTTTTTGACTCTTTGCAACTCCATGGACTGCAGCACACAGGCCTCCATGTCCCTCACCATCGCCCAGAGTTTGCCCAAGTTCATGTTCATTGCATCAGTGATGCTGTCCAGCCGTCTCATCCTCTTCTCCTTCTGCCCTTGATCTTTCCCAGCATCAGGGACTTTTCCAATGAATTGTCTGTTCATATCAGGTGACCAAAATCCTGGAGCTTCAGCTTCAGCATCAGTCCTTCCAGGGAACATTCAGGGTTGATATCCCTCAAGATTAACTGGTATGGTCTCCTTGCTATCCAAGGGACTTACAGGAGTCATCAATTGTTTGGCATTTTGCCTTCTTTACAGTCCAGTTCTCACAACCACACTTGACTACTGGGAGGACCATAGCTTTGTACACAGACCTTTGTCAGCAGAGTAATATCTCTGCTTTTCAATATACTGTCTAAGTTTGCCATTGCTTTCCTGCCAATCAGTAACTGTCTTCTAATTTCCTGGCCACAGTCACCAGTCACTGTGATTTTTGAGCCCAAGAAGAGGAAATCTGTCACTACTTCCACCATTTTCCCTTCTGTTTGCCATGCAGTAATGGAGCCAGATGCCATTGCCATGATCTTAGCTTTTTTTTTTTCTTTTTTCAGTCTTAAGTCCATTCTTTCACTCTCCTCCTTCACCCTCATCAAGAAGCTCTTTAGTTCCTCTTTGCTTTCTGCCAGTAAAGGGCAGTCATCTGCAAATCTGAGGTGGTTGTTTCTCACACCTACCTTGATTCCAACTTGTAGCTCATTCAGTGGGACATGTCTCATGATGTGCTCAGTATAGAGACTAGACAAACACGGTGACAGCAGATAACCCTGTCATGCTCCTTTTGCGATCCTGAACCAATCAGCTGTTCCATACAGGGTTCTAACTGTCGCTCCTTGCCCCGCATGCAGGTTTCTCAGGAGACAGGTATGATGGTCTGGTTTCCCATCTCTCTAAGAGCTTTCCACACTTTGTCATGATCCACACAGTCAAAGGCTTCAGCAGAGTTGATAAAACAGAGATGCATGTTTTCTCTGAAATTCCCTTGCTTTCCCTATAATCCAGCGAATGTTGGCAATTTGATCTCTAGCTCCTCTTCCTTTTCTAAACCCAGCTTGGACATCTGGATGCTCTTTGTTTGCATAATGCTGAAGCCTAGGATGCAAGATTTTAAGCATGGCCTTACTAACGTGGGAGATGTGTGCAATTGTCTGATGGTTAGCAAGTTGTTTGGTACTACACTTCTTGGGAACTGGGGAAAGGATTGACCTTTTTTAGTACTACAGTCCCTGCTGGGTCTTCCAGATTTGCTGACATAATGAATGCAAAACCTTGATGGCACCCTCCTTTAGGGCTTTGAATATTTCTGCTGGAATTAGTAGCAGTGCTTCTTAAGACACACTTGCCTTCGCACTCCAGAATGTCTGGCTCTAGGTGACTAACCACACCATCGTAGCAATCTGGTTCATTAAGATCTTTTTTATATAGTTCTTCTGTGTATTCCTTCCATCTCTTCTTGATCTCTTCAGCATCTTCCAGGTCTTTACCATTTTTATGCTTTATTGTGCCAGTTTTGGGTATAATGCTCTTTTGATATTTCCAATTTTCCTGAAGAGATCTCTAGTCTTTCCCCTTTTGTTGGTTTCTTCTATTATTAAGCACTGTTAATTGAAGGCCTTCATGTCTCTCTTAGCTATTCTTTGAAACTCTACATTTAATTGGATGTACCTTTCCTTCTTGCCCCTGATTTTCAATTTTCTTCATTCTTCTGCTCTTTGTAAAGCTTCCTCAGATAACCACTTTGCCTTCTTGCTTTTCTTTTTCCTTGGGATGGTTTTGTTCGTCACCTCCTGTACAATGTTATGGACCTCTGTCCATAGCTCTTCAGGCACACTGTTAACTAGATCTAGTCCCTTGAATCTATTTGTTAGCTCTACTGCTAATTCATACAGGATTTGATTTAAGTCATACCTGGCTGGTCTAGTGTTTTCCCCAGTTTTCTTCCATTTAAGCCTGAGTTTTGCTATGAGAACCTGATGATCTGAGCCACAGTTGACTGCAGGTCTTATTTATGCTGATTGTATATAGCTTCTCCATCTTCAGCTAAAAAGAATGAAATCAATTTGATTTTGGTATTGGCCATTTGGTGATGAACACATGTAAAGTTGTCTCTCGTGTTACTGAAAAAGGGTATTTGCATTCTCTTGGCAGAATTCAGTTAGCCTTTGCCCTGTTTCATTATGTACTCAAAGACCAAACTTGCTTTGGTCTTTGAGATATGCTCCAGGTATATCTTAATGTTCTACTTTTGCATTCCAATCCCCAGTGATAATAGACATCTTTTTTTTAGGTGATTGTTCTAGGAGGTCTTCTAGATCACCTGAAACTGTCACAACATCATTAATCAGCTATGTGCGCTTAGTCACTCAGTCATGTCAAACTCTGTGACTCCATGACTGTAGCCCGCCAGGCTCCTCTGTCCATGGGGATTCTCCAGGCAAGAATACTGGAGTGTGC
Source organism: Hydropotes inermis (assembly GCA_020226075.1). NCBI lineage: Eukaryota > Metazoa > Chordata > Mammalia > Artiodactyla > Cervidae > Hydropotes > Hydropotes inermis. Next base: position 16,500,640 of record CM035283.1, on the reverse strand, counting down.
TGCCATGCCCTCCTCCAGGGGATCTTCCCAGCCTGTCCACATTGCAGGTGGATTCTTTACCATCTGAGTCACCAGAAAAGCCCTAATCAGCTATACTCCAGTACAAAATAAAAAGTTTAAAAAAAAAAAAACTACACAATGGGAGATTATACAATTTTTAACAAATCTTAGGTACACTAACTGTATATCTATTTTAGCTGTTTATGTCTAATGTGATGTGAAATTAATATGGGAAGAAACGATAAAATATAAGGCGTGCTGAACAAACTGTTTTCATTGCCATCAACCTTTACCAACTTGGAATGTCTAATTTGACACGAGTGATGATGGTTTAGTCACTAACTCCAGTCTGACTTTTTTTTAACCCCATGAGCTTTAGTCTTCAAATTTTCTCTGTACATATGATTTCTCAGGTAAAAATACTGGAGTGGGTTGCCATTTCCTTCTCCAGAGGACCTTTCTGATGCAGGGATTGAACCCTTGTCTCTTGCATTGCAGGTGGATTCTTTTTCCACTGAACTACCAGGGATATCATTTTGTACTGGCATATATTCAAATTCAATCTATCTACCAGGAGCAAACTCAGGTATTATCTCTAATAATAAATTTCTCCTGTACTATTTCAGTTCATTCAGTCATTCATTCATGTCTGACTCTTTGCAACTCCATGGATTGCAGCACACCAGTCTTCCCTGTCCATTACCAACTCCCAGAGTGTGCTCAAACTCGTGTCCATCAAGTCAGTAATGGTACCCAACCATCTTGTCCTGGGTCATCCACTTCTACTCCCACCTTCAATCTTTCCCAGCATCAAGGCCTTTTTCAATGAATCAGTTCTTTGCATGAGGTGGCCAAAATATTGGAGTTTCAGCTTCAGCATCAGTCCTTCCAATGAATATTCAGGGTTGATTTCCTTTAGGATTGACTGATTTGATATCCTTGCTGTCCAAGAGACTCTCAAGAGTCTTCTCCAAGACAACAGTTCAAAAGCATCAGTTCTTTGGTGTTCAGCTTTCTTTATGGACCAATTTTCACATCCATACATGACTACTGGAAAAGTCGTAGCTTTGAGTAAATGAACCTTTGTTGGTAAAGTGATATCTCTGATTTTTAATATGCTGTCTATGTTGGTCACAGCTTTTCTTCCAAGGAGCAAGCATCTTTTAATTTCATGTCTGCAGTCACAGTCTGCAGTGGTTTTGTAGCCCAAGAAAATAAAGTCTGCCAGTGTTTCCATTTTCTCCCCATCTGTTTGCCATGAACTGATGGGACTGGATGCCATGATCTCAGTTTTTTGAATGTTGATTTTTAAGCCAACTTTTTCACTCTCCTCTTTCACTTTCATTGAGGCTCTTTAGTTTTTCTTAACTTTCTGCCATAAGGGTGGTGTCATCTGCATATCTGAGGTTATTGATATTTCTCCTGGCAATCTTGATTCCAGCTTGTGCATCATCCAACCTGGCATTTTGCAAGATGTACTCTTCATATAAGTTAAATAAACAGGGTGACTATATACAGCCTTGATGTACTACTTTCCCAATTTTGAACCAGTACTGTGCCATTTAGTTATTCTAAACTTCCAGAGTAGAACTATTCTACACTTAGAGTTTATTTACTTTTTAAATATGTATTTATATATTTCGCTTCACTGCTCTTAATTTTTTTCATGTGGGGATCTTCAATCTCCTTTGTGGCATAATAAGGGATCTTTAATCACAACCTGTGGGATCTAGGTCCCTGACTAGGGACTGAACTCTGGGCTCTTTCATTGGGAGTGTGGAGTCTTAGCCCCTGAACCATCAGGGACGTCCCTATACTGAGTGTTTTTATTTATCTCTATTTCTATCTCTCTCATTAGATTTAAAATATTTTGTGAATGCTCAGTAAAATCCCACTTGAGAACCCAGAAAAATGTCTGTTGAGTTTACCCATTTCTAAAGCAACTAGTATACACATATCATATGTATAATATCTACTGGGTGATAGAATATGTTAATGAACATATAAAGATCAGTGCTAGAGAGTCATGACTACATCTTTAAAAATTAAAGGCAAATTTGAGGGTCAACATGACACTGAGTTGTTGTAAGAGATGAAAGTAAAAAGAGTGACCTACCAAAATCACTCTAATTCTGCAGGTTTAGATGGGTTCAGTTTTTTCTTACAGGATTGCCTTAGTAGTAGGGTTCATTATCTTTATAATTATCATAAATTCCTGTACCTAAGGCAGTTCTCAGGAGTGGGGACCCCTCCTTATATTTTGGGCTTTATATCAGCTTATGAGACATTTGCATGCATTGATTTGTATACATTATGTGCATTCACATGCATTTAAAGGATATGATTATCCTATCCCATCCTTAACTGAAACTTTCCTTTACATGATTCTCTAAAGCACTGGGTTTCCTAGATGGTGCTAGTGGTAAAGAACCCAGCTGTCAATGCAGAAGACAGAAGAGACTTGGATTTGATCCTTGGGTTGGGAAGATCCCCTGGAGAAGGGAATGGCGGCTCACTCCAGTATTCTTGCCTGCAGAATCCTGTGGAGACAGGAGCCTGGTGGGCTACAGTCCATAGGGTCACAAAGAGTCAGACACAACTAAAACAACTTAGCCAAAAATAATGAGTCAGGAAAAGTTAAATATTTCTTCCAAAAGTGGTAATTGAACTACATGCATTAAGGACAACAAAGAGTAAGAAGCTTAAATTTAAATGTGCATTAAAGTTAAACAGTAGACATAATTCATATACTAGAGCCTGTTCTGTTATGTGAAATATATATGGGGAAAGTTGTTGTGTACATTGTTGAAATAAAGCTTTGGTATATGTATCCATTAGAGGAGCTCCCACTACACAGGGCAAATGTGTTATTTAAATGTAATACTCCAAAACTGATTTAATTTCTAATAGTAGAAAAAGGTGTGCATACGTTCTCAGTCGTGTCCAACTCTCTGTGACCCTATGGACTACAGCCTTCTGAGATAGGAAAGCTCAAGTTTTCAGATGCCAACAGATGAGCAAATGGCACTTCACCCACACTGTTCATTGGCAACTGAAGACTTTGCATTAAAAATAAAAAATGTTAAGTACAAAATAAAAGTTATTTAAAAAATATTTAAGTATGTCAAAAAATAATCAGTGCACATGAAAGGAAAAGTGAAGAGATAGAGTCTGAGATGTGAAGAGCTGACTCATTGGAAAAGACCCTTTTGCTGGGAAAGATGGAGGGCTAGTGGAGAAGGGGGCGACAAAGGATGAGATGGTTGGATGATATCACCGGATCAACATACATGGGTTTGAGCAAACTGAGAGAGAGGAACGGACAGGGAAGCCCAGTGTGCTGCAGTTCATGGGGTCACAAAGTGTCGGAAATGACTTAGCAGCTAAATCACAACAAATATTCTGTGAATTTGTTTTCCTTAAAAACAACTTGGGAGCTTTGCTTCTGCTATTTTCCATATGATAAAAAAATATAGAGAGAGTGTTTTCGACATGGGCTCTATTCCATCAAAGGATGCTGAGAGATGATATGGATTACTAATTTGTTTTTTTCTTTTATATACGTGCAAAGTGTTGTTTATGTAGAAAGACCAAAACACTGCTCTGGTAGAATTCAGGTTAATATAGCCACATAGCTCAGTGGTAAAAGAAATAAACTCTGAAGTCCAGTGGCCTGGGTTCAAATCCTGGCTATATCATTTGTCAGCTTCATGAAGACTGTTGATAATCTACTTCAAAAAAATTATAAAATCACTTCATAAATCCATGGCTGATTCACGTCAATGTATGACAAAAACCACTACAATACTGTAAAGTAATTAACCTCCAACTAATAAAAATAAATGGAAAAAAATCACTTCAATTGTTATAAAAATATCAAAATGATTAACATGAAATGGGAAAATTAGAATAAAGAAAAACTGACATAGGAAATTAATGGATGACATTAAACATAAAAGATGGTGCAACATAGTGAACATATTGTATCTTTCTCAGGGGTGACCTACTGTTAAAAAATGATACATATAAAGATAGATCAATTCACCCAAGTAAAGACCATGCATATTTACCTCTATCAATAACACACAGGAAAACTACGTAGAGTACAATAAGTTTTATATCTCCAGAGTTACCTGGAGCAAAGTTGCAGGTAAAGAAGCCTCCTTGCTTCCCTGGTGGCTCAGACGGTAAAGCAGGAGAGCCGGGTTCGATCCCTGGGTCGGGAATATCCCCTGGAGAAGGAAATGGCAACTGACTCCAGTACTTTTGCCTGGAAATTTCCATGGACTGAGAAGCCTGGTGGGCTACTGTTCATGGGGTCGCAAAAAGTCGGACGCTACTGAGCAACTTCACTCACTTCACTCACTTGATTGTTTCAATGGGTAGCCAATATTTTTGGTGTTTTGTTTTGTTTAATAAAAGTCTAGGACATATGTCTAACCATACAGTATTCTTTTCTTATTTTATATTTTCCTTTTTATCATGCATTTGTCTTGATGATTGTTGTCAATGATATACTCAGCAGTTTCTGTGTCCTGTTTTATTTATTTCTTGTCCTTCAGAATCCTTCCCACTGAATAATTTGTTTCATTCACATGGGCACATTTAACCATTTTCCATCGGTTTAATTTATTTTATTTCCAATACCATCATAGCTACCAGCCTTCTTAATAGCACTTTCATCCCTGTCACAGCATCTGCACATTTTAGAAATGATGGAGTAAATATTTTCTGTAAAATCTCTCAAAACTAAGCAAAACACAGCAAGCTCCAAGGAATAACAAATAATGAGATGGCTCAGACAAAAATGACAATGAAACATCACTAATATTTGTCAGTTCTGGATCAAACTGACAACATTTTATCCCAGAATTTAGCTTGGTTTGAATGCAGAAGAGTCATTAAAGTCAATGTTTATCATCACAGGGACTATATGCCTTGATATGTACATTTCTTTTTTTTTTGATATGTACATTTCTGTCTACACTCTGTGATCTTTTTCTTCTCCTCTCCTATCATTCATTCATCTACTTGGTTTTCTAACTGGAATGTTTTCTTTCACCAAATTTAGATGTAAATTTGGCTTATTTTCTTAGGTTCTAAAGTTGCTCTGAATGGTGACTGTAGCCATAATACTAAAAGCATCCCAAGCTATTTCTTATAAAAAAAAAAAAAAAAAAAAAACTAGAAATGAAATGAATGCCCTCTCTGTTTAAAAGATTTGACCAAAAGTATGCCTAGTGGATAAAACCACAACCCATCTCCAGTACTTGATTTGGCAAACCATCACCAATGCTTGCTTGACTTGTACATAATGCTTATATATTATTTGGGGGATAGGTATTGGGGGTTTCCTGGGGGCTCTGAAGGTAAAGAAACTTCCTGCAATGCAGGAGACCTAGATCCAATTCCTGGGTCAGGAAGATCCCCTGTAGAGGGGCATGGCAACCCACTCCAGTATTCTAGCCTGGAGAATCCCATGGACAGAGGAGCCTGGCAGGCTACAGTCCATGGAGTCACAAACAATGGGACACGACTGAGTGCTTAACATTTTCACTTTTGTATAAGATAGAGTCTACTTCATGACAGACAACTCACATTCATAGCTACTTGTTTCCCAATGTTTATTTCAATTTCGTCATCTACCTATGCTAGCACTTTATGAGTTATGTCTCACAGAAGAATAGTTACTTGCCGAAGAAAACATATCTTCAGAATAAAATAATAGAAGTCTATTTTTACAAATCTTGTTTCAGGATTTATCACAGGATCAACACACTAAGCTATTCTGCCTCAGATGTACATTGCAACATTGAATCTACTAACTCTGAGAGTGGAGTTTTAAAGCTGAATACATTTCTACTTTAAATGAAAAACTTCTTTCTTTTGGAACCCTATCAAGTCTAGACACTTTCCCATTCATTCAGTCAATTTTGGGAAGCAGCCTATCCAATTTTGCATGTTGTTGCCAATATTTGCTGGATCAAAGAGAAAGCAAGGGAATTTCAGAAAAGCATCTACCTCTGCTTCATTGACTATGCTAAAGCCATTGCCTGTATGGATGATATAGCAGCTGCGGAAAACTCTTAAAGACATGGGAATACTAGATCATTTTGTCTCCTGAGAAAACTGTATTTGGGTTAAAAAGCAAAAATTAGAACTTTATATGGAACAACTGACTGGCTCACAATTGAAAAATGAGTTCAACAAAGCTGGTTATTGATATTCTATTTATTTAACTTATACACAGAGCACATCATGTGAAATTCTGGACTGGATGAGTTATAAGCTGCAACCAAGTTTGCTGAGAGAAATACCAACAACCTCAGTTATGCAGATAATACAGCTTAATGGTCGAAAGCAAGAGAAGAACCTCTTGATGAGGGTGAAAGAGGAGAGTGAAAAAGCTGGATTAAAACTCAATATTTTAAAAAAAATTAAGATTATGGCCTCTGATCTCATCATTTCATGGCAAATACAAAGGGAAAAAGAAGCAGTGAACGATTTCCTCTTCCTGGGCTCTATAGTCACTTCAGATGGTGACTGCAGCCCTGAAATTAGAAGACAATTGCTTCTTGGCAGGAAAGCTATGACAAAGGTAGACAGTGTGTTAAAAAACAAAGAAATCACTTTGCTGACAAAGGTCTGCACAATCAAGGCTATGGCTTTTCCAGTAGTCATTTTATAGCTGGACCATAAAGAAGGAAGATCACTGGAGAAATGATATGTTTGAACTGTGGTACTGGAGAAGGCTCTTCACAGTCCCTTAGAGAGCAAGGAAATCAAACCAGTTCATCTTAAAGGAAATCAACCCTTAATATTCATTGGAAGGACTAATGCTGAAGCTGAAGCTCTGATAGTTTGGCCACCTGACACAAACAGCTGGCTCATTGAAAAAAGCCTGGTACTGGGAAAGAGTGAAGGCAGAAGGAGAAGAAAGCAACACAGGATGAGACAGTTGGGTGACATCAGTGATTCAATGGACATGAAGCCCAGGGGATTGTGAGGGATGGAGAAGCCTGGTGTGCTGCAGTCCATGGGGCCACAAAGAGTCAGACACGACTTAGAGACTAAACAATAAAACAGCAAGATGAATTATTTAACATAAAAAACTCTGCTGGTTAGGCAATTCTGAATTCACACTATGATATCTCTATCCACCTTGCTTCTTACCGTTTTGATCTCTATCATCCCCAGGAATGTCACAGTCCAACTCAAACACAATGGCCTCTGCTCTACTTCCAAACCATTAGAACGTACTGTCACTTTTACCAAAGTGTTTCTGAAGATTTTCACAAAAAGAGTAGTGTCTACTGAGTTTTCAAATTGTGGTACTGAGAAGACTCTTGAGAGTCCCTTGAAAAGCAAAGAGATCAAATCAATCAATCCTAAAGGGAAACAAACCTGAATACTCATTGGAAGGACTGATGCTGGACCTGAAGCTCCAGTACTCTGGCCACCTGATGCAAAGAACCAACTTATTGGGAAAGACTCTGATGCTGGGAAAGATTGAAGGCAGTAGGAGAAGGGGCGACAGAGGATGAGACGGTTGGATGGCATCACTGACTCAATGGGCATGAGTTTGAGCAAACTCCAGGAGACAATGAAGGACAAGGAAGACTGGCATGATGCAGTCCAGGGGGTTTCAAAGAGTTGGGCACAACTGAGTGGCTGAACAATTATTACTCCTAGGCTTTATTAGGGGACACAGTCCAGCAATTTAGTGCCAGGATCCCTGTAAATAATATACTCCAACATTTTTACTAGAGAATCCTGTCAGATTGTCAATTGTTGTCTTCAGTTGTGTCCAACTCTTTGCCACCACATGGGCCAGTCAAGCTCCTCTACTTGTGAAATTTCCCAGGCCAGAATACTGGAGTGGGTTGTCATTTCCTACTCCAAGAGATCTTCACGACCCAGGGATTGAAATTGCGTCTCTTGCATCTCGTGCAATGCCAGGAGAATTCTTTATTATTGAGGCACCTGTAGATTGTTGGGAAAGAGCAAAGGTAGGAGAACTCCCCCTTTCAATGGCATTGTGGTGTTTTCATTAAGAGATAGTTTTGGAACAGGCTCCTTAAGGAGACAGTAGAGAGACTTTGACTGTCACAAATAGTACAGTGAAGGTTGGGCCTTCAGAGCAGCCTTCGTTTTCACACCCCCAGGATTATTATAAGAATCTCTTATGTGCTTTCATTTTCACACAACTTTCCTATAAAACTCTGCCTTCAAATGTTCTTATTCTTAACCCTTTGATTAAAATTGATGTTTTATTTTTTTAGCTATTTCAGCCCTGTGGCTGCAACTAACACATTCTTTTTGAACTGTTCAAGAAAGGCCCTGGGCTCTGCTATGCATTCAGCCAGGAATACAAGGCTCCTGGGCTGTCATTCTCCTTAAACCATCCAGTGCCTTTCAAAAATGGCATTTCGTGTTGCAGTCACAGGCTTTGCCATCGTCTTTCTACAGGAGCTAAGACAATTTCTTCCAAAGTTTGACTCCAATGGTAACTTGATTTTAGGTGAACAAAGAGAATGATTTAAGTATCTGCCTCATTTCTTAAATCAGACTTCTGACTAGGGTCGTGACAAACCCCAGATTCCCATCCTTTCCGATGGGTCCAGTGCCTGCACTTTTCCCAGTGACTTTATTTTTGAACTGATAAGTGTTCTTAGTTATTAATAGAAAAAAAAGAAAAGAAAAAGCAAACCCAGATATTGAATTTTTATTTGGTAGAAAAAATCATTTTAAGAGTACCACTTGGAGAAAAATATTTTAGTGAAGTTTGAAAAAGGAGAGAGATCAAAGATAAGAAACTGTGGGCATTGTATTGAAAACTGTCTATACAAGGTCAGATTGTCAGAAAGACCAGTCACAGAAAATACCAAGTAAAACAAATAGTTTTGATTTGAAAGGAAAGGAAATGAATGATGCCACTGCAAATAGTAGAGTAAGAACCTTTGAGTATCCAACTCTCCCTAAAAGCGATTTGCAATTATCTGAGTGGAGGTGTTTGTTTAGTCACTAAATTGTGTCCAACTGTTTTGCAACTCCATGGACTGTAGACTGCTAAGCTCCTCTGTCCATGAGATTTTCCAGGCAAGAATACTGGTTTGGGTTGTCAATTCCTACTCCAGGGAATTTTTCCAATCCAGGGATAGAATGCAGATCTCTTGCACCTTCTGCATTGCAGGTCGATTCTTTACCACTGAGCCACCTGGGAAGCCGCCTTTGTGTGTGTGTGTGTGTGTGTGTATGTGTGTGTGTGTGTGTGTATCTGTGTAGATCTGTATCTATAGATTTAGATATCAGTTAGTACTTGACTCATTGGAAAAGACCCTGATGCTGGGAGGGATCGGGGACAGGAGGAGAAGGGGATGACAGAGGATAAGATGGCTGGATGGCATCACCGACTCGATGGGCATGAGTTTGAGTAAATTCTGGGAGTTGGTGATGGACAGGGAGGCCTGATGTGCTGTGATTCATGGGGTCGCAAAGAGTCAGACACGACTGAGTGACTGAACTGAACTGAACTAAATGACTATTGAGCATCACAGCTGTCTACATGCATAATAGTAGTTGGGGCAAACAAAAGCTGACAAAACCCTCAACACTGTATCTGTGTACAGCGAGCTTTGAAAAGCTCTGACATAGTCCAAGAAATCTAAAATATCACATACACATATGTAGAGCTCTGTGCCTGTCCAAGATTATCTTAAATATTTCTAATCTATCATTTCTGACTGATCATGAGGCTTTGCTCAAACAGGAAGAGAAAGCTAAGCCTGAGTTTTACAGTGCCCACAGAAGATTGAAGGTGAAATTCCATATAAACAAAGATCCCCTTGGCAAAGCATGGGGGATATATTGCTGCCAAGAACTTCAAGGAAATCTCTGATCAATCGTTAGCTGAGAACAAACTCTCAAATCTCAGGCTGCAATAGCCACACAATAAATACTGAAAAGTTCATAAATTAGGTAAAGACACATACCAAATGAACAAATAGCAATAAGAAGAATAAATTCTGTGGGAGGGGATTTGAGTGCTAAATTTTCCTGAATATATTACTTGAAATGTCTTGTTTTCAATAAAATAAAATTACAATACCTACACAGAAAGAACAAAGCATGTGTCATAAATGGGGAAAGCAGTAACTAGAAACTACCCCTAAGGAAGGGCAGACATTGTATTTACTATGCAAAGTTGTAAAGGCAAATTTAAATATTTTGAAAGAAAAAAAGAGGATTCATATCTGAAGAACTATACCTACAACAAGTAAAGAGACTAAATCAGTAAATAAACAATTTCCACACAAAACAGCCCTGGACTTGATGGCTTAATTGTTTATTGCTGTTGCTGCTAGTTTCTCAGTCTTGTCCGATTCTTTGCATCCCCATGGACTGCGGGAAGCCAGGCTTCCCTGTCCTTCATCATCTTCCAGAGCTTAATCAAACTCATGTCCATTGAGTCAGTGATATCACTCAACTATCTCATCCTCTGTCATCCCCTTCTCCTCCTGCCTTTAATCTTTCCCAGCATCTGGGTCTTTTCTAAAGAGTCAGCTCTTCGCATCAGATGGCTGAAGCGTTAGAGCTTCAGCTTCAGCATTAGTCCTTCCAATGATTATTCAGGATTGATTGGCTTAATTGGTAAATTCTAGTAAATATTTAGAGAAGAATTAAGACTAATCCTTTACAAAATCTTCCAAAAAATGAAAGAATGATGACTCTAATACCAAAACCAGAAAAAGACATTATTAGAAAAATATTGACAAATATTGTTTTGAATATAGATGCAAAATCCTCATTAGATAATAGCAAATGCAAAAAAATCCATCAACATGTAAAATTGCTTTAGACACCTTAACAAAGGATTTAGCCAAGAAATGCAACATTGGTTCAGCATATGAACATCAATCAGTGTAATAATCTTTATTAATAAAAGATAAAATATAGTGTAATGTATCATATTAATAAGAAAAAAAACACATGATTATCTCAATAGGAAAGGAAAAAGCATTTGACAGAATTCAATAGTTTTTCATAAAAAACAAATATTAAAAAAGCCATAAACCAAAGGAAACTTCCTCAATCCGATAAAGGGCATGTTTGAAAAACCTATTGTTAACATCGTACTTAAAAGATCGTGACAAAGATGTCATCATTCTCTTTCTATTTAACATTGTAGTGTATATTGCAGACAGCATAAAAGTATTATTTTCAATACATCCCTGATTTTATTACCTTTCTCATGTTGCTAGAGTTTTTCTATGTTTAAATTGGAATATATCCTTCTTCATCACTTTTCATACATTTTCCCATAGTCAGGCATCTGTAAAAATATCAAGTACTGATTGTGTATAGTCACGACCAATGTAAGTGGTATCTTTCTGTACATAAACATTTGTAATGTTTATACTTACTTAATATTAATTTGTAGATTTTTACTTATTACACATATAAATCAAATTAATCTTCATTCCTTCATTTGGATAAGCCAAATATATTTATCTTTATCCTATTAATGGATAATATTTCAACTATGAATTCAACTAAAACACTTGTACATGTTATCTTTGTATATGCATGCTCTCATTTCAGTGCTGTCCGACTCTTTGACCCCCATGGGCTGTAGCCCACAAGATTCCTCTGTCCATGGGATTCTCCAGAGAAAAATACTGGAGTGGGTTGCCATTCCCTTCTCCAGGCAATTTTCCCAACCCAGGGATTGAACCCACATCTCTTACAAATGGAACCCTCATCTCTTATGTCTCATGAATTGGGAGGTGGGTTCTTTACCACTAGCACCACCTGAGAAAACCCATTCTTTGTGTGTGTGTGTGTGTATACATACATATATATAGGATACACACACGCAGCTAGAAATTCACATTTGGAAGCGCAGGCTCATTATCAAATTTACTATATAGTGACAACTTAATCTTCACAATGTTTGATTTTACTGATTTATCTTCCGCCAAGAGTGTATGTGTGAGAAAGTTCTTTTTTTTCTATCTTTAATGTCTTTTATTGGGGATAGTATAAGCATAAATTAAGTTTACTTGAATTATTTCCTGGAAATACAATTTTCCACATGACTCTTGTAGGGGAACAAAATTTTCTTTGAGCTAAAAACAAGGCTTAAAAGATTCAGGAAGAAACTATGGCCTTCTCCCTAACTGCCTAGGAGAATTTGGATGGAGGACCTGTGTCAGGAATGAAGTGAACACCTCAGGAAAATGTCATATGAATTAGGTGTGGTAGACAGGGAACAACCTAGTGAAGTCTGTTTGCTGAAACTCTCCTCTGTGTCCCATTACTCCACCTGACCTAGCAAACCTTTGCTTGTTTAACAAAAATTTGCTTGTTTTTTTTTTTTTTAATTCAATGTAAATTGCCTTTCTCACCATCTTTTATGTTTATTTTTTATTGAAGGATAATTGCTTTACAGAATTTTGCTCTTTTCTGACAAACTTCAACATGAATCAGCCATAAATAGACATATATCTCCTCCCTTTTGAATCTCCCTCTCATCACCATCCCACCCCTCTAGGTTAATGCAGAGTCCCTGTTTGAGTTTTCTTAGCCATACAGCAAACTCCTTTGGCTATCTATTTTGCATATGGTAATGTGAGTTTCCATGTTACTCTTCCCATACATCTCACCCTGTCCTCCCCTCTACCCATGCCATAAGTCTATTCGCTACGTCTGTTTCTCCACTGCTGCCCTGTAACTAAAATATTCAGTACCATTTATCTAGACTCCATATATATTCACTAGAATATGATGTCAATTTTCTGATACTGTCTTTAGGGTTTTCTATGAACAGTATCATGTGATCTGCAAACAGAGCTTCACTTCTTCTTTTCTGATCTGAATTTCTTTTATTTCTTTTACTCCTCTGATTGCTATAGCTAGACTTCCAAAACTATGTTGAATAATAGTAATGAAAATGGACACACTTGTCTTGTTCCTGATCTTAGCAGGGATACTTTCAGTTTTTCACCATTGAGAATAATGTTTGCTGTAGGTTTATCATATATGGCCTTTACTATGTTGAGTTAGGTTCCTTCTATGCTCATTTTTTGAAGAATTTTAATCATAAATGGGTCTGAAAGGGGCTAAATTTTGCCAAAGGCTTTTTCTGCATCTATTGAGATTATAATATGTTTTTACTTCTTTCAGTTTGTTAATGTGGTGCATCACATTGACTGACTTGCATATATTGAAAAATCCTTGTATCCTTGGAATAAACCCAACTTGATCATGGTGTATGAGCTTTTAGATGTGTTGCTGAATTTCTGTTTGCTAAAATTTTGTTGAGGATTTTTGCATTATCTTCATCAGTGATATTGGTCTGCAGTTTTCTTTTTTGTGTGTTGTCTTTGGTTTTGGTATCAAGGTGATGGTGGCCTTATAGGAAGACTTTGGAAGTGTTCTTTCCTATGCAATTTTTTGGAAGAGTTTTAGAAGGATAGGCATCTCTCTAGATGCCTAGTTTTAGATGCCTCTCTAGATGCCTCTAGATGTAGAGGATAGGCACCTCTCTAGTTTTAGAAGGATAGGCTCATCTCTAACCGGTCAAATTCTGCTGTGAAGCCATCTGGATCTGAGCTTTTGTTGTTGTTGTTTGGAGATTTTTTACCACAGTTTCAATTTTAGTGCTTGTAATTTGGTTGTTCATAATTTCTATTTCTTCCTGGTTCAGTCTTGGAAGATTGAGCTTTCCCAAGAATCTGTCCTTTTCTTCCAGATTATCTATTTTATTGTGATATTGTTGTTCATAATTGCCTTTTATAATCTTCTGTGTTTCTGCATTGCCTATTGTAACCTCTTCTTTTTCATTTCTAATTTTGTTGATTTGATTCTTTTCTCTCTCTCTCTCTTTTATTTTTTTCTTGATGAGTCTGGCTAAAGGTTTGTAAATTTTATTTATCTTCTAAGAGAACCAGCTTTTAGTTTTATTAATATTTACTATTGTTTCTTTCATTTATTTTTCATTTATTTTTGCTCAGATCTTTATGATTTCTTTCCATCAACTAACTTTGGGGATTTTTGTTGTTTTTTGTTTGTTTGTTTGTTTGTTTGCTTTTCCCAGTTGTTTTAGGTGTAAAGTTAGGTTGTCTATTCAAAGTTTTTCTTGCTTTTCGAGTTAGGATTGTATTGGTATAAACTTCCCTCTTAAAACTGTTTTTGCTGCATCCCATAGGTTTTGAGTTGTCATGTTTTCATTGTATTTGTTTCTAGAAATTTCTTGATTTCCCTTTTGATTTTTTTCAGTAACCTGTTGGTTATTTAGACACGTGTTGTTTAATCTCCGTGTGTTTGTGTTTCTTACAGGTTTATTTTTCTTGTAATTGATATCTAGTCTCATAGCACTATAGTCAGAGAAGATGCTTGATATGATTTCAATTTTCTTAAATTTACTGAGGTTTGATTTGTGACCCAGGATGTGATCTATCCTGGAGAATGTTCCATGTGCACTTGAGAACGTGTATTCTTCTGCATTTGGATGGAATGTCCTGAATATATCAATGAGATCCATCTCATCTAATGTATCATTTATCCTTATTCATACTCTGTTTTGATGATGTATCAATTGGTGTAACTGGGGTGTTAAAGTCTCCCACTATTATTCTGTTATAGTCAATTTCTCCTTTTATGTCTGTTAGTGTTTGTCTTACGTATTGAGGTGCTTCTATGTTGGATGTATTCAATTCAGTTCAGTCACTCAGTCATGCCCGACTCTGTGTCCCCATGGACTGCAGCACACCAGATTTCCCTGTCCATCAACAACTCCCAGAGCCTACTCAAACTCATGTCCATCACATCGGTGATGCCATCCAATCATCTCATTCTCTGTCTTCCCCTTCTCCTCCTGCTTTCAATCTTTCCCAGCATCAGGATCTTTTCCAATGAGTTAGTTATTTGCATCAGATGGCCAAAGTATTGGTGTTTCCGCTTCAGCATCATTCCTTCCAATGAATATTCAGGACTCATTTCCTTAAGGATTGACAGGTTCGATCTCCTTGCAGTCCAAGGGACTCTCAAGAGTCTTCTCTGACACCACAGTTCAAAAACATCAATTCTTCAGTGTTCAGCTTTCTTTACAGTCCAACTCTTACATCCATACATGACTACTGGAAAAACCATTGCTTTAACTAGACAAATCTTTGTTGGTAAAGTAATGTCTCTGCTTTTTAATATGCTGTCTAGGTTAGCTTTCCTTCCAAGGAGCAAGCATCTTTTAATTTCATGGCTGAAGTCACCATCTGCAGTAATTTTGGAACCCAAAAAATAAAGTTTGTCACTGTTTCCCCATCTATTTGCCATGAAGTTAGGGGACCAGATGCCATGATCTTAGTTTTCTGAATGGTGAGTTTTAGCCCAACTTTTTCACTCTCCTCTTTCACTTTCAACAAGCGGCTCTTTAGTTCTTCTTCTCTTTCTGCCATAAGGGTCGTGTCATCTGTGAATCTGAGGTCATTGATATTTCTCACATCAGTCTTGATTCCAGCTTGTGCTTAATCCAGCCTAGCATTTCACATGATGCACCTTGCATATAAGTTAAATAAGCAGGGTGACTAATTACAGACTTGATCTACTCCTTTCCTGATTCAGAATCAGTGTGTTGTTCCATGTCCAGTTCTAACTGTTGTTTCTTGACCTTCATTCAGATTTCTCAGAAAGCAGGTCAGGTGTTCTGGTATTCCAATCTCTTGAAGAATTATCCACAGTTTGATGTGATCCACACAATTAAAGGCTTTGGTGTAGTCAATGAAGCAAAAGTAGATTTTTTTTTCCCCTGAACTCTCTTGTTTTTTTTTTTTTTTCCTATGATCCAAAGTTGGGTGAATAGATATTTGCAATTGTTATAGCTTTCTCTTGGACTGATTCCTTGATCATTATGTAGTGTCCTTCCTTATCTTTTGTAATCTTTATTTTCAAGGTTTTTGATCATCTTTACTATCATTATTATGAATTACTTTTCAGGTAGTTTGCCTATTTCCTCTTCATGCATTTGGACTTCTGTGTTTCTAGCTTGTTCTTTCCCTTGTGCAGTATTTCTCTGTCTTTCCGTTTTGTTGCTTGTTTGTTTGTTTCTAAACTTACTGTGTTTGAGGTCTCCTTTTCCCAGCCTTCAAGGAAAGCTGAATCCTTTACTTGAAGAAGATTGAATTCTTTCTTCCTTTTGGTTTCTGCCCTCATATAGTTGGTGCAGTGGTTTGTGTAAGCTTCTTATAGAGTCAGATTTGTCCTGAGTTTTGTTTGTTTGTTTTTCCTCTGATGGACAAAGCTGAGTGAGGTGGTAATATTGTCTGCTGATGATTGGTTTTTTTGTTTCTTTGTTTGTTGTTTAGATGAGGTGTCCTGCACAGGGTGCTACTGGTGTTTGGGTGATGGTATGTCTTGTATTCAAGTGGTTTCCTTTGGGTAAGTTCTCACCCTTTGATACTCTAGGATTAGTTCTTTTCTGGGGGGAGTGGTGTTTGTTCTAAAAGGTCTTGTAGTTCTTCATAGAACTGCTCAACTTCAGCTTCTTCAGTGTTACTGGTTGGGGCATAGGCTTAGATTACCATGATATTGAATGGTTTGCCTTGGAAATGAACAGAGATCATTCTGTCATTTTTGAGATTGCATCGAAGTACTGCATTTCAGACTCTTTTGTTGACAATGATGGCTACTCCATTTCTTCTAAGGGATTCTTGTCCACAGTAGTAGATATAATGGTCATCTCAGTTAAATTCACCCACTCCAGTCCATTTTAGTTTGCTGATTCTTAGAATGTTGACATTCACTCTTGCCATCTCCTGTTTGACCACTTCCAATTCGCCTTGATTCATGGACCCAACATACCAGGTTCCTATGCAATGTTGCTCTTTACAGCATCAGACCTTGCTTCTATCACCAGTCCCATCCACAACTGGGTATTGGTTTTGTTTTGGCTCCATCCCTTCATTCTTTCTGGAGTTATTTCTCCACTGATCTCCAGTAGCATATTGGGCACCTACTGACCTGGCGAGTTTCTCTTTCAGTATCCTATCATTTTGCCTTTTCATACTGTTCATGGAGGTCTCAAGGGAGGAATACTGAAGCGGTTGGCCATTCCCTTCTCCAGTGGACCACATTCTGTCAGGCCTCTCCACCATGACCCATCCATCTTCGGTGGCCCCACAAGGCATGAATGTTAGAAGTACAGATAATCTTCATTCTATTTTATAGACATATTTTGTCGATTGTGTGAATATCCCAGAGCCATTCAATTATTCTCCTCTTAGTGGATATTCAAGTTGTTTAAAGTATATTGCTATTACCAGTATTATATTAAAGAACCTTGCACATACATCTTTTTCTCATTTTTGCCAATGTGTGTTTAGGTTAGGATTCTAGAAAAGCCATTACTGGGTCAAGTGATCAATACATATTTAATTTTCTACCTTCACAATTTGAAATCCCACACAAAGTTAGAGTCTAGGTGTTTGATTTTTATGTTTGCATCATAAATTAATATCCTCTTCTAATATAACTTCAAACCATGTTTTCCTGTATATATGTAAGTTACTGACTATGTACTGATTTTCTAACCATGTATTTACTAAATTTAATCCTAATATAGTGTTATTTTGGTTGATTTTCATGGGTTTTTCACATACCTAGTCAAATTAGCTGTTTATATTTGTTTACCTCATTTTATAGTTTACCTCCTGTTTTTCCATCACTTCATGGGATAGATGGGGAAACAGTGGAAACAGTGTCAGACTTTATTTTTTGGGGGGGCTCCAAAGTCACTGCAGATGGTGACTGCAGCCATGAAATTAAAAGACGCTTACTTCTTGGAAGGAGAGTTATGACCAACCTAGATAGCATATTAAAAAGCAGAGACATTACTTTGCCAACAAAGGTCCATCTAGTCAAGGCTATGGTTTTTCCAGAGGTCATGTATGGATGTGAGTGTTGGACTGTGAAGAAAGCTGAGCACCGAAGAACTGATGCTTTTGAAATGTGGTGTTGGAGAAGACTGTTAAGAGTCCCTTGGATTGCAAGGAGATCCAACCAGTCCATCCTAAAGGAGATCAGTCCTGGGTGTTCATTGGAAGGACTAATGCTGAAGCTGAAACTCCAATACTTTGGCCACCTCATGCAAAGAGTTGACTCATTGGAAAAGACCCTGATGCTGGGAGGGATTGGGGGCAGGAGGAGAAGGGGAAGACAGGGGATGAGATGGCTGGATGGCATCACCGACTCGATGGACATGAGTCTGAGTAAGCTCTGGGAGTTGGTGATGGACTGAACTGAACTGAACTATTTTACAGTGTTTATGTTTGTTTAATTGTTTCCTACCTGTGTTTTCTATTCTAGCAGATCACAAAATTGAACAGTATGGGACATTTTTTTTTTTCTTGGGATTCAATTCAATGGGAAGATCATTATCAATTCAGTTCAGTTCAGTCACTCAGTCATATCTGATTTTGCGACTCCATAGACTGCAGCACCCCAGGCTTCTCTGTCCATCACCAGCTCCCGAAGCTTGCTCAGACTTATGTCCATTAAGTCGGTGATGCCATCCATCCATCTCATCCTCTGTTGTCCTCTTCACCTGCCTTCCATCTTTCACAGCATCGGGGTCTTTTCCAATGAGTCAGTTCTTCACCTCTGGTGGCCAAAGATCACTATAGTTCCTTGTAAAATAAGATTCTTATACTTAGGCTGAGAAACATCTGTGTCTAATTTTTGGAACAATTTTAAACATGAATGATTCTGACTTTTGTTACATGCTTTATTTATGGAGATGACAGAATACTTTTTTAAAATTTATTAATAATGGATCACATTAATGTTTGAGTCACAACTACAGTCTTAAAATAAGTTGGCTATGATATATATGATACATTTATTATTTTAAAATGCCTTTGGATTTTGTTTGCTAAATTTCACTTATTTTAGTTGATAATCATAAATGATATTAGAGTTTATTTTCTAGTCAATTTTTTGAAAATTGTTTTAAATATGTGTAAAATGCTTAGACCCATTCAAAGACAAATCAGGAAAGCAAAGTGCTTTATTTTTAAGTATCTGAAATTTAACTTCTGTGCACCCACTCCATACTTTATTCCCTCTATATACTATTATTTTAATTAATTAATTTATTTATTTATTTATTTTGGCCACACCACTTAGTTCACAGGATACTAGTTCCCTGACCACAGATTCAACCTGGGCCCTTGGCAGTGAAAGTGGAATAGCATTTGTTGGGTTTTGACCTAAATGTTCTTCTATTTGCTTCAGAGAAATACTTTGAAACTTTTTGTCTATAATCTGTAAGTTGTTCCTTTATTCATACTTGTATCTTGGTTTCTTGATCACTCTTCAAATCTTCCTGCTCTGAAATCACTTCACTTCTGAATTTTTCTGAAGTTGATGCTATATTTTCCGCTGCCTTCCATTTTCCTAGGTGTGTTAATTCAGTTTTGCTCTCCTCTCCTCACCCATGATTGTTCCAGGGCAGATTGATTGTTGCCATTTGGAAAAGGTTTTTTCCATTAATCCCCAAATTTTTACCTTCCCTTTCTCAGAAATCAATTGTTTTCTGGTTCTGGTCTCTTGAACAACTGCCCACCTTGGTCTGATGATTCAATATATATACATATATGACTGCAAATGAAGGTTCACATCAGGGTCTGCATCCAGTTCTGGCAGCAGAGGGAGGTAAAAAGAGCCAAGTCTGCATGTGGAACCTGGGCAAGTGAGTAGGGTCCACAGACACCCAGCTCCAGGACCGACTGGTATGGCTGGAACCCCAGGCTTCAGGTGATGTGGTAAAATCAGTAATCTTGACAGAGAAGCCCTTTGGCCAAGGAAATGTGTGGAGAAGGCCAGGACAGAAGTCCAGGGGTGACTTCAAGGGGGCAATGTGTGCGCAGACACATACTGAGTGGGAGTGGGAGTGTGGTGGAGAAAGAGAAGGAAACTTGGCTGAATGTAGTTTAGGGCTCAGGGTCCACATCCTGTGAGGGAGGTATCAGGAAGACTCTCAAGTCAGAGTCATCAGAGCTGTTGCAATGACAGTCCCTTGGGGACAAAATGATCCTCTGGAGGTGACCAGGTGGCTTGGACGTGGGTCAGTGCTGCTACATCCAGGATCAGGAAACCTAGTCTGGTCAGCAACTCCCACTCCTCTTCCATCAGCAATGATAGCAATGATAGCTAATCTCTGTACAGTATTACACCTGAATCAAGTGGGGGCCTTAACATTCACTTCTCTCAGCCTAAACTTTAGACAAGCTTCTTCTTGCCTCCAGGCCCCTGACATCCTACCCCCTACAGAATCAGGATGAACTTTCTCCACAGTGGTTCTTGCCCTATTTTTAGAGCACTTTCATCAGAAAACTTAAACATGTAAATTGTTTGCTGTTCCTTTGAAGCATAAAATCTTTATAAAACTCTCTTGCCAATTTTACAACCCAGGCTGTCTTTATCAAGGACATGGGAGCTGTGCCTTTTGAAATATGATCGAGGAAGGTATCTTCTCATCATCCAATTTCTATGGGAGGATAGGAGCTTAATTTCAGTGGGCACCTTGCTCCAACTTGTAAAACTACCTCTGTAATGAAAGAAAGAGAAGTTTACTTTTCCCTTGGGTAAGGTCAATTCGCACACATTGATGACTTAAGATTTCCCAATTACAACTTTTAAAAATCCTCAGGCTCCTTGATTCCATGAAGTTGAGTTCAGACTCTTTGGATCTCTTTCCACTATTTCAACAGCTTTAAATAAAAGGTTCTCTTGCCTATTTAACCAAGTCCAGTGTACTTGTTTGCTTTGGGAGTTTCCAGCTTTCTACTATTTTGTGGGTAAATTTTTGCTATTGAAGCTCATTGTCCATAAGAACTTATTTTGCTTCTGGGCTTCTTTTCTTACAAAAATTTTATGAAAAGATTCAATTGCAACCTCTTTCTGTGTTTGGGTGATATAAATTATTTTGCACTTTCAACAGGGATTGGAGAACGGAATTGCTTTCCTAGCTTCAGGGACTCAGAGTTTCCTTTTCAATTGTTTTAAGAGATAGTAAAAAAACAAATACATCTCAGAACTGTTTGCTCTTTTCCTCTTTTGATTTGCTCTCTTACATTTTATCTGTTCCATCACTCTTCTTTCTACAGTTGTCTTTGTCTTGTCAAATTTAGATTATATTCCTAACAATATCACTTCAAGAAGGGAGGTTGTCTTTAAAGGAAGCTTTTGCTTCTTGATTTTAGGAATTCATATTCCCTAGTCAGTTTTTGCTCTTTCCAAACCTCTGGTCCTGCTTTTGAATACCCATAAACTGGAACTTGCAAAATCTTTCAATCTGAGTTGTGTGCTCAGATTAAACTACACACTTCTTAATGTCAACCTATTAGATACTTATATGTTTTACTGTTCTCAACACCATCAGAGTCATACTGCTGTCTGTCTGATTCCTCTAGCAAAGAATTTGGTTACACTCAAGTCTTTGGCTGAATATTTGTGCATACCACACATATTTTATGATTTCTGGGTGTTATAAACTGAGTTGTGTTCCCTGGAAAATGGGGCTTCCCTGGTGGCTCAGATGGTAAAGAATCTGCCTGCAATGTGGGGGACCTGCGTATGACCATGGGTCAGGAAGATCCTCTGGAGAAGGAATTGGCAACCCACTCCCAGGATTCTTGCCTGGAGAATCCCATGGATGGAGGAGCCTGACGGGCTATTGTCACGGAGCTGAAAAGAGTCAGAAACGACTGAGCAACTAACATTTAACTTCCCCTAAAAGTGTTGAGGTACTTGTGAATGTGACCTTATTTGAAAACAATATGATGAGGTCATTAGGGGGAACCCTAATCCATTATGACCATATGACCTATGCATATATGCTCAGTCATATCTGACTGGGTCCTTACAAAAAGGGTAAATTTTGTACCTACACACAGATGCACACATTAGGAGAATTCCATGTGAAGAGACACAGGAAGATCTTCATCTACAAGAATGAATGACCTTGCCTACCAGAAGCTAGCATAGGGCCCTTTATCGGTTCCTTCCATTTAAGATTTAAAGAGTTTCACTATAATTCTAAATATCCAAATATCATATCAGAAATCACAGATATTTTATTCTTTAGCTGTTACCCTATGATAGGCAGCATTAACAGGCATAATGTAATTAGGGAATGCTCTAATATTATGGTATTCAAAATCAAGTAAGTATTATAATTTTATAAAGCCAACTGCATTGCAAAACACATTTACTTTTTACTTATTCATTACAGTTTATATAGGAGTTAAAAGACATTGTCGAAAATCGGCAAACATCACTGGGCATAGGTTAGAATGCACAGTGGCTTCCCAGGTTGTTCACTGGTAACGAATCCTCCTGCCAGTGTAAGGAGATGCAAGTTTGATTTTTAGTTCAGGAAGATCCTCTGGAGAAAAATAGAAGCCTACTCTGGTATTCTTGCCTGGAAAATCCCATGAACAGAGGAGCTTTGCAAGCTACGGTCCAAAAAGTAAAATATAAGTTGTTTGGTCATGTCCAACCCTTTTTAACCACATGGACTGTAGCCTGCCAGGCTTCTCTGTCCATGAAATTTTCCAGGCAAAATATTGGAGTGGGAAGTCATTCCCTTCTCATGGGGATCTTCCCAGACCAGGGATCAAATTTGGGTCTCCAGGATTGTGGGCCGATTCTTCACTGTCTGAGCCATATGGGGAGCTATAGTCTATGGGGCCACAGAAGTGTTGGACATGACTTAGCTACCAAACAGCAACAACAAAGTTTGGAGTACACAAACCTTAGTCAATAATAAAGTTAGCCTGGAAGGATTCAAATGTGTGAGGAGAAACAGTGAAAAGAGCAAAGACCCCAAACCTATAGTACTGCCTGAAGGATTTTATTATACACCAATTTAACAATATTTATTAAACTGACATATTCTCTTTTAATTAAAAATGATTAAAAGGTACTAGCCCTATGGAAAAAACTGTAATTTTAAAGAGTGGATGATTTGAACTTTGTAATGTTATGAGGATATCTTTAAAAGCCATTTCTTAAATACCATAAAATGCTGTTATTAGGAAGAGAAAATAAGCATTTTAATGTCAATATTTAAAGTGATCTGTTTCCAATTATATAATTTTTATTTAATTACCCAAGGAAGAAATACAATTGAAGAGTGAAATATTTTTTATGTGTAACTACAATAATAATATCTCCTGTGTTGATAGGCTGATTGTAAGCCATCACAAAAGGCCATTGAAGCCAGACAATTTCAGCTTTTTTGTGGGTTTTTTGTGTCTGTGTGCATGTTCCTATATGTGTGTATGTGTGTTTATTTGGGCATGCACACTATTTTTCAATGTTGATGTAAGAAAAATATGTCCAATATTTATACTGAATAATTAATTCAAAAATAATTTAAACCACGTTAACATTTGCCCAATGTGCTTTGAAAAAAAGACTTAGCTTTTTCGAAAATTATATTTTTCACACCCAAAAATGAAAATGAAAACATGTAAAGTCCTTATGTAAATAGAACATACAAACTATTTGGTTGTGTTTGATATTATATGAAAGACATTACTGAAGAATTATTTTTACTTTATATATATGTAATATCAATAGCAAATAAATCAATGAATTATAATATTTTGTTTTGTTTGTTTGTTCCCTGAAATAATTCTTCTGGTGAAATTTGCTGTGAGATTTGTAAATCTATTAATTAGGATTTTTTAATGTATTGATAAGACAAGATTTTACAAATAGATGAAAAAGTGTCAATGAGGTTATTTAGAGACTTAAATTCCAAAGTTTGTTCATATGTTCAGTCATTCCAGAACATAGTACATGCCAAATCAGATTTCAACTAAGAGAAGACAAGTTTTGAAGCACAACTATTTTTTCTAAACATACAGCTCTAATTGTTTTCAAATACTAGAACTTTACTGTCTAAGGATATGAATGAAATTATGGCATGTAATGGACCATCAAAGTTAGTCATTTCAGACATAAATTTACCATCTTGTTAGGCAATCATGGTAAGTATCTTTTAATGATGACACAGTTTTCAGTTTGCTGTCTTTGTTGTAATGCTCACTGCAGTAGCAATATTCACATTGATTACTTACATGCCCACCAGGTTATATCTTTTTTATTTATTTTTAATTGATTTCTTTATTGAAGGATAATTGCTATACAGAATTTTGTTGTTTGCTGTCAAACCTTAACATGAATCAGTCATTGGTAGATATATATACCCTCTCTTTTGAATCTTTGTCCAATCTCCCTCCCCATCCCACTCCACTAGGTTGATACAGAGCTCCTTTTTGAGTTTCCTGAGCTATACAGCAAATATCCATTGGCTATCTATTTTATGTATGGTAATGTGAGTTTCCATGTTACTCTTTCCATACATCTCACCCTCTCCTCCCCTCTCCTGGTGTCCACAAATCTATTCTCTATGTCTGTTTCTCCATTGCTGCCCTGTAAATAAATTCTTCAGTACCATTTTTATAGATTCCAAATATGTGTTTTAGAGTGCATATATGTGCACATGTTTATCTCTCTTTCTGATTCACTTCACTCCATATAATAGGCTCTAGGTTCATCCACCTCATTAGAATTGACTCAAATGTGACCCTTCAGTGGCTGAGTAACATTCCATTGTGTATATGTACCACACTCCTTTATCCATTCATCTGTTGATGGACATCTAGGTTGCTTCCATGTTCTAGCTATTGTAAATAGTGCTTCAATGAACAATGGGATACATGTATCTTTTTCAGTTTTGGTTTCCTCAGGGTATAAGCATAGGAGTGGGATTTCTGGGTCATATGGTGGTTTTATTGCTAATTTTTTAAGGAATCTCCATACCATCTTCCACAGTGCTGTATCACTTTACATTCCCACCAACAGTGCAAGAACACTCCCTTTTCTCCACACCCTCTCCAGCACCTATTGTTTGTAGATTTTTTGATGGTGGCCATTATGATTGGTGTGAGGTATATCTCATTGTGGTTTTGATTTGCATTTCTCTAATAATGAGCAATGTTGAGCATCTTTTCATGTGTTTACTAGCCATCTGTATGTCTTCTTTGGAGAAGGTCTGTTTAGGTCTTTTCCCCACCTTTTGATTGGGTTGTTTCTTTTTCTGGCATAGTTGTATGAGCTGTTTCTTAATTTTGGAAATTAATCCTTTGTCTGTTATTTCAATTGCTATTATTTTCTCCCATTCTGAGGGTTGTCTTTTCATCTTGTTTATAGTTTCCTTCGTTGTGCAAAAGCTTTTAAGTTTGATCAGGTCCCTCTCATTTACTTTTGTTTTTATTTCCATTACTCAAGGAGGTCAGTCATAGAGGATCTTGCTTTGATTTATGTCACTGAGTGTACTCCCTATGTTTTCCTATAAGAGTTTTATAGTTTCTGGTTTTACCTTTAGGTCTTTAATTCATTTTTAATTTATCTTTATGTATTGTGTTAGAAAGTGTTCTAATTTCATTCTTTTACATGTAGCTGTCCAGTTTTCCCAGCACCATTTATTGAAGAGGCTGTCTTTGCCCCATTGTAAATTCTTTCCTCTTTTGCCAAAAATAAGGTACCCATAGGTGCATGGATTTATTTCTGGGCAGGTTATATCTTAACATAGAGTTATCCTGGCTTTCTTAGGGTCATTTCAGAGACCGTACTATCCCTAGTTGTGTCTAAAGGAAGATGAAAACTCCTTCACTGATGGTTATGGTAAAAATAAACAGATGAATGTTAATATTCCCCTTTACATATACACATATAGTCTAAAAATAATTTAAATCTTTTTATTCTGCTGTAAAGTTTCTAACCACTTTCCACTTCAATGGTATGGTGGTATAAGAAGAGATTTTCTTTCTTGAGAGGAAAAAAGTGATTTATTGAAATAAGCTTATTTACCAAACAGAAACATACTTAGAGATATGGAAAATGAATGTATGGCTTCTAAAGCAAAAAGGGTCATCATCAACATTGTACTTATGTTCAGTTTTGTCCGATTCTTTGTAACCCCGTGGACTGGAGCCTTCCAGGCTCTTCTGTCCATGAGAATTTTCAGCCAAGAATACTGGAATGGGCTGCCACTCCATCTCCAGGGGATCTTCACAACCCAGGTATTGAACTCACGTCTCCTGTGTCTCCTGCATTGCAAGTATATTCTTCATCCCCTGAGCCATCAGAGAAACCCAAAAGGGAAAGAGGAGAGGGATAAATTAGGAGTATAGGATTAACAAATACACACCATTGGATGTTAAATATGTAAACAAGAAGGCTTTACTGTATAACAGAGGGAACCACGGGCTTCCCTGGTGGCTCAGTGGTAAAGATCTCACTTGCCAATGCAGGAGTCATAAGATACATGGGTTCAATCCCAATAATTTCTAGTATTCTTGCATGGAAAATTCCATGGGCAGAAAAGCCTGGTGGGCTACCATCCATGGAGTCCTAAAAGAGTGGGATCAACTTAGCAACTAAACAACAACAACAACAGCAAAAACAGGAAATCATATTTGAAATTTTAAAATCACCTCTAATGGAAAAGAATCTGAACCAGCATAAAATTTTAATACACCATTGAAATCAGCCTATCCCTTGTATGATCTCAAAATTTTGTCTGTGGACTTCAGGTGACCCTTAATGTATTGTGTTCTTTTAGGAACATTTTTTTCAATTTTTAGAGGCTGATGACACTGAATAATTCTTATTTCATTTGAAGTCTAACATGATAATTTTCATAGAAATCCAATATATCACACCCTGAAATGTTGCCCATGTCCTAAAATAGGTACACTATTTAATTGCTCTTAAACTAGTATAATTCAAATTAATGTTTATATTTATTTAAGTTTTTTAAATTGTTATTATTGTGTTATAATATAATTCCAACTCACAAAGACTCACTAGGACTCACAATGTTTCACTATAGCATAAAATCAGTGATAAGAAGAATATAATGGGAAAATGGTCAACAGAAGTTCAGTATCTACTAAAATAATGGAGTTTCTGGATCTAAAAGGTTTCCAGGTCACCTTAAATATTAAAATAATGTTAGCATAGACTTGATTATGAACACATAGGTAAAAATAACTTAATTGTGTTGGAGATCCATTTGCTGCAGATCCCAGCATCTTTTCTTGGCAGCCATATAAAGCAGTGAAAGGAAACCATTAAAATTTCATATACTTTTCAAACCAGCATTTCTTGCTGCTAAGAAAGCAATTGTAGTTTTATACAGAATAAGCATAAAATAACACTTGCAGGTTTAAAATTAATAAATTATATATTTAAATGCAAAGAATAAAACATAAATACTGAGGCATCAAGGAAAGTTGCATTGTGGTTTAGGGAGAAAACTATATTGCACTTGCTCTAAAGCTTATAAAAACTAGCTGTGAATGTTATGACAAATATCAGACACCGAGAAAAAGCAGTGTGAGCTGTTGGCAAAACTCTTTTATCAAACAGCATGTTGGGCATCACCCAACTACTATCACATTTGTCTGACTGCAGATTTTTTTGCTTTACACTTGGATGAAACCAATTATGTGCAGAGTATGAATCAGTTCTTGGCACTTCAGTAGTTCATACACACAAAAAAAAACATGGTCACCAGGTTTTGATTCATTTATTACTGAAGTGCTATAAGATGCAAAGTTTATTTAGGTAATTATGTTATAACTGCATGTCACTGTGGCAAAGAATTCACCTTCCAATGCAAGAGAAACAGGAAATGTGTATTTGATCCCTGGGTTGGGAATATCCTCTGGAGGAGGAACTGACAACCCACTCCAGTATTCTTGCCTAGAAAAAATCCAGGGACAGAGGAGTCTGGCAGGCCACAGTCCATGGGATTGCAAAGAGTCAGATATGACTGAGCACAACACACACACACACACATACACGTAGGAAAAATTGTTTATGAGGATCAATATCAATGGAATTATTTTTGTGTACAGTGAACTGGACTTTCAATGCAGAAGACATAAAGAGACATGTGTTCGATCCCTAGGTAGGGATGATCCCCTGGAGGAAGAAGGCACTGGCAACCCACTCCAGAATTCTTGCCTGGAGAATCCTCTGGCCAGAAGAGCCTGGTGGGCTATAGTCCACATGGTGGCAAAGAGCTGAACATGACTGAAGCACCATAGCTTGCACAGATGTACAGAGAAGAGAAAATTTTATATATATATAACTACAGACTATTTTAGTCACAGAGCAATGACATTGGTTAGCAGTGGCAAGAAAATAACTTGTCTCCAGATTATATTTTTAAATAAATTAAGCATTTGAGAAGCCTTTGTTTTCAGTTTATTTAAAAGTGGTAACAGGATTGCATGGCAAACTTTAATGAATAATGGGCACTGGAAGAATGCAGAATATTTTTCTATATGAGAGCAGTATAATTTACTCATCTCTATATAAAACCCAGGTCTCCTGTATTGCCAGCAGATTCCTTACTATCTGAGCCACCAGGGAAGCCCCAATCTCTGTATAGAGATAGCATTAAAAATTAATGGTTTATTCTTAGAAATGAAATGTTGTATGCACAGTGTCTAGAATATTACAATATGAAAGTTCCTGGTAATAAAAAAGTCACACATATTTATATCTATCTACATACATATATGAATTGTATATATATGGACATAGTTTCATGAATACTTTATGTATTTATTTACTGAACTATTTTAGAGGGAGTGTACAAAGTCAGAGGTCGGGGGATGGTCAGATCTTTAAAAATAAGTCAAACCATGCACTTCACTCTCTTCATAAGAAAGGCATCTCTCTTCTCTTCCCTCATTTTGACCTTAAAACTTTTTATGTGTGGTTTTAGAAACCACAGTTTGAAAAGTAGTTCCAGTACTTTGAAGGATTAGGAAAATAGTATAAAAACTTTACTATTGAGGTTGAAAACTGTAAATATGATCTTGGTGCGATATAAAATTTAGTAAAATGGAGTCTTTGAGTTTAGAAGGATTTTCAAAATGTTTGAACCATGTATTTTAAAATAATAAAGTTTATAATTGATATCTATTAATGTGGTCACAAAAATAGAAATGGGTGCATGTAATATACACAAAATGTTACAGATTATTTAATGTTCTTAAGCTTTATTTCACTGTGCATTGATAATGTGAAATACTACTCTTGTCTGAAAAATAAATAAAATTATTTTATGTGTAGTTTAATATGAATGAATTGCTTTTAATTACATCAAGTATTTTAACCTCCACTCTAATAGATATGCATGTATGTATGTCAGCAAACCCATTAATCTTGACAATTCAATATAAAAAGTTTCAGTATGAAACTTTAATAGTAGAGATTTAATATGTTTATTTGTAACTGATCCTATTATGAGAGATCAACATTTAATAGAAAAATGCAATTCCTCTTTCTAAAGCATAGAAATTAAGATCTATTTTAAAATCCCTTCTAGTAATTTGAATGAAGTAAACTCTCAAGATATAAATTATATACATTATACAGTGGCAAAACCAAAATTAGTATCAAAAACCTAATTAATTTAGACATAAAATTATTTACCTTTAAATATCATCTTGTAAATAACTTTAGAGGGAATAAATAGATTCAAGATATCTTTTTATTTATGAAAGATTTAGTTTGGTTAGCATTTTTAAATTATTGCCAAAATGAATATACTTTCTGGTTTGAATTAAAAAATTTCATGTGCTTAGGCAACTCCCTTTGGAAAGACCAATAAATAATTTTCAAGTGGACCATAACAATAACTTGTAGACCATTAAAAGGGTATTGAAATATAGCTATTAAATAATGATATTGAAAAGATACCCATGGTCATAAAATGACAATAGATCAAACAAATTCAAGTCTTTGTGTCAGTAATTTTCCAAGGAAAATCTATTTTTGATGGTCTGGGCCACTATTCATCTGTCTTTTTCTAATGAAATATTTGTTCCTTATTCAACAAACAACACACTAAAATAATTGAAGCTTGTAGGGCTTCCAATTATAAATGAAATGATTTGATCATAATACCGCAGTTTCAGTGAAGGGACACATACTTAAGACGTTAAACTTATCACTGGCTATTAACAGAATTTCAATGGAAGGTGGAGGTTTTTGAGAAAAGGTAGTTCTTGGATTCTAGGCCATCTTTGCTAAATCTATGGCTATACCAAGTTGATCTCACAAAAAAACTGTTGAACAACACATCCAATTAAAAAATGAGCATAAGAACTGAATAGACATTTTTCTAAAGAAAGCATACAAACAACCAATAGGTACACAAAAAAAAGGTGCTTTATATCATAAACCATTAGGAAAACACAAATCAAATGTACAAATATTAGATATTACCTCACAGCTGTGTGAATGGCTACTATCAAAACAAAAAGATCTAAGAAATAATTTGGTGACGATGTGGAAAAAAGGGAACCCTTGTGCTCTGTTGACAGGAATGTAAATTGGGACAGACATTATGGAGAACAGTATACTGAGTTTGCTTAAAGTATTAAATATAGAACCACCATCTGATCCATAAATTCTATTTATTTATTTATTTATTTTTGCCTAAATCCATAGGAGACTGGCATGCTGCAGTCCATGAGTTCACAGAGTCGGACTTGTTTAGCCACTGAACAAAGAACAAATACAGTTTGATTTCCCTAACTCACTTTTCTGGGCAGAAACAAGCTTTCTTTTCTGCCTTTTCTGTGGTGAGACTTCTCTTTTGTTTTGTTTTTCTCATTTCCAGTGAGTCTAACAGCCTTTATCTCACTCTCATCCCAAGACTCAGAGAAATACACAGCTACATGCAAATATTCCAAATTCCACTAGTAGATTCTTTTGATTATTTTATTTTCACAGAAAGAAAATGGAAGAGAGTGCTAGAAATGCACATTTTTAAGCCACTGTACCTCTTAAGTGATTCTGTTTTTGTTTGTTTGTTTTTGTTTTTTAACCATGAAAGACTATTCTAAGATACATTATGCGGAAACTATCAATGTAGTCAGGGAGTTATACTGTAGGGTGACAACAGAAATCACTTGAGGTGTCCATATAGTTTCAAAATAAGAATAGTAAGGATATATTAAATATATTTTTCATTGAATCAGAGAAAATAGTAAAAGAATGACATGTAATGACATAGCCCTAGATGATGTCTATCTCAGAAGTAAGATAAATATTTCTGCAAAATCTATAAAATATACATTTAGTCTTTTGTAACTATCTCAGAGTATTTAACTAATTTGGCAGTTGGACTTTTGCTATCAGCTTATGATTTCTACATCTCTATTTGGTCTTATCATCATCCATTGGATCATGGAAAAAGCAAGAGAATTCTAGAAAAAACATCCACTTCTGCTTCATTGACTATGCTAAAGCCTTTGATTGCGAGGATCACAACAAGCTATGGAAAATTCTTAAAAGATGGGAATACCAGACCACCCTACCTGCCTCCTGAGACACCTGTATGCAGGTCAAGAAGCAATAGTTAGAACTGGACATGGAAAAATGAACTGGTTCAAAATTGAGAAATGTGTACATCAAGGTTGTATATCATTACCCTGCTTATTTAAACTCGATAAAGAGCACATCATGCAAAATGCTGGGCTAGATGAATTAAAAGCTGGAAACAAGATTGCCAGGAGAATATCAATATGCTCAGATATGCAGATGACACCACCATAATGGCAGAAAAGGAAGAGGAACTAAAGAACCCCTTGATGAAGATGAAAGAGGAGAGTGAAAAAGCTGGCTTGAAAAACCAAGATCATGGCATCTGGACCCATCACTCATGGTAATAGATGGTGAAACAATGGAAACAGTGACAGACTTTATTTTCTTGGGCTCCACAATCACTGTGGATGGTGACTGCATCCATGAAATTAAAAGATGCTTGCTCCTTGGAAGAAAAACTATGACAACCTTAGACAGTGTATCAAAAAGCAGAAACTTTTTTTTTTTTTTTTTTTTGCTGGCAAAGTTCCATCTAGTCAAATATATGATTTTTCCAGTAGGCATATATGGACATGAAAGCTGGACCACAAATAAGACTGAGCACCAAAGAATTGATGTTTTCAAAATGTGCTGTCAGAGAAGACTCTTGAGAGTTCCTCGGACTGCAAGGAGATCAAACCAGTAAATCCTAAAGGAAATCAACCCTGAATATTCACTGGAAGGACTGATGCTGAAGCTGAAGCTCCAATACTTTGGCCACTTGATGTGAAGAGCCAACTCATTAGAAAAGACCCGATGCTGGGAAAGATTGAAGGCAGGAGAAGGGGATGATGGAGGATGATGTGGCTAGATGCCATCACTGACTCAATGGCATGAATTTGAGTAAACTCCAGAAGACTGTAAAGGACAAGGAGGCCTGGTGCACTGCAGTTTATGGGGTTGCAAAGATTTACACGTGACTGAACAACTGATCAACAACAATCATTCACCATGAAGGTTGGTTTCTTATTTCATCATTTATTGAACTCTATCCTGGTTCCCTTCTTAGTCAAGGACTCCTGTTCAACCAGATATTTTTACTAAAGCCTCATCTTTTCAAACAAAATTACATCATTGCATTCACATAGTGATGATTTTTATATTAATTTTGCTTTGATATTAAAGCAAATCTGTCTTTTCTTCTTTTTGCAGTATCTTTAACTGTCCTTTGAAATTAAATTTCCATATTGGTTAGATATTAAAATCTGTGTGTATAATTATGCATGTAAATTCTAACACATACTGTAAGCACCTTTATAGTCTGGGTACCCTTTGCTACTGTGTATTCTTACAGCAAATGCTTGTTTCTCTGCCTGGGGATTTTCTCTGGACTGCTTGAAGGTCAGACAAAAAATGTTGGACACCTAATGCCCTTGCAAGCAGCTCTCTACTTATGGCAGAATTAAATTGGTAGATAGGCATCCTGGATTTTGCATCTCTTTTTAGAGTGACTGAGGCATGCTCTGAGCTATCTCTTAAGCCCCCAGCTCTGTGGAGCCCAAAATGCACTCATTAGTCATCCACTCATCAATATCCCTTTCATTGGCTTATTTTCTTCATCTCCCTCACTCCCACTCTACTAATTCTTTCTGGAATGCTGTCTTCAATAAATCATTCACCTTCAAAGCTTTGTTTTAGAATCATCTCTGATGAAGTCCAATCTTATGTACACACAAACACACAAAAGTATAAGACACACACTTGTTTAATAGCTTACAGTATACAGTCTAACTGACATGCAGAGCTAAAAGAAATAAGGATCTTTCTGGTATGTTTGACTATTAAATATTTAATTTGAGCAATTAAATAAATTCAATAATCCCTGAGATTCAGTGGTTAAATTCAATGCATTGAATTAAAAGATTCAAATTATCAAATTTTATTTTGCTTTTCTATTAGAGATTAGACACTTCAGTTAAATATTTACATGTGTTCTGTGGTTTAAAAGAGAAGACATCTGTATATTAGAGAACAAGGAGCTTGAGTACTGAAAAATAATATAGTAGAATTGCTATTCTGTGAAAGTCCTTCCCTGATGAACATCTATTGTGCTGTGAAGAAGGAGTTTCAGAAACAAATGCTTTCTCACAAAAAGTGGACATTTCTTGATTATTTGCTAAGCTTTCCATTTGAAAAAGTTATATTTCATTTTGACATGATGGTGATAAATCTCTGTAGACAGTGGAAAGTATTATATGCTCAAAAAATAAAAGTACAGTGGGTGTACAGATACCATGTCTTATGAATATATATTAAAATATGTCTTGAACAGTCTTTTAGGTAGAGTATTTATTAAATGATCAGTGATTCATACAAATTAACTGGTTGGTAATTATTTGAACTTTAAGTTTGTATAATTTGTTGATAACTCTTACTTTTTTTCTTATGTGCTAAGTGGGAAAGGTAAGCCAGAGAAAGAATTGTATCTAATCCAAGATAAAATACTGTGTAACAACTTTTACTCCTTCTGTGTCCTTCTTTGAGCCCTTAGACATTTGATAGAGAAAAACATTTGTCTCTGATGTCCTTGTGGTCTTAACTACCATCTTAAGTTCTTTGTATTGAGCTCAAATAAATTGCTAACTCAAACTATTTGTCATCATCTTCTGCTGGTTATGTGTCAAATACCAACTAAAGCAGAAAGCAGACACATTCCTGATCTAATTCTGTATCACTAATTAAAATTTGTGCTCTGAATATTTTTCTGAACTTGTTTTCTAAATCATTTTGCTTTTACAATTAAATTACCTTTTAGTATATACAGACTGACTTTACGGAATTGCCATGATATTTTAAGTCACAAAGGAAAGTATTTAGCTGAATTTTGGCAGCATTTTAATTTATTTCCCAATTATAGTCAATCCCTTTATGATAGGTCTTCAGTTTGCAGTAGTAACTGGGTCATACTATACCTTAATGAACACTTTTCTTCAACTAAACCTTTATAAAATTGAAATGAAAAATTACCTCTCTTAATCACTGCCACTTGATAAATGCAATTTACTATTCAACTCTGGGACAAATATATACTAAATAAAAAAGTGAATGGAGAGATGCTGCGTTAATAGTGATAATGTGCAAATTTTTCATGGTCTGAGCCACCAGGGAAGCCCACTTATATTCTGGCTTGTGAAAAGGAGTACTCTTGTCTCTGTGAAATAATAGAAAAAAATATGTGTCCCTTCCCACTAACTTCTTTCTTTCACCAGGCTCCCTGGTTGCTGAGAGGTAAAGAATCCACCCAATGCAGGAGACTGGGGTTTGACTGCTGGAGAAGGAAATGGTAACTGACTCCAGTATTCTTGCCTGAGAAATCCCATGGACAGTGGAACCTGGTGGGCTACAGTCTATAGGGTGGCAAAGAATTGGACACACATGCATTTGTTATGGATGTGCTGTGCGTGCATGCTTAGCCCTGTTCCAACAGTTTATGGGGTAGATATGAAAAATTTGCCAGTAACCACCCACCAACTACAGGATTTGTATGTAGTCTGGCCTTCTCACAACCTCTCTAAAGGAAAAGTGATAGGTAGTGATAAGAATCAATCAAAACTTCATTATACATTTGCAGAAGATTAAATGATCAGGGCCTTCTGTGTTATTTAGAATTGGCATTCAACAGCAAACTGGCCCAATTTTCATAGAGTGATTTCTCACAGAACAATGAAAGCATGCTATGTTCAATTTATTGCAATGATTTGAAATCATATATTGGAGAAAGTTATCCATGGATCCTGGTGGGACTTTCTTGAAAACAATAATGAGTAAGCCTTATGATATATTAGTTCTATTTTTTTCAAAGAGACTAGGGAAAACTCACTAAATGTGTTATGAATGACAGGATTTCTAGCCAATGGAAAAGTATTTAACAGTTGGTGTTCTGAAACAATTTTCAACATTTTTACTCATTAATTTTGAAGTGTAATATAGTGTTATATATAACTTTAGACTCATATAGTTAACATTACAATATCAATACTTTCTGTTATTAAATTCTATTACTAAATTTAGAAATTATGCCTTAAATAGAATTTAGTTTTAGCGTGATAGTCAACCTTAAACTTGATTTAAATATTTCTCTATTGTTGGAAACATGCCTTATTTTATAATACTGCTGTAAAGTTTTTTAGATAAAATGTGTTGTATCATGAATAACTAAGAGTAGAATTATTGAGACAAGGGTATCATAGAGTTTTTAAATTTACTGAAATACAGTTGATTCTGTGGTGTGTCTATTTCTACTGTATAAGCAGAGTGTTTTATATATATGTACATACATGTACTTTTTATATTCATTTTTTTACAGTGGCTTATCATAAGATATTAAATGTTGTTCCCTGTGCTATACAGGAGGACCTTGTTGTTTATCCATTCTATATATAAAATAGACTTTTTATTTTTTTTTGGTACATGCTAACACATTTCTTTCACAAAGACTAAGCAAATGGAAGAGTTTCAGTTACACCCTATTTCCCTATGAAAGATCATTTTGTACCTTTATCTCCTATGGTTCATTCTTTTTTTTCACTCAACTCTGTTATATTGACTCAACCAGTGAAATGATAGTAAGTGCTTTTAGTGCCTGCCAGTTGTCAAACACTGTATAAAAAAGTATCTGACACCTATTAATGCATCTAAACCCTGTTGCATAGAGGATGAAACTGACAAAGAGGTATAAGCTTCCCAAGGTGCCCTAACCAATAAATAGCAAAGTTTGGGTACAAAAGCAAAGCAATTGGCTCTAGACACTCTACTCCATCAAGACATTTCATGGTCTCTGGATAAAGTCCCCAAATATTAGTAGATTTGTGCTTTTTGTAGGAAATCAAGACCACTTCTGGGATCTGTAGGAGATTCACATATACATACATTTTAGTTGTTCTGCAAAGTGTTGGTGTGAGGTCCAGAATGTTTTCTAGGCAACACTGTTTCTAGTGAGCAGAGCACAGTGGCTGGAAGGAATCCATGTTCCTGGAAGAGAAACCGCTAGATCTGGACACACTCAACCTCACTAACTGCCCCTGTTGATATCAACTACACCTGTAAATTTTGCAGTAAGCTAATATCTTAGACGACCTGCCTGTTGTATACATGTCTGGGATTCCAAATAGATTACTACAGTAAAAATAAACCACAAAACTATTGTAGAAGAATCTTAAAAGTTTTAGGACTTTGAATAGAATGAAACTGTTTTAGTTACAAAAGAGTGTTTAGATGCATTAAGAGACAGCCAAAGTTTTAAACAGTTTGGCAAAATGAAAAGAGATAAATCATTCTCAAAATACTATATGGATAGGTTTGATTACATTTTGTGTCCTAATGGGAGGACATTTTAGGTATAACCACAAAGGCAAGATCCAGAGAAGGGATTGATCAGCTGAATTTTATTAAAATTACAAACTTCTGCTTTGAAAGAAATACTGTCAGGAGAATGAGAAGACCAATCACAGAGAGGAAAACAATATTTGCAATAGAGTTATGTGATAAAGTAGCTTTATCCAAAATATACAAAGGACTCTTTAAAGCTCAGCAATAAGAAAATGAACAACACAGTTAATAAATGGGCCAAAGATCTTAACAGACACCTCACCAGAAAAGATATACAGATGAAAAATAAGCATGTGAAAAGATGCTCTACATCATATGTCATTAGAGAACTGCCGATTAAAGCAGTGAGATACCACTATGCACATATTAGAATAGCCAAACTCTGCAACACTGAAAACATTAAAATTCTGGTGAGGCTGAGGGACAACAAGAACACTTACACATTGCTGGTGGGAATGCAAAATGGTCCAGCCGTGTTAGAGGACATTTTAGAGGTTTCTTTAAAAAACTAAATGTATTTTAACCATATTATTCAGCATTCTGTTCTTCAGCACTTATCCATAACAGCTGAAAGCATATATCCATAGGTCTAAGTTCAACATTTTCTACTGGGAAAATTATATTTAATGTCTTTGATGCTAATGGAAACTAGAAAAATGCACTGTGCTGATTATGGTAGAAAAGTAAAACAAATTAAAAAAAAAAATTTCTTTCAACATCACTCTTTTAATAGACATAGCAGTAATTAAATAGCAAGCAGAATAGTTGCTCTATTTATAATACAGGGGTTACTAAGTTGGCCAAAGTAATTTGATTGTTAATAAAATAGGAAGATAAATAATCTGATAATTATAAATGTGTTTTTTATATTTTCTGATTCAAATTATCACGATTTAACTAAAATAGCGGGACAAAACTTTCGTTTGTGTTTTTTACAAAGCTTCTGTCTGAAAGCTTTCTCTATACTTTGAAACAACTTCCTGATAATAAAACTTAGTGTTTGTAGTTAAACCGAATTTCTTATAGCTTTGCTTTTAATATGTGAGCATGCTCTTAAAATTACACTTGAAAAATTGAAACAAAATATGAGCCCTAGGATAAGTTTTTGATTCTTGGAAAATGTTGAATAGTCAAATAAAATATTGCTATTTTATTTAAGAAATTAGTGATAGACATGCTAACTACAAATTTAAAAAAAAAATGTGAATGAGTGTAGCAACCTGAACCCTTAGTACTATGGAATATTTTATTAATTACATAATTAATAATAGATTTCTGCACATACACGAATGTGAAGACGTATGTTAACATTATACTTTTTACAAAAGGAAAACCAAGCAAAATCATAGAGTTTGCCTACAATCCATACTTAGAAATGGAGGCATTTCCCCTCTGAGCCACTAGGGAAATGTAAAGAGCCAGCTTATTAGAAAAGACCCTGATCTGGGAAAGATTGCATGCAGGAGGAGAAGGGGGCAACAGAGGATGAGATGGTTGGAAGGATAGCATCACTGACTCAATGGACATGAATCTGAGCAAGCTCTGGGAGATAATGAAGGACAGGGAAGCCTGGCATACTGCTGTCCATGGGGTTGCAAAGAGTTGGACATGACTGAGTGACTGAACAACAAATTTCTTAAGACTTAAGAGATTCTTCATCACCTGTAACACTCATAGTATTATTTCCCACAAATGCAGTGTTGTTCATGCCATTCCCATAGTAAAAAACAGCTTCCATTTTATTCTAAGAAATATGATATGTGAAGAATTATTATCAAAACTACTAAATTTTCCATAGTTTGACTGATTTGTTTTCTAAAAACTACTTCTCATTGTTTTATTTCTTGAGTATATGTCTCCAAACCATAAAAAAAAATTGATTCTGCTGCAAAATCCAAAATGGATCATTGACTTGTCTCCTAGTTGTTGCTAGTTGATACTGAAGAGAGACAAAGGAACTGTCAAACCAAACATCTGCGTAAGTCCCTCGCTATGCCCTGGGCGTCTCACAGCATGGCTCACAAAATGGAAGGAAATGGCAACTCCCACGTCTTTAAAGTGTTGCCACAGCAGATGTCTTTTAAACATTTGCAGGCCCCAGACAAATTCAGAAAGCTAGAGATAGACAATCCATCTCTTGACACATTGAAAACCTTGTGATAAGGATCTTTAGAAAACATAGCCTTCCACAGTTTATCTTATGGATGCAATTCTCAATATTTTCT
>CM035283.1:16406588-16461556 GCA_020226075.1 Hydropotes inermis | reverse complement strand
TATAAAATATACTCCTATCCCATTTCCTAAGACTCTTAAACTCTCATCCTGTATGCTATAGTCTGAATATGTGTGTTCTCCTAAAATTCATATGTTGAAACCTAATGCCCAATATGATGGTGTTTGGTAGTGGAACCTTTGGGAGATAAATAGGTCAAGAAGTTGGAGTCCTCATAAGTAAGATTAGTGCTTATATAAAGGGAACACTACAGAGATCCTTAGCCCTTTCTGTCATCTGAGGACACAGGAAACAGATGGTCATCTATAAACCAAGAAATGAGTCCTTACTGGAAACTGAATTTAGCCCTTTCTGCCATCTGAGGACACAGCAAACAGATGGTCATCTATAAACCAAGAAGTGAGTCCTTATTGGAAGTCCAAGTCCTTGACCTTGGACTTCCCAGATCCCAGAACTTGAAAGAAATAAATGTTTGTTGCTTATATATCACTCAGTCTGTGATTTTGTTATAGCACCACAATCAGACTAAGAAGCTATTAGGGCATCAACCAGATGTCCAGAATCTTGAAATTTAAACCAGACCCTGTTCAGAGTAAAGTTTCACTCAAGTATGGTTATTTTTTATCTAAAAATCAGTGCACAACAGTGAAAGTAAAAAGCTCACCCCCTCCAACATACAGGGTAGTACAAGGAGAGAATAACTTCAAGGAATATTTCCTTTAATGGGGCTGGGGATGAAAACATCTGGATTGTCTCTGTTTCATAGAAATCCTGAAATCTGGCTCAGTATAAATTTCTAGATTATTGATGAGAGATTCATGCTTTGTGGGAGTTTTCTTCATGAGCACTTATTTTGCACTCTTAATGACTCTTTCTTTCAATTAAAAACAAACAAACAAAAAACTCTATACTTTTAGCTAGGTATCTTTCTCAGCTTTCTTCTTACTTGCAAGAGGTTGTGAATCCTAAGTTTACTTTTGAATTTACTTTTGACCACCCTTATACAGCTTTACTTTTGATCACCCTTATACTTTCCAGTCTATACTGCTGGCACTTCGGCTAGTACAAGAGAATTGATAGTTGGCTCTGTGAAACAAAAACTCAAGCCCCCTAAATCTTTATAACAAGAGTCCTTCAGACATTGGGCTATGAAGCATGGTGCCACAGGACAGCCTCCTTAAGATTTTTAGAAACCAATTAGAAGTCCTGGAGAGTGTATTAGGTATGCCTTTAAGATCATTTTAAGATCATTTAAGATCATTTAGAAGTCACTTTATGTATCAGAGACCATATAAGACACATGCATGCCCTTACTATTCTTTTTTTTAATAGTAGGTATGAGGCTTACTAGTAATCTTACATCATCAAACAAAATAGACCTCAGATATTATCAGGATCAATAGCAATGGTTCTCAGTCTTTACAGGGTACCCAAGGAAACAATTTTAGATGTGAGAGTTGGACCGTAAAGAGGGCTATAGATCAAAGAATTGATGCTTTTGAACTGTGGTGCTGAAGAAGACTCTTTAGAGCCTCTTGGACTGAAAGGAGATCAAACCAGTTAATCCTAAAGGAAACCAACCCTGAATATTCACTGGAAGGGTTGATGCTGAAACTGAAGCTCCAATACTTTGTCCACCTGATGTGAAGAGCCAACACACTGGAAAAGACCCTGATGCTGAGAAAGAGTAAAGGCAGAAGGAGAAGGCAGTGGCAGAGGATGTGATGTTTAGATAGCAACACCAACACAAAGGATGTGAATTTGAGCAACCTCTGGGAGATAGTGAAGGGCAGAGGAAACTGGTGTGCTGTAGCCCGAGGGGGTTGCAAAGAGTTGGGCACGACTTAGGGACTGAAAAACAGCAACTGTTCCCGTGGAGTCCTCCACTTTTTTTTTTTTTAATTTTTAAATTTAATTTTTAGTTTTTACTGACATATAATTGGTTTACAATGTCATGTTATTTTCAGATTTAAGCAAACACTACTGTTATCTTTTCTTTTCTTTTCTTTTTCTTTTTT
The DNA here is from genome assembly GCA_020226075.1 of Hydropotes inermis. Classification (NCBI taxonomy): domain Eukaryota; kingdom Metazoa; phylum Chordata; class Mammalia; order Artiodactyla; family Cervidae; genus Hydropotes; species Hydropotes inermis. The sequence goes on along the minus strand of CM035283.1, from coordinate 16,459,579 downwards.
TCATTCCTTTACTAGTTTCAAAAGACTATCTAGTAAAACTTTACAAGGAATCATGTTATATCCTTTTGGGACCTTAGTTCAAGTACTCACTGGAGAAGGAACTGGCAACCCACTCCAGTATTCTTGCCTGGAGAATCCCATGGACAGATAAGCCTGGTGGGCTACAGTCCACGGGGTTGCAAAGAGTTGGGCACGACTGAGTGACTTCACTTTCAGTAAAGTACTCACAGCTTGGTACTTCATTTCAAAATTACTCTGAAGCAAATTTTTACTTGTAAATCCTGAACCTGAGTCTTCATCTCATTTTGTTTTTTACCTTAAGAACATCTAGGCTAATGGAAAGGTTCTCCAAATCTCTGTATACACTATAAAATTGTCTAAAATATTGAAAGGTTTTGCTTTCAGCTTATCTCTATCTGCATCTTTTTAGACACTGCTACAAGAAATCAGTTCACCCGAACCACTTCTTGAAATTAATTCATAGGCTCATAAGGTTAAGCATTTCTTTTTATCTTATCATAGGCATTTGTTTTGATAAGCTTTCTGCTACCACAGACACACATTTTCATCCTTCCAGCCTCCTATCTCCGTGTCCTTTTATCTTCCATCAATTTCCCTGAGGTCATTCTTGCTCTGCAAACTTGTCTGGTACCAGTGTCGTTTCCAAATACTTTACATTCTTTTTATGGCCATCAGATATCTTCCCTGGTGGTTCATTCATATGGCTCGTTCGTAGCTGAGAATTCCTTAGAGACTGTTTAACAGATAACCTGTATATAAATTTTCATACATATTATAATCTCTTACTGCATGACTCCTGAGTTTTAAGGAGTAGGATGCAGAAACTCTGATTAGTTAAGAATTATCCCTGGGTTTAATACTTCTATTGGATTATATTGGTCAAAGTACTCTCAGAGACTGAAAAGATTCAAGAGAGTAAAAAGATAGATTCCAACATTTAGTGCAGGAATAGTAAGATTATAAAGACAAAGAGCATCATTAATGCGAGTAGAAGTACAGACAAATTTGAAAATACAATCTTAAGACTTCCTAGTGGCCCCGTGATTAACACTTCAGCTTCCAATGCAGAGGGAGCAGATTCGATACTTGGCCCAGGAATTAAGATCCCACATGCTATATGGTGTATCCAAAATAAATAAATAAATAAACAGAAAATACGATCTTTCATATATCCTGGTTAGAATGATTCTTACACCTACACTACGTGCTTATTACCAAGGTCCATTCCAAACATTAAGTGTTTTGAATAAATATTTACTAATGGCATATATTTCTTCAGAAACAGTGTGAATTATTTTTAATCTAGTAGTGAAACAATCAAAAAAGCTGCCAATCTCAAGTAGCTAATGATAGAGTAGCATAGATATTCAACTGTGATGCATGTTATAAAGTCTAATACAGCCTAATTCTCATTTTCAGGGTATCTTTTTATTTGCTTTCTCTTGTGGTTTATTACTGAATGTGTCTAGAATCTATTATTTATCTTTGTTACTACAGAATTTTCACAATGGTTTTTTGGGAAAGAGTCTTTATAATTCACTGTGTCAGGCAATAACTGTGTCCTCTTCATTTGAAAGCTTTGTAATTCTAGAAAACAGAATAGAATTTCAGTGATGAGTTCCTTCTCTTCAATTTTTATGTTTTTCTCTTTCTGTAATACATCTTATGCAGTTGTTAAAATGTCAATTTTGATCAATAATCTAGAGGTCTTATCTTTCCTAAACTTTTTATCTTTGTCATTTGATTCTATGTGCTAGAAAATCTATTCACTACAGCTGCAAAATTCCATTTTTTTTTCATATTGTTCTGTCTTTGACAGTTTTCTTTTTAATCTGAGGTCATTTTCTTCCTTATGCCTATTGCTATCTTAGTGATACAAGTAAATCTATTACTTGCATTTCCACTGCATTAACTTCTAGTTTTACTAATTTATTTCTTTTTTAATTTCTGCTTGTCTTATCCCTTTTTTTTTTTTTTAATTTTAGGACTTTCCCAGTTACCTGTAAATGCTTTATAAACTGTCATAGTTTTATGACTGAGAAATTCTTGACCTAACAACTCAGGTCTATGACCATGAACTTTGGCACAGCCTCTGGACAAGGGAAGCTTCTCTCTGAATCATTTAAGAGAACATAAAAGTTTAAAGACAAAACCAATAAGCTGTTTCCATGGCAATAAATCTTAAAATGCTTTATACAAAAATGTGTAATGTGACAATGGACCAATTCTGAGTTTAGTTCTCAAATGCCATGCATGTTTTTGCTGTTTGCCTTGTAGTCCTGTCCAAACATGAGAAAGGCTCAAGGTTGCCTGCTAGTGAATGAAAGATCACATAATCAGAGTTGAGCTATGCCGAGGCATCCGGTACTGGCTACCTGCCTTCCAGCTGCCCGTCAGGCCCTGGAAGGTGACCATAGATGGTTGAGTGAGACCATCTAAAATCAAAAGAAACTTACACTGAGCCAACTCTACTCAAAATTCCAAAACACAGAATTTCAAGCTATATATGTGGCTGTTGGTTTAAGACACAAAATCTTGGAGAGCTTTGTCTCACAACAAGAGTTAACTGATACAGTCTCCTGTTCACCAACTATACTTTTGTAAATAGTCTTTGTGTAATTAAATCCTCATTGTAGTTGTTGTTTAGTTTAAGTTGGGTCCAACTCTTTGTGACCCCATGGACTATAGCCCATCAGCTTCCTATATCCATGGGATTTCCAGGCAAGAACACAGGAGTGGGTTGCCATTTCCTTCTCCAAAATCCTCATTAGACAATGTTTTAATGTAGAATCAATTCCTTCCTGCTCTCTGATTGGTATGTCAGTGATAGGTAAAATTATTAGGATATATCCCAGAAAATGGAAAGGAATCATTATGTGTATATATATAAAATATATATGTTTTAACATATATATAATGTTAAAAATGCAAATATCAGTAATAGAAGAATGCTTCCATATGAGTTGTTTTTAATTAAATTCACCCAATATTATTTTGTTTTTCAGTCACTCAGTAATGGCCAACTCTTTGCTATTCCATGGAATGCAACACGCCAGGCTTCCCTGTCCTTTACTGTCTCTGGGAGTTTGCTCAAACTCACGTCTATCGAGTCCATGATGCTTTCCAATCACCTCATCCTCTGTCGTTTCCTTCTTCTCCTGCCTTCAATCTTTCCCAGCATCAGAGTCTTTTCCAATGAGTCAGTTCTTTGCATAGGGTAGCCAAAGTATTGGAGCTTCAGCTTCAGCATCAGTCCTTCCAAGGAATATTCAGGGTTGGTTTCTTTTAGGATTAACTGGCTTGATCTCCTTGCTGTCCAAGGGAGTCTCAAGAGTCTTGTCCAGCACCACAGTTCAAAGGTATCAATTCTTCAGCACTCAGCCTTTTTTACTGTCTAGCTCACATCCCTATATGATTACTGGAAAAAACATAGCTTTGACTATAGAGACAGTTGTAGGCAAAGAAATGTCTCATTTTCATCAAGGGGCTCTTCAATTCCCCTTCACTTCCTGCCATAAGAGTAGTAGCATCTGCATATCTGAGGTTATTGATATTTCTCCCAGCAATCTTGATTCCAGCTTGTGCTTCATCTAGCCCAGTATCAGTTACATAAGCAGGGTGACAATATACAGCCTTGACATACTCCTTTCCCAATTTGGAATGAGTCTGTTGTTCCATGTCGGGTTTTCACTGTTGATTCTTGACCTGCATACAGGTTTCTCAGAAAACAGGTAAGGTAGTCTGGTATTCCCATCTCTAAGAACTTTCTACAGTTTGTTGTGTTCAACACAGTCAAAGGTTTTAGTGTAGTCAATGAAGCACAAGTAGATGTTTTTCTTGAATTCTCTAGCTTTATCTATGATCCAACAAATGTTGGCAATTTGATCACTTGTTTCCCTGCCCTTTTTAAGCCCAGTTTGTACATCTGGAAGTTCTTAATTCACATACTGTTGAAGCTTAGCTTAAAGGAGTTTGAGCATTTCTTTGCTAGAATGTGAAATGAGTGCAATTTTGTGCGGTAGTTTGAACATTCTTTGGCATTGCCCTTCTTTGGGATTGGAATGAAAACTGACCTTTTCCAGTCCTGTGGCCACTGCTGAGTTTTCCAAGTTCGCTGGCATAATGAGTGCAGCACTTTCACAGCATCATCTTTTAGGATATCAAATAGCTCATCTGGAATCCCATCACTTCCACCAGCTTTGTTCGTAGTGATGCTTCCTAAGGCCCGCTTGATTTCACATTCCGGGATGTCTGGCTCTAGGTGAGTGATCACACCATTGTAGTTATCCAGGGTATTAAGATCATTTTTGTATAGTTCTTCTGTGTATTCTTGCCACCTCTTCTTATTACAATTTATTAATTTATATTATTATTTATTTATAAATACATAATATTTACAAGTTAATAATTTAAAAGAGTATTTTGAAAGAATAGTATGTCCATTTTGTTTAATTTCAAGTGTTCTGCTCAGGCCATGATGCTTGTCTTCAAAAAGTCAATTGAAATCCTTCACAAGATACTTTTGGCTATTTGCTAACGGGAATTGCACTGAAAGAAATTGCAAGATACTTATTCGAAACCTGACTTATCAGGATTTATGTATGCAAAGACTTTATTGACCTCAGAGTCAATGGAACTTCAGGCAGAAATTTTGCCTAAGCAAACACTGCTGAATCAGGACCCAAATGAATTAATGTAGTGCCTATCTGCAATATAGATTGGCAATCTTCCAAAATGAATATGCAATTTGAAAGGAGTTTCGTTTCTAAATGTAAAGCTGAATTGCTTGTTATTTCTCCTAGCAATATAAGGAGAAATGTAAATCTACTGTTAAGGGGTAAAAACATTTTCTATTATAGAATATATTTATTCAATGATTAAACTCAGTGCTTTAATTTTGGCTTAGGAATTGGGTTTAGTGTTGTCATCCAAAGGTTTGGTTGGATCCAAATGATATGCACTTAGGGATAAACCTATGGTTCTCTGAAAAAATAAAGATGTGAAAAATTGACCAGGATTTATCATCAGTCAGTTCAGTTTAGTTTAGTTGCTCAGTTGTATCAGACTCTTTGCAACCCCATGAATCTCAGCACGCCAGGCCTCCCTGTCCATCACCAACTCCTGGAGTTTACTCAAACTCATGCCCATAGAGTCAGTGATGCCATCCAGCCATCTCATCCTCTGTCATCCCCTTCTCCCCCTGTCCCCAATCCATCCCAGCATCGGGGTATTTTCCAATAAGTCAACTCTTCACATGAGGTGGCCAAAGTACTGGAGTTTCAGCTTCAGCATCAGTCCTTCCAATGAACACCTAGGACTGATCTCCTTTAGGATGGACTGGTTGGATCTCCTTGCAGTCCAAGGGACTCTCAAGAGTCTTCTCCAACACCACAGTTCAAAAACATCAATTTTTCTGCGCTCAGCTTCCTTCACAGTCCAAATCTCACATCCATACATGACAACTGGAAAAACCATAACGTTGACCAGATGGACCTTTGTTGGCAAAGTAATGTCTCTGATTTTTAATATGCTGTCTAGGTTGGTCATAACTTTCCTTCCAAGGAGCAACTGTCTTTTAATTTCATGCCTGCAGTGATTTTGGAGCCCCAAAAAATAAAGTCTGACACTGTTTCCACTGTCTCCCCATCTATTTCCCATGAAACTAACTAAAACGCAAACCTAAGAGCAAAGGAAGGGCTTGAAAATGAACATCATCCAAGAAATGGGTGCTATTATTTAAATTTGAACACAAGATGGTGTACATCACTGGGGTGTACCAACTAGTGAGAGCTGACATTCATGGAAATTAAAATGAATGGTACAACTCCTAAGGACTTTATTTACATTGTTTCATTTAGTATTCACACTGACCTCATGTGTTAAGAAAGTGAAAGTGAAATTGCTCAGTCGTGTCCGACTCTTTGCGACCCAGTGGGACTATAGCCTACCAAACTCCTCCATCCGTAGGATTCTCCAGGCAAGAATACTGGAGTGGGTTGCCATTTCCTTCTCCAGGGGATCTTCCAGACCCAGGGATCGAACCCAGGTCTCCCGCATTGTAGGCAGACACTTTACCGTCTGAGCCACCAGGGAAGCATGACGTCATGTGTTAGCTGGCGTTAATACCCCAACTGATAAATGAGGAAACTAGAGTAAGACAAGGGCTTCCCTGGTGACTTAGACCGTAAAGAATTTGCCTGCAATGGGGTTCGATCAAATCCAGGTTCGATCCATAAGTTGGAAGGATCCCCTGGAGAAGGGAATGAGAACGCACTCCAGTATTCTTGCCTGGAGTATTCCGTGGACAGAAGCAGCTTTGTGGGCTACAGTCCAAGGAGTCACAAAGAGTCGGACATGCCAGCAACTAACACACACACAAAGTAAGAGAAATTAACAAATTGCCCAAATTTCCTGTAAGTAGTCAGTGTCAGAGTCAGAATTTAAATCCAGAGCATATGACTGTGGAGTTCGTATCTTCATGGGTATGTGCTTCCTCTTAAACAAAAGTCCACATTTGGTATTTAATGAATGAAAGACAGACCAAGAACTAGACTAACTTTATATCAGTGTTCTGAGTATTTAAAAATATTTTCCAAATCCCATTGCATTAAGGAAAATAAAAGGCCAGTGAGGAGTAAAGTATATAAAGCAGCAATTCTGAACCTACTGCCTCCTGCTAGTGAAGACAGGAAAAAAGACCTTGGAGCAATATTTTAATGATTTGAACCAGACCTGCCTGCAAACATGATAATGGTATTTAATAATGAAAAGTGTCTACAAAAGTACTTTATCTTGATATCGCTGATATCTTCATATTATAAACAAACAACACAGCATTTATGGGTTCATAGGATATGGCTGGATAGAGAAGGAGGAATACTGAGATCACCTATGTGATTTAAAGAATATAAAACACAGATGTTTCAATATTAAAATGTCTCTCTTTGTGACCAACACATTACTGTTATTCTAAAGCCAAAATTCACCCTCAAGCAAAGGAAAAAACAAAACAAAAAGAGAAAAATTCAGCAGGTCTCATAGGCTTCCCATTTCTCATGGAAAACAATAATTTGTCTGTGTTTTGATTGTTGCACCATCTTTTATATCAGTAAATTTGGGGGTTGGGTAACATCTATGATTCATGCAGTCTATCTTTGCAGTTCAACCTGTTGTACTAGTAGTTGGCAGCAACAGAATTGTTTTTCTGAACTATGAATCATAGTGTCTTAAACAGGATTCAGTAGAGGAAAAAAGGAGGTAATGGGATGAAACAGCAATAGTTTGATGTGTGTAGAGCTCTCTATATATCTTTGGTATGAAGAGGTGAAAATCTTGAAGCAATTCAAAAAAGAACATATTAGTAGTGTGATTGGAGGAAACAGATTTATATCTTGGAGAAGGTGCTAAGTGGATAAACATGGAATATCAAATGAAAGGATGGTGCGCAAGCATACTTTTTTGATGGCTATTGTTAGAAGCTCTGTTAAAACCAAAAGAGTAGAGGAAAACAATCAAACATTGCTCCTATAATTGTAAATCCTACTAATGCCATCCTATAGGGAAACAAAGATGAGGACTTCCCTGGTGGCTCAGTGGTAAAGAACTTGCTTGCCAATGCAGGAGACATAGAGTTTGATCCCTGAGTTGGGAAGATCACCTGGAGAAGGAAATGGCAACTCACTCTAGTATTCTTGCCTGGGAAATCCCATGAACAGAGATTAGTGGGCTACAGTCCATGGGGTCTCAAAAGAGTCTGACATGACTTAGTGACTAAAGAACAAGTGTAACAAAGATTCTGTAGGTTTACAGATATAAGAATAAAGCAGAGGACAAAATACTTAATAAGATCTATTTGAAACTCCTCACCATGTGTTTTGATACCACCAGATACAAAATTGGACAGAAAGGAAGCTATGCTTAGTTGCAAAAAGTTAGATAATTAAATGCCTAAATGAATACATATAAAACATGTCAAATAACTATTGATAATGTGAGAAAAAGAAAAAAATTGGACTAAGATTATATCAAAATATTAACATAGGGTTGTGTTTATGATTAATATATTTCCTATCAGATTTGATTGCTGCCAAGGTGTTAATGATTTATTGCATAAAATATTGAAAGAAAATTGTAAAAATATGTATGAGAAATATGAGATAAAGAAATAGTCACTTTGTTCAGGAGTTGAATTGGAAAGGGAAAGAGTTGGCAATAGTCCTGAAATGACCCTCTCACTGTTGGAAGCACTCAGAGAGATAAGGACTTTAAATTCTTATAAATATATCACTAATTTAGGTCAAAGTCATTCAAAGCCTTGTGAACTTGATAATGGCACTTTCAAGAGGAAAGATGAATGCCTTTCTACAAAAATTTCATCAGGATATACCACCACTCCCTAGATTGTATATCATAAATCTAGAACAGGTAGCTTATGAGGCATAGCAGCCTGGAGCACGGAAGCAAGTATGGAGGGAACACAATCAGATATTCAAAAACAGAAGTGGTCCCCATAATAGACCATGGTGATTTATTTGTTGTTATTCAGTCACTAAGTGGTGGCCAGCTTTGGGACCCCCATGGACTGTAGCACACTAGGTTCCCCTACCCTGCACTATCTCTGAGAGTTTGCACAAACTCATATCCATTGAGTCAGTGATGCTATCTAATCATCTTATCCTCTGCCACCCCTTCTTTCTTGCTTTCAATCTTTCCCATCATCAGGATCTTTTCCAATGAATCTGTTCTTTGAATCAGGTGGCCAAAGTATTGGAGCTTCAGCTAAGCATCAGTTCTTCCAGTGAATGTTTAAGGTTAATTTCCTTTAAGATTAACTGGTTTGATATCCTTGCAGTCCAATAGATTTTCAAGAGTCTTCTCCAACAACACAATTCTTTGTACATATGTACATATGGTGTTTTATCAGCTCAATTCAGTTCAGTTACTCAATCATGTCCGACTTCTTGGGACCCCATGGACTGCAACATGTCAGGCCTCCCTGCCCATCAGCAATGCCCAGAGCTTGCTAAAACTTATATCCAACAAGTGTGTGATGCCATCCAACCATTTTGTCCTCTGTCACCCTCTTCTCCTGCCTTCAATCTTTCTCAGCATCAGCGTCTTTTCAATAATTCAGTTCTTCACATCAGGTGGCCAAAATATTGGAGTTTCAGCTTCAGCATCAGTCCTTCCAATGAATATTCAGGTCTGATTTCCTTTAGTATTGACTCTCCTGGTAGTCTGAGGGACTCTCCAGAGTCTTCTCCAACACCACAGTTCAAAAGCATCAATTATTCAGCGTTCATTCACCTTTCTTTATAGTTCAACTCTCACATATATGACTACTGAAAAAACCATAGCTTTGACTAGACAGACCTTTGTCAAGAAGTAACATCTCTGCTTTTTAGTATACTGTCTAGGTTGGTCATAACTTTTCTTCCAAGGAGCAAGCATCTTTTAATTTTATAGCTGCCATCACTATCTGCAGTGATTTTGAAGCCCAAGAAAATAAAGTTTGTTACTGTTTCCATTGTTTCCCCATCTATTTTCCATGAAGTGATGGGACCAGATGCCATGATCTTAGTTTTTTGAATGTTGAATTTTAAGGCCAGCTTTTTCACTCTCCTCTTTCACTTTCATCTAGAAGCGGAGAAGAACAAATCTTCTTTGATTCCTGCCATAAGGGTGGTGTCATCTGAATATCTGAGATTATTGATATTTCTTCTGGCAATCTTGATTCCAGCTTGTGCTTCATCCAGCCTGGCATTTCACATGATGTTCTCTGAATATAATTTAAATAAGCAGGGTTTCAGTATATAGCATTGACATACTCCTTTCACAATCTTGAACCAGTCCGTCATTCCATGTCTGGTTCTAATTGTTTTTTCTTGACCTGAATACAGATTTCTCAGAAGGCAGATAAGGTGGTCTGATATTCCCGTTTCTTGAAGAATTTTCCAAAGTTTGTTATGATCCACACAATCAAAGGGTTTGGTGTAGTCAATAAGACAGAAGTAGATTTTTTTTTTTGAATTCTCTTGCTTTTTCAATGATCCAACAGATGTTAGCAATTTGATTTCTGTTTCCTCTGCCTTTTCTAAATTCAGCTTGAACATCTGGAATTTCACAGTTCATGTACTGTTGAAGCCTGGCTTGGAGAATTTTGAGCATTACTTTGCTAGCGTGTGAGATGAGTGCCATTGCATGGTAGTTTGAATATTCATTGGCATTGCCTTTCTTTGGGCTTGGAATGAAAACTGATGTTTTCCACAATTATTTGTATACATGATGCTTTATAGATGGCCCCAAATCTCACCTATCATTCCAAAATAAAAATATGTCTGAATATGTGAGAAAATTGACACTTTGCTAGCCATATCTTATTGTTTCATGCCCACCTATAAAAATATAATTTTGTCAAAGTGATATTTATTTGCACATTTTACAAATCTATACCATTTTTCTGTCTTACAGCTTTTATTTATTCACTTAAATATAACATTATATAATGTAAAATACTAATTTTTCTGATAATCTCCTCCTATTCACTTACATTCTTAATTGTCTTATATTGGGGCAGCCAACTCTTAAATTATTTTTTCTGGTTTTTATTTCCATATTCAAAGCAATATAATTATATGCTCATTTTAAGTTTTGATTTTCATGTATATCTTTTGGCATAAATATGGGGATAAAAGATTTGGCTTCTTTTCCAGGTCCTCCATCCTCACCACACATGTCACATAAATCTCATGCTAAGAAAGAGGGACACATTGACCAAGGTGATTTGTATATTTTGTCATCATAAATATTCATTCACAGATAAGTCATGTAGTATGATCTTATTTAATGAAATTTTCTTATGTATTTTGCATTATTTGAAACCAAGAATTTTATTGTTTTATTCTTAGTGTCCATTATTATTTCAATGTTTTGGTTGTTTTAAGTACCCAGTACCAATATGTACGTGAAAAATAAACAATGATAAATAAGTAAGTTTTAATTTTGTTTATACATAAGCAAAAGTTTCACCAAGAAAGGGAAATTAAAGGCAACAAGGAACAAAATACACTGTTTGCAATGCAGGAATAATTGAGAATGTCTGTATAAATGTGTGTCGCATGCTCAGTCCTGTTTTACCCCATGGACTAGAGGCCACTAGTTTCCTCTGTCCATGGAATTTTCCAGACAAGAATACTGGAGCCATTTCCTCTTCCAGGGGATTTTCTGAATTGGGGGATCAAACCTCCTCATTCATCCTCTGCATCGGCAGGTGAATTCTTTACCACTGAGCCACCTGGGAAGCCCAAAATGGAGGATTCTATAAGTGGAAAAGCAGTGGGATTAGGGAGCTTTCTTTATCACTGTCTATAACTATTTACATAGTGTTAGCTTTATTTCAAATTTGAATAATAAAAGGATTGGGGGAAATGTGTGTGTGTGTGAGAGAGAGAGAGAGAAAATAGGTTGAAAATTTCACTCACTTTGAAGTCTGCTAAGTTGTCTTGGTCTGAGAGAAATGGATGCTCATCAAGTAGAAAAGACAGTTGCCATAAATCAAATCCTGTCATGATTAAGCTCTGGATGTCAGATCGTGTTTATCAGACATGGTTACAGGCCAAAACCTGTGTTGTAGGTTAATACAGAAATTCAGTGAAATATCTTGCATCCTACAGGAACTTAGGAACAAAACTCAGCTAAAGCTAAGACATTCAGGATTACATTTGAAAGAGATATGTATGCATTTTGTTTACTCTCAGCGTTTCTTTGATGATTGCAGTATTTTCCTGCTTTCTCTAAGCAACATTTTTTATTATTATTTATTATTATTATTTATTATTTATTATTATTATTTTTATTATTATTTCCTATTTACCTGTTCTGATTTTTGGGCACTATATTTTATGTTGCTTATTGTAGAGAAAGTGTAGCTTTCAGCAAATACTTGTATGTAGCATAAAATAATGCATATATAAATTGTAATCAAATAAAATTAACCAAACTGATCATTTGGAGCACAGCCTTGTCTAACTCAATGAAACTAAGAGCCATGCCATGTAAGGCCACCCAAAATGGATGGGTCACAGTGGAAAGTTCTGACAAAACGTGGTCCAATGGAGAGGGGAATGGCAAACCACTTCAGTATTCTTGCCTTGAGAGCCCCATGAACATATGAAATCACAAAAAGATATGACATTAATAGATGAACTCTCCGGGTTGGTGTAGGTGCCCAGTATGTTACTGGAGAAGAGTGGATAAATACCTCAGAAAGAATGAAGAGATGAAGCCAAAGTGAAAAAAAATGTCCAGTTGTGGATATGACTGCTGATGGAAGTAAAGTTTGATGCTGTAAAGAACAATATTGCATAGGAACCTGGAATGTTAGGTCCATGAATCAAGGTAAATTTGAAGTGGCCCCACAGGAGATAGCAAGAATGAAGATCGATGTTTTAGCAATCAGTGAACTAAAATAGACCAGAATGGGTGAACTTCATGCAGATGACTATTATATCTACTACGTGGGCAAGAATCCCTTAGAAGAAATGGACTAGCTCTCATAGTCAACAAAAGAGTCTGAAATGCAATACTTGGGTGCAATCTCAAAAATGACAGAATGATCTCTGTTCATTTCCAATGTAAACAGTTGAATATCATAGTAATCCAAGTCTATGTCCCAACCACTAATTTCGAAGAAGCTGAAGTTGAACAGTTCTATGATGACCTATGAGACCTTCTAGAACTAAGGCCCAAAAAAGATGCCCTTTTCATCATAGGGGACTGAAATGCAGAAGTAGGAAGTCAATAGATATTTGAAGTAGCAGGCAAGTTTGGCCTTGGGAATACAGAAAGAAGCAGAGCAAAGGCTAACAGAGTTCTGCCAAAAGGACGTCCTGGTCATAGCAAATACCCTCTTCCAAAAACACGTGAGACAACTCTACACATGGGCATCCCCAGATGGTCAACACCGAAATTAGATTGATTATATGATTATATTCTTTGCAGGTGAAGATGAAGAAGCTTTATAACATCAGCAAAAACAAGATGGAAGCTGACTGTGGCTCAGAGCATGAACTCCTTATTGCCAAATTCAGACTTAAATTGAAGAAAGTAGGGAAAACCACTAGACCATTAAGGTATGACCTAAATCAAATCCCTTGTGGTTATACAGTTGAAGTGACAAACAGATTCAAGGGATGATATCTGACAGAGTGCCTGAAGAACTATGGATGGAGGTTCATGACATTGTAGAGGAGGCAGTGATCAAGACCATCCCCAAGAAGGAAAGCAAATAAAGCAAAGTGGTTGTTTGAGAAGGTCTTACAAATAGCTAAGAAAAGAAGAGATGCTAAAAGCAAAGGAGAAAAGGAAAGATATACTCATCCAAATGCAAAGTTCCAAAGAATAGCAAGGAGAGATAAGAAAGCTATCCTCAGTGATTAATGCAAAGAACTAGCAAAAAACAATAGAATGAGAAAGACTAGAAATATTTTCAAGAAAATTAGATACCAAGGGAACATTTCATGCAAAGATGGGCACAATAAAGGACAGAAACGGTATGGACCTAAAAGAAGCAGAAGGTATTAAGAAGAGGTGGCAAGAATACAGAGAAGGACTATACAAAAAAAGATCTTTATGACCCAGATAATCAAGATGGTGTGATCACTCACCTAGAGTCAGAAATCCTAGAATGTGAAGTCAAGTGGGCCTTAGGAAGCATCAGTACAAACAGAGCTAGTGGAGGTGATGGAATTCAGCTAACCTATTTCAAGTCCAAAAGGATGATGCTGTGAAAATGTTGCACACAATATGCCAGCAAATTTGGAGAACTCAGTAGTGACGACAGGACTGGAAAAGTTCAGTTTTTATTCAAATTGCAAAGAAAGGCAATGCTAAAGAATGTTGAATCTGCCACGCAATTGCACTCATCTCACATGCTAGCAAATTAATGCTCAAAATTCTCCAAGACAGGCTTCAAAAGCATGTGAACTGAGAATTTCCAGATGTTCAAGCTGCATTTTGAAATGGCAGAGGAAGCAGAGATCAAATTGCCAAAATCTGTTGGATCATCGAGAACACAAGAGAGTTCTAGAAAAACATCCACTTCTTTGACTATGTAATAGCCTTTGTGTGGATCAAAACAAAGTGTGGAAAATTCATCAAGAGATGGGAATACCAGACCACCTTACCTGCCTCCTGGGAAATCTGTATGCAGGTGATGAAGCAACAGTTAGAACTGGACATGGAACAATGGATTGGCTACAAATTGGGAAAGGAGGACGTCAAAGCTGTATATTGTAACCCTGTTTATTTAACATATATGTAGAGTACATTATGTGAAATGCCGGACTGGTTGAAACACAAACTGGAATCCAGATTGCCGGGACAAATATAAATAACCTCAGATATGCAGATGACACCACCCTTATGGCAGAATGCAAATAGGAACTGAAGAGACTCTTGATGAAAGTGAAAAGAGTGAAAAAGTTGGTTTAAAACTCAACATTCCAAAAACTATGATCATGGCATCAGGTCCCATCACTTCATGGCAAATAGATGGGGAAACAGTGGAAACAGTGACAGAATTTAATTTTGGGGACTCCAAAATCACTGCAGATGGTGACTGTAGCCATGAAATTAAAAGAAAGCTTACTTCTTGGTAGAAAAGCTATGACCAACCTAGACAGAATATTAAAAAGTAGAGATATTCCTTTGCCGGCAAAGGTCAATCTAGTCAAAGCTGACTACTTTGACTACTGGTTTTTCCCGTATTAGTGTAGGGATGTGAGAGTTGAACTATGAAGAAAGCTGAGTGCTGAAGAACTGATGGTTTTGAACTGTGGTGTTGGAGAAGTCTCTTGAGAGTATCTTGGACTGAAAGAACATCAAGCTAATCAATCCTAAATGAAATTAATCCTGAATATTTATTGGAAAGGCTGATGCTGAAGCTCCAATATTTTGGCCTCCTAGGGGGAAGAACTGGCTCATTGGAAAAGCCCCTGATGCTGGGAAAGATTGAAGGCAGGAGGAGAAGGGGGTGACAGAGGATGAGATGGTTGGATGGCATCACCAACTTGACAGACATGAGTCTGAGCAAGCTCTGGGAGTTGGTGATGGACAGGGAGGCCTAGCATGCTGCAGTACATGGGGTCGCAAAGAGTCAGACACTACTGAGCAACTGAACTTACCTGAAACTCTATATGCACGTTGCTGTTGTTCTTTAGTTGCTAAGTCATGTCCAACTCTTTTGCAACCTCATCAACTATAACCTGCAGGCTCCTCTGTCTATGGGATTTCCCAGATAAGGATCCTGGAGTATGTTACCATTTCTTTCTCCATGGGATCTTCTAGACCCAGGTATCAAACCCTCATCTCTTGCATGGCAAATGGGTCCTTACCACTGAGTTGCTAGGAAAGCACACATATATACATTACACTATACATATAATATACACGTATGCATGCTATATCAACCAATTGTAATATGACATTATACCCATAACATATAATTTTTGTATGTGAATTATATATACAATTTATGTATATACACACAATATTATTTTGAAATATCATCAAAAAGAACCATAATCAACAACAAATCCACCATAGAATATGTAAGACATTTGCATGAAAAAAAATGTCAAAACTTTCAAAAAACCTACAAAACACCTAGCACATCTTAAAGAGGATCCAAACTAGTTGGGAGATAAGTGCTCATGCATTGAAAAATTCAGTACTATTAAGGTTTCAGACCTCTTCATATGTATCTAATAATTTAGCACATTACTGATTAAAAAGTTAAAAGTCTTCACTCTTCATCTCCCAAGCAACTGTTTTTTTTTTTTTTTTCTGAAACTTGATTGAAAGGCAAGGATGTAAAATACCCAAAATAATCAAAAAATGTGTAAGGAACACATTTGGAGGGCTTAGTTTACCTGATCTGAAGATTTAAAAGGAAGATATCTTAATTTAGAGACTGGTACTGATAGAAAAAGGAAATTGATAATTTGAAGATAATTTAAAGTACAAAAATAGTTTTGCTTGAAAGGTCTCTTTTTAACAATTGATTTGGAAGAGCTGTATAGTCATAAGGAAAAAAATGTTAAAAATCTTGCTATCTACCAAACTTAATAAAAATATTAATTCAAGATGGATTATAGGCTTGAAAGGATAAACTAGAACTACAAAGCCTCCACAGGGAAAATTATCTTCACAACTTGGGGTAAAATAAGATTTTTTTTTTAAATAGGAAAATTCAATTATTAAAAATGATGGTTGGACTTTGCAAAACTAAAATCTGCCAGCTTATGAAAAGACAGCATTTAGGAGAGAAAAGCAAATAACAGGTGTAGAAAGACTCATCTGTAATTCATATAGCCCAGAAATGAATCATGTATATAAACTATTTTCAAATCTCCTACAAATCCATAATAAATATGCAAAGATCTAATTAAACACATATAATGAAAAACCCTTTAAAAAATAAGGTAGAGAAATGATCAGTAAGCACATAAAATTTTGCCAACATTGTTACCTTGTCAATGAAACAAAGACTAAAAACCCTACAATGTCTAGAAGTAAAGCAATTCATAACACTGTTGACAAACATAAGGCACAGTTGAAATTCTCATGCATTAATGACTGGAGTGGAAAACTGTATATCAACTTTGAAAAAACATTTTATTATTTATAAAAATTATATAACAATATTTACAACAGCTTTTATCAAAATAGCCAAACATTAGAAACCAACCAAATATCTATCACTAGGAGAACAGATATTCAAATTTTGGTATTTCATATATCAGAATATTGCTGATCAATTAAAAAATGAACTCCATGTACACATAGTAGCATAAGTGAATCTTGAAAACATTATGCTGAGCTATAGAGTGAAGACTAAAATAGTACATAATCTGTGATTCCATTTATATGAAGTCTAAAAATAAACTTGATCTATGATATTAATATCGTTGGTCGAAGTGAGGAATGCACTAGACAGCCACAGACAGAAATTTCTTGGACAATGGAAATAATTTATATCCTGCTTTGCATAGTTTGCACAGTTGTCATAACATATCAAATTGGAAACTAATATATAAATTTTGTTTCAATAACAATATATTCCCCATTAAAAATAGCAGAAAGGCTATAATTATCTCCCTCATCATTAAATATCCTATGTTTGTTACTTTTATTTCTATTTAAAAAATCTGTATATGATCATCATACATAGTTTTGAAAATAAGCCACACTTTCTATGAATATAAAAAAGCATTTCTCAGCAAAGAGAGAATACTACTTAATAACATATTTATAGACAGATTCACAAAGTCATTGGGTTGCCCAAAAGTTCATTCAGATTTTCCCTCAGGATGGTATGAAAATGAGAATGAACTTTCTGGCCAACCTAACATTTTTGTCTTTTGAAATGAGAAATATATCTAACTATACTTATTTTTTATTAATATATTTCAACATAACTCCACATTAGTGAATTTTATTTTCCAACATGAATTTTAAATACTGTATAGGATACCACTTTATTGATATGTCATAAGTTACATTAATTAAATTCTCTTTTGAGATGTGCAGTCTGCTCATGGTTTTGTCCTGTCTCTTTATAGAATAAGTCCCATTTTCTGGCGCTGTTGCTTGTGGTGTTGGTAATCCTCAATTGATTATGCTCCTGCTTTCACTCCCATCACACCGATGCATATGAGCTCACCAATATCATCGGTGATCTCTCCTGTTCATTCTTATCTTACTTAATCCTGTTTGTGACATTTGACAAAGTTCAACCTTCTCTTTTTTTCAAAGTTACCTGTATCGCTGACTTTGGTGACACCATTCTAACTTAGCTTTTTTTCTGTGGATTTTCTTTCTGGGGATTTTTTTTTTTTTTCATTTATTTAATGCAATCTTCCCTGCCATCCATGTTTTATAGGTTGAGCCTCAGGTCATCTCTCAGACCTTCACCATTTTTATATCCACACATTTTCTAAGTTATAGTATCTGAATGGCATTAGCTATGTCTTCAAATGCAAGCTATTACAGTGGGGACTATGAATCTCTTTCCAGATTTTTACAATTTTTATTTAAGCACTGCTCATAAACACTTTAAACATGAAACGTTTCCTGGAAGTCCCTATAATTTGTTTTTACTTTTATATTCCCTATTTGATACTGATCTGTGATAATGATCAACTTATAATTGCTGTATTTAATTCATTTTCATTAGGTAACATCTTAATAGTATCTCTTAAATGTGTCTTCTCCCCTCCACTTGTATTACCAGCAGACTTATCAAGCCACTATCAGTAATGCATAAGAGACCTACATGTATTACATGTATACTACGTGTGCACCTACATGTGTCTGGGATCCATGATAATACTTGGTGCACACCTTGTCTCAGTGAAGTCTCCAGGAAAATAAACACTATTCAAACATGACAAAGACCCACAGGCTGTTTATTCACAACTTTCTATAGTGACAGAGTCAGCCATCATCACTTCTGTTTTGCAGAGATTCAAAGCCAGCCGGGAGAGTGGGAATCTTTATAGTGATAGGCACAGTCTATGTGAAGGCTGTTGGTGGGGGAAGCCAGAGACCAGCTAATTCAAAGTGTGGTATCTAAAGTGATTGGTTGGATGTCACAGTTGACTTTTTCTGGTTCAGTCCAGTTTATAAGTGAGGACAGAAAACCTGGAAGTTGGCAGCATTATGGACTGTGGCAAAGAGTGTGGTTTGGCCTCCTTGGCTTGTTGTTGAAGAGGCTGTAGGTTAGAGTTGTATCTATGACAGTTATGTTGTTCAGTCACTCAGTCATGTCTGACTCTTTGTGACCCCATAGACTGCATCACACCAGGCCTCCCTGTCCATCAACAACTCCCTGAGTTTTGCGCAAGCTTATGTTCCTTGAGTTGGTGATGCCATCCAGCCATCTCATCCTCTGTCATCCCCTTTTCCTCTTGTCTTCAATCTTTGCCAGCATCAGGGTCTTTTCTAGTGAGTCTGTTCTTCACATCAGGTGACCAAAGTATTGGAGTTTCAGTTTCAGCATCAGTCCTTACAATGAATATTCGGACTGATCTCCTTTAGGATAGACTGGTTGGATCTCCTTGCACTCCAAGGGACTCTCAAGAGTCTTCTCCAATACCAACAGTTCAAAAGCATCAATTCTTCAGTGTTCAGATTTCTTTATAGTCCAACTCTCATATCCATATATGCCTACTGGAAAAATCATAGCTCTGACTAGAAAGACCTTTGTTGCCGAAGTAATGTCTCTGCTTTTCAGTATGCTGTGTATGTTGGTCATAAATTTCTTTCCAAAGAGTAAGTGTTAATTTCATGGCTGCAATCACAATCTGCAGTGATTTTGGAGCCCAGAAATATAAAGCCAGCCACTGTTTCCCACTGTTTCCCCATGTATTTGCCATGAAGTGATGGGAGTGGATGCCATGTTCTTGGTTTTCTAAAAAGTAGTAGTCTTAATAATCACTTAAGTGTTTTTATGAATTTTATTTATTTAGCACTATGCTTGCTGCATGTTTTTTAAGAGTTAATTTTTGAAGAGGATATTAAAGACCAGATTTTGTGTTTGATATTTAAAATGAAATAAAACAATTCGCATTATAAGGAAGCTAAACATAAGAGTATTATCTGGAAAATCCCGTGGACGGAGGAGCCTGGTGGGCTGCAGTCCATGGGTCACGAAGAATCGGACACGACTGAGTGACTTCCCTTTCACTTTTCACTTTCATGCATTGGAGAAGGAAGTGGCAACTGTTCTGCCCGTAGTCCGAGTCCCCAGTCGGGAAAGAAGACTCCTCGAAACAATGCAACTCGCAATAGGGGAATTTATTACTGACTCGAGCCGGGGCCTCCCGCCCTCACCAAGGGTGTGAGGATGAAAGGCCCTAAGCCCCAGTTCTCTCCGGTATTTATTAGGTCAAAAAAAGCAGCAGGTAGTTGGCGCAAGCAGATTGGTTACACAGTTGCAAGGCAATTTTTGTTGGCCCAACGTGGGGCTTTCAGCTTTCCCCTGATAGGTTCCCTTTTCTCTTGCTAGGCATATATTGTTTGGCTAGCTCCAGGAGGCCTGATAATTATGTTACCCCGGGAAACCAGGCCTACTCCTAATCTAGGCTGCCTGTTATGGTGTTAGCTGTGACAGTCTCACAGCACCCCACTCCAGTGTTCTTGCCTGGAGAATCCCAGGGACCGCGGAGCCTAGTGGGCTGCCATCTATGGGGTTGCAGAGGTGGACATGACTGAAGTGACTTAGCAGCAGCAGCAAACATAAGAGTAAAATGAATAGATAAATAAAATTTAAAGATTTTACCCATCTCTGATAAGAAGGCCTCAATATTGATAGTTTTGGTTTTAAACTTTTTTTTTTTAATTGTAGTGGGTTTTGTCATACGTTGAAATGAATCAGCCATGGATTTACATGTGTTCCCCATCCCGATCCCCCCTCCCACCTCCCTCTCGACCCGATCCCTCTAGGTCTTCCCAGTGCACCAGGTCCGAGCGCTTATGATACCCTATATGCAAAACAGAAAAAGAGACACAGATGTATAGAACAGTCTTTTAGACTCTGTGGGAGAAGGCGAGGGTGGGATGTTTCAAGAGAACAGCATCGAAACATGTATATTATCTAGGGTGAAACAGATCACCAGCCCAGGTTGGATGCATGGTTTTAAACTTTTAAACAGCTTAAACATATTTAAGACTGTGTTCAATGAATTTCTTCTCCTAAAGGAAGTAAAATATAAAAATCTACATTATCAAATTATTTTGGAGCACATCATATGCAAATACATCTAAGAAAAATTTAATATACTTGAGTAAAATAAGGTATCCAAGAAATATTGGATGAGTAATGGAAATTTACTGTTATTTTTTGGTTTAATTAACTCTGCATTTCTACATCACATATGACGATGTTTCTGTGCTTCACTGAATGTCTTGGTGAAATAGAAAATTTCTTGCTCTGAACCATCTACTATGGTTACAATTGCCTTATCTTCTCCAGATTTTGAAGAGCTAGAGACTGTATCATCATAATTATTATAAAGCAAAATCCTTTTAATCAAATTAAAGTCAAAATTGTGACCATTTATTAATCAAAGGCCTTTTTCTAATTTGGATATATAAATTTTTAGAATTACCCAAAACCCATGTTACTATCAATTTCAGCATAAACATTTTGTGAATGTTCTAGCTGCTGAAAATCACTATATTAAAAAAAAAATGCATTCCATTGTATGAAGATTTGTGAGTTTTTAGACAATATAATAGGTTATAAAAATTGTGATATTTCAAAATGCCCTAAATCCATTGTAGTGAATAACCAGTTTTAAAGCAAGTAGTTTTTTTTAATTTAGCTTAGTAGCTAAGTTAAAGTGTGTTATTATTACTTTTGAGTCTTTTGAAATGTGTGTTATTATTACTTTTGAGTCTTTTGAAATGTGTAAGTATTCAGTATGTTATATAATATTTTTCAATATGTGTCTTTTTTAAAACCAGAAAAATGCAATTCAGCACATAGCCAGAAACATTAGTGTGCCAAAATAAGCAAATGGAAGATAGTTTCAAAATGTAACCCAGCTAGTGCCTCAACTATGAGCCTCTTAGTTAATGTCACCCTTTTATGCACTACAGTTACAACTTAAGTGTCATGATAATTTACTAAAACTTGATTGTGTAAAAAGTGAAAGTCTCTCAGTACTATCTGACTCTTTGTGGCCTCATGGACTATACAGACCATGGGATTCTCCAGGCTGTAATACTGGAGAGGGTAGCTACTCGCTTCTCCAGGAGATCTTCATAACCCAGGTATCGAACCCAGGTCTCCCACATTGCGGAAGGATTCTTTACCAGTTGAGCCATAAAGGAAGCCCAAGAATACTAGCGTGAGTAGCCTATCCCTTCGGCAGAAGTTCCCGACCCAGGAATCCAGCTGGGGTCTCCTTCATTGCAGGCGGGTTCTTTACCAACTGAGCTATCAAGGATGTGTTGATTGTGTAAAGGCACCTGATAAACACCTTTAGCATATATCTTTTCACATGAAATGAAATAAAATGAGACTTCCAATATTGTATATAAATAAAATCATTACAAAAATACAAGTAGAAGGCATAGAGCGTCATTAAAAAATATACAACTCAAAATACGCAGCTCCTGGTAAAACTTGTTTAGTTGATTCTGCATCCATGTTATGCCTTTTAGTGCAAGTATCTGCCTTCAAGCAGCTATGATTCATACTAGTCTGAAGACGGTTCATTTTCTATTCCTCTGTGATGTTAGTACCTGGCTTATTAACATATGTCATATTGGCTATTATTTCATGATGAATTCGTTTGAGTAGAAAAGAGATAACCTTTTCAATCCATTAATTTCCAGTAAGACTAGACTATTCTTATAAATTAACTTTTTTTCAAGTAGTATAGAGCTATATTTCTAGCAGTTATACATATTTGCTGCAACACATAACTTATCATATTTTTAACTTAATATTCTCTAATGTTTAGTTAATGCCCTTGGCAATTCTCTTCTTTTCCAATGTATGACTTTAAATGGAATATTTTAAATCAAAATAACAAGGTGGTTTGTTTGTTTTAAAATTATTTCCTCTTAAGGAAACACAGACTTTCACAAAACATCTCTTGCATGTAAATGTGTCTATGTCTTCCATTTTTCATCACTCATTATGATGCTTTTCCTTAAAAAAAAGGAAAGATTTGTATAATGATTATTTTTAATATGCACGAACTGAAGGAATAAGAGCATCCATTTCAAGGAAAACATTTATCTTTAATATATACTGTGACAAAAAATGACTAGCAGCTAATGTTAAATTGGTTGAAATAAATTAGAACATTGCATCTATAAATTATAATAAAACAGTTGTTAGTTTAATTCACTAGGATTTTTGTTCTTATGCTGTTGTTATGTAAATTAATCACTTTAGTCCACGTAACATATTATTTAAATAGTGGATCTTCTTTTTTCCCCCTTAAGACTTCTCAGCGGACTTTACTCCTACTGGGGAAATGTCAGTGTAGCCCCAGGTACCACTGAGTGCCCATTTTTGCTCAGCCACTGAAGGAACAAGTGTATGTGGTATGCTGGCTGATTTTAATTTTCTTCATCATTTGCCTGAAGGAGGCACTATACCAGGTCCTGTACTTATTAATGTCAGTCTTCTTTGTGCATTTACCATTCCACAAAACAACATTAAGCCCAGGGTGGAAGAGCTGGTTTACTAAGTTTGAGTGGTTTGTTACACATAAAAAAAAAAAAAATTAATATTAGCAATCATATCTTTAACATAGTGTACATAAATTTTAAATTATCTAATATAGCCCCAATAGCCATCTCCTTGAGAAAGGACTTCAATATCATTACCCAATGGTGAAAAATTAACTTCAGAAAATATATGGAATTTTTTTAATTGTCTGCATTTTTTTCCACTGGGTAGAAGCAGTTAATTTTTCTAACCTTCTATAATTAAGTATTTAGATGTCAACTCAATCTACTCTAGGAAATGAGTGTTTAAACACTACAGAGACTCTGTTATTTAAAATACTTGTAAATTAAACAAATACATATAATTTTATTTTAATTCCCTGGCTTCTTAGATTGGTGTCTGATGTTAAAATCTAATTTTGCATTCAACTTTAAACTTCATCTATGCTATTGCAGTCTCTATGTCTAGTATTTTACTGTCCACAATAAGGATGTTGGAAAAAAGTATAACTTGTCTTTTTTTTCCATAAAAATGAATTTGTCCTTAAAAAGATTTAAGATACAGTTTCCATTGTGAATGTCCAGTGAATTGTCAAAAATGGCTTAAGAATTGGCCATTTATCCAATCTGTAGAATAGTCTCTCAGTTTTGTGCCTCAAGGCTACTAGAATATATAGTTGTTAAAGGAAATTTTCTCAGTCTAAAATGTGGGAACTTCAAAAGCAGTATGTCTTTAAAAGATAGATGTATTTTGGGTTGATTTGGAGGAAAGCAACTATTTTCTAAATATGTTTAGACTCCATTTCCATGTTGAAAATCTTCCAGGTACTTTTGAAAGAGAGTTTCTCACTGCTTATGATATTGTAGCCTAATTCAAAACCCTTTTTACCATGAAAAATAACATACAGTAAGGTAATAGGAAAAATGCTTGAATCTCAATGAATTATTTCATTTTTAGTCCACTAGAACACTTTTCTAAAGACATACATTTTCTTTCCATTTGTAAGCATGATATTTACTTGCTTTTCATTTATTTTTGTCTCTTTCTGAACACATCAAATGGCTGAGAGAAGTGCCTAATTAACTCTCATTAAAGAGGAAATCAGTATCTCCATAAAGCCGAAGAGGTGAATTCAGAAATTATTGATTTTAAGTTGAATTGATTAGTATGTCAGTCATTCTTTGATTGATCTCCCCAATGAAAATAACATTCTGAACAAATAAAAATGTCATTAATGTTTCTAACTCTTACAAGTAAACACTTTTTCCTTATAATGTTTTATATTTTTATGGTCTCATACACATTCATTCTTATTTCAATAACATTTATTGAGATAAGATTCATACCATTAAATCATTTTTCTGTTACAACTTTGAAGATATTTCTGTTTGTTTTTCAACAGTTTTTCTATGATGTATCTATATTTGTACTCTTTTTTAAAAAAATAAACTTATTGAGATATTGGAATACAAAAAGCTATATGTATTTAATTATATGACTTGATGTGCTTAGGGATAAGCATATATCTGAGAAACCACCCCTATAAACTATATTATAAATGTGTCCACTACTTCCAAAAGTTTTCTCTGGTCTTCTTTATTATTATTATATTTTAATGAGTTATTATCTATTATAATACATTTTTAAAGTGAGAATGCTTAAGATCTACCCTCTAGAAAATTCATTAAGTATACAGTGCAGTGTTGTTAACTATTTGTGCTATGCTATATAGCAGATCTCAAGGTCTATATCTCTTTGAATTTATTCTCCTTTCAGTTTGTTAAGCTTCCTAGATATAGATGAAAGCTTTTCACTAAAGCTAAAAAAAAAAAAAAATTCCAGCAATATTTCTCTACTCCACTTCTCCATTTCTCTATGAATCTTATTTTTCATGCATTGATGAGCTTCATGGTGTTCCACAAGTCACTGAGAGTTTTGTAATTTTTCCATATTTTCACTTCTCTTTGTTTCTCTGACTAGATAATCTCAATTGATCTCTTTTTTTTTTTTTTTTGAGGATTCTTTCTGCTTTGGTTCTAAAATCTGCTATTGAGCCATTTGTAAAATTTTAATTTCATATTTTACTTTTAAACAGAATTTCTATTTCATTATTTTAAAATATTTTCTATTGTTTTATTTATATTTCTATTCAGTGAAATGTTCTCACAGTTCCATTTTAAAGGCATGATTTCCTCTACTTTTTGAATACATTTGTGATAGTGGTTTAAAATTCTTTCTCTCATAATAATAGCTTATGGTGAGTGGTGCCCCAGGATTTGTGGGCTCCAAAGCAGAAGATTTAACTCCTGAACCAAAAACAGGTCTCAGTCATTCAAAGCTTTGTGAACATTTTTATTTAAAGTGAAAGGGACAGAAAAAGCTTCTGACATAGACATCAGAGGGATTCCCTGGTGGCTCAGCTGGTAAAGTAATCTGCCTGCAATGTGGGAGACCTGAGTTCAGCCCTGAGTTGGGAAGATCCCCTGGAGAAGGGAACGGCTACCCACTCCAGTATTCTGGCCTGGAGAACTCCATAGACTGTAGTCTATGGGATTGCAAGAGTTGGACACGACTGAGCAACTTTCACACGCTACATAAACATAAGAAGCGGGTAGGAGAGTACCCATCTTACTAATTTAAGCAAGCCTATGTATTTCTCAATGGATTTGAGTTTGAGTAGTCTCCGGAGTTGGTGATGGACAGGGAGGCCTGGCATGCTGCAGTCCATGGGGTCGCAAAGAGTCCTACACGACTGAGCACTGAACTGAACTGAACTGAACTATATACTTCTCAACTGGCTGCTGAGAATAGATAAAAAGAATGCCTCAAGGTTTTAAGAGTTCCATCAGACCCTTTCCCAAGGCATTCATTCTGAGATAATTTTGGCACAAGATTAGCCAGGGAGAATGGGTTCCAGGCAACTTCTCTGGGCAAGATACACTGTTGCTGTGTAATCACAAGTCTGAAGTCTTGAGAAACAGGTTCCCAGGCAAAATTTGTTACAATTACAGCTATTAACATAGAACCTAAGAAAAACATTTCCATTGTGTTGTGTGATCATTAGCTGCTAAAGAAAGGCCAGTTCTTAGGCAAGATACATTGTTGCACAAGGCTTAAGGGAAAGCATGAAGGAGAATGTTCACCTCCTTCTTAAAAGGGCCCTAAGTTTTAACTCTGTCAATAATTCCAACATCAGGACTTCCTCAAGGGTAGTTCTTATTGACTGCTTATTCCTGTATTTAAGCTACACTTTTTAAATGTTTTTGTGTGTCCTATAATATTTTCTTGAAAACTGGGCATCTTAAATACTATAATAAGGTAATTCTGGGACTCGGTCCATCCTCTCAGGGATTATTGTTGTTGCTGTTTGTTTCTGATTATTTGCTCGTTGACTTTCTTGGACTAATTCTATTTTAAAAACCTGTATTCTTTTTTATGTGCATTTGCTGAGGTCTTTGATTGATCCAGCTTAGTAGAGAGCTAATGATTGGACAGATTTTCTTCAATGTCAGGAACCAGTATCTGTCTTTGCTGAGGAACTTGTGTGTGTGTGCACGTTGAGATACACAGCACTCCAACAGGCATTTTTCAACTTATCCTTCGCTTCTTGTGCAGAGGTTCAAATTCATACAGAGGTGAAAAAGTAGGGTCTTCTCAGGTGTTTCTTGTGCATTTTCAAGGCAATGCACATGTGCATAACTTTCTAGAGTTCTAGGAATATATTGTTGTTCAGGTGCTAAGTTGTGTCTGAATCTTTGCAACCCCATGGACTGCAGCACACCAGGGTTCTCTGTCCTACACTATCTCCTGGAGTTTGTTCAAATTCATATGCATTGAGTTAATGATGCTATCTAACCACCTCATCCTCTGCCACCCCCTTCTCCTTTTGCCTTCAGTCTTTCCAAACATCAGGGTCTTTTCCAATGAGTTAGCTCTTTGCATCAGGTGTCAGGTGCCCAAAGTTTTGGGGTTTCAGCTTTAGCATCAGTCCTTCCAATGAATGTTAAGGGTTAATTTTCTTTAAGATTGACTGTTTTGATCTTCTTGCCTTCCAAGGAAGTCTCAAGAGTCTTATTCAGGAATATATTGAAGCTTTTTAAACCCTCTATTTTCTTCTGACTCTTCAGTTTTCCCTTTTATATTTTCTGATCAGTATCTTGTTGTTCCCATCTGGTAATGCCAACAGAAGTGGTAATGTTGAACAATAGCTGCTGATTTTTGCTTGCTTGTTTTGACAAATGCTCTGTGGATAGCAGAATTTATATAGATTTTTTTCAAGGTGTACAACCTCATAATATAATATATATATATATATATATATATATATATATATATATATATATACACTATGAAAATATTACTATGATAAGTTAGTTTACATATCCTTCACTTCACATAGTTATCATTTTTTAGTCATTGTAAGAACATTTAAGATATACTCTCCTATTTGATACATGGTAAAGTATATATGAAAGCTTCCCAGATGATTTGGTGCTAAAGAATCTGTCTGCCAGGCAGCAGATGAAATAGACTTGAATTCCATCCCAGTGGAGCAGATCCCCTGGAGTAGGAAATGGCTGTCTGCTCTAGTATTCTTGCCTGGAAAATTCCATGGAGCCTTGTGGGCTACAGTCTGTAGGGCTGCAAAGAGTCAGACAAAACTGACACACACAGCATAATGCATATCTGTCAACCCCAACCTCAATAGCACAGGGAGCTCTAGTCAATGCTCTGTACTGACATGTATAGGAAAAGAATCTAAAAAAGAGTGGCTATATGGAAAGGTATAACTGATTCAATTTTCCATACACCTGAAACTACCACAAAATACAAATCAACTATACTTCAATAAAAATTTAAGGCGATGTAACCACCTAGCAAATTGAAAATATAAATTATAGGTTTAATCATTATGCTGGACATTAGATCCCCAGAATTTATTCATCTTATAACAGAAATTTGTGCTTTTTGATCAATATATTCCCACTTTTTCTAACCATCATGACCTGGCAAACACCATTTAATGATCTGCTCTTATGAGTTGCCTTTTTCAGATTTCACAAATAAGTGAAATCACAGTATCTGTCTTTGTTTGTGTGGCTAATTTCATTTACCATTATGTCCTCTAGGTTTACGTGGCTTGTGGGATCTTAGATCTTAGCTCACCGATGAGGGATTGAACCTGAGCTCTCAGCAGTGAAACCTCAGCTTCCTACCCACGGGATCACCAGGAAATCCTGGTCATTTTAAACTACTTTTGTTTATTTTAAGCTACATTTCACAAAACTGATGTGACAAATTTTGAATGAAAAAAGGATGTGATAATATGATTAACTGTAGAGAGCTATTATAATTACATGCATGCTAAGTTGCCTCATTATAACCAACTCTTTGCAATCCTATGGACTGTAGCTCACCAGGCTCCTTTCTTCATGGGATTCTCCAGGCAAAAATACTGCAGTGGGTTACCAAGCCTTCCTCCAGGTGATCTTCTTGATTATTATTATATATAAAAAATAAATATAAAATTTGAAATATATAATTAATCATATTGGAGAAATATTAATTTGTATTATTTTACTCCTTTGAAAAGAAATTTCTAATTTCATCACACAGATTTTTGTTACAATTTGCAATTATTATTGCAAATTGATAACCTAGGTAGATGTCAAAGAAACATCTGCTAAGAAGTCAATTAACATGCCAGCCTCTATGTGCACAAATGTGAAAAATTTAAAATACATGCAGCAAACTGTGCTTTTATATCTACAAGAGAAAGCTGAAGCTTCTCTATCTATGCAAAGTCAGGGTGAGAAACAGGAGGAATTTTTAGTGGATGCATTGGTATGCCATCTTCAAGACCCAGGCAATACCAATCTCAAAGCTCAGAATATAAGTTACCAATAAACCAATATGCTTAAAAGTCTCAGAAATATGTCTTCTTCCCTTCTAGAAATTAAAGGCTTGTTAGCAATGATCAGTCAAGGTGAATCAGGAAGGAGACAGCCTAGATTAATGATTTAAGATTAATATAAAGCGAGTGCCTTTACAAGAGAAGGCTTTAACACACATGGGACTTATATAAGAAAGTTCTCTGGGAACAGCACATCTGGGGTAATGATATAATTTTCACTAATCTTTGTTGTAAATTAAAAATCTAACATCTGGGGAAACGGAGTGGATGAGATGTTATGCCCATAACTGATGGTTCAGATTTTAGTCCTCTCTCATTTGCTATAGAAAAAAGTATTAACCCCAGGTTTGATTTCAAAATCACACATTTAAGAATAATCCATTGTACTGGAATAAGAAACTGAAACTCTTGTCAAATGGACAAGTAAAAAGTCAATAAAATAACATGATTTTGAATAACTAAATCAAGAAGCAGTTCACACAGGTTTTACACGTTATTCAGTTCAGTTCAATTCAGTTCAATCACTTGGTCATGTCTAAGTCTTTGCAACTCCATGGACCACAGCTCGCCAGGCCTCCCTGTCCATCACCAACTCCCGGAGGTCACTCAAACTCATATCCATTGAGTCAGTGATGTCATCCAACCATCTCATCCTCTGTGGTCCCCTTCTCCTCCTGCCCTCAATCTTTCCCAGCATCAGGGTTTTTTCAAATGAGTCAGCTCTTTGCATCAGGTAGCCAAAGTATTGGAGTTTCAGCTTCAACATCAGGTGAACACATCCAATGAACACTCAGAACTGATCTCCTTTAGGATGGACTGGATGGATCTACTTGTGGTCCAAGAGACTCTCAAGAGTCTTCTCCAACACCACAGTTCAAAAGCGTCAATTCTTCAGTGCTAAGCTTTCTTTATACTCCAACTCTCACATCCATACATGACTACTGGAAAAAGGGTAGTCTTGACTAAATGGACCTTTGTTGACAAAGTAATGTCTTTTTAATATGCTGTGTAGGTTGGTCATAACTTTCCTTCCAAGAAGTGTCTTTTAATTTCATGGCTGCAGTCACCATCTTCAGTGATTTTGGAGCCCAGAAAAATAAAGTCAGCCTCTGTTTCTCCTGTTTCCCCATCTATTTGCCATGAAGTGATGGAATCAGATGCCAAGATCTTAGTTTTCTAAATTTTGTGCTTTATTTAAGCCAGCTTTTTCACTCTCCTCTTTAACTTTCATCAAGAGGCTCTTTAGTTCTTCTTCACTTTCTGCCATAAGGGTGGTGTCATCTGCATATCTGAGGTTATTGATATTTTTCCTGGTGATCTTGATGCCAGCTTGTGCTTCATCCAGCCCAGCATTTCTCATGGTGTACTCTGAATATAAGTTAAATAAGCAGAGTGACAATATACAGCCTTGACATATTCCTTTTCCTATTTGGAACCAGTCTGTTGGTCCATTTCCAGTTCTAACTGTTGCTTCCCGACCTGCATACTTCCTGACCTGAATAATCTTTATTCAAGAGGCAGGTCAGGTGATCTGGTATTCCCATCTCTTTCAGAATTTTCCACAGTTTGTTGTGATCCACACAGTCAAAGGCTTTGGCATAGTCAATAAAGCAGAAATAGATGGTTTGCATGTTATGGAGCTCAATAAATCATGCTAGTTTTACTTTCTTCAGAATACCTAATACCATGGAACTTGCTGTGATATGTTACTTTAGTAAGATAGCAACTATTTGTTCAGATGCTCAGGGTCAACATAGATTAAGTGAAATCTCAATGTTTTTCTTTTTCTCTCTTTTTTTTAACTATTAGAACATCAACAAATCAAATTTTAGTTGCTTTTACTTATAAAAATGATATAAGTAAGTGCCATTGCATTTTAGATATATCTTTTCCATTTTCTCTTCTATTTTCCTATACTACTTTACAAAGGACTTTATAAAATATGAAATTAATTTCTAAATAATTTTGCCAAAATAATAAAAATGATTCTGTTAAAGCATACAAGTTTCTACACAAAGTCTGCTTTCTGTTGTAATTTGGCTAGCAAAAGTATGCTTTGTCTAGGAGGAAGATTGCAGAATCTGTATTTAAATGAATAAAAAAAGATTAAGTGAATGAGCAGATAAATGAATGAAAGAATAAAATATTTTCAATGCCATCTAATCCTGTCACTCAAAATTTATAAGAGTTAGTCTGAATGATAAACTTCCCCTCTTTCCTTACATGAAATATATTTCAGTGTATTGTATCAGTGGTAATGAGATTGAGACATTTAAAAATGTACCCAAGAGAGTAATGCTTTGGTTACTGAATATGCTAAACTTTTGAATGACATGGAAAAGGAAATGGTAACCTACTTCAGCATTCTTGTCTGGAAAATCCGTAGACAAAGGAGTCTGGTGAGCTACAGTCCGTGGGATTACAAAAGAATGGGATACTTAGTGACTAAGCACACACATGCAACCATCTTAAGGATGTTTGCTAGAGAGAAATATATAGTACAAACATCCTAAGAAAACATGAGTGGATTTGAAACAAGCTACTTCTCTGAAATCAGGTGTAGGAACATCCTAAAGGGAAGAATCCTCTCTTTAAGTATTTTAAGGATTTTTTTTTCCTTGACAATTATGATGCCACAGTGATAATAGGAAATTCATTATTCATCCAAACAATTTTCTTACAGTTCAGATGCTATACTAGCCATCTGGATGCAGATATGAATGTGGCAGGTAAGATTTTCACAAAAATTTCACACTTTTAAGTAAAGGGGAAAAAAGCATACAGACATAATTCCTACAGAATCAGATAAAAACACTGCTAAATTTTTACTGAGTTCTTAAGGAGCTGAGCTGAATGAAGTCTGAATCTGATATAGAAACTTAGCAAATAAACAGCTTCCAATCTCTTAATTTCCCTCTAGACATATTCAAATACCACAGAATTAACTGTCTCTTCTATGCTCAGACAGAGTGTGTGTTGTAAAAATTAAAGGATCACACATGCATAAATGTGAGAAGAGATACTAGTTGGAATAGGAAAGGAATTCCTCAGGTTCACCTGAGTTTCAAATAAGCCATTTCATTACATTTAGGAAGGAAAATATATATTTACTTTTGCAGCTATTTCTATGATAAGCCAATTCCTAGATGATATAGTAGGAAAGAAACAGATAAGGAAGGAGAACATGGAGGAAAAAAGGAAGATACGTAAATAGAAGGACAAAAAGTGTGTAACAAAAGAGAGAAATAAGCATGGATGGTAGTGAGATCCTGAAGTTAGTAATAATCTTCTTCATGTTATAAAACACTTATCTTATAAATCACTTTGGGAATTTCCACAAAATACAGATATATAAACTAGCCATAGTTTTATCTCATGGGTAACAAAGTAACATCGATTCTGTACAATGATTAGCAGTGCCTCCAAACTCCATCTTTAGAGCTATGTAAAAGGGGCCCATGCTTGCATAAGAATGTTCTGTCAGTAGCAAGGGGCAATGCAACAGAAGTCTAAACTAAAATAAATGGTTTACTTCATGTTTGAAAAAAAAAAGTGTATCTATTTATGAAGCATGAGACTCTTTTGATAAAAGCTCACGTGAGTAAAGAAAAATAAAATACTCAAAATAATGTTTAACTTTTATATGGAATATACATTATTAAAAAGGATTAGATACAGTACCAAAAATAATAGCTGCATTTATTTAGTTCTGCAAAATTAAACAAAAATCAATTTGCAGTAATTATAATTAACCCCCTTGAAAAACTAAATTTAAATTGCATAAAACATAAACAACCATAACAGAATTTCATTTTTCAATGAAAGTAAAATATGAGGGAAGTCAATTTCTTCTTATTTAAATAATATGTACATATCATATGGTTGTATATTCTTGTAACATTATAATATATGTGTCCAAGTATAGCTGTAAACTCAAATTAATTATTATCTTTTACATTAGTTTGAGCCTCTAGCTTAATACAGATATAATCTAAATATATATTTCTCTTAAAACAGCTATTTGTTAAGGATGGTATAAGGAAGTACAGTTAGAATGAATGTGTTAAACATGTGAAAGTTTACAATTGTATCTCTTATATGTAGTTCTTTAGTTAAAAAAAATTATGCTTTTTTCTGAAAGTGAAAATCTCTCAGTCCTGTATGATCTTTGCAACCCCATGGACTATACAGTCCATGGAATTCTCCAGGCCACAATACCGGAGTGGGTAGCCTTTCCCTTCTCCAGGGGATCTTCCCAACCTAGGGGTCGAACCAAGGTCTCCCACATTGCAGGCAGATTCTTTTCCAGCTGAGCCACATTTTTTTTCTATTGCACAATAAATGCTCATTTCAATTCAGTGAAATAAAAGTATCCAATCATAACTTGAGTATCTTTCAGAGAATATACACAGCTTTACTATTTTATTTTCTCCACTATCTTGCTCAACAAAGAACTATTTCACAAGTTATTTTGATTTAATAAAAACTCTTTGTAGTTTTAGAATGCCAGAAGAAAACGTTTGTTGTTCAGTAGCTCAGTCATGTCAGATTCTTTGAGACCCCACGAACAGCAGCACGCCAGGCTTCTCTGTCCTTCACCATC
Source organism: Hydropotes inermis (assembly GCA_020226075.1). Lineage (NCBI taxonomy): Eukaryota > Metazoa > Chordata > Mammalia > Artiodactyla > Cervidae > Hydropotes > Hydropotes inermis. The sequence continues at coordinate 16,425,790 of CM035283.1, read as the reverse complement.
TCCCAGAGCTTGCCCAAACTCATGTCCATTGAGTCAGTGATGCCAGTGCCATCCAACCATCTCGTCCTCTGTTGTCACCTTCTCCTCCTGCCTTCAATCTTTCCCAGCATCAGGGTATTTTCCAATGAGTCAGTACTTCGCATCAGGTGGCCTAAGTTTTGGAGCTTCAGATTCAACATCAGTCCTTCTAATGAAGATTCAGTACTGATTTCCTCTGGAATTGACTAGTTTGATCTCCTTTCAGTCCAAAGGACTCTCAAGAGTCTTTCCCAACACCACAGTTCAAAAACACCAATTCTTTGGTATGCAGGCTTATTTATGGTCCAATTCTCAAATCCATACATGACTACTTGAAAAATCATAGCTTTGACTAGATGGACCACTGTTGGCAAAATAATGTCTTTGTGTTTTAATATGCTGTCTAGGTTGGTCACTGGTCATAGCTTTTATTTCAAGGAGTAGGAGTCTTAATTTCAAGGCTACAGTAACAATCTGCAGTGATTTTGGAGCTCGAGAAAATAATATCTGTCAGTTTCCATTGTTTCCCCCCTATTTACCATGAAGTGATGGGAACAGATGCCATGATCTTTGTTTTATGAATGTTGAATTTTAAGACAGCATTTTCACTCTCCTCTTTCACATTCATCGAGAGGCACTAGAGTTCCTCTACGATTTCTGTCATAAGGGTGGTGTCATCTGCATATCTGAAGTTATTGATATTTCTCCCAGCAATCTTGATTCCTGCTTGTGTTTCATCCAGCCTGGCATTTCAGATGATGTAATCTGCATAGAAGTTAAATTAGCAGAGTAACAATATATTACCTTGACATACTCCTTTCCCAATTTGAAACTAGTCTTGTTTCTCCATGTCTGGTTCTAACTTTCCTTCTTGACCTGCATACAAGTTTCTCAGGAGAGAGATAAGATGGTCTAGTAGTCCCATCTCTTTAAGAATTTTCCAGTTTGTTGTGATCTATAAAATCAAAGGTTTTAGCATAGCCAATGATGCAGAAGTAGATATTTCTCTGGAATTTTCTTGCTTTGTCTGTGATCCAAAAATGTTGGCAATTTCATCTCTGATTCTTCTGTCTTTTCTAAATCCAGCTTGAACATCTGGAATTTCTCAGTTCATGTACTGTTGAAGCCCAGCTTGGAGAATTTTGAGCATTACTTTGCTAGCATGTGAAATGAGTACAATTGTGCGGTAGTCTGAACATTCTTTGGCACTGCCTTTCTTTGGGATAGAAATGAAAACTGATCTTTTCCAGTCCTGTGGCCACTGATGAATTTTCCATATGTGCTGGTATATTGAGTGCAACTCATTAACAGCATCATCTCAGGATTTGTAATATTTTGTCTGAAATTCCATCACCTCCACTAGCTTTGTTCCTAAGTCCCACTTGGCTTCATACTCCAAGATGTCTGGCTCTAGGTGAGTGATCACACCATCATGGTTATCTGGGTCATTAAGATCTTTTTTGTATAGTTCTTCTGTCTTGTTGCCACCTATTCTTAAAATCTTCTGCTTCTGTTAGATCCATACTGTTTCTGTCCTTCATTGTGCCCATGTTTACATGAAATGTTCCTTTGATATCTCAAATTTTCTTGACAAGATCTCCAGTCTTTCTCATTCTATTTTTTCCCACTATTTCTTTGCACAGTTCACTTAGGAAGACTTTGTTATCTCTCCTTGCTATCCTTTGGAATTCTGCATTTAGATGGGTATATCTTTTCCTTTGCCTTTCTCTTCTCTACTTTTCTCAGCTATTTGTAAGATCTCCTCAGACAACCATTTTTCCTTTATGCCTTTCTTTTTTTTTTTTGGGGGGGGGGAAGGTTTTGATCACCATCTCCTGTACAATAATGAACCTCTGTCCATAGTTCTTCAGGCACTCTACCTATCAGACCTAATCCTGAGGGAAAGGAGCAGTGGCCCCACTGTGACCGAGCCAGACCTGCCTTTGAGTGTTTGTCTCATGCAGAGAATCAGGTTAGCAGTGACCTGCTGTGGGACAGGGGCTCTGGCTGTAGCAGACCAGGGAGGCACAGTGTAGGAGGTTGCCATTAGTCTCCCTATAGAGCTGCAGAGTAGATGACCCACAAACTGGAGAACAACTATACCAAAAAAATTTTCACACAGTTGCAAAAGTTCTATGGCCCACAAGTGAATTCCCAACCTGAGGATCCAGCAAAAGGATTGAGAACTCCTAGGGAAACAGACTCTTGGAGAGAACAACAAATCCTTGTGTGCACCAGGACTTAGGAGAAAGGAGCAGTTATCCCACAGGAGACTAGGCCAGACTTGCCTGTGAGTGTCCAGAAGTCTTTGGCAGAGTTGTGGGTTGACAGTGGCCTGCTGCAGAGTCAGGGACACTGACTACCACAGTCCTGGGAGCAATGGTTACTGGCAAAAGTCCTTTTGAGAAAAGTTGCCATTGCTGTCATTACCCTTTCCATAATTTGGCCTCAGACCAAACAACAGGGAGAAAATACAGCCCCACTCATCAGCATAAAATTGGATTAAAGATTTCCTGAGCATGGCCTTGTCCAACAGAGAAAGACCCAGTTTTACCCACAACCAGTCCTTCCCATCAGGAAACTTCCACAATCTTCTTATCATAATCCATCAGAGGGCAGACAGAATGAAAACCACAATGACAGAAAACTAACCAAACTAATTATATGGATCACAACCTTGTCTAACTCTGAAACTATGAGTCATGACATCTAGGTCCACCCAAGACAGATGGATCATGGTGGAGAGTTCCGAAAAAACATGGTACACTGGAGAAAGGAATGGCAAATCACTTCATCCTTTTTGCCCTGAGAACTCCATGAACAGTATGAAAAAGTAAAAAGGTGTAACACTAATAGATGAACTCCCCAGGTTGGTAGGCATCCAATATGCTACTGGAGAAGACTGGATGAATAGCTACAGAAAGAAGGAAGAGGCTGAGCCAAAGTGGAAACACTGCTCAGTTGTGGATGTGTCTGGTAGTGAAAATAAAGGACGATGCTATAAAGAACAATATTGCATAGGAATCTGGAATGTTAGATCTGAGAATCAAGGTAAATTAGAAGTGGTCAAATAGGAGATGGCAAGAGTGAACATCGACATTTTAGGAATCAGAGAACCAAAATGGACCAGAATGGGTGAGTTTAATTCTGAAGACCATTATATCCACTACTGTGGGCAAGAATCCCTTAGAAGAAATGGAGTAGCCCTCAGAGTCAACAAAAGAGTCTGAAATGCAGGACTTGGGTTCAATTTCAAAAATGACAGAATGATCTCTGTTCATTTCCAAGGCAAACCATTCAGTATCACAATAATACAAGTCTATGTGCCAACAATTAATGCTGAAGAATCTGAAGTTGAACAGTTCTATGAAGACCTACAAGATCATCTAAAATTAACACCCAAAAAAGATTTCCTTTTCATTATAGGAACTGGAATGCAAAAGTAGGAAGTCAAGACATACCTGGAGTAACAGGCAAATTTGGCCCTAAAGCACAAAATGAAGGAGGGCAAAGGTAACAGAGCTTTGCCAAGAGAACACACTGGTCATAGCAAACACTCTCTTCCAACAACACAAGAGAAGGCTCTACACATGGACATCACCAGATGGCCAATGCCAAAATCAGAGTGATTATATTTTTTGTGGCCAAAGATGGAGAAGTTCTATACAGTCAGTAAAAACAAGACTGGGAGCTGACTGTGGCTCAGATCATGAACTCCTATTGCCAAATTCAGACTTAAATTGAAGAAAGTGGGGAAAACCAATAAACCATTCAGGTATAACATAAATCAAATCCCTTACAGTAATACAGTAAAAGTGACAAATATATTCAAGGGGTGAGATCTGATATACAGAGTCCCTGAAGAGTTATGGATGAAAGGTCATGACATTGTACAGGAGGAATTGACCAATACCATCACCAAGAAAATAAATGCAAAAAGGCAAAATGGTTTTCTGACAAGGCCTTACAAATAGCTGAGAAAAGAAGACAAGCTAAAGACAAAGGAGAAAAGGAAAGATATACCCCTCTGAACGCAGAGTTGCAAAGAATATCAAGGAGAGGTAAGGAAGACTTCCTCAGTGATCAATGCAAAGAAATAGAGGAAAACAATACAATAAGAAAGACTAAAGATTTCCTCAAGAAAATTAGAGATATTAAGGGAATATTATGTGCAAAGATGTGCACAGCAAAGGACAGAAATGGTAGGGGCCTAACAGAATCAGAAGATATTAAGAAGAGGTGGCAAGAATACACAGAAGAACTATACAAAAAAGATCTTCATGACCTAGATAACTACGATGGTGGGATCAACCACCTAGGGCCAGACATCCTGAAATATGAAGTCAAGTGAGGCTTAGGAAGCATCATTATGAGCAAAGTTAGTGGAGGTGATGGAATTCCATTTGAGCTATTTCAAATCTTAAAAGATGATGCTGTGAAAGTGCTCCACACAATATGCCAGCAAATTTGGGAAACTCAGCAGTGGTCATAGGATTGGAAAGGATAAGTTTTCATTCCTACCCCAAAGAAAGGCAATGCCAAAGAATATTCAAACTTCCATATGATTGCACTCATCACACAAGCTAGCAAAGTAATGCTCAAAATACTCCAAGCAAGGCTTCAACTGTATGTGAACCATGAACTTCCAGATGTCCAAGCTGGATTTAGAAAGGGCAGAGGACCAGATATCAAATTGCCAACATCCGTTGGATCATCAAACAAAGCAAGAGAGTTCCAGGGGAAAAAAAATCTATTAAAAAGCAGAGACATTACTTTGTCGACAAAGGTCCATCTAGTCAAAGATATGGCTTTTGCAGCAGTCTTGTATGGATGTGAGAGATGGACTATAAAGAAAGGTGAGAGGCAAAGAATGATGCTTTTGAACTGTGGTGTTTGAGAAGACTCTTTAGAGTCCCTTGGACTTCAAGTAGATCAAACCAGTCAAATCTAAATGAAATCAGGCCTGAATATACATTGGAAGGACTGATGATGAAACTGAAGCTCCAATACTTTGGCTACCTGATGTGAAGAACTGACTGATTGGAAAACACCCTGATGCTGGGAAAGATTGAAGGCTGAAGGCAGGAGGAGAAAGGGAAAACAGAGGATGAGATGTTTAGACGAAATCCCTGACTCGATGGACTGAGTGACAGAACGGAACTAAAAAGAAAAACAAAAATCTGAACTTTGTATAATCAAAGGATTTTCCTGATGGTCTCTGTAGGTGATCAGACAATTTCAGGAATATATACGAAACAAGGATTAAAAACACTTTTTATGTCATTCAGTTTAGTTCAGTTCAGTCGCTCAGTCATGTCCGGCTCTTTGCGACCCCATGAATCGAAGCACACCAGGCCTCCCTGTCCATCACCGACTCCCGGAGTTTACTCAAACTCATGTCCATAGAGTCGGTGATGGCATCCAGCCATCTCATCCTCTGTCATCCCCTTCTTCTCCTGCCCCCAATCTTTCCCAGCATTAGAGTCTTTTCCAATGAGTCAACTTTTCGCATGAGGTGGCCAAAGTACTGGAGTTTCAGCTTCAGCATCAGTCTTTCCAATGAACACCCAGGACTGATCTCCTTTAGGATGGACTGGTTGGATCTCCCTGCAGTCTAAGGGACTCTCAAGAGTCTTCTCCAACACCACAGTTCAAAAGCATCAATTTTTCTGCACTCAGCTTTCTTCACGGTACAACCCTCACATCCATATATGACCACTGGAAAAACCATAGCCTTGACCAGACGGACCTTTGTTGGCAAAGTAAGGTCTCTGCTTTTAAATATACTATCCGGATTGGTCATAACTTTCCTTCCAAGGAGTAAGCATCTTTTAATTTCATGGCTGCAGTCACCATGTGCTGTGATTTTGGAGCCCCCAGAAATAAAGTCTGACACTATTTCCATTGCATCTCCATCTATCTGCCATGAAGTGATGGGACCAGATATCATGATCTTAGTTTTCTGAATGTTGTGCTTTAAGCCAACTTTTTCACTCTCCTCCTTCACTTTCATCAAGAGGCTCTTTCATTTTTCTTCTTCACTTTCTGCCTTAAGGGTAGGGTCATCTGTGTATCTGTTGTTATTGATATTTCTGCCAGCAATCTTGATTTCAGCTTGTGCTTCTTCCAGCCCAGCATTTCTTATTATGTACTCTGCATATAAGTTAAACAAGCATGGTGACAATATACAGCCTTGACATACAACTTTTCCTATTTGGAACCAGTCTGTTGTTCCATGTCCTGTTCTAACTGTTGCTTCCTGACCTGCATACATGTTTTTTAAGAGATGTGTCAGATGGTCTTGTATTCCCATCTCTTTAAGAATTTCCCACAGTTAATTATGTCATTAATAACATTCTATTTTTTAAATAAAATATTTAATGCTAGTAATAATTTAGTTAGAGTAGTAAAGATATTGGGCTTCCCAGATAGCTCAGTGGTAAATAATCAGCCTGACAGTTCAGGAAATGCAGGAGACCCAGGTTCAATCTGTGGGTCAAGAAAATTCCCCTGGAGGAGGAAATTGCAATGTATTCCAGTATTCTTGCCTGGAGAATACCATGGGTGGAAAAGTCTAGAGGGATATAGTCCATAGGATCGCACATAGTCAGACATGACTGATCGCAACATAGCACAACTTGGCACAGTTTACGTATTATGGAGTGTTAATTTATATTTTTTTCTTCTTGTTTTCTGTCTGCACTCAATCCAATATTCTCACCCAAAAACAGACATTTAAATTTCGGTATGCATTCTTTTAGATCTTTTTTTGTTTTATTAATAATTACTGTTTTGTTAAAATATAAGAAACATGAAAGCATGCCCAGAACATATGTAAGCACACAATAGCCAGAAATTGCACTTTAACCATTAAATAGATTGCATCCCTGATGATTTGCTATGCTTATAGAAAACAGAAAGAAAGAGAAAGAAAAGAAGTCAAAGCAAGAAAGCTAAAAGAATTTAAAAAGGGAGTTAATTTATTTAAAACAGATGACATACTATAAATTATGCTTTATATAAAATTTTATTTTGGTTGAGTTTCAGAAAAAAGGAAAGCAAATTAAAGGTTTAATATGTTATTTGTATAAATACTTGTTCTAAAGACATTCTTATTCCTTAAGGTATCTCAAAATTTAAGGAAACATTGCAAAAATATTAAAAGTGTAGGGATTTCAATTTGAAATAACACATCCTACAAAGTCCTGGACATCTTTTCACACCCCAAACCTTCATTATTAAAGGACATAATATGTATATTTTCACTTAAATTTTCATTAGCAAAGATACTAAATTTATATTTATTTGGTTTGGATTTCCACAATTCTTTCCTTCATCTGTTACTTGACTGGCTCAATTGTTCAAGGTGATCTGTCCAAGGTGAGCTGCTCATTTATTTTCTTTTCCCAGAATGACTTAGTGATGGTCTTATTTCCTTTTTAAAAATTTTATTTTGTATAAAAAGTGAGTCATATATTTATGCCTCAATGACAAAGTACTTGGGTATATGGGTTATGAGTAGATTTAAGACCATATATTTGGATCTATTTGGGTATTGGGTATTTTACTTTTTATTACTTCAGAACTCCGTAGCTTTTGTGCATAATGATTTTATTATAGTTACAATATATTTTCTGCCACTGCACTTTTTTGTGGGTGAGTCTGAGACTTCTCTGAATTTCCTCATCATGCATAAACTTTCTGTCTTCTCTATAGGCCATGCAATACTTAGTTCTTCAGTTTCAATGACATCAGCTGATTATTTCCAGGGACAATTTTTTCTGCAACTATTGTTTTTGGAACATTGTGTATTCTATTATTTTGCCAATATATTTAAAACTTTATTTCTGGGTAAATTTCATCCATTTTGGATGAATGATTTTTGTGAATTCTATTGGATTTTCTACATCGCAGATGACAGTAATTCTGCTGGAACATCTATTGTGATTGATCTAATTGCTTTGATCTTGCATTTTTTCCTCTGTATTCACACAATTTTAATATGTCTTTCCTCCAGTGTGTCAATGATCCCATTTTCAATCTCATCTGCTCTGTTTTGTCCTATTTAGAATATATTTACTATTTCTGTGTGGTTGTAATTTTCTGTTTCAGTTTGTTTCCACAGCTCTCTCATCCCCATTTTCACCTTACTGTTGTAGTACCATCAAGTTTCTACACTTTTGTTAAACAAATGAATGTTTGCATTAAGTACTTAAAAGCTACTTACGAAACCTTTTATTTATTTTCCATTTGGTAATTTCATCTTGACTAAGACAGTAACTTGTCTTTTGAAAATTGTGTTCTTGAATTTATGCTTAATGTTTATGTCATTGTGAAACTTCTCCTTTTCATCTTGCTAACCTGATATTTTTCAATAGAATTTAACATAATCTTCTTTCTCCCTACTCCTTCACCTAAAATCTATTCCTCTTCCTCAACTCCCAAAATAATGATTGCTGAGTGAGAGGGGATGACTCAGTTTTCTGTAGATATTTTAATAGAACTGGTGCCTAATGTAGCATTATAATATCTCAAGTCCTTTACAATGATATTTTGAAACACTTCCACCTGAATTACACAGGGATCTTGCTAAATAATAAAAGGGTGCCCATGATTAAACGTTAGCTAAAAGTTCTCAAGTGATATCAGAGTCTCTGGTCTGATGATAAAACTTTGCATAGGAAAACTCTAAAAGGATTCAACACACAAAACAAAGGTAAAATCTAATTCCATGTGTTTCATATACTAATAATTCAATAAATTGATAATATATGTAATATATATTTTATTAATGATAATTCAAGGAATTTAATTATTTCCATAATTCACTTAAAATTACTGGAGTTCATGCTTTTATTATAAAATTTCAACCCCCTCTGGGACTTTCAAACAGTGCAAATCTCATCCATGGTCATTTTCATTCCCTGTTAACTAGAGAATGAAAAGAGAAAAATGTTCTCTGAGGCAGCTTCTCAACAATTTGGTGACATTTATGAGGATTTTCCTTGGAGTACAGAATGAGGTGGAGTGAAGGCTAACAGAGTTTTGCCAAGAAAATGCACTGGTCATAGCAAACACTTTCTTCCAAAAACACAAGAGAAGACTCTATATATGGACATCACCAGATGGCCAACACCGATCAGGTTGATTATATTCTTTGCAGTCAAAGATGGAGAAGCTCTATAGAGTCAGCAAAAACAAGACCAGGAACTGACTGTGGCTCAGATCATGAAGTCCTTATTGCCAAATTTAGACTTAAATTGAAGAAAGTAGGGAAAACCACTAGACTGTTCAGGTATGACTTAAATCAAATCCCTTATGACTATACAGTGGAAGTGAGAAATAGATTAGGGGACTAGGTCTGATAAACAGAGTGCCTGATGAACTATGGGTGGAGGTTCATGACATTTTAGAAGAGACAGGGATCAAGACCATCCCCCCAAAAAAAGTGATGTAAAAAACCGAAATGGCTGTCTGAGGAGGACTTACAAATAGCTGTGAAAAGACAAGTGAAAAGCAAAGGAGAGAAGGAAATATATAACCATTTGAATGCAGAGTTCCAAAGAATAGCATGGAGAGATAAGAAAGACTTGTTCAGTGATCAATGCAAAGAAATAGAGGAAAACTATAGAATGGGAAAGACTAGAGATCTCTTCAAGAAAAATTAGAGATGCCAAGGGAACATTTCATGCAAAGATCAGTTCAATAAAGGGCAGAAATGGTATGGACCTAATAGAAGCAGAAGATAATAAGAAGAGATAGCAAGAATGCACAGAATAACTACAAAAAAAGATCTTCATGGCCCAGATAATGACAATGGTGTAATCACTAACCTAAAGCCAGACATCCTGGGATACAAAGCCAAGGGGGCCTTAGGAAGCATCACTACAAACAAAGCTAGTGGAGGTGATGGAATTCCAGTTGAGCTATTTCAAATCCTCAAAGATGATGCTGGGAAAGTGCTGCACTCATCATGCCAGCAAATTTGGAAAACTCAACAGTGGTCACGGGATTGGAAAAGGTCATTTTTCACTCCAATCTCAAAGAAAGGAAATGTCAAAGAATACTCAAACTACTGCACAATCGCACTCATCTCACATGCTAGTAAAGTAATGCTCAAAATTCTCCAAGCCAGGTTTCAACAATACATGAACCATGAACTTCTAGATGTTCAAGCTGGTTTTAGAGAAGGCAGAAGAACCAGAGATCAAATTGCCAATATCCTCTGGATCATTGAAAAAACAAGACAGTTCCAGAAAATCATCTGTTTCTGCTTTATTGACTATGCCAAAGCCTTTGACTATGTGGACCACAATAAAGTGTGGAAAATACTTCAAGAGATGGGAATACCAGACCACCTGACCCATATTTTGAGAAATCTGTATGAAGGTCAGGAAACAACAGTTAGAGATGGACATGGAACAGCAGACTGGTTCCAAATAGGAAAAGGAGTGTGTCAAGGCTGTATATTGTCACCCTGCTTATTTAACTTATATTCAGAGTACATCATGAGAAATGCTGGGCTGGATGAAGCACAAGTTGACATCAAGATTGCCAGCAGAAATATCAATAAGCTCAGATATGCAGATGACACCACTCTTATGGCAGAAAGTGAAGGAGAACTAAAGAGCCTCTTGTTGAAAATGAAGGAGGAGTTAAAAAGTTGGCTTAAAGCACAGCATTCAGAAAACTAAGATCTTGGCATCCTGTCACATCACTTCATGGCAAATAGATGCGGATACAATGGAAGCAGTGGCTGACTTTATTTTGGGGGCTCCAAAATCACAGCCGATGGTGACTGCAGCCATGAAATTAAAAGACGTTTGCTCCTTGGAAGGAAAATTATGACAGTTATGACCAACTTAGACAGCATATTAAAAAGCAGAGGCATTAGTTTGCCAACAAATATCCATCTAGTCAAGGCTATGGTTTTTCCAGAAGTCATGTATAGATGTGAGAGTTGGACTATAAAGAAAGCTGAGTGTCAAATAATTGATGCTTTTGAATTGTGGTGTTGGAACAGACTCTTGACAGTCCTTTGGACTGCAAGGTGATCAAACCAGTCTATCCTAAAGGAGATCAGTCCTGATTGTTCATTGGAAGGACTGATGCTGAAGCTGAAACTCCAATATTTTAGCCACCTGATTCAAAGAGCTGATTCGTTGGAAAAGACCCTGATGTTGGGGAAGATTGAGGGCAGGAGGAGAAGGGAATGACAGAGGATAAGATGGTTGGAAGGCATCACCAACTCAATGGACATGAGTTTAGGTAAACTCCGGGAGTTGGTGATGGACAGGGAGGTCTGGCATTCTGCAGTTCATGGGGTCACAAAGAGTCAGACATTACTGAGCAGCTGCACTGAACTTAAATATCATATGTGATCTTGATTTCTGTCTTGTGAAATTTAACATGAAATTGTGACATTCTCAATTGATGTTTATCAAATTCTATATAATTTATTTAGTAACTTAGCTAACTTAAAAAAATATTAGAAGGCCAAATTTTAGTGAAGAAACTGTTCCAAATCCCCCATTAAATATCAAAATCATTTTATATGTCTTTTGAATGCATTTATTTGTTTTATAAACACATAGGTAACCATATAAATGATGTCATACCATGCATATAATTTTGTGTTTTTTATTGAAAATATATCTTCATGATCTTTCTAGAATAGTATATATATAAATAAATACACTTTAAAATTTTTAGTGTCTAAGTATTTTTCCATTTTAGGGAAAGCTATAAAAACTGCTATATTAAAGCTATGGAACTATAGTTACTCCTATTCCCTTGATAATCATTTAAGCTATTCAATTTTCAATGAATATAAAATTAATCATTTCACATTATACTTTTTAAAATATTCAATTACTTCAAAAATGTGTTTCTAGAAATAAAAGTCTTGGTCAATTATAAACACATTATAAGTCATATAGTCACTACTTGATTGCCTTACAGTAATGTTTTAGTTTATATTTTAACATAAATAAATGAATATCCATTTGTCATGCCTCAGTTGGCATTATCCATCATTTATGTTTTGTTGAAGCAATGGATGAATAAGTGATATTTTTAGATTGCTTTTTATTAATTTTAATAAGCTTCTGAAATGTTTTTATATTTTCATTTTCCATTTGCATTTTCATTTAAGAATTATGCACTCATCAATATTTTATTTGCAATTTTTCTTTTACCTATTGATTTTTAGGAGGTAATTTACATTTTAATATTAAACATGTACTTATTTTTTATGCATTGGATATGTTTTATCAGATACGTTTAATGATATACCAAAAATCGATGTAACAAAATAAAAAAAAACTCAATCTTAAGAATCAACTAAAATATAATTTTTGAAAGCATGTTGCTTCTTTCTCACATTATTGTCTACATAAGATCACACAATGAACATTTTTTTTTTATTAGTTGGAGGCTAATTACTTTACAATATTGTAGTGGTTTTTGTCATACATAGACATGAATCAGCCATGGATACACATGTATTCCCCATCCTGATCCCCCCTCCCACCCCCCTCTCTACCCGATCCCTCTGGGTCTTCCCAGTGCACCAGGTCTGAGCACTTGTCTCATGCATCATTTTTAAGGGGGAGATTGTTTCTATTTTCATGCTTTTTAATGTCTTGACGTGAAAGTGAAGACAGACCACAGGTAATGACCACAATGAGCATTTTACCTGACTACTGCTCTCAGTATATGCTATTGTGTGTTGAACACCATCAGTTGTTATACAGGGTGACAGGGACATCATTTCATAGTAGAATTCACATAGATGAGTTTACGGTTCTAGCTTTTTCCTTCATAAAGTATATAGATCTGGATAACTTACGAGATGCAGTATAGCATTGCATGTATGAAATGTCCTTATTTTGTGTTCCATAGTTTACTAAGCTTGGGCTGTCATCATAAAATATTAAAATTAAGTGGCTTAAATAACATACTTTAATTTTCTTAGCATTCTGAAAGCTAGAAGTACACAAAATGTACTCATTCTATTTCTGATGAAAGTTCTCATCCTTACCTGTAGATAGCCACCTTCCTGCTATGAGCCCACATAGCTTTTCCTCTGATTTATATTTGGAGAGAGAGTGAGCTCACTGGTATCTCTTCTTATAAGCACACGGATTCTACTCTTTCAGGGCCTCACCTTTGGGTCTTCAATGGAACTTAATTACTTCAAGGCCACCTGATGTAAAGAACTGACTCCCTAGAGAAGACCTTAATGCTAGGAAAGATTGAAGGCAGGAGGAGAAGGGGATGGCAGAGGCTGAGATAGTTAGATCTATCTCACCAACTCAATGGACATGAATTTGAGCAAACTCCAAGACATAGTGGAGGACAGAGGAGCTTGGCATGCTGCAGTCCATGGGGTCACAAAGAGTAAGATACGACTTAGGGACTGAACCATATAAACAACAATATTGAGGCCCCAGCTCCAGATACAACCACTCCTGTAATGTAGGTTTCAACATACGGATTTGGGGGAACACAAAATTCAGTCTATGATACAGAGCACCAGCAAATGTTCAAATGCAATCATATTTGTTTTAATTCTATGGAAAATGTCATGGATATTTTGACAAGGATTGCATTAAATCTGTAGATTGATTTGGGTAGTATGGACATTTGCAGAAGTGTGATAGACCTAGAGAGTATTATGCTTAGTGAAATGTCAGAGACAGATAAACACTGTGTGATGTCACCTGCATGTGGAATCTAAAAAAAATAATACAAATGAAGGTATATAGCAAAACATAAACAGATTAACAGAGAAAACAAACTTATGGTTACTAGTGGAGAGAGACAATGGGGAAGGGGGACCTTAAGGGTATGAAGAGATACAACTTATTTTGTATAAAATAGATAAACAACAAGAATATATTGTATAGCACAGGGAATTAGAGCTGTTACCTTATAAAAACTTTTAATGTAGCATAAACCATAAAACTACTGAATCACTATGCCTTACACCTGAAACTAATATAAATATAATATAAACTGTAAATCAAATATACTGTAATAAAAATGCAATAACATTTTAAGTATAAATTAGTGTTAGATGATACCTACAAGCAATGATCTCTGTTGCATGATCTAAGTCACTTCAATGAAAAGAATAGAAGTAGATGGAAAATTGTAGACAAAGAGTTTTTAATATTTCAGCTTCTCAGAAAAAAGTTTTAATATACAGAGAAGTTTGTAACAAAAGTTACAAAGAAAATTAGTTTGATTTGCATGTGTGTTCATTTACTGTATTGAGTTTTGACTGAAATGAAGGAACTTCACCCAAATTGAAAATATCATCCCTAAAAATAATTTTTAAGTAGATGTGTTGAGATTTGCAGAGTTTTCCTGAATATTAAGCATACTTTGCTTTATACAACTGAATGCTGAACAATGGTAATAGAGTCAGAACAGGAAAAAAACCTAGAGTTTCCTTGTTCTTTTTTTCTTTTCATGAATAAAAGGCATTCATAAGACTATTCTTCATGCTAGATTTTAAAATAACAACAAGATCAATCACACATAACCCGAAACAAAATTTTGAGAACAGACTACACAAGAGGAAATTTTTCATTTATAACCCTTATTTATCCATTCTACAATCCCTACTCCTTGGGAAGAAGGTGAAATGAGAAAAGCTGTTATGTTTTACTGAGGATAGAGGGGGAATGTATACAGAAATGTCAACGGATATATTTCAAAGCAAATTGGCACATTCAATTAAATTTGGTTTCCAGTGTAAATAAATGGAATGGAGTCATTCCTCTATGTGAAAGTATTCATCTATATTAATAATAAATTATGAAAAAAGATTATTCCTGAGAAGACATCAATTTATATTACTATTCAGTTGTGCTTCCCATTAGGAAAAAAAAATACATATTTAGTGACACGAACTTGGAAGTTAATCAGTTTTTACAGGGAAACCTAGAAGCCTCTGTAGATATGCCATATAAAATAATGGATTAAAATCCCCTAAAAATGACTTGCTAGTAAGCAATTTTTCTGGTCAGCTACCTGTGGCCTTTCAGTTTTAAACTTATCCTTTATACTCTTCTCTGAGATACTGGGACTGCAACTTTACAAACAATATGTCTCAGTCCACACACCCATTCTAGTCACAATAGGAGGCTCAGAAGGAAACAAAGGGTTAGGTGAATAGAAAAAGCCTGCTTCCTGTTTTATGTTTGTTTGTGTGTGTTGGGAGCTGGGGTGCACCCAAACCATGACAAGGTCATGGGACGAGAGAGGAACCTGCAGGCAGCTCATCCCCTCGAGGCTGTCCCGGGGGCCGGTATGTCCCTTTCTTCCTTCTGTCTTAGTGTTGTTGGGCTTTCTGTTAATTTTTGGAAATATAATATATAGTAATAAGGCCTCCCTGGAAAAGTCCAAGCCTTTTTGGAAATGCTCATGATTTCTCTGGCTCAGGACACGACCATAAACATCAAGTCATAAAAGAAAAGGCCGCAGGTATAGTTTGGCTGCTTGCTTAAAAGATTATAATGGTCTAGAATAGAAAAGAGTAGAGGCATTTAGATTCAGAAGTAGATATACTGCTTTAGTTCCTTGCTCCTTGGTTGAGAGGGTTTTCTCTATTGCTATTTCCTTGCTGCTATTTCTTCATTGTTTACCTTTCTTTAAACAACATGGGATATTATGGGTAATTTTATAAAATTATAAAATGGGATACATAGAATTTCAATAGAAGATTTATATTAATCAGCTTCGCTGCCACTATCTCACCATTAATAGAGGTGTTTTGCTGCTTTAGAAGTGTTTTTTCTGTTTAATAGTTAATCATTGTAAACTGAGATTTTGTGGTTTCAGGTAAAGAAAAATATCAGGGTTTTCTCATGGTACTATTCTCAGAAATGTCAAACATGTTACTGTGACCCTTCCCATGTATTGTGTTATTACCCTAAGAATTCATACTATATCTGGAATCTATGGAACATTGTTTTTGTTAGAGTGAAAATGTTGGGTCATTGAGGCAAGAAGACTATGTATGGGACATTTAAGAATAAACCCTGTAATCAGAAATGTTTTAGATGAATGCATAGGGGGAAAACATGGGAAAGAAAAATATTGATGGAAGCACAAACTAATATCTGATGTAATATGTGGTGGCTTAAGGGGGAGGTAACATTCATTCTATAAAAACTGAGTTATCCTAAAAATTAAAAAAAGCTACCTCTTCTACAAAACCTTCTGTGTGTGTGTTTGTCTTCTTTGCTGACACCATTCATCCCTGGAGTATTCCTGGTCCTGCCAGGACTGGACCTCAGCATGCTTGTTTTTCATTTATTTTCCCTTTCGTATTGGAATACAGTTCCTTTATAATGTTATGCTAGTTTCTGTTGCACAGTGAAGTGAATCATCTATACATATACATATACTTCCTCCCTCTTAGATTTCCCTCCCATCCCCACTTTCCGCCCTCTTAGGTCATCTCACAGCACAGAGCTGAGCTCTCTGTGCCCTGCAGCAGCTACCCACCAGCTACACAAGGTAGTGTATAGATGAACCCACTCCACTGTTCTTGCCTGGAGAATCCCAGGGACGGGGGAGCCTGGTGGGCTGCCGTCTATGGGGTCGCACAGAGTCAGACACGACTGAAGTGACTCAGCAGCAGTGGCGGCAGCAGTGTACAGATGGCAGCGCTATGCTCTCAATTCCTTCCACCCTCTCCTCTGCCTGCTGTGTCCACATGTTAGTTCTCTGCATCTGGGTCTCTAGTCCTGCACTTCCTGCTCCTTTAAGTCAACATCCTTCCAGAAGAGAGAATTGGCTGTGATCTCCAGCTTCCTTTGCCAGTCCCAGCATCAGCCTCATCACTCATCACTCATCACTGTGGGCATGAAGGTCAGCCAGGAGGATCTTCTCTTCAGAGATCCAAGGAACCACACCATGCATGGGCCCCACCTAGGACCCCTCGTTTCTGCTAAACCACCTCTTCCACATCTCTCTTTTCATTGCTTATTGTCTCTGGCTCAGCCCAGTTTCCCATTTGCTATCTAAATTCTTCAGTTTCTATAAGACCATTTTGCTCTATAAAATCCCTTTGTTTAAAATTTCCTAGCATCAATTTATCTTTTCCTGAATAAATCATGATGCAGTAACTTCAAAACAAAAGCTGAACTGATTCAGAAGCACAATTTCCAAGAGATAAATAGACCAACTTAGCTAGTTTAGCTAGATTTCTCAGTATTCCTGAGTATCCATTGATCTCAAGTAATTGACCCTCTCTTATGTATCATCCTGAGGTAAAGGCGAGATTAAGTGTCATATTATATGTGGAAATAAAGTCAACTCTTCTCTCCAATGCGTCATTATCAGTTACTGATTGACCTCACAGTTACAGCATGTACTAACTGCAAAACTTTGTTTTTCATTTAGAAATAGTACAGAAAGCTGCAAGTGTAGTATAAAACCTTTATGTAACATTCAGAATTGACAATTTTTAGTACAGAAAGGTGTCCATTGTCATCTGTTGGAAAACAATTTTCTGTTATGGTTCTGCTATCTTGTATTATCTTTTCAAGACTGCTTTACTAATGCTCATATGTCTACTTCAGTATTGATTCTGTTTATACTTAGAGTGGCCTAAGAAACAGAAAAGTAAAAGAGTTTCAGGAGACCAAAATATATGTTCTCTATATTTCACAGTATTAACTACATGTTTCAACATAATTGTTAATTTGCATACCTTCATTCTGATTTTTATCATCTGAGAAATTTAGTCTTTACTAGTTGATATAAAATACTTCTGCATACTGCTATTACATTTGCAATGCCTTTTTAAAATATATTTTTCTCTCCTCACTTATTTGTTCCAAAGACATTCCTTTAAGTTTGTGCATTCCTCAGCCCCTCCTTGTCCATTTTCTAGGTTTTCATCCTATGCTGTGATATCTGATGTCTGCTTTCATGCAAAGACGGTTATGGTGACAGTTATCTACAGAAAATTGACATTTCCTCCTTAAAATAATATATCTTCAGAAATTTAAAATCATATTACTTTTAAGAAAGAGCAGAAGTCACCCAAGTATATGAAATAAAATTGAGAAGTCAAAACCCCAACCTCGGCAAATTGGGTCAAGAACTCAATGAGTTCCTAAAATCAAAATGCCAAAACTAGAGAAAATGTAAATGTGTAGAAAAGAAAGATGAAAGTCTATTGATTTAAAAGTCAGAGATCAGGGGGGGAGGAGTCAAGATGGCGGAGGAATAGGACGGGGAGATCACTTTCTCTTCCACAAATTCATCGAAAGAACAACAGAAAGGTGAAGAAAGTTTACAAAACAACTTCTGATCGCTAGCAGAGGACATCAGGCGCCCAGAAAAGCAGCCCATTGTCTTCGAAGGGAGGTAGGACAAAAATATTAAAGATTAAAAAAAGGGACACAAGAGAACGAGGGACGGAGACCCGTCCCGGGAAGGGAGTCTCAATAGAGGAAGTTTCCAACCACCAGGAAACCCTCGCGCTGGCGGGTCTGAGGGAAGTTTTTCCTCCTAACTTGGAGGAGAAATTAAATAAGGCCCACAGATTACGTGCCTAAAATCAAATCCCAGCAGAAAAGTACCCCCAGACGCCCGCACCCGCCACCAGCAAGAGGGGGCGAACAGAGAGGAGGGGGCGGAGCGGAGAGGAGCCGGCGGCATTGCTTAGCGTAGGGACCGGCCAGAAGGCCCTGAGAACAGTCGGAGGGAGATTTTTTTAAACTGTGGGAGAGCGAGAGAAAAACTGACCGGCCGGAACACACCGCCGGTGGTTCGCAAAACAAAGGGACTGAGAAACTCCAGAGAAGAGCCGCCCCATCCCCACTGGAGGTAGGAGGCGGGGGGAGGGGCAAGGGGCAAACTCAGCCCCAGAGAAGCCACCCCCTCCCACCCGGCAAACGGGCCCCGGGTCCTGTCTGAAGACTTCCTGAGACCCGACCGGCGGCACCTGCTGGGGCCACGGAGGGAGGGGGGCGCGGCAAGCCTCTGGCTGCCCCGGCCGCTCGTCGCGGAGGGAAAAGGCGCAGCGCGCCCGTGGAGAGGGCACCAAGCCTCTGGCTGCCCGGGCCGCTCGTCGCGGAGGGAAAAGGCGCGGCGTGCCCGTGGAGAGGGCACCAAGCCTCTGGCTGCCCGGGCCGCTCGTCGCGGAGGGAAAAGGC
>CM035283.1:16212187-16406578 GCA_020226075.1 Hydropotes inermis | reverse complement strand
ACGCCTCACCCGGGGAGAACGCGCGCAAACCTCTGGCCGCCCGAGACGCTCGCAGCGGAGGGAAAAGGCGCGCAGCACCCGAGAAGAGGTTCCCAAAACTACAGGCTGCTTGGCCAGAACACAGCGAGAGCTCCCCACACAGCGACTTCTGCCTGCAGCGCCCCGCCCTCCCTGCAGCAGGACTGAATTCAAGAGATCACCTCCGCCCGCCTGTGTCAGGGCGGAAATTACACACCGAAGAGAGAGCAAACAAGCCAAATAAACAAAGGGAATCGCTTCAGAAAGGTCCGGTGCAGCAGGATAAAATCCCTGAAGGCAACACCATCTACACCGGAAGGGGCCTATAGATATCAAGAAGTGTAAGCTGGAAAAAGGAGCTATCTAATATTGAACTGAACCTACACTGTCTGCAACAGCTCCAGAGAAAATCCTAGATATATTTGCATTTTTTTTGTCTGTTTTTTGGTTGTTGTTCTTGTTAAATTAGAAAAAAAAAAAATTTTTTTTTCTTTTCGTTTATTTCTCAATTTTTTCTATTTTATGTTCTTTTAAACTTCCCTACTACTTCATTACTCCTCAACTTTCATTTTCATATATTTTTATGATTTTCCTCAATTAGGGAAAAAAATTTTGTTTTTCTTTTTTCTTTCTTTTTTTCTTCTTTTTTGTTTTGTTTTGTTTTTTGGTGTTGTTTCTCTTCTTTTTTTTCTCTTTTTTTTCCTTTTCTTTTCTCTTTTCTTTCTTTTTTTTCCTTTTTTTTTTGTTTTGTTTTGTTTTTTGGTGTTGTTTCTATTCTTTTTTTTCTCCTCTTCTTTTTTTTTTCTTTTTTCTTTCTTTTCTTTTGCTTGTTTTTCTCTCCCATTTCCTTTTAAAGTCCTCTAATACACCTCTATAATTCCTTAATCTTCACTTTCATCTCAATATAACCTTGCAAAAAAAAAAAGGGGGAAAAAAAAAGAAGAAGAACAGACAGCGAAGCCCTATTTTTAAACTGAACTCCATACATATTTCTAAATTTGGGGTTTTTGTTTTTGTTTTTAAATATTTTATTTCAAAAAGTCTAACCTCTATGCTAAATCTTTGAATCTTTGTCTATCAGTATGTAATATAAATATTGGACATTTAAGAATCCAATATTCAATTCCCACTTCTATTCAGGAGTGTGTTGATTACTCTCTTCCACTTTTGACTCTCTGTTTTCTACCTCAGAACAACTCTATTTCCTCCTTTCCCCTTCTCTTCCCAATCCAACTCGGTGAATCTTTGTGGGTGTCTGGGTTACAGAGAACACTTTGAGAACAGATAACTGTGTAGATCTGTCTCTTTACTCTTGAATCCCCCTTTCTCCTCACCTGCTCACCTCTATTTCCTTCCTCCCTCTCCTATTCTTCATGTAACCCTGTGAACCTCTTTGGTGGTCCCCCACGGTGGTAAATCTTTTCACCATTAACCCAGAAGTTTTATTACCAGTGCTGCATAGTTGGCGAAGTCTTGAGACTATTGGTAGAATAAAACTGAAATTCAGGGGCAGGAGAGTTAAGCCCCAAACCTGTGAAAACCATACAAGTCCTGACTACCCAGAACATTAAGGAATAAGAGTCCATCCAAAAGCCCCCATACCTACACCAAAACCAACCACCACCCAAGAGCCAAGAAGCTCCAGGACAAGACATACTACATAAATTCTATAGTAACGCAGGAACATAGACCTAAGTGTCAACATACAGGCTGCCCAAAGTCACACCTAACACATAGACCCATTGCAAAACTCATCACTGGGCACTCCATTCCACTCCAGATAGAAGAAATCCATTTCCATGCTCCAAAATATTGACACAAGCTTCCCAAACCAGGAAACCTTGACAAGCCAATCGTCCAACACCACCCACTGGGTAAAATCTTCACAATAAAAAGGAACCACAGACCAGCAGAATACAGAAAGCCCACCCCAGACACAGCAATCTAAACAAGATGAAAAGGCAAAGAAATACCCAACAAGTAAAGGAACATGAAAAATGCCCACCAAATCAAACAGGAGGAGATAGGGAATCTATCTGAAAAAGAATTTCGAATAATGATAATGAAAATGATCCAAAATCTTGAAAGCAAAATGGAGTTACAAATAAATAGCCTGAAGACAAAGATTGATAAGATGCAAGAAATGTTTAACAAGGGCGTAGAAGAAATAAAAAAGAGTCAATTAAAAATGAATAATGCAATAAATGAGATCAGAATCACTCTGGAGGGAACCATGAGTAGAATAACAGAGACAGAAGACAGGATAAGTGAGGTAGAAGATAAAATGGTGGAAATAAATGAAGCAGAGAGGAAAAAAGAAAAAAGAATCAAAATAAATGAGGACAACAATGTGAAACGCCCAACATTCAAATCATAGGAGTCCCAGAAGAAGAAGACAAAAAGAAAGGCCATCAGAAGTTATTCGAGGAGATAATAGCTGAAAACTTCCCTAAAATGGGGAAGGAAATAGTCACCCAAGTCCAAGAAACCCAGAAAGTTCCAAACAGGATATACCCAAGGCGAAATACCCCAAGACACATATTAATCAAATTAGCAAAGATCAAACACAAATAACAACTATTAAAAGCAGCAAGGGAGAAACAACAAATAACACATAAAGGGATTCGCATAAGGATAACAGCTGATCTATCAATAGAAACCCTTCAGGCCAGAAGGGAATGGCAGGACATACTTAGAGTAATGAAAGAGAATAACCTACAACCAAGACTACTGTACCCAGCAAGGATCACATTCAGATATGAAGGAGAATTCAGAAGCTTTACAGACAAGCAAAAGCTGAGAGAATACAGCACCACCAAACCAGCTCTTCAACAAATGCTAAAGGATCTTCTCTAGACAGGAATCACAGAGAGGTAGTGTAAACATGAACCCTCAAACAGCAAACTAAATGGCAACAGGACCATACCTATCACTAATTACCCTAAATGTAAATGGGTTGAATACCCCAACCAAAAGACAAAGACTGGCTGAATGGATACAAAAACAAGACCCCTATATATGCTGTCTACAAGAGACCCACTTCAAAACAAGGGACACATACAGACTAAAAGTGAAGGGCTGGAAAAAAATATTTCATGCAAACGGAGACCAAAAGAAAGCAGGAGTTGCAATACTCATATCAGATAAAATAGACTTTCAAATAAAGGCTTTGAAAAGAGACAAAGAAGGACACTACATAATGATAAAAAGATCAATTCAAGAAGAAGATATAACAATTATAAATATATATGCACCCAACATAGGAGCACCACAATATGTAAGGCAAATACTAACGAGGATGAAAGAGGAAATTAATAGTAACACAATAATAGTGGGAGACTTTAATACCCCACTCACAACTATGGATAGATCAACTAAACAGAAAATTAACAAGGAAACACAAACTTTAAAGGACACAATGGACCAGCTAGACCTTATGGACATCTATAGAATGTTTCACCCTAAAACAATCAACTTCACATTTTTCTCAAGCGCACACGGAACCTTCTCCAGAATAGATCACATCCTGGGCCATAAATCTAGTCTGGGTAAATTCAAAAAAATTGAACTCATTCCAGTCATCTTTTCTGACCACAGTGCAGTAAGATTAGACCTCAATAACAGGAAAAAAAACTATTAAAAATTCAAACATATGGAGGCTAAACAACACGCTTCTGAATAACCAACAAATCATAGAAGAAATCAAAAAAGAAATCAAAATATGCATAGAAACGAACGAAAATGAAAACACAACAACCCAAAACCTATGGGACACTGTAAAAGCAGTGTTAAGGGGAAGATTCATAGCACTACAGGCCTACCTCAAGAAACAAGAAAAAAGTCAAATAAATAACCTAACTCTACACCTAAAGCAACTAGAGAAGGAAGAAATGAAGAACCTCAGGGTTAGAAGAAGGAAAGAAATCTTAAAAATTAGGGCAGAAATAAATGCAAAAGAAACTAAAGAGACCATAGCAAAAATCAACAAAGCTAAAAGCTGGTTTTTTGAAAAAATAAACAAAATTGACAAACCATTAGCAAGACTCATTAAGAAACAAAGAGAGAAGAACCAAATTAACAAAATTAGAAATGAAAATGGAAAGATTACAACAGACAACACTGAAATACAAAGGATCATAAGAGACTACTACCAGCAGCTCTATGCCAATAAAATGGACAACTTGGAAGAAATGGACAAGTTCTTAAAGAAGTATAATTTTCCAAAACTGAACCAGGAAGAAATAGAAGATCTTAACAATCCCATCACAAGCAAGGAAATCCAAACTGTAGTCAGAAGTCTTCCAGCAAACAAAAGCCCAGGACTAGATGGCTTCACAGCGGAATTCTACCAAAAATTTAGAGAAGAGCTAACACTTATCTTACTCAAACTCTTCCAGAAAATAGCAGAAGAAGGTAAACTTCCAAACTCATTCTATGAGGCCACCATCACCTTAATTCCAAAACCAGACAAAGATGCCACAAAAAAAGAAAACTACAGGCCAATATCACTGATGAACATAGATGCAAAAATTCTTAACAAAATTCTAGCAAACAGAATCCAACAGCATATTAAAAAAATTATACACCATGACCAAGTGGGCTTTATCCCAGGAATGCAAGGATTCTTTAATATCCACAAATCAATCAGCATGATACACCACATTAACAAATTGAAAGATAAAAACCATATGATTATCTCAATAGATGCAGAAAAAGCCTTTGACAAAATTCAACATCCATTTATGATCAAAACTCTCCAGAAAACAGGAATAGAAGGAACATACCTCAACATAATAAAAGCTATATATGACAAACCCACAGCAAGCATTACCCTCAATGGCGAAAAATTGAAAGCATTTCCCCTAAAATCAGGAACAAGACAAGGGTGCCCACTCTCACCACTTCTATTCAACATAGTTTTGGAAGTGTTGGCCACAGCAATCAGGGCAGAAAAAGAAGTAAAAGGAATCCAGATAGGAAAAGAAGAAGTGAAACTCTCACTGTTTGCAGATGACATGATCCTCTACATAGAAAACCCTAAAGACTCTACCAGAAAATTACTGGAGCTAATCAATGAATATAGTAAAGTTGCAGGATATAAAATTAACACACAGAAATCTCTTGCATGCTTATACACTAACAATGAGAAAACAGAAAGAGAAATTAAGGAAACAATACCATTCACCATTGCAACAAAAAGAATAAAATACTTAGGAATATATCTACCTAAAGAAACAAAAGACTTATACATAGAAAACTACAAATCACTGATGAAAGAAATCAAAGAGGACACAAACAGATGGAGAAATATACCGTGTTCATGGATTGGAAGAATCAACATTGTCAAAATGGCCATACTACCCAAAGCAATCTACAGATTCAATGCAATCCCTATCAAGCTACCAACAGCATTTTTCACAGAACTAGAACAAATAATTTCACAATTTGTATGGAAATACAAAAAACCTCGAATAGCCAAAGTAATCTTGAGAAAGAAGAATGGAACTGGAGGAATCAATCTGTCTGACTTCAGACTATACTACAAAGCTACAGTCATCAAGACAGTATGGTATTGGCACAAAGACAGATATATAGATCAATGGATCAGAATAGAAAGCCCAGAGATAAATCCACGAGCATATGGTCACCTTATCTTCGACAAAGGAGGCAAGGAGATACAATGGAATAAAGATAGCCTCTTTAATAAGTGGTGCTGGGAAAATTGGTCAACCACTTGTAAAAGAATGAAACTAGAACACTTTCTAACACCATACACAAAAATAAATTCAAAATGGATTAAAGATCTAAATGTAAGACCAGAAAGTATAAAACTCCTAGAGGAGAACATAGTTAAAACACTCTCTGACATAAATCACAGCAGGATCCTCTATGACCCACATCCCAGAATATTAGAAACAAAAGCAAAAATAAACAAATGGGACCTAATGAAACTTAAAAGCTTTTGCACAGCAAAGGAAACTATAAGCAAGGTGAAAAGACAGCCCTCAGAATGGGAGAAAATAATAGCAAACGAAGCAACAGACAAGGGCTTAATCTCAAAAATATATAAGCAACTCCTCCAGCTCAACTCCAGAAAAATAAATGACCCAATCAAAAAATGGGCCAAAGAACTAAACAGACACTTCTCCAAGGAAGACATACAGATGGCTAAGAAACACATGAAAAGATGCTCAACATCACTCATTATCAGAGAAATGCAAATCAAAACCACAATGAGGTACCATTACACGCCAGTCAGGATGGCTGCTATCCAAAAGTCTACAAGCAATAAATGCTGGAGAGGGTGTGGAGAAAAGGGAACCTTCTTACACTGTTGGTGGGAATGCAAACTAGTACAGCCACTATGGAAAACAGTGTGGAGATTTCTTAAAAAACTGGAAATAGAACTGCCATATGACCCAGCAATCCCACTTCTGGGCATACACACCAAGGAAACCAGATCTGAAAGAGACACATGCACCCCAATGTTCATCGCAGCACTGTTTATCATAGCTAGGTCATGGAAGCAACCTAGATGCCCATCAGCAGACGAATGGATAAGGAAGCTGTGGTACATATACACCATGGAATATTACTCAGCCATTAAAAAGAATTCATTTGAAACAGTTCTAATGAGATGGACGAAACTGGAGCCCATTATACAGAGTGAAGTAAGCCAGAAAGATAAAAAACATTACAATATACTAACACATATATATGGAATTTAGAAAGATGTTAATGATAACCCTATATGCAGAACAGAAAAAAAAAAAAAGAAGACAGATTTATAGAACAGTCTTTTAGACTCTGTGGGAGAAGGCGAGGGTGGGATGTTTCAAGAGAACAGCATTGAAACATGTATATTATCTAGGGTGAAACAGATCACCAGCCCAGGTTGGATGCATGAGACAAGCGCTCGGGCCTGGTGCACTGGGAAGACCTAGAGGGAGCGGGTGGAGAGGGAGGTGGGAGGGGGGATTGGGATGGGGAACACATGTAAACCCTTGGCTGTTTCATTTCAATGTATGACAAAATCCACCACAAATAAAAGTCAGAGATCAGAAATGTTTTAAAATACATAAAAACAGGCATGTATAAATCTGTCTTTTTTTTTTTTTTTCTGTTCTGACTCTGTGGGAGAAGGCGAGGGTGGGATGGTTCAAGAGAACAGCATTGAAACATGTATATTATCTAGAGTGAAACAGATCACCAGCCCACGTTGGATGCATGAGACAAGCGCTCGGACCTGGTGCACTGGGAAGACCTAGAGGGAGCGGGTGGAGAGGGAGGTGGGAGGGGGGATCGGGATGGGGAACACATGTAAACCCATGGCTGTTTCATTTCAATGTATGACAAAATTCACTACAAATAAAAAAAATAGGCATGTATAAATTAATAATTAAGTTTATGTTTCATAGCATAGACATGAATAAAATAGTAAAAACCTGAGTTTACAAGAAATATTTTGAGATGCATTTATAGGAAGTATCATGTTCAAAGGGTCATAAGAAATGGCAAAAGATTTCACCAAAGCATTAAGAACTTTAAAACATTTTATCCATATACTCATAAAAATACTAGGAAATCTCTATTTTAAAATGGTAAATGAAAGTAGAAAATGTTTCCATTATAAATATCTTTAAAATATCACTATTAAAAATATTTTCAAGAATGAATTCTATATAGATTTTTGAGATATAAGTAAAAGGTTTTGTGTACCAGTAGAATCTTTGGAGATACCGGTAAAATCTTTGGTGATACCGAACATAGCAAAATCTTGGAAAGAGGCCAGTTGTGCTGACTTTACAATTTGCCAAGAGAGTTTTCTGAAAGCTTTTGTGTATATATATTTATCTTGATATTGCTAATCTCATATGAATTTGGCCATTTTCAGTAAGGTTAAAGGGTGCTGTAGCATTAGTTTGGGTGAAACAAATACTAAATGAAAAATGGTCTTTGACCTTCTCCTCCTAAATTTCCTCAAATAATGTGCTGTGCTGTAAGCCATTCTTATTAATGTTTGCAGATGCTGGTAGCGCTCCTGATATTGACCTTAAGAAATGATTGAAAAATAAAGCAAAATAAATCTTCCTCCTGGAAATCCTAAGCACTCTGCTATTTTCAAGTGACCTTATTTGATGCCTGATTTTCTCACCTTGCCTATGACCAAAAGTCATGGCCTTCTACTCTTCACAAAGCAGATCATTTATTTTCTTAGCAGGAGATCTCCCTTGCCATTAATGATTCATATAGGTCATGTTTACAAGTGGCAAATGTTTCTAAGTTTACGGTATCCTAAAGCAGCAACTTCAATTTTATACTAAAAAAGTTTTAGAACTTTTTAAGACTATCAAGAGTGATAATCTAAGTTCTACTGTTCTATTGTTTTCTTATTTACTGTGTGACAAAGAAATGAAAAGAAGAGGGCATAAAGAAAAGAACTAGGATCCTGGAAACAGTGACCTGAGTCAAGCATTCATGAAGGTATCACAGAAAACCAAGGAATTTTTTTTTTTTTTTTTAATGCATCCACCACCTCACACATTTAACTCTTGTTTTGTCTGTTTCAGTTTGTTTTTTGTTTTTGTTTTGTATTGGCGAGAACACTGAGGTTCTACATTGAGTAAATTTCAGTTGTACAATACAATGTTATCAACTATAGTCACCACGTAATAAATGAGATTCACAGACTGTATTGATCTTATAACTGAAAGTCTGTATCCGCTCTAATCTCTCAGTTTCCATTCTCCACCCCCCCCCCCCCCCAGCAATCCCTTGACAACCACTTTTCTACTCCAAGGAATTCAAAACAAATTTTGGGTCCCACACACATAATATGTGATACCGTGCAGAATTTGTCTTTTCCTCTGACTTATTTCACTGACTAATACCCTGCAGGTTCATTCCTGTGGTCATAAAGAACAGGATTTCTTTCTTCTTAAGGTTGAACAATTTTTCACTGTATATATACACCACATTTTCTTGAGCCATTCATCCATTGGTGGACACTTGGTTTGTTTCCATACCTTGGTTATTGTGAATGAATGCTTCAAAGAACTTAGAAATGCAGATATCTATGTCATATAATGTCACTTTATTTCTTTTGGATATAAACAAGAAGTGGGCTGATTGGGTCAAACGGTAGTTCTAATTTAATTTCTTGACAAACCTCCATACTAGTCTCCATGTGGCTGTACCTGTTCATGTTCCCACCAACATTGTACCCACTCGTCAGCATTTTTAACCTCTTGTCTTTTTTATGGTAAGAGTTCTAACAAGTATGAGATGATGTCTCACTGTGATTTCTATTTACATCTCTCTGATATTTAGTAATGCTGAGTACTCTCCTGTAGCTGTTGTCCTTCTTGGAAGAATATGAATTGAGTTCCTCTTCTTTTTTTAAATCAAGTTAGGTAATTTGGAAAGCTCTTCTATTAAATTGTAACAGTGTATCATCCTTTATATACTTCAGATATTAGCTCTTATCAGACATTAGGAATGATATTTTTCCATTCGTCTCCCTTTTAATTTTGTTGGTTTCCATTGCTGAACAGAAGTTTGTTTTTGTTGTTCTTATAGTCCTACTTATTTATTTACTTACTTATTTATTTATTTTTGCTTTTGTTAGCTTTGCTTCTGGTGTCAAATGCAAAAACAACAACAAAAAATATAACTTGGAACACCAGCGTGTAGAAGTTCCTTCCAGGTCGATACTACTGACTTAGAACTGGTTTTAGGGGATGGCAGGCGAGAGGTACACTGGTTTCCCTGCTCTCTGAGAAAGATTGCAGCCAGTCCTTAGATGTGTGCTGGATTAGAAGCCTGACTCTCAGGCGCTAGTTTTCTTTTCTCTCCACTGTATTTATTTAATTTTATTTATTTATTTTATATTGGACTATAATTAATTTAGGGCTTCCTTGGTGGCTCAGATGGTAAAGAATCTGCCTGCAAAGCAGGAGACTCACGTTTGATCCCTGGGTCAGGAAGATCCCCTGGAATATGAAATGGCTCCAGTATTCCTTCATGGAGAATTCCTAGGATAAGGAGCCTAGAGGGCTCCAGTCCATGGGGTTGCAAAGAGTCAGACAGGACTGAGCAACTAACACACACATAGTTGACTTACAACATTGTGTTAATGTTAGGTATACAGCAAAGTAATTCAATATATATATATATATAATTGAGTATAGTTCCCTATGCTATACAGTAGGTCCTTATAGTTATCTATTCTGAATATCATAGTGCTTAATGGCTCAGCCATATCTGACTCTTTTGTGATCCCATGGACTGTAACTCACCAGGCTTCTGCCCATGAAATTTTCCAGATAAGGATGCTGGAGTGGGGTGCCATTTAATGCCCCAGGGGATCTTCTGCTCCTGTGTCTCCTGCCTCTGTCAAAACCACCATCTATAAATGTCTTGTTTCAAGCATTTTTTTTTTAATAACCAATGATAGTATTCTGCACATTTTCTGGCTGTATAACTTGATTTAGACAATTCTGTGGAAAAACCCTCATGAGATCCATTGACTTTGTTGGGTACTCCATCATAGAGAAGTGGTGACTTTTATGGTATGTAGGAATATGAGAGTTATATCTCAAAAATTAGAGATAACACCTTATAAGACTGATGTCATCCAAGATGCAATATATACTCCCATCTAATAATAAATATGATATGCTTTGTCAAATAGCCACAGTATTTATACCTGGGAATTAATAACAAAAAGCTAATTTTGAAAGATGTATTTTTTTAGTTCTGAACAAAGGTAGTATTGCATATTTTAAGAAAATATCTAATAAATTTCAATTATATCAGTAAACATATGCATGCAATTTGCTGTTATTGTTTAATCACTAAGTCATGTCCAACTCTTTTGTGACCCCATGTACTGTAATCCATCAGGCTCCTCTGTTCATAGGATTTCCCAGGCAAGAATACTGGAATGGGTTGACATTTACTTTTCCAGGGGACCTTCCTGGCCCAGGGATCAAGCCCATGTCTCCTATATTGCAGGCAGATTCTTTACCACTGAATCACCTAAGAAGCTCAACATGTATCTTTAATGGTCTAAAATTCATGTAGGATCTGCTTGAGCACTTGTAGATATTAAATTTTAAAAAGTATTTATTTTAAGGTAATATTTCTATTTTACTGATTTTTAAAACTAACCTGTTGAATGAGAAATCTGAGACAAAAAAGGAGAAATCTATGAAGAAAAATAAAATAAACCTTTTTTTTAAATTTCAGTTTTATCTCACTCATTATGCTTTATCTGAGAGAATCTTTATCATTTAATAATATGTTATCAGTGTATATGACACTTTTGAAAGTGTTTCATGTTCTTAAAATATTTCAATAAATAAATGTAACCATTTTATCAAGACTACTTATGCATTTATACTATTATTAATATTTTCATGTTTTCTATAACTATGTACTTGACCACTTTAAAATTATTTGAGATACATCAGCTAGTTATTAATGCAACAATAAGACATTCCAAGGAGAACACCAGATATATTTTTACTTCCTGAGCTGATTTTGTTATTGCTATCCTACAAATATTTTAGTTTAGATATTTAGTTTAGGAAGTTATAATTTATATTCTTATATACAATGTGTATTTCAAATGAGGAGACAACTTCAACCACAGAGTAACCAGGTGAGAATATATCAGCTAATCATTATATTACCATATATTTTATTTTGTAAACAATATTGCTTCTGTCATAATCCATTTACTCAAATTCTTACTTTTGAGGGTGTCATGGATATTTTGTTGTTGGCCAGATTGTCACAGGTACAAGACCTTTTGTCTCAGATTATTAATCAAAGAGCCATTTTTTGCTTTCAGAAAACTATTTGTATAGACCTCAAAATCAAAAGGCTAAATGAGATATCCTCTAAATAGCACTGAAATGTTTTCCAAGTACATATATCCTGACCAGTAAACACGAGTGAAAAACAATCTGACATGTTAACTATTGCTGCTAGCAAATCAGTAGGGAACTAAATCACAGAGGGAGAAACTTACAAGGATGTGAGCTGATATTTGAGTGCTAGATAAGCCTAATTTTTGACTGTAATTGAGCAGCTGCCAAAAGCTTTATAATTCACTTATTTGAGAATAACTAGCTCAGCTCTCTAGTCTCTGAGTATCCTCAAGTATTAAATCTCTGTATTAGATCATCTGAAGGAAAAGCACCTGCACAAACAATCTCATTTTCCAAAAGAAATGTCTTCGTTAGATTTCAATTTAACTTTCTTCTCTCTAGCCATTATTGAAGCCATAAAGAGTCATACATTTTTTAACAGTATATCTGTGTCAATTTAAGAACTAAATTTGAGGGTAATATTGATTATGTTACTCAGTAGCTGTTACATGAAACCCAAATCTCAATATTCTCTGAGTTAACTTTCAGGGTGAAATTTATGTTTTCAGATTGATTCTGTGCTTTATTTTGTCAGATCATGAATATAGCTATATTGTCAGATCATAATATAACTATATTGTTTATAGCTATATGAGGTTCCATGAAGTGTATCCAAAACATATTCTCATGTATCCTCACTAAAACCTAATGAGGTAGAAAGGTCAGACATCATTGTCCCAAAACAAAATACAAGTAAATAAAAAACCCAGACACAGAGTTAATTTGACTTTCCCTGACTGAATTGGAACTAAATTTCAAACACTTTATTGTGCTTTATTTCTACTTTCAGGTTTATTTTATATCTCTTTGCAACTTTGAGGAAAAGTAAAGAAATTTTACTATCCAAAAGTAAAAAATTAACTTATTTACAGCAGTTATATTTCTTCTACATGCTATTTATATGTTCCATTAGTACCATCAACCATTACCTTTTAAATTAAATGATTAGATATTCAATGAGTTTATAAACATATTGGACTCAGATATCCATTTTTCTGATGAAAGAGATATAAATATTAAAAAGTGTATCAAAAGTACAAATATATGCATGATAGCTTAATTTTTCCAAAGCTTCTCTTGCATACATGCCAGCTGTAATCATTTATAAAATCCCTTTGGTTCCATTTCAATTTATAAATGGAAAAATACAGATGAAGCATATCTGTATGAAGAAAATTCTCGTAACTGAGGTAGAAAAAGTGGACAAAACATGTTTTCTGTGATGCATAACCAGGCTTTCCACACTCTCTTGAAGTTAAATATCACCTTAAATGTTTGTGGTTCATTCAATATATCATTATATTCCACCTGGAGGATTAATCTTAGGGTTCATGGAAGATGATAATTTACAAGGTCCTCAGTGATTGCAAAGTCCTAATTAGTTCTTCAATGATTCTTATTGTCTCAGATATTTGCAAATTATGTTCTCAAGTTATGGTAAGCAAAGGGATGGTCCCCCCAACTTTGCAAGTGCCTAACTATATTTCACTTGTCTGACTTTTAAGGATACTTTCCAAATAAATGAGTGTACAAAGCAAAAGCAAGCAAAACCCTGAACTTATATACAGCTATATGAATTATTAAAATCTTAAACCTTACAATAGTCAGCAAGAAATGCAAGAGCCCATCAGTAACTAAAAGTTCTCTCTTTTATTTTGCCTCAATAATAGAAGCTCAATTTAACATTGGTATATAGATTAGAGCTAGATAAACAGATAGATACATAGATGAATGAATAGAAAATCCTTTTTTTCTCCACACTTTTCTCAGGAACAAAAATCCTTCTAAACATATTTTCATATTCTTCCTCATGTGGTGGTAAACATACTTGATCCTTCCACATCCCACCTCCTTAAATATTTACTTCAAGTACATTTCTTTTTTTATAATACCTTTAACTGTAAAGACATCCTATTGCCATAGCAACCCAAAGTAAAGTATTTTCAGTACAGGTTTTACCTCATACTTAGTCCTACTTGATCTTATCCTTACCATAATTTGAAAACATTTATTGATGTAGTTGGACTTCCCTTATGGCCCAATTTGTAAAGAATCTGCCTGTAATGCAGGAGACCAGGGTTTGGTCCCTGGGTTGGGAAGATCCCCTTGAGAAGGGAAAGGCTACCCACTCCAGTATTCTGGAGGATTCCATGGACTGTATAGTTCATGGGGTCTCAAGAGTCAGGCATAATTGAGTGACTTTCACTTCACTTCACTTCATTGATGTAATTATTCTTGGGGGAGGGTTGAGACAAAGTAAGACTATTTTTTCCTCCTTTAAATGCTTTTTTTCCTTCTCATAATGGACTTTTATTTTTGGAAAGTTTTACCTGAATTTACAGATTTAATTTTATTTTTATTTTTAATTCTCAAACTTACTTTTTCCCTTATTTCTCATCTAAAAAATACTTTGCATTCCAAATGCAAAGGTACAAACTGTGAAACATTGTAAGAATTAAGAGCTGAGGGGGGCCCAGTGGAATGGAAAATTGTGGCTAGGCCTTACTCAAACAACCTTTGCTTTGCTGTACTAGCCTGGTTAGGCTTCCCTGATGGTTCAGTAGGTAAAGAATTTGCCTGCAGTGCCGACACAGGAGACAAGGGTTCAATCCCTGGGTCAGGAAGATCCGTTGGAGGAGGGTAAGCAACCCACTCCAGGATTCTTGCCTGGAGAATCCCATGGACAGAGGATCCTGGCAGGTTACAGTCCATAGGGTGGCAAAGAGTCAGACATGACTGAAGTGACTTAGCACACACACCCTGCTCCTCAGCGGCACAGTAACCATGGAAACAGCAGCCTCAAAACCAGAGTACCTGTGTGAACAAGGATGGCAGCCACTGGAGAAAGTAGAACAGGTTTGAGTTCTGCTGAACTCTCATCCCCAAGGATTGTCAACATTTGACCTGTGAGGCTGTAGTTTGGAATAACCTCATCCACAAAGTTTGTCTTCATTTGACTTCACTAAGAGTTTTTCAGTGGAAAAAGTCCTATTCCCAAGTCAGTAGTTGAAAACAGTGAGAAACAGTTATACAGCATCATGATGTGAGAGTTGTTGATTTCCAAACATGTGGCTTAGAGATAAGAGTTAAAATAAGAATGTAGTGAGTGAGAGGCATGGGGGGACATGAAAAACTGTGACATCATGGCAATGGAGCAGGCTAGGCACATATATGGACTTCCCTTGTGTCTCAGATGGTAAAGAGTTTGCCTACAATGTGGGAGACCTGAGTTCAATCCCTGGGTCAAGAAGATCTCCTGGAGAAGGGAATGGCAACCCACTCCAGTATTCTTGCTTGGAAAATCCCATGGACAGAGGAGCCTCGTAGGCTACAGTCCATAGAGTCAGATACGACTGAGTGACTTCACTTTCTTTCTTTTCAGGCACATATATGGTCAAGAAAAACACCACAAAATTCTATGGCTGGGCTTTAGATGCTTTTTGAACAGAAAGGCTAAGAAACATTTATAAACTAGAGTAGTAGGACGTGACCCAATAGATATAGAGAGCACATATGAAAATGCTGGGTTCAAGACATTTAAGGAAACTTCTGTTCAGTCAATTAAGTTAAACATAAACCTCATTAGTCCCAAATGTCAAAAATATAAATTTTTCAGAATTTGTTCAAGAAAGTCACTAAAAATTAAATGGTAAATCTTGTTGATGGATTTACTATCTACAAAATTGTAGTTTTCCTGATAATTAAGCACAAAGGAAGGAAGAGGGAAAGGATCTCTACTGCAGTGAAATGTTTTACTTTACTTATCTTGTATACTAAAGTTATTGTTTTTCAAATTTGAACTAAATTGTTTTATATTAAGATGTTAATTAAAACCCTAGGCTAATCTATAATAAATTATTGAAAAATATAAAAAATAAAAATAATAAACTTTCTATAAAAATCATTTGTTTAGCCCAAAAGAAGTCACAATGGAAGAACAGAAAAATAAGTGAGTAAATAAATAAATAGGCACATAGAAAACAAATAGCAACTGACTTCTTATGAAACCTTTAGATGATGATGCTTCCCTTCTCTTTCATCTTCTGGTACCACCAGGTGATCCTTGGCTTAAATTAACATAACTCCTTATTTTGGCTCCATTTTAAAATAACCATCTTCCCTCTACGCCTGTGAGTTTGTGTCTTCACATAGATTTTTCCCTGTTTTCATTTTCTGTTCTTATAATGATAATTGTTTTAGTGGACTAGACTAGAGTTCACCCTAGAATATGACCTTTTAACTTGATTATGTCGGCAAAGCTCTATCTCTAAATAAAATCACATTTTTACCTGTGATATATGGATTTCAGTGTCAACCTTTTTTTTTTTTTTTTTTGAGGGCACAATCAAGCCCCCAGCAATTACCAAAATAATCTTGGAGAAACTATAAATAAAAAACATGGTTGTTGATCTCATACTTCTAGATTTCAGTTATTACTGCAAACCTAGAGTAATAAAAATATTTTGATACAGGCACATATATACACATATAAATAAGCATATTGAAAAATCTCAAACTAAAACTTTATATTCATGGCTAATTACTTTTTGTTGAGGATGCCAGGAGGAATATATTGGAGAGTTATACCGGGTTGATGCAGGGTGTTGCAGCAACCTGACCTAGATCCTCCACACACCACCAGGATAGGAAGAAAGCAAAGGTTGCTACAACATTCTGCAATCTGCTTCCCCATCTCAGTGAGCATCAGTTAGGTCATGTAAATTCAAGGATAAAATGAACAAAAATTAAAGATAGTGATCACAACATATTTAACCTCAAGTATGTGACTCTTTGTGGCCTATAGAACTATAACTATTCACACATCTATGAAACCAGCCCTTAACCTTTACACTGTGAAATTAGGAATATGTTCAGTTCAGTCACTCATTCAGGTCCAACTCTTTGCGACCCCATGGACTGCAGCATGCCAGGCCTCCCTGTCCATGACCAGCTCCTGGAGCTTGCTCAAACTCATGTCCATTGAGTTGGTGATGCCATCCAACCATATCATCCTCTGTCAGCCCCTACTCTTCCTGCCTTCAATCTTTCCCAGCATCTTGGTCTTTTCCAGTGAGTCAGTTCTTCACATCAGGAGGCCAAACTATTGGAATTTCAGCTTCAGCATCAGTCCTTCCAATGAATACTCAGGACTGATTTTCCTTAAGATTGACTGGTTGGATCTCCTTGCTGTCCAAGGGGCTCTCAAGAGTCTTCTCCAACACCACAGTTCAAAAGCATCAATTCTTCAGCACTCAACTTCCTTTATAGTCCAACTCTCACATCCATACATGATTACTGGAAAAACCATAGCTTTGGCTAGACAGACTTTTGTTGTTATGTTAGAAGAAACTAACCATCCAGGGCAATTTGTTCAGGAGACAAAGAGAATATTGAAAGAAATGACACACATGCCTGGAAATAGGTTTTGAGAATGTCACCACCTGCAACAGTTTAGAATTGTGCAGTTTGGAATTGCATTGGAACCAATGCTAAATTCAGTGAATGTACTTTTTTGAGGGTATATGTAAGTGCCCAGTTGTTGGCCCATATGAGAACTAGAACAAATAAAATGGGATCCATAATATCTAATGCAAAATTCTTCATTAGAAAACAGTAAAAGTCAAACATTTATTAATAATTCAAACTAAATTGTCAGACATTTAAAAACCCGCGTGTGTGTGTGTGTGTGCGCGCGTGCATGCACTATGTTGCTTCAGTCCTGTCTCTTTGCAACCTTATAGATTGTAGCCCACTAGGCAGCTTCTCTGTCCATGGGATTCTCCAGACAGGAATACTGGAGTGAGTTGCCAATGCACGCCTCCAGGGAATCTCCTGATCCAGGAATCAAACCGCCATCTCTTAAGTCTCCTGCATTGGTACATGGATTCTTTACCACTACTGCCACCTGGGAAGCCCCCAAACCCCAACAGTTTTTTACAAACATGTAATGTTGACTATAAGTTTGCTATTATTATCAGTCCAAATAACATTACAAAGTTATTTTCATTAAGCTTGAAAGTATTGTGCAATTTAATATATTTATAGTAGTAAGTATGTATATATATACATCTGCACATATACATCTGTAC
Source organism: Hydropotes inermis (assembly GCA_020226075.1). NCBI lineage: Eukaryota > Metazoa > Chordata > Mammalia > Artiodactyla > Cervidae > Hydropotes > Hydropotes inermis. The sequence continues at coordinate 16,388,535 of CM035283.1, read as the reverse complement.
ATAACATGCTATCTACAAAAGGAAGCTTCAGCTTCCCAGATGGTGCTGGTGGTAAAGAATTCACTTGACAATACAGAGGCAAAAGAGATGCAGGCTCGATCCCTAGGTCAAGAAGATCCCCTGGAGGAGGGCATCATGATCTACTCCAGTATTCTTGCCTGGAAAATCCCATGGACAGAGAAGCCTTGTGAGCCACAGTTCATAGGGTCACAAAGAGTCAGACATGACTGAAGTTCCTTGACATGCATGCAGACTAAGTTCATATGTGGTAAGTAAAATCTAGATAAAAGATAGAAAAAAAGGTTTATAAACCTTATAACACACACACACACTCTTTTAATTATACATGTTTCAAAATTCACATACATGTCTTGATGTATGTTTCTGTAAATACTTAGGAAAGTGAATACAAATTTCAGCTCCTACTAATTTCCATAGCTAGATAATTTGATCTGCTCATGAGAGGGCATTTACTACTTTAAATACAAGTATTCTAATTAGATGCCAATAACTATTCATTTAGAAAGTGAAATACAAACCCTTAAGACACTGGTTGGAGAAGGAAATGGCAACCCACTCCAGTGTTCTTGCCTGGAGAATCCCAGGGATGATGGAGCCTGGTGGGCTGCCCTCTGTGGGGTCGCACAAGAGTCAGACATGATTGAGTGACTTCACTTTCACTCATTGAAGAAGGAAATGGCAATCTACTCCAATGTTCTTGCCTGGAGAATCCCAGGGGTGAAGGACCCTGGTAGGCTGCCATCTATGGGGTCACACAGAGTGGACACAACTGAAGCGACTGAGCAGAGCATAGCAGAGCAAGACACTGGTGCTTTCATGAGAGATTGCCTTACAGAAAGAAATATAATCTGGAGAAAGTAGATAGTATTCAACTTTCATCTACCTTTAAAGTAATTTTTTGTTTGGTGATAGGCAATGTTCTTGAGATGCCAAAGGCATTTTCATTCTGTGAATATTTGAACTTCTTCATACAGATATTTCTGAAGAAAAGCACATTAATGGACTATAACACTTGTATCACATGGAATAACTTCAAGTGGCAATGAAAGCAGAAAATAAAGGGATTTGCTAAACTCAATGATGGGATTTTGTGGTATAAGTTGTAAAATAGCATCTATATTTTGAAAGATATTAAATGTATACAGTATGCTATTACCATCTGTCCCAAGTGACCTCCATCTGCCCAGTTGAATCATTAACATGCTCTATAATCTCCAAGTGTTAGTGTTTTCCCAATACATGGCTGACATTTTGGAAGGAATTCTAACCTCTCAGTGTACTGCTTTGAAGTTGGATTTATCAAGAAAGTAAAACCAAAACAATGACACTTTATTTCTTAGAATTGATTATCAAAATCATATAATCTAGCTACATGGCAATTTCATTCCCAGAAATTGCTTTAAAAGTTAGTAATAGATTATATAAATGACTGAGTATATGCATGGGCCATTGAAAGACCCAACATTGTTTATAAAATATTGAGAATATCTCTATTCCTTATTTTTTCCTGCTTTAAAATAATATAATGTTAAGGCAGACTAATTATGAGACTCAGAAATATATCTTAAAGAGAAATTAAGGGCACATAATATGAAAATGCATTGTGACTTAAATACACCTGCTGTCAACATGATTGTGCATTCCTTTACAGGATGTTTTTCTATGTTTATTCATTCATATTTTCACATAATTAGCAAATGAAAAAAATAAAATTTTAAAGCATTAGCAAAATATTGTCAAGATAACATATTAAAAACTATTGAAAATGAAATGAGATCAATGTATTGTGTGATGAACTTTACCGCTACTTGGGATAAATTTCAGAAAATTTCCATTACTTGTGTTTTACTCTGTACAAACAAAATGTGGGAAGGCAAGCATTTATGAGTAATTAAAAGATGGATGCTCCTTGGATGAAAAGCTATGGCCAACCTAGACAACATATTAAAAAGCAGAGACATTACTTTGCCAACAAAGGTCCGTCTAGTGACTGCAGCCAGGAAATTAAAAGATGCTTGCTCCTTGGAAGAAAAGTTATGACCAACCCAGACAGCAGATTAAAAAGCAGAGACATCACTTTACTGACAAAGGTTCATCTAGTCAAAGCTAAGGATTTCCCAGTAGTCATGTGTGGGCCATAAGAGTTGGACCATAAGGAAGACCGAACACTGAAGAATTGATGCTTTTGAACTGCGGTGATGGAGAAGACTCTTGAGGGTCCTTTGGACAGCAAGGAGATCCAACCAGTCCATCCTAGAGAAAATCAGTCCTGGATATTCATTGGAAGGACTGATACAGAAGCTGAAACTCCAATACTTTGGCCACCTGATGTGAAGAACTGACACATTGGAAAAGACTCTGATGCTGGGAAAGATTGAAACAGAAGGAGACTTGAGAGACATGGATTCGATCCCTGAGTTGGGAAGATCACCTGGAGAAGAGAATAGCAACTCACTTCAATCTTCTTGCCTGGAGGATTCCATGGACAAAGGAGCCTGGTGGGCTACAGGCCATGGGGTTGCAAATAGACATGACTGAGTGAACACACACCATCACACACACACATGCAGAACTATTTATGATTGACCAGGTATACACATACCATATTATGGTATGATTATACTTCATTTTGTGATTTTATTAAGAAACTATATAATTAATCCTTTCCACCTGTAGCTGTAGTTGGAAAACATAAATTATGTATATAATTTGCATGTATATTGTTTCATATATGGCTATGACTACAGCTATGTATATAACTATACCTAAGCATACCTTTATGCTTCTACAATACTATTTTATTGTTGGGGGAAGTCACCAAGATGACCTGATTATAAGTTTGACCTTCAGCTGGACCATGACAATTAGAGGTTTCTCATCTTCTCCCTTGCTTATATTGTGCCTTCTGCTCCTACTGCTTGCCTTTTACACTCTCAGAGGTGCTCTGAAGACAGATCTGAAAAAAGAAATTTGACATTTCTATCTGACTAGGCACCCATGACTGAACCAGTGATACTTCTGAAAAAACACCAACATTCTGTCTGGTGGGTGTGGAAATCTACTCATCCTTTGGCCACCCTAAACAAACCTCATATGGAATTTCTCTTGCTTATTAAAACTGCCACCTACCAGTCCGGAGTGGCTTGTCACTTTCCTTGGTCACTTTCTGCCCTCTCAGTATGGGGGTCTGCTTCATGTTTCACCCAAGAGCTCTTGAGGAGGTTTGAAAATCAAGAATTATTAATCCATACATTTATCCATACCTTTATTAATCCATAATTCTCAAATATTGTAATTCAAATTTACTTTGGTTTTATTACAGGTGTACAAATTTTTGCACATAAAATCAGGGTTGAATATCTCTCAATGGTCTCAGGTACCCATCTTTGTTTTTGGTTTTCCATGATACATTTACATGCCTTTTCATACTGGATACAGTATGAATGAAGCTCAAACTGGTATAAAGTTTGCCCTGAGAAATATCAATAACCTCAGAAATGCAGATGATGCTGCCCTAAAGACAGAAAGCAAAGCTTATTTAAGGAGCCTCTTGATGAAGGTGAAAGAGGAGAGTGAAAACTAGCTTAAAACTCAATATTCAAGAAACAAAGATCATGGCATCCAGTACTATCAGTTCAGTTCGGTGCAGTTGCTCAGTCATGTCCAACTCTTTGTGCCCACATGGACTGCAGCATGCCAGGCCTCCCTGTCCAGCAACAACTCCTGGAGTTTACTCAAACTCATGTGCATTGAGTCGGTGATGCCATCCAACCATCTCATCCTCTGTCATCCCCTTCTCCTCCTGCCTTCAATCTTTACTAGCATCAGTGTCTTTTGAAATTAGTTATTCACATCAGGTGGCTAAAGTATTGGAGTTTCAGCTTCAGCATCAGTCCTTCCAATGAATATTCAGGACTGATTTTCCTTAGGATAGATTGGTTTAATCTCCTTGCTGTCCAAGGGACTCTCAAAAGTCTTCTCCAGCACCACAGTTCAAAAGCATCAGTTCTACAGTGCTCAGCTTTCTTTATAGTCCAACTCTCACATCCATACATGACTACTGGAAAAACCATAGCTTTGACTAGATGGGCCTTTGTTGGCAAAGTAATGTCTCAAGTTCTTAATATGCTGTCTAGGTTGGTCATACCTTTTCTTCCAAGGAGTAAGCATCTTTTAATTTCATGACTACAGTCACCATCTGCAGTGATTTTGGAGCCCCCCAAAATAAAGTATGTCATTGTTGCCATTGTTTCCCCACCTATTTGCCATGAAGTGATGGGACCAGATGCCATGATCTTAGTTTTCTGAATGTTGAGATTTAAGCCAGTTTTTTCACTCTCCTCTTTTACTTTCATCAATAGGTGCTTTAGTTCTTTTTCATTTTTCTGCCATAAGGGTGGTGCCATCTGTATATCTGAAGCTATTGATATTTCTCCCAGCAAACTTGATTCCAGCTTGTGCTTCATCCAGCCCAGCATTTCTCATGATGTACTCTGCATATAAGTTAAATAAGCAGAGTGACTATATGCAGCCTTGACATACTCCTTTCCTGATTTGGAACCAGTCTGTTGTTCCATGTCCAGTTCTAACTGTTTCTTCTTGACCTGCATACAGATTTCTCAGGAAGCAGGTAAGGTGGTCTGGTAGTCCCATCTCTTGAAGAATTTTCCAGTTTGCTGTGATCCACAATGCCAAACTCTTTGGCATAATCAATAAAGCAGAAGTAGATGTTTTCTGGAACTCTCTTGCTTTTTCAATGATCCAACAGATATTGCCAATTTGATCTCTGTTTCCTCTGTCTTTTCTAAAACCAGCTTGAACATCTAGAAGTTCATGGTTCACGTACTGTTGAAGCTTGGCTTGGAGAATTTTGAGCATCACTTTGCATATGCAGTTGTGCGGTAGTTTGAGCATTCTTTGGCATTGCCTTTTTTTGGGATTGGAATGAAAGCTGACCTTTTCCAGTCCTGTGGCCACTATTGAGTTTTCCAAATTTGCTGGCATATTGAGTGGAGCACTTTCACAGCATCATCTTTTAGAATTTGAAATAGCTCAACTGGAATTCCATCACATCCATTAGCTTTGTTTGTAGTGATGCTTCCTAAGACCCACTTGACTTCACATTCCAGGATGTCTGGCTCTAGGTGAGTGATCACACCATTGTGATTATCTGGGTCATGAAGATCTTTTTTGTATAGTTCTTCTGTGTATTCTTGCCACCTCTTCTTAATATCTTCTTCTTCTGTTGTGTCCATATCATTTCTGCCCTATATTGTGTCCATCTTTACATGAAATGTTTCCTTGGTGTCTCTAGTTTTCTTAAAGAGATCTCTAGTCTTTCCCATTCTATTGTTTTCCTCTATTTGTTTGCATTAATCAGTGAGGAAGTCTTTCTTATTTCTCCTCACTCTTCTTTGGAACTCTGCATACAGATGGGTATATCTTGCCTTTTCTCCTTTTCCTTTCACTTCTCTTCGTTTCACAGCTATTTGTAAGGCCTCATCAGGCAACCATTTTGCTGGAACCGAATGACAAGCCAGTTTTATCACTTCAAGGCAAACAGATGGGGAAAACTGGAGACAGTGACAGACGATTTTCTTGGGCTCAAAAATCACTGTTGATGGTGACTGCAGACATGAAATTAAAAGAAGCTTGCTCCTTGGAAGAAAAGCTATGGCAAAGCTAGACAGAGTATTAAAAAGGTCCGTGCAGTCAAAGCTGTGGTTTCTTCAGTAGTCTTGTACTGATGTAGCAGGTGGAACATAAAGAAGGCAGAGCACAGAAGAACTGATGCTTTCGAACTGTGGTGCTGGAGAAAACTCTTTAGAGTCCCTTGGAGATCAAACCAGTCACTCCTAAAGGAAATCAACCCTGAATATTCATTGGAAAGACTGATGATGAAGCTGAAGCTCCAGTACTTTGGCCACCTAATGTGAAGTTCCAACTCATTGAAAAAGACCCTGATTCTGGGAAAGATTGAAGACAGGAGAAGTGGATGGCAGAGGATGAGATGGTTGGATGGCTTCACTGATTCAATGGACATGAGTGAGAAAACTCCAGGAGATAATGAAAGACAGGGAAGTCCGAGGGGTTGCAAACAGTTGTATATGACCAAACAATGGCAACAACCATTGTTACATGAACTTGGCTTCTTGTTTGGTTGCTATTATTTTTATCTTATTCATAATCCTCTCTGGATTGTAGCTAGAACTGTGTTATTGTCAAATGATCTGGTCAAATAAAAATTTAGGTGAAAATATGTGACAATGTATTGTAGAAAAAATATGGATTTGCCTCAAATTGTCAGAGTAAAGCCAAGTTCTATGATGAAAAGCAGGTATTCTGTGCTTATTTTTGAACTTTGACTTTAAAAATAGTTTAATGGAAATAACATATTTATATGGAGAATACGTGTTAACATGCATATTGCTGAACTATCTCAAGTAGACAATTATATTTTGACATTCGATGAAAACAGTATCTGAACTATACCTTCTAATGCATCTCATTATTTAGTTGGGAATAAAGGTAGCATTTTTTTTTTCCATTGGGTCATACAGTCTCCATGAACTTCTTGACTCTTTCTTTGCAACTCCAAAGCAGCCGTAAACAATATGCAAATTGCCTTGTACCTTGTCTTTGGAGGCAAACTCACCTCTAGAAACACAAGGCAGGCACTGATGTGTTTTCACTCCTTCTGAAGGCCATATAAATATGGAGCCTTGGCATCTGACTTATTTCACTTAAAACATATATTTAAGGTGCATCCATATTGTTGTCTGAATAAATATTTCATTCCTTTGATTGCAAAGTAATATTTTACTGACTAAGCTTATCACAGGTTATCCATTCACATGTACAAATAAATCTTTAATTTTTGGTGATCATTATTAAATAACTATAACTATATATAAGATTTTGTATAAATAATGTGCTTAGTGTAAGTTACATAATGCTATTGATATTTACCCTGGATGGATGTACCTCTTCATGCAGTTTTTTATAGAAAAAAATTATATTTTTAATGGATGTATGGTAAGCAGATCTGTGAAATCTAAATTTTAAAAAGCTATGATAAATCATGAACTTTTTATTAGGACAACAAACCTGATGTAAGATAATGGCTATTTGCTCTTCAATGAAAATCAAATAAATATGAAAAGCACATTACAGGATCACAATCTTCGTTTAAGCATCAGAAAGTATGCTTATCGGAAAATGATCATGTTATGAGTAATCAGTTGTCCATTTTGCTTTTTCATGATCCATCTGTATAAAAATATAAGTTTAAAATTATGGTTTAGCTTGCATTACAATAACAACTATATTTTTACCCTAGAAGAGTTGTCCTCTTGATATATTGTTCTCTTTGGCTCAAAACTAAAACTATTTATTTTTTTTTTTTTTTTTTTTTTTTATTTGTGGTGGATTTTGTCATACATTGAAATGAAACAGCCAAGGGTTTACATGTGTTCCCCATCCCAATCCCCCCTCCCACCTCCCTCTCCACCCATTCCCTCTAGGTTTTCCCAGTGCACCAGGTCCGAGCACTTGTCTCATGCATCCAACCTGGGCTGGTGATCTGTTTCACCCTAGATAATATACATGTTTCAATGCTGTTCTCTTGAAACATCCCACCCTCGCCTTCTCCCACAGAGTCTAAAAGACTGTTCTATAAATCTGTGTCTTCTTTTTTTTTTTTTTTTTTTCTGTTCTGCATATAGGGTTATCATTAACATCTTTCTAAATTCCATATATATGTGTTAGTATATTGTAATGTTCTTTATCTTTCTGGCTTACTTCACTCTGTATAATGGGCTCCAGTTTCGTCCATCTCATTAGAACTGATTCAAATGAATTCTTTTTAATGGCTGAGTAATATTCCATGGTGTATATGTACCACAGCTTCCTTATCCATTCGTCTGCTGATGGGCATCTAGGTTGCTTCCATGTCCTGGCTATGATAAACAGTGCTGCGATGAACATTGGGGTGCATGTGTCTCTTTCAGATCTGGTTTCCTTGGTGTATATGCCCAGAAGTGGGATTGCTGGGTCATATGGAAGTTCTATTTCCAGTTTTTTAAGAAATCTCCACACTGTTTTCCATAGTGGCTGTACTAGTTTGCATTCCCACCAACAGTGTAAGAGGGTTCCCTTTTCTCCACATCCTCTCCAGCATTTATTGCTTGTAGACTTTTGGATAGCAGCCATCCTGGTTGGCGTGTAATGGTACCTCATTGTGGTTTTGATTTGCATTTCTCTGATAATGAGTGATGTTGAGCATCTTTTCATGTGTTTCTTAGCCATCTGTATGTCTTCCTTGGAGAAGTGTCTGTTTAGTTCTTTGGCCCATTTTTTGATTGGGTCATTTATTTTTCTGGAGTTGAGCTGGAGGAGTTGCTTGTGTATTTTTGAGATTAAGCCCTTGTCTGTTGCTTCGTTTGCTATTATTTTCTCCCATTCTGAGGGCTGTCTTTTCACCTTGCTTATAGTTTCCTTTGCTGTGCAAAAGCTTTTAAGTTTCATTAGGTCCCATTTGTTTATTTTTGCTTTTGTTTCTAATATTCTGGGATGTGGGTCATAGAGGATCCTGCTGTGATTTATGTCGGAGAGTGTTTTACCTATGTTCTCCTCTAGGAGTTTTATAGTTTCTGGTCTTACATTTAGATCTTTAATCCATTTTGAATTTATTTTTGTGTATGGTGTTAGAAAGTGTTCTAGTTTCATTCTTTTACAAGTGGTTGACCAATTTTCCCAGCACCACTTGTTGAAGAGGCTATCTTTTTTGCATTGTATCTCCTTGCCTCCTTTGTCGAAGATAAGGTGACCATATGCTCGTGGATTTATCTCTGGGCTTTCTATTCTGATCCATTGATCTATATATCTGTTTTTGTGCCAGTACCATACTGTCTTGATGACTGTAGCTTTGTAGTATAGTCTGAAGTCAGGCAGATTGATTCCTCCAGTTCCATTCTTCTTTCTCAAGATTACTTTGGCTATTCGAGGTTTTTTGTATTTCCATACAAATTGTGAAATTATTTGTTCTAGTTCTGTGAAAAATGCCGTTGGTAGCTTGATAGGGATTGCATTGAATCTGTAGATTGCTTTGGGTAGTATGGCCATTTTGACAATGTTGATTCTTCCAATCCATGAACACGGTATATTTCTCCATCTGTTTGTGTCCTCTTTGATTTCTTTCATCAGTGATTTATAGTTTTCTATGTATAAGTCTTTTGTTTCTTTAGGTAGATATATTCCTAAGTATTTTATTCTTTTTGTTGTAATGGTGAATGGTATTGTTTCCTTAATTTCTCTTTCTGCTTTCTCATTGTTAGTGTATAAGAATGCAAGAGATTTCTGTGTGTTAATTTTATATCCTGCAACTTTACTATATTCATTGATTAGCTCCAGTAATTTTCTGGTAGAGTCTTTAGGGTTTTCTATGTAGAGGATCATGTCATCTGCAAACAGTGAGAGTTTCACTTCTTCTTTTCCTATCTGGATTCCTTTTACTTCTTTTTCTGCCCTGATTGCTGTGGCCAACACTTCCAAGACTATGTTGAATAGAAGTGGTGAGAGTGGGCACCCTTGTCTTGTTCCTGATTTTAGGGGAAATGCTTTCAATTTTTCGCCATTGAGGGTAATGCTTGCTGTGGGTTTGTCATATATAGCTTTTATTATGTTGAGGTATGTTCCTTCTATTCCTGTTTTCTGGAGAGTTTTGATCATAAATGGATGTTGAATTTTGTCAAAGGCTTTTTCTGCATCTATTGAGATAATCATATGGTTTTTATCTTTCAATTTGTTAATGTGGTGTATCACGTTGATTGATTTGCGGATATTAAAGAATCCTTGCATTCCTGGGATAAAGCCCACTTGGTCATGGTGTATAATTTTTTTAATATGTTGTTGGATTCTGTTTGCTAGAATTTTGTTAAGGATTTTTGCATCTATGTTCATCAGTGATATTGGCCTGTAGTTTTCTTTTTTTGTGGCATCTTTGTCTGGTTTTGGAATTAAGGTGATGGTGGCCTCATAGAATGAGTTTGGAAGTTTACCTTCTTCTGCTATTTTCTGGAAGAGTTTGAGTAAGATAGGTGTTAGCTCTTCTCTAAATTTTTGGTAGAATTCCGCTGTGAAGCCATCTGGTCCTGGGCTTTTGTTTGCTGGAAGATTTCTGATTACAGTTTCGATTTCCTTGCTTGTGATGGGTTTGTTAAGATCTTCTATTTCTTCCTGGTTCAGTTTTGGAAAGTTATACTTCTCTAAGAACTTGTCCATTTCTTCCAAGTTGTCCATTTTATTGGCATAGAGCTGCTGGTAGTAGTTTCTTATGATCCTTTGTATTTCAGTGTTGTCTGTTGTAATCTCTCCATTTTCGTTTCTAATTTTGTTAATTTGGTTCTTCTCTCTTTGTTTCTTAATGAGTCTTGCTAATGGTTTGTCAATTTTGTTTATTTTTTCAAAAAAACCAGCTTTTAGCTTTGTTGATTTTTGCTATGGTCTCTTTCGTTTCTTTTGCATTTATTTCTGCCCTAATTTTTAAGATTTCTTTCCTTCTTCTAACCCTGGGGTTCTTCATTTCTTCCTTCTCTAGTTGCTTTAGGTGTAGGGTTAGGTTATTTATTTGACTTTTTTCTTGTTTCTTGAGGTAGGCCTGTAGTGCTATGAATCTTCCCCGTAAAACTGCTTTTACAGTGTCCCATAGGTTTTGGGTTGTTGTGTTTTCATTTTCATTCATTTCTATGCATATTTTGATTTCTTTTTTGATTTCTTCTATGATTTGTTGGTTATTCAGAAGCGTGTTGTTTAGCCTCCATATGTTTGAATTTTTAATAGTTTTTTTCCTGTTATTGAGATCTAATCTTACTGCACTGTGGTCAGAAAAGATGACTGGAATGATTTCAATTTTTTTGAATTTACCCAGACTAGATTTATGGCCCAGGATGTGATCTATTCTGGAGAAGGTTCCGTGTGCGCTTGAGAAAAATGTGAAGTTGATTGTTTTAGGGTGAAACGTTCTATAGATGTCCATAAGGTCTAGCTGGTCCATTGTGTCCTTTAAAGTTTGTGTTTCCTTGTTAATTTTCTGTTTAGTTGATCTATCCATAGTTGTGAGTGGGGTATTAAAGTCTCCCACTATTATTGTGTTACTATTAATTTCCTCTTTCATCTTCGTTAGTATTTGCCTTACATATTGCGGTGCTCCTATGTTGGGTGCATATATATTTATAATTGTTATGTCTTCTTCTTGAATTGATCCTTTGATCATTATGTAGTGTCCTTCTTTGTCTCTTTTCACAGCCTTTATTTGAAAGTCTATTTTATCTGATATGAGTATTGCAACTCCTGCTTTCTTTTGGTCTCCGTTTGCATGAAATATTTTTTTCCAGCCCTTCACTTTTAGTCTGTATGTGTCCCTTGTTTTGAAGTGGGTCTCTTGTAGACAGCATATATAGGGGTCTTGTTTTTGTATCCATTCAGCCAGTCTTTGTCTGTTGGTTGGGGCATTCAACCCATTTACATTTAGGGTAATTAGTGATAGGTATGGTCCCGTTGCCATTTAGTTTGCTGTTTGGGGGTTCACGTTTACACTACCTTTCTGTGTTTCCTGTCTAGAGAAGATCCTTTAGCATTTGTTGAAGAGCTGGTTTGGTGGTGCTGAATTCTCTCAGCTTTTGCTTGTCTGTAAAGCTTCTGAATTCTCCTTCATATCTGAATGAGATCCTTGCTGGGTACAGTAGTCTTGGTTGTAGGTTATTCTCTTTCATTACTCTAAGTATGTCCTGCCATTCCCTTCTGGCCTGAAGGGTTTCTATTGATAGATCAGCTGTTATCCTTATGGGAATCCCTTTATGTGTTATTTGTTGTTTCTCCCTTGCTGCTTTTAATAGTTGTTCTTTGTGTTTGATCTTTGCTAATTTGATTAATATGTGTCTTGGGGTATTTCGCCTTGGGTTTATCCTGTTTGGAACTCTCTGGGTTTCTTGGACTTGGGTGACTATTTCCTTCCCCATTTTAGGGAAGTTTTCAGCTATTATCTCCTCGAGTAACTTCTCATGGCCTTTCTTTTTGTCTTCTTCTTCTGGGACTCCTATGATTCGAATGTTGGGGCGTTTCACATTGTCCCAGAGGTCTCTGAGGTTGTCCTCATTTCTTTTGATTCTTTTTTCTTTTTTCCTCTCTGCTTCATTTATTTCCACCATTTTATCTTCTACCTCACTTATCCTGTCTTCTGTCTCTGTTATTCTACTCATGGTTCCCTCCAGAGTGATTCTGATCTCATTTATTGCATTATTCATTTTTAATTGACTCTTTTTTATTTCTTCTAGGTCCTTGTTAAACATTTCTTGCATCTTCTCAATCTTTGTCTCCAGGCTATTTATTTGTGACTCCATTTTGCTTTCAAGATTTTGGATCATTTTCATTAGCATTATTCGAAATTCTTTTTCAGATAGATTCCCTATCTCCTCCTCTTTTGTTAGATTTGGTGGGCTTTTTTCATGTTCCTTTACTTGTTGGGTATTTCTTTGCCTTTTCATCTTGTTTAGATTGCTGTGTCTGGGGTGGGCTTTCTGTATTCTGCTGGTCTGTGGTTCCTTTTTATTGTGAAGGTTTTACCCAGTGGGTGGTGTTGGACTATTGGCTTGTCGAGGTTTCCTGGCTTGGGAAGCTTGTGTCAATGTTCTGGAGCGTGGAAATGGATTTCTTCTATCTGGAGTGCAATGGAGTGCCCAGTGATGAGTTTTGCAATGGGTCTATGTGTTAGGTGTGACTTTGGACAGCCTGTATGTTGACACTTAGGTCTATGTTCCTGTGTTACTACAGAATTTATGTAGTATGTCTTGTCCTGGAGCTTCTTGGCTCTTGGGTGGTGGTTGGTTTTGGTGTAGGTATGGGGGCTTCTGGATGGACTCTTATTCCTTAATGTTCTGTGTAGTCAGGAGTTGTATGGTTTTCACAGGTTTGGGGCTTAACTCTCCTGCCCCTGAATTTCAGTTTTATTCTACCAATAGTCTCAAGACTTCTCCAACTATGCAGCACTGGTAATAAAACTTCTGGGTTAATGGTGAAAAGATTTACCACCGTGAGGGACCACCAAAGAGGTTCACAGGGTTACATGAAGAATAGGAGAGGGAAGAGGGAGATAGAGGTGAGCAGGTGAGGAGAAAGGGGGATTCAAGAGGAAAGAGACAGATCTACACATTTATCTGTTCTCAAAGTGTTCTCTGTAGCCCAGACACCCACAAAGATTCACCGACTTGGATTGGGAAGAGAAGGGGAAAGGAGAGAATAGAGTTGTTCTGAGGTAGAAAACAGAGAGTCAAAAGTGGAAGAGAGTAATCAACACACTCCTAAATAGAAGTGGGAATTGAATATTGGATTCTTAAATGTCCAACATTTATATCACATACTGATAGACAAAGATTCAAAGATTTAGCATAGAGGTTAGACTTTTTGAAATAAAATATTTAAAAACAAAAACAAAAACCCAAAATTTAGAAATATGTATGGAGTTCAGTTTAAAAATGGGGCTTCTCTGTCTCTTCTTCTTTTTTTTTTTTTTTTTTCTTTCCCCCCCTTTCTTTTTTTGCAAGGCTATATTGAGATGAAAATGAAGATTAAGGAATAATAGAGGTGTATTAGAGGACTTTAAAAGGAAATAGGAGAGAAAAACAAGCAAAAGAAAAGAAAGAAAAAAGAAAAAAAAGAAGAGAAAAAAAAAGAAGAGAAACAACACCAAAAAACACAACAAAACAACAAAAAAAGGGAAAAAAAGAAAGAAAAAAAAAAAGAAAAAAAAAAAGAAAAAGAAAGAAAAAAAAAAAGAAGAGAAAAAAAAGAAGAGAAACACCACCAAAAAACAAAACAAAACAAAAAAGCAAGAAAAAAAGAAAAAAAAAACAATTTTTTTTTTTTTTCCCTAATTGAGAAAAATCATAAAAATATATGAAAATGAAAGTTGAGGAGTAATGTAGTACTAGGGAAGTTTAAAAGAACATAAAATAGAAAAAATTGAGAAAAAAACGAAAGAAAAAAAAATTTTTTTTTTCTAATTTAACAAGAACAACCACCAAAAAAAAGACAAAAAGAAAATGCAAATATATCTAGGATTTTCTCTGGAGCTGTTGCAGACAGTGTAGGTTCAGTTCAATATTAGATAGCTCCTTTTTCCAGCTTATACTTCTTGATATTCCTAGGCCCCTTCCGGTGTTGTCGGTGTTGCCTACAGGAATTTTATCCTGCTGCACCGGACCTTTCTGAAGCGATTCCCTTTGTTTATTTGGCTTGTTTGCTCTCTCTTCGGTGTCTAATTTCCGCCCTGACACAGGCGGGCGGAGGTGATCTCTTAGGTTCGCTAGTTCAATTCAGTCCTGCTGCGGGGAGGGCGGGGCGCTGCAGGCAAAAGTCGCTGTGTGTGGGGAGCTCTCGCCGTGTTCTGGCCAAGCAGCCTGCAGTTTTGGGGACCACTCCTCGGGTGCTGCGCGCCTTTTCCCTCCGCGGCGAGCGTCTCGGGTGGCCAGAGGTTTGCGCGCGTTCTCCCCGGGTGCGGCGTGCCTTTTCCCTCCGCGACGAGTGGCGCGGGCAGCCAGAGGCTTGGTGCCCTCTCCACGGGCACGCCGCGCCTTTTCCCTCCGCGACGAGCGGCCCGGGCAGCCGGAGGCTTGCCGCGCCCCCTCCCTCCGCGCCTTTTCCCTCCGCGACGAGCGGCCCGGGCAGCCAGAGGCTTGCCGCGCCCCCTCCCTCCGCGGCCCCAGCGCGCGCCGCAGGTTGGGTCTCAGGAAGTCTTTAGACAGGAACCGGGGGCTGTTTGCCGGGTGGGAGGGGGTGGCTTCTCTGGGGCTGAGTTTTCCCCTTTCCCCTCCCCCTGCCTCCTACCTCCAGTGGGGATGGGGCGGCTCTTCTCTGGAGTTTCTCAGTCCCTTTGTTTTGCGAACCGCCGGCGGTGTGTTCCGCCCGGTCAATTTTTCTCTCGCTCTCCCACAGTTTAAAAAAATCTCCCTCCGACTGCTCTCAGGGCCATCGGGCCGGTCCCTACCCTAAGGAATGCCGCCGGCTCCTCTTCGTTCCGCCCCCTCTTGCTGGTGGAGGGTGCGGGCGTCTGGGGGTACTTTTCTGCTGGGATTTGCTTTTAGGCACGTAATCTGTGAGCCTTATTTAATTTCTCCTCCCAGTTATGAGGAAAAACTTCCCTCAGACCCGCCAGCACGAGGGTTTCCTGGTGGATGGAAACTTCCTCTATTGAGACTCCCTTCCCGGGACGGGTCTCCGTCCCTCGTTCTCTTGTGTCCCTTTTTTTAATCTTTAATATTTTTGTCCTACCTCCCTTCGAAGACAATGGGCTGCTTTTCTGGGCGCCTGATGTCCTCTGCTAGCGATCAGAAGTTGTTTTGTAAACTTTCTTCACCGTTCTCTTGTTCTTTCGATGAATTTGTAGAAGAGAAAGTGATCTCTCCGTCCTATTCCTCCGCCATCTTGACTCCTCCCCCTAAAACTATTTAAAAGGAGACTTTCACCTGTCCTATTGACTGTATCATATCAATGGGAAAATGGGCAACCATTTTTTAGCGTGAGGATGATGATCTATCTTTAGTGGCTTGTTTTCTGCTCTGTAGAGATGAACACATTTTGTGACTAAAGAATGATGGAGCCTCCTTAAACAGTGACCAACGTTAACACCTGTTTCTTCTGTCTCCACAGCAATGCAGAGATAATAGAATGGAATTGAATTGTCTTCCTTAACTTCAGGGTATAATCTATGGGATAAAAGACTGGTTCATTTATCTCTAGATGGTGTTTTCTGTCAATTTATAACATTATCTCTCATTTTATGGTGAAATTTTTATTTCATGGCTCAAAAAATGTTTAAGAAAAATTGTATGAAACATTGGAGCCATTTACATGTGAATAAAGAATATAAAAACTTATTTCCAAATAATTCTAGGACAGTAAAAGTCCCAACAAGTAAACAATGTGATAAAAGCTCTATGAAATGCATTTTTAGGTCCTCATTGGAGCTGATAAAACAATGTAGACAAAAACGTATTTCTAGAGCGCTCAGAAAGTATTTGTTCATTCTTTATCTCAGTGATGCCTTATAATTTTCCCAATTATTCACAAATCCATGTTTCATTCTAAAATGTTTCCACTCATTTATTTAAAAAATGCCTATAATGGATATATTAATAGAGAGACATTTTGCAGAAAAGTATAGTAATTTCAATGATCACCTATTAATTATTCAACTTAATTCAATTTAAAAGAAATGTCCCATGGTGATAAAGTGAGAAGAATTGTTCTATACTTTATAAATCCTAGAGCAACTTGGAATTTTACAAAATCCCAAACTGTTTTTTGTTTGTTTGTTTGTTTGTTTTTACTGTTTGCTTTTGTTTGTCAGTGCAGTAAGGATTGTAGGATCTTAGTTCCCTGACAGGGACTCACCTTGGGCCCTCACCAATGAACGTACAGAGTCCTAACCACTGGAATGTCAGGGAATTCCGTTCAAATTTTTTTTTTTTGTGGAAATAAATTTTATGACTTATCTACTCCAATTTTTCTAAATATATTTAGATTTTAAATCAGATGTGCTTTCTCAAAGAAACTGTACATGACAGAAGATTTTAACAGTTAAATCCACATATTTTGTAAAAGAAAAAGCCTAAAGAGATGAAATTATATTCCCCAATAACTCAGCTAATGTATAAAAGTCAGTGTTTGAACCCGAGTCTCCAATTGCTGATACCGAATGCTTATTATTATTACTAACATGCTGTTTTTAATTTTTTTCTTATAACTTTGAACTGTAAGCAGATCTTTCATCCCACTTCAGTTTGTCTACTTTTGTTCTCCTGAAACTTTAATCATAAAAATGAGATCACTAGGGAACATTCAACCTAACCTTGATTTTTGCTTCATTCAGGACACTGAATGAACAGTGTCCTGCCTGACCTGTTGATTCATTTCACTTGATTAGAAGGAGTGAGAATGGAGAAGCCAGAAGTTAAACAGTGACTGACCCTCTACCCCCAGCTTTCCCCTTAGTAAATTTGCAGGTGGGTAATGTGGGCAAGAATCTGCCTGCAATGCAGGAGACCCCAGTTCAATTCCTGGGTTGTGAAATTCACCTGGAGAAGGAATAGGCTACCCACTCCAGTATTCTTGGGCTTCTGTTGTTGTTCAGAAAGTAAAGAATCCACCAGCAATGCAGGAGACTTGGGTTCCATCCCTGGGTTGGGAAGATCCCCCCAAGAAGGGCATGGCAACCCACTCTGGTATTCTTGCCTGGAGAATCCCCATGGACAGAGGAGCCTGGCAGACTGCTGTCCATGGGCTTGCAAAGACGCGAACTGAGCGAGTAACCACAGCACAACACAATGTGGGCAGGATGGCATAAGATCAGAAGTCAGCAGCCTTAGCAAAATGGAAGTGATAAAGAACCTCACATTTCGCCTCAGTAATTAACTGAGATTACTTCCTCTTTTCCCCTTTAAACATTTTCATGACTGAGCATTTCAGAACTGGTCCCTGGACATGACTCCGCCTTCTCCCCAGACTGTCAACTTTTCTGAATAAAGGGCCTTTCCTTTTTGCTGACACTTGCACCTCAAATATTGGCTTTAGAGGAGGGAACAGCCCAAACCCAATCCAGTAACAGAATTATTCCCTTTATTATTTTGAATCATGCTATTCTTTTTCTTTTTCATTTAATAGTCAATATTTACATGTATTTAAGGTAGAAGTGGATTTACATAAACTCAAGTGAACGTAATATTAAAAATCAACTACCAAATTAGTTGGGGGTAATTTGTTTAAAGTTGGAATTGTTAAAGCTTGAAATGATTTTAAAAAATCAAAAGGGCTCTTTAACCTGAATTTATACATCCATTTTCCCCCAAAGAATCTTTCAATTTGCAAATAATTTGGAGGCAGATTTTATCTAGATGAAATCCATCTCATAAGAGTTAACATTAATGATGAATATATTTTTAGCTAAAGTCATGTTTACTGTTTTTTAATATCTGATTTACTAATGGCATTTTAAATGTTTTGCTTGGTGTACATCATTAGGTCTTTGAGCCTGTACAATTAAGCAAATGAAACTATTTAAAAAATATTTTGTAAGGAGTGATACTTTGCCAGTTTTATTATTTTTGCTATGATTCTGACAACATTTTAGCTTTGATAATTAGACTAAAAACATTAACTCTAGGTATGTTTATACAGTCACTCTCAAGAGTCTCAAAGGTGATTTATTTGGTTACATGAAGAAAACTATAAAAGGAATTGTTATGTATTAATCTTGGATGATGACTCTTGAGAAACTATCAATAATATACAGGAGAAAGAGAGAATGTTCAAAAACTCTGTAATTTACCATAGGTTTTTGGTTAAATTTGGTTAAATATAGAACTGATAAGGACTTTATAGAATTTTTTGCAATGAAGAGTGCTAATAACTTGCACTCATATTTTCCCTGTCTTAATCCTGAACCATTCAAGATAAAGACAGAAGTAAGGCATGATTAAATAAATATGTGACCTTTCCTTTTTATGGAGTAGTTCACCTTGGTGCTTAGCCACAAGAACATCCTTACATTGCACCCCAGGACACCACAATCTTATGAAGTCACTCACACATGAGCAGGGACTTACAGTTCAATTTATAGCATAAAAGAGGACAGGTCAGAACTGGCACTCACTGCAGCTGAGACATCCTAAAGAAAAAGAAAGGGTGAAAGGAGATGAGCTATAGTCCTTCATTTTTATTTTCTAATATCACTAGTCATGTAGGGCTTCCCTGATAAAGCAGTTGGTAAAGAATCTGCCTGTAATGCAGGAGAGCCTGTTTAACTCCTGGATTGGAAAGATCCACTGGAGAAGGGATAGGCTACCCACTCCGGTATTCTTGGGCTTCCCTGTGGCTCAGGTGGCTGCCTGCAATGTGGGAGACCTGGGTTTGACCCCGGGTTGGGAAGATCCCTGGAGAAGGGGAAGGCTACCCACTCCAGTATTCTGGCCTGGAGAATTTCCTGGAATGTAGTCCATGGGGTTGGTTGCAAAGAGTCAGACAGCTGAGACATCCTAAAGAAAAGGAAAGGGTGAGAGGAATGAGCTATAGTCATTCATTTTCATTTTCTAATATCATCAGTCATGTAAGGCACCCATACCACCCCTATCAAGGGAAGAGTGAATAATAAATACTAATAGATACTAAGTGCCTTTCTGTATGGCTTCAATCTGAAGGAAATATTTCAAAGGAAATATTTAACCCCAAGAAAGCAGGAAAAAAAGGCAAAAACAATGTAATGAAAAACAAACAAAACTTACACGGAGATATCAGAACTGTTCTCGTTATTTTCTAAAGAACCCCTTCTTTTCAGCAGCAGGGATTCTAGGTTAGAAAAGAATATTGAGGAGAAAGAGTTGAAAAATGTAAATATTGAGTAAGAGGGTTTCTTCCTCATGATGCAGGTGTCAATCCACTATGAGATAAAAATATATCCTAGAGTATTTATTTTTTGATCATAACATCAGTATTTTTAGAGTTTGGAGTTTCTCTTATAGGCTTCATTTTTTTTTAAGACTTAAAATTAATTTAGGTGAATTTTAATTAAGAGGTGAAATAGTAACATTTTCCCCTCATGGAACACAATATTTTTTAATAAATAAAAAATGATACAGTATCAAGAAAAAATACATTCCCAAATTTCATAACTTACAGTAAATGGTGAATATTGACTAACATGTTTGGATACAGGTAATAACATAAATGTAACATGAATATTGAATTATATTAAAATTTAAATGTTTTGTCTTCAAAAATTAACATTATAAATGTCTTCCTTAAGTTTATTTTACTTTATACACTCTTCAGCTTCTCATTTTCCTCCACTTTTTGGAAGGCATTAAAATATATCACATTATATTAAAGGGAATCAGCAAAATATTTTGGCTAACAAATTAGGCATGAAATTTGTCCGTATAGTCAAAGCTATGGTTTTCCCAGTAGTGATGTATGGATGCGAGAGTTGGACCATAAAGAAGGCTGAGCACCAAAGAACTGATGCTTTCAAAATTTCAGTGCTGGACTCTTGAGAGTCCCTTGGACTGCAAGGAAATCAAACCAGTCAATCCTAAAGTAAAATCAACCCTGAATATTCATTGAAAGAACTGTTGCTGAAGCTGAAGCTCCAATACTTTGGCCAACTGATGTGAACTCATTGGAAAAAAACCCTGATGCTGGGAAAGCTTGAAAGCAAAAGGAGAGGTGGGTGGCAGAGGGTGAGATGGTTAGATAGCCATCACGGACTCAACAGACATAAATCTGAGCAAACTCCAGAAGACAGTGAAGGACACAGGAGCCTGGCGCTCTGCAGTCTATGGAATTGCAAAGAGCTGGAGACAACTTAGTGACTGAACAGCAATAACAACAATAGAATTTGTTGAATTAATTGAGCTTTGTTGAACAGTTTCTGATAACTAACTTTTTAAGCATAATTTTCTTTTCATAATGTCTTCTGATAGAAACATTTTTAATGACTGTGAAATATTTGGGGCAAAAAGTCCCAAATATCCCAATTATTAAACAGTACACAAGAATGAGATGATTTTGGTGTGTTAAATATTCTTTCATAACTATTTTAGATGACTAAAAAGTAGCATTATCACAGTGAGGAAGTTTGACTGCTGAGGAATCTTTTGAAACATTAAAGTACAATTTCTAATCATCAGAGACATGTGTAGGAAATTTGTACTCAGTTTGTTTTAATTAGAGAAAACAACTTGCCTGTGGGTATCTAAACTTAAAACATCACAGCACAGTTTAAATTCTCCAAAGAAAAATTAAAGGAAACAAAAAAAATATATTTTTGAGTTTCCAAATAAAAAAAAACAAAACATTTCAATTTACTTTGGGTTCTCAGTGTTATATTTATGTCTTCAGGGTGTATCATACCACTCTATTCCTGAATTCTAAGAGATAAAAGATTATGGTTCAAAAGTTTACATTTCTACCATCTTTGCAATTTTTCTTTAGATCTGTAGTTCTAAAACTCTTATAAAATTGAAGTTCACTAAATAACAAGTTTACATGTGTTGCCTGCTGAAATAAACTGCTTAAAGGAATGCACTAGGATAAGGAGCATAAATGTTCAAAGTAAATAATCATCAAACATGCCAGATCTTTGTTAAATTTAATTTAACTATCCTGGGAAAATCATTTTTGTTTTAAATTTTCTAAAAATGAAAAATAGTTTTTGGATACAGGAACATTTGTTTCTTCCCACATAAACTGATTCAAATATTATGTATATGTATAATGTATTTTGTCCACGTGCATTTTAAATGAACCAGTCACAAATGATTACATGATCAACATTGAATTGTTCTAAGATAAATTTATTTTCTTTTTTTATCCAAATATTTATTAGAGATGATAAAAGTTGGATGGCAGCAAATCTAAACCTAATATGGCTTAAATATAGATATTTAGTAGTGATTATAATTTGATATTTACTTTGCCTTAAAGTTTTTACTTGGCACAATGTTTAGGCATTAAAAAAAACCCAAAAGTTTTCCTCTTAAGTGCTGTCAAGGTGTCCTTCAATTTCACTTACATTTGATATTTATGTAGCATTTCACCAATAGCAGCAAATATATGTTATATTCTTAAATGCATGTAATTTTTTTCAAAACACATTAACAGTATATTATAGCCATAAAAATCTCAATAAATTTGTGAGTATACAATTTATATAAAACTTTGGATCTAATAAAATTTGAAATAAATAACAAAGCAACTCTTTAAAATATCCAAAATATCAGAAACAAAATAGGACACTTCTAAATAACCAATGGGTCAAAAAATATTTCAAAAGAGAAATTATAAATAATTAAGATTTAAGTAAATTTGAAATCACAACAAAACTAAAATTTTAGTAGAATGCTAAAACAGCACTTAGCTTGAAATTTATGGCATTAAATGCCTATATAAGAAAAGAAGAAAGGCACTAAAACTGATAACCTCAGCTTTTACCTTAAGCAACAATAAAGCAAAGAACAAATTAGGCCTAAAATAAGTAGAAGAAAGGAAACAATAAGATGAGAGCAGTAATCAGTGAAGCAGAAAATAGGCTTTAGAGATAATCAATGAAACCAAAAGCTAGTTCTTTGAGAAGATCAAGAAAATAAGTAAATTTCTAATCAGATGTTTCATAAAAATAGAATAGACAAATGTCATCAATGTCAGGAATTAGAGACATGGTGTGGCCACAGATTGTTCTGAAAATGTCAAAATAATAATATGCCAAATGTTAATAAGGCATATTAACAATTGTATGCCAATAGATTTACAACTTAGATAAATGGAAAAATCTTTTGAAATACATAACTTACTAAATCTCATATGAAATATTTAATGTGATATAATTATAAAACTATAACATTATTTATTAAATTATTAAATCTATAATTATTAAATACCATGAATTTGCGATTTAAAAATTGCTCATGAAAACTTGAAGGTCCTTATGGTGAATTCTGCTAAATATTTAAGGAATAAATAATACCAATTTTAGACAAATTTTAAACATTTCCCCAAGTCTTAGAGGTGGAATTGCTTTCCAAGTCACTGTATATGGTCACAATTCTACTGACACCAAAACCAGAGAAATATGCTCTAAGGACAAAAATATCCTTCATGAACATAAAAGTACAAACATTATAAAGAAACCTCTAGCAAACAGAATTCAGAAACATGGAAGTATAGGTTGTATTCTGTGAACATGTTCAAGTAGTTTGTATTTCAGAAATACAAGTTTAGAATGATTTTTGAAAATCATGATCATCTCTATAGATAAAGGAAATACATTTAACAAAATCTATCACAAATCCTGATTTAAAAAAGAAAAAAAAAAACACAGCAAAAAAGGAGTGAAGTTATGTCCTCAACTTGCTACAGGGCATCTTGGAAAGTTCTATAACCATCATACTTAATGGTGCAAGAATGAGTTATTTCCTTCTCAGATAAGGAAAAAGACAAGGCCATCTGGTCTTATCACTTCTATCCAAAATTGTATTGGAGTTTCTAGCCAATGCAGTCAATAAAGGAAATTTTAAACTCATTTGCCTAGGAAATATTCTTATACTTCATCTACTTTTGTACTGGTATTGATCATCTATACAGTCTGCTCCCATACAACCATGTTCCTAGAAATGACTTGAATTCACATGCCTTTCTAGCAAAAGACTTTTGCTTTAAAGTAATCACATGATTCTAGCCACTTATTAATAGTTCATAAAGAGACACAGCCTGATCCTAGCAAATAGGATACCAGTGGACATCTGACCAGAAATTTCTAGAAAGAAAAAAGGTTTTTCTTTCTTTAGAAAATCCACACTCAGAGGAACTCTTTTCTTGTTCTTGTTGCATCTGGACCACCTGGATTGACCATAGTCATCCTTAAGACAAAGTCACAACAGATGCTGATGGAAGTAGAAGAAATTTACATTACAATTTTGAGTAGACAGAAGGAGCTGGGTGGGCTACAGTACAAGGGGTCACAAAAGAGTGGAACACGACTTAGCAACTAAATGAAAACAAAGTCATGTAGTTATCAAGATTTCTCCTTCTAGATTACCTGCTATATCTGATAATACATGTGCTTGTTTTGTAAAGCCAGTTTGAGTGGATGATATTGCTTCCTGCTACTTGAAAATAATCTCATGTAGATTCTGGCACCAGAAAATGAAAAACAGTATGTAAAAGATACTGAAATATGAAATGCTGATAGTGGAGGATTGGCCCAGAGGAAGTTAACATGCTATATTTTCCAGCTAAAAATGTGGTCACATTTGTTTTGCATTTAAACAGAGTTGATCTGCAGACAACAGGGTAACAAGTAAGTGACTCGTGTTGTGAAGCCCATCTTCCCTATGGACCCAGCAGATGATAAACAGTGAAGGAAGACTTTTCTCAGAAGGCGGAACAAACATCTGTGTGGGACAGCTTAGCCTACAGAGTGTTCCTTTTATCACCTTTTCATTTGTGTTTTTATAATTGTATAACTATTCTTTTGTCATGATTGAATGATAGACAATTAGTAGACAAATATTTTTAACTTTGGGTCAGAATATAAGCAAGTTCTCAGCTGTGAGTCAAAAGGGACTAATTTTTGTTCATTTTTGTGAAAAGTTTGCTCTTTCCTAAGAAATAACCATATTAAACAATGATTTACCTTGTTTTTGCCCTCCAGACATTATGTTTATTTTATTTTATTTTATTTTTCAGACATTATGTTTAAATGATGCCTGGAAATTTAGGTTTCTGACAATTCTCAGAATTCTAGCAACATATGGATAAACTCAACACCGAGATTAGGAGAGGAAAGGAAAAAATACTCCGGGTCCATATACGTTTTATATCACAGAACTAAACACTCATGATTCCTGTCCCATCATTAAACTGCATATCAGAAAATTAATACAATCATATGGATATTTTATATTTGCAACCAAACATATCCTAACTGACATAGTTACAAATGTTTCACAAACACACATGATAGTGGTGATAGAATAAATCACCAAAAACTTTCTGAAGGCAATCTGTCAATATGTAATAAAAGTTTAAAAAAAGCCTCACTTCTCAGTAAATTCTAACACAGGAATCTTTTTTTAAGGAAATCCCTGAAACTAAAAACAAGTATTAATGCCAAAATATTCACAACAGAATTATTAATAACAGTGCAAATGTATAGAAATGTAGTCATCTACAATAGGCTTTTGATGAAGAGGTACATTCATAAAATTAATGAGTCCGACTTAGAGAATGGTTTTGAAATTAATTTAATAAGCTTTGGGGTACCCTAGGGTATAGAGTTTAATAAGAAATAGAAGACAATAATTTGTTTATATAGACTTATCTCAATTATGTTTAACATGTGAATGAATGTGTATGATGCTAATATTGTTTTGGGATGATAGAATTATAGATTTTTTTCAAATCTTTTTAAAATTCCATACTTCTTTCTAATGAGAAAAGTTGGACAGTTAGTCATGTCCAACTCTTTGCAACTCCATGGACTGTAGCCTGCCAGGCTCCTCTGTCCATGGGTTTCTCCAGGCTAGATTACTGGAATGGGTTGCCATTCTCTTTTCCAGGGATAAAATATTACTTTATTATAAAATATAATACATAAACTATTTTTATAAGTTTGACTATGAGTCACTGGAAGGACTGATGTTGAAGATGAAACTCCAATACTTTGGTCACCTGATGAGAAGAACTGACTCAGTTGAAAAGGCCCTGATGCTGGGAAAGATTGATGGCAGGAGGAGAAGGAGACGATAGATGATGAGATGGTTAGATGGCATCACCGACTCGATGGACTTGAATTTGAGTAGGCTCCAGGAGTTGGTGATGGACAGGGAGGCATGGCATGCTGCAGTCCATGGGGTCACAAAGAGTTGAACACGACTGAGTGACTGAAATGAACTCAACTGATGAGTCATAGAAAACAAAAAATTTTAAGAACTAGTTTTCTCACCATAATATGTTGAAATACAGTTAGGCACTATCAGTTCAGTTCAGTTGCTCAGTCGTGTCCAACTCTTTGCAACCCCATGAACTGCAGCATGCCAGGCCTCGTTGTCTATCACCAACTCCCAGAGTCCACCCAAACCCATGTCCATAGAGTTGCTGGTGACATCCAACCATCTTATTCTGTCATCCCCTGCTCCTCCTGCCCTCTATCTTTCCCAGCATCAGGGTCTTTTCCAATGAGTCAGATCTTCGCATCAGGTGGCCAAAGTATTGGAGTTTCAGCTTCAGCATCAGTCCTTCCAATGAACACCCAGGACTGATCTTCTTTAGGATGGACTGGTTGGATCTCCTTGCAGTCCAAGGGACTCTCAAGAGTCTTCTCCAACAGCACAGTTCAAAAGCATCAATTCTTCAGCACTCAGCTTTTTATAGTCCAACTCTCACATCCATACATGACCACTGGAAAAACCATAGCCTTGACTAGATGGACCTTTGTTGGCAAAGTAATGTCTCTGCTTTTTAGTATGCTATCTAGGCTGGTCATAACTTTCCTTCCAAGGAGTAAACATCTTTGAATTTCATGGCTGTAATCACCATCAGCAGTTATCATAACTTAAAATTCACTAAGTCAAAAATAGTTAATTAAAGCTTATAACTTATATTCATCTTTACACTAGTAACTTCTTTTAATTAAAATGTAATATATGCTTTTATGATTTCATGAGGCACTGAGATGGTTAGATGGCATCACTGACTCAACGGACCTGAGTTTGGTTGGACTCTGGGAGTTGAAGGACAGGGAGGCCTGATATGCTGTAGTTCATGGGGTTGCAAAGAGTTGGACACGACTGAGCGACTGAACTGAACTGAACTGAGGCACTATTTATTCTGATGAATCACATCTAAAGCTTTAGTTATTGTGTCAAGAATTCTGATGCAATAACCTCAAAAATTTGATTTGCTATTTATTTGATATATTATCAAAAGTATATGTAAAGTTATAAGTCAAAGTTAGAGTGTTTGTATATTTTTTAGTATTAGTTTATCTTCAGATCATCCCATAATGGAAAACACATAATTTGACTAATGCAGGCAGTTTAATGCCCAACATTGTGCTTAGGCAATTCAAAATCCCAAGTAGAGTTTATTTTTTATGCTTTCATTTAATTTTAGCTTATGAATTATATAATCTAGTCTTCATTTCCTATATGAATAGGTCTCCTAGTGCACTCTTCTCACTAGCTATGGTTGGTATTAATTTTTGCAGTCAGCCAAGATTTTAGTTTCAAAAATTCTTTTGATAAACACTTTGCATAACTCCACTGAATTAAATCATATTAGGAAAACATGGACCAAGATAGATTTAACTTGTCTGCCTAGCACTTAAAACCAGTCCAGTGGGAACACAAAACCCCTGCATATGGCTCAAGTACAGTTAGGAACCAAGGTTGCATGTAAATGAGAATTCATAGGCAGCTTTGCCATCTGTCTGTGAAGTCCTTCCTGATTTGCTTGTCGAAAATGTTACAGGCTTAGTTAAAGCAGGCAGCACCAGGGGAAAACTGAAGAAGACAGCTGCCTCCTCTCTGTAACAGAACAAGGCAACACTCACTAATAGAAGTTGGGACCTGTCTAACCTAATCACAGAAGTCTCAAATGGTTTTTTTAGCAGTCTATCCATCTATCACTGACACAGCCGAATCCTAAAAAAATTTTATATGCATAAGTAATAACTCATCCTTTTCCTCTATTCAAATGAGATTTCCTGACTTTTATAGATCATAGGCACCTTCCACCAAAAAAAAATAAAAAGAAATAGAGAGGATGTTTCAAGTGCATTTGGCATTAGATTACACTAGTAAGATATTACAAAGTATACATAAGTATAGCTTTTATATAAAGCTACATAATATATAGCCTATTTATATTATAGAAATTGAAGTAACTTCTAATTTAGTGTAAACAACTTAGACTATGTATTATGATAATTTAAGTCAGGTTAAGTTCTGATATGGTTGAAAAATTTAAGCCATTGCTGCAGCCATAGTTATAGGTGGTATACATCCTTAGTCATACTAAAAGACTTCTGTTGTGTTAATTATAAAAACTTATGTCAATTTTTTATGCAGGTTCTTGAGTATATCACTTTGCTCTGAGCTAATGAGGAAATGTATCTCTCAAGGTTGAGCAAAACTTCTGTGTAATGGCAAAAAACCATTCTTTCCACCATTCTTTTTGACAATGTTTTCATTGATTACATTACTTATAAAAACATGTGTATACTGTTTCTTTTAATATTAGCTGTCAACCCAAGTAGAAGCCTTCCAAAAAGAAAATGGGCTGCCATCTAATATTTGTCTTCAGAGAAAATTATTTAATATGAGTCATCCCTTCTATTAAATGGGAAAACTACCAGCAATCTTGCAATGATGTTGTTAGTATTAAACAAGTTATAGTAAAGTTTCTAGGGCTTTTCTGGTGGCTCAGTCAGTAAAGAATCTGCATGCAGTGCAGGAGACCCAGGTTCAATCCCTGGGTTGGGAGGAACCCCTGGAGAAGGAAATGGTAACTCACTCCAGTATTCTTGTCTGGAAAATCCTATGGACAGAGGAGCCTGATGACATGCCATGGGTCACAAGAATCAGACATGAATGAGTGTCTAAACCACCAACCACCACTAGTAAAGTTTCTGACGTATAGGAAATTGTGAGTAAATGGCATTGTCAATTCACACATCCATCAAAGAAACAGTTGAGTTCCTATAAATGTGAATATTCACAGTTACATTCTGAACTACTAATAGTATTAAAAAATAAGCAAGTAAGTCCAGAGTTCAGCCATTTTTCTGGTAGTATCAAACAATTGCTTTGTTGAACAGAAACCCATAATGCACTATTATTAGAACAAAATAATCAAGAATTGTTAACGGAGCAATGAATCTAGCATATAAATAGTGATCTATGCCATCAGTCATGTCCAACTCTTTGCAACTCCATGGACTGTAGCCTGCCAGGCTCCTCCGTTCATGGAATTCTCCAGGCAAGAATACTGGAGTGGGTAGCCATTCCCTTCTCCAGGGAATCTTTCCAAATCCAGGGACTGAAATCAGAACTCTTACATTGCAGGCAGATTCTTTACTGTCTGAGCCACCAGGGAAACTCAACCTATGTGCACCCCTTGCAAAATGTTCTATTTTTAAGCATAATAAATTGATAAAATTAATAATTAAAAATACATTTATTTAAATATACCCATTCTCCTGCATTTCTGTTTAAATGAGGTAACAATTGATATTTAACATGAAGAGCATTTATTTTACCTAAAAATGATAATAGAAGGTTTCCTTTGTAGTGTAATGGATCCTGTAAAATCTCCCCAAATTGACTCCCATTTCTGTTGCTTCAGTTCGGTTCAGTCAGTCAGTCATCTCCAAGTCTTTGTGACCACATGAACTTCAGCATGCCAGGCCTCCCTGTCCATCACCAACTCCCGGAGTTTACTCAAATTCATGTCCATTGAATTGGTGATGCCATCCAGCCATCTCATCCTCTGTCGGCCCCTTTTCCTCCTGCCTTTCTTCAATCTTTCCGAGCATCAGGGTCTTTCCCAATGAGTCAGCTCTTCACATCAGGTGGCCAAAGTATTGGAGTTTCAGCATCAGCATCAGTCCTTCCAATGAACACCCAGGACTGATCTCCTTTAGAATGGGCTGGTTGGACCTCCTTGCTGTCCAAGGGACTCTCAAGAGTCTTCTCCAACAGCACAGTTCAAAAGCATCAGTTCTTCGGGGCTCAGCTTTCTTTGTAGTCAAACTCTTACATCCATACATGGCCACTGGAAAAACCATAGCCTTGACTAGACAGAACTTTGTTGGCAAAGTAATGTCTCTGCTCTTTAATATGCTGTCTAAGTTGATCATAACTTTTCTTCCAAGGAGTAAGTGTCTTTTTATTTCATGGCTGCAGTGATTTTGGAGCCCAGAAAAATAAAGTTAGCCACTGTTTCCACTGTTTCCCCATCTACTTGCCATGAAGTGATGGGACCGGATGCCATAATCTCAGTTTTCTGAATGTTGAGCTTTAAGCCAACTTCTTCACTCTCCTCTTTCACTTTCATCAAGAAGCTCTTTAGTTGTCCTTCACTTTCTGCCATAAGGGTGGTGTCATCTGCATATCTCAGGTTATTACTATGTCTCCCAGCAATCTTATTTCCAGCTTCTGCTTCATTCAAGCCAGCATTTTGCATCATGTACTCTGCATGTAAGTTAAATAAGCAGGGTGACAATACACAGCCTTGACATACTCCTTTTCCTATTTGGAACCAGTCTGTTGTTCCATGTCCAGTTCTAACTGTTGCTTCCTGACCTGCACACAAGTTTCTGAAGAGGCAGGTCAGGTCATCTGGTATTCCCATCTTTTTCAGTCTTTTGCTTATTAGCAGCAATACTTGTACGTTTACTATTTTATACAACTGTTTTTACCAACCTTTCTAAAAAAAATAATTCTTCTAGACTATTAAATGACATGGCTGCCCCAGTTGACTGTGTACCCAATGTCAGTTTCTGCCTTTTTTCTTCCCAATAGAATGCTTGTTTTGTTCTGTCCCATACCACCACACCACAGAAGGTGATCCCTTATCAGATTCCAGGGCTTTATGCTGACTGGACCAAGACGATCAAGACACTTTCATTTCTACTGTCATTTGTTGAATTTGAAAGAGTGTATTCCTGATTATGATTAATGAAATATGATGGAAAGACGTCTGTGTTTTATTTCTCATAACTGTGTCCTTGATTCTGTCCTATCCTTGATTCTATCCTTGAAACAATTCCAAGAATACAGAATCTGTTTTCTTAGTCTAAATGAAAAACTTGGAAAAACATGAAAATATGTCCCTTGCTCTATGTTAAAGCTACAGTATGAAAGACAATGGAAATAATAAGGGATTAAACCTTGGAAAAGTGTGGAGTTGGACTAATTTCAGAGTATCTTATTATATTAATGTACATTATTTTTCTTTTTACATTTTATTTGTTTAAGTTAGTTTTGGCTGTTCCAAGGCTTCATTCATTGCTGTGTGGAGACTTTCTCTACTTGTATTGAGCAGGGCTTCTTTCTAGCTGTAGTGCATGGGCTTCTCATTACAGGGGCTTCTCTTATTGTGGAGAATTGGCTCTTAGGGGCATGGGCTCAGTAGTTGTGGTGTATGGACTTAGTTGGACTTCCATGGTAGCTCTGCTGGTAAAGAATCCGCCTTCAATGCAGGAGACCCTGGTTCAATTCCTGGGTTGGGAAGATCCTCTGGAGAAGGGATAGGCAAAGAATATGCCTACAGTCAGTAAAAGAATATGCCCACAATGCGGGATACCTGGGTTTGATCCCTGGGTTGATAAGATTCCATGGAGAAGGGCATGGCAACCCTCTCCAGTATTCTCGTCTGGAGAATCCCACGGACAGAGGAGCTTGGGGTACTGCAGTCCATGGGATCACAAGTGTGCTTAGCGACTAAGCACACTTATGGGCTTAGTTGCTCTGTGGCATGTGGGATTTTCCTGGACCAGGGCTCAAACTGTGTCCCCTGAATTGCATGGCAGATTCTTAACCAGTGGACCAATAGGGAAGCCCATACATTCTTAAAAGAAAATTCAACTCCAGTTTTCTTTCGTTTTCTGCTAAGATCATCTTAATTGCTAATTGTTACCCCAAAGCACAACAAACCATGGAAAAATCTTCAAGAGATGGGAATATCCAGCCACCTGACCTGCCTCCTGAGAAATCTGTATGCAGGTCAAGAAGCAACAGTTAGAACTGGACATGGAACAACCGACTGGTTCCAAATTGGGAAAGGAGTATGTCAAGGATGTGTATTGTCACCCTGTTTATTTAACTTATATGCAGAGTACATCATGTGAAATGCTGGGCTGGATGAAGCACAAGCTGGGATCAAGATTGCCAGGAGAAATATCAATAACCTCAAATATGCAGATGACACCACCCTTATGGCAGAAAGCAAAGAACTAAAGAGACTCTTGATGAAAGTGAAAGAGGAGTGTGAAAAAGTTAGCTTAAAACTCAACATTCAAAAAACTAAAATCTTGGCATCCAGTTGCATTACTTCATGGTAAATAGATGGGGAAACAATGGAAACAGTGAGAACTTTATTTTCTTGGGCTCCAAAATCACTGCAGTTGGTGACTGCAGCCATGAAATTAAAAGATGCTTGCTCCTTAGAAGAAAAGCTATGACCAATCTAGAAAGCATATTGAAAATCAGAAACATTACTTTCCTGACAAAGGTATGTCTAGTCAAAGGTATGATTTTTCCACTACTCATCTATGGATGTGAGAATTGGACCATAAAGAATGCTGAATGTTGAATAATTGATGCTTTTGGACTGTGAGGTTGGAGAAGACTCTTGAGAGTCTCTTGTACTACAAGAAGATCCAACCAGTCAATCCTAAAAGAAATCAGTCCTGAATATTCATTGCAAGGACTGATGCTGAAGCTGAAACTCAAATATTTTGGCCACCTGATGTGGAAAACTGACTCATTGGAAAACACCCTGATGCTGGGAAAGATTGAGGAGGCAGGAGGAGAAGGGGATGACAGAGGATGAGATGGCTGGATGGCATTACTGACTCGATGGACATGAGTTTGAACAGCCTTTGGGTGTTGATGACAGACAGGGAACCCTGGCGTGCTGCAGTCCATAGGGTCACAAAGAG
Organism: Hydropotes inermis; assembly: GCA_020226075.1. Classification (NCBI taxonomy): domain Eukaryota; kingdom Metazoa; phylum Chordata; class Mammalia; order Artiodactyla; family Cervidae; genus Hydropotes; species Hydropotes inermis. The sequence continues at coordinate 16,356,245 of CM035283.1, read as the reverse complement.
TCACACACAACTGAGCAACTGAATGAACTGAACTCCAAAACAAATTAATCTTAGTTATTTTCTAGATTAAGACAGCATTGCCATTGAGGAAATTAGGAAACTGTAAAGCAGTAGACAAAAAAGGAAATAAATGGAAACAGCAAAAGAATATCCAACTACCTCCTTTATAATTTCCTATAATACCTGTCTGTAAGCAAAGCTTGAATTATTTCAAACAAGTTCTCAGAGGTAACATCAAAGCACAAGTATTGCTCTAAATCTTTATCTTGGTAGGATTTATACATTTAAATAGAAATTTAAAAATTTTCTAACACTAACCTAATAATCTCATTTGCATAGGTCTAAATTTGCATGTGTTAGAATTTAAATGTAGATTTTAAACTTCTATACTTTCTTAGAGGTTATCGTAATATCTTATGTGATATACTGCAGAACAAAATTACTTATACGAACTACTTAAAACTAGTTATCTACCCTGTTAATGACCAGATTTCTTTCCCAAATATTGGATACATTCAGACCCATATTTTACATTCATACATATACATGTATATTACATTTACATATATATATATTTCATTCTTGTAATATCAAGTATCATATCTGAAATTTCAAAAAATTAGAATATTATTAAAACTAGATTAGAGAGCAGAAGTAGAACTTTGTGAAATCATAACTCTATTTTAAGATTTCAGAGGGTCTACATTAATGTCATTTTTTCACTAAATTTACAGATTCTCTAAGGACTTTACCCAAATTCATTCAAATCCCATTCCTTTACAGTAAAAGTGGGAAACCTAAAGCATACAATCTCAGGCCCCATTGAGTTTTTTTTTGCAAAACATTAATGTCTAAAAATAAGGTATATGGAGTTTATGTCTGAGTCTTCTTAGAAGATTAAAGATCTAAGGTTTTGATTGTTGGAGAGCTGTGGTTGTTGTTGTTGTTGTTTCTTTTTTTCTTTACATTCTATCTCCATGTAACACAAACTAAAAGTTTTTTTTTTTTCTTAAGAACAATTTTGAGATGCATTTTCCCCCATATATCATAATGTGCTTCTTATATTTCAAATTTAATTGTTAAGCCTTGTAAAATTATATGAGATTCATGAATATTTTATAATTAAACATTTATTTACAGAAATATAAAAACATCCCATTCTTTCTTAAGAGACAGAATACTTCATATATAACTGTTCCCACCTTATCCCAAGCTCACCCAGCCATGAAGGGCAAATTATCAATTTTATAATGATAGAGCTGAGGTCAGAAGATATAGCTCAGTCTGATGTTCAAATGAAATTTCTAGCTGAATCACAGAATAAGACTTAGTAAATTGGTAGCATATTCTGCTAGTCAGACAAGTCTTCCCTACATGGAAGAAAGGTCTAGCTAGGTTAAGACAGAAGCCATGATGGAAAGGATAAAAAACTATCCTCTCTGTGAATAGATTTGCTCCCAAAAGGAAGAAGGTAGGGCTAAGCAACATACACCTAATTAGTCTTTCTAAATATACCAAAGAGATGAAGCATTCTAAGCCTTTACCTTCATCCTATAAGATTGGATAGTAGGCAGCAGAGGGTATTTAGAGAAAATCTTTCATCTTAGAAAGAGGAAAGTCTTCTAGCTTTAACCTAGAAAAATACTATTGATGTTACATATTTATACAACAGATACTTTATCACTTAAAAAATAGCTTTTAATATTTATTTATTTTTAGATCAAAATAACTTAGGTAAAAATGATTTGCTTTATTCCTTGCTTACATTAATAAAGTTGCATTTCCTCCCTCAATACAAAAATTATACTGTTGAATTGTAGCCTTGATTATTGACATTCATTAGCTTACTTTCCAAATGCAAGTATAGTTAACATATACATGACTACAAGCGAAAAGAAATGTGTCTGAACAATGTTGAGAAAAATGTTCCGTTTGACTGTAGGACAAAACAAAAGAAGGGTATGTTGTTCCATCTCTCAGTCCTGTCCAGCTCTTGGTGACCAGGCTTCCTTGACCTTCACCATCTCCTGGAGTTTGCTCAAACTCAGATCCATTGAGTCATTGATGCCAACCAATTATCTCATCCTCTGTTGCCGCCTTCTCCTCCTGCCCTCAATCCTTCCCAGGATCAAGGTCTGATATACTCTTGGAGAAATTAAATGAATCCATAAATTTATCATAAGTGTAACTGAAACTCTAGTAGATTTTTTATATTTTCATATGTTTTCTGTAAACATATTTTCAGGAAATCTTATGTAAAAGACATAGGCAAAAAATAACTGAAGTGATATGTTAATGATAAAGAATATTTTGCCTCCCAGTTATCTAAATATATCATAGCAAGAGCCCTTACAAATCTAAGAGTGGGTCCTAACTTGTGGCTTTACCCTAATTCCTATACAAGCTCCCCTGTATACTCACTCCATCATTGGCTGTTAGGAGCCAGTGGAAAGCATGGCCATCATGAAAACATGGTGACAGAATTCAGAGCCACATACCTGCATTTGAGTAAGCACCTCCAGGAGTTGGTGATGCACAGTAAGCCTAGCATATGGGGTGGCAAAGGGTCAGACCAAATAAGTGACTGAACTGAACTGAACTGTCCTGCATTTGAAACTCTCTGAGGTGTATCATTTTGTCCCTAAGACACATCAATAAAGAAAAGAGATATGAATGATATGTAACTGAAAAGGTACTGAGAAATTTAAAATGCTTTATTTTTAATGTAAAATTTAATATGTAAAATTTTTAAAAGTGCTGTAGAAATAATACTGTAAAAGAACAATGCTAACCCTATGTAGATTGTGCTATTTTGTCATATTTACATTCATTTCTGAGGTGTATTTAGTAATTTTTCATCCTCTTCACTTTCATCTTCAAGGACTGAGTAAAATATTTTGAGAAATTTATCTCTATTGCTGTTATCACAGAGAAAGTTTATTTTCTTCTGCACCTTTCATTTCTTTCTCTACAGTGTGTGACTTAACATAAAAGAATAAAATTAAACAAAATAAGTGCATGTACCTAATTCATGTATGCGTGCACATGCACAGAGCGAACACACACACACCCTGAATCAAAGAGGTGCATTTTTTACCCAGAGACATAAAAGTGCAGAGTCTAGGAGATAGAATGTAAGTCAGTAACTTGAATATCCAGCTTACAACAAATCAGCCAACTCCCAAGAAGGCCATCAATCTATGATAGACGGTGAGTGATATTTTGGATTCACTAGCTCATATTCAGAAGTGTCCTTGAGGCCTTCTGGTTGAAAGATCTATGATATAAAATTTACCACTAAGTAATGACTACATTGCTTGAATGAATTGTAGCAAACTTCAAAATCAAATTAATGCAATGAATATAAAGAAATTGAGAAGATGTGATATCTTGACTTTTTAGAAAACTAATTTTTGCATATGATTTTAAAATGTCTGTTATAGTAAATTGTATGAATAATAATTATGTCTTTCAAATTTTTTATTGTTTAGTAGCTGTGATTTCCAGTGTACACCAGAATTTACCTAAAAAACTGTCCTTTTTTGTAAGTAGGAGGATATTAATTAACTTTCAAGTTCTCTCATTTAAAGAATAGTTACTTTTAAAACTACTTTAGTATGATTTACTGAATAAAATGATGATGATGGTGATGATGCTAATGATAATGAGAAAAGCAACTACTTTTTATTAAAATCTCACCTGTAATTTGCATTATCTTAATGTGATATCAATGACCTCAGATATGCAGATGACACCACCCTAATGGCAGAAAGTGAAGAAGAACTAAAGAGCCTCTTGATGAAAGTGAAAGAGAAGAGTGAAAAAGTTGGCTTAAAGCTCAACATTCAGAAAACTAAGATCATGGCATCCAGTCCAATCACTTCATGGTGAATAGATGGGGAAACAGTGGCTGACTTTATTTTTCTAGGCTCCAAAATCACTGCAGATGGTAATTGCAGCCATGAAATTAAAAGACACTTGCTCCTTGGAAGGAAAGTTATGATCAACCTAGACAGCATATTAAAAAGCAGAGACATTATTTTGTCAACAAAGGTCTGTCTAGTCAAGGCTATGGTTTTTCCAGTAGTCATGTATGGATTTGAGAGTTGGACTATAAAGAAAGCTGAGCACTGAAGAATTGATGCTCTTGAACTGTGGTGTTGGAGAAGACTCTTGAGAGTCTCTTGGACTGCAAGGAGATCCAACCAGTCCATCTTAGAGGAGATCAGTCCTGGGTGTTCATTGGAAGGATTGATGTTGAAGCTGAAATTCCAGTACTTTGGCCACCTGATGCAGAGATATTTGACTCATTGGAAAAGACTCTGATGCTGGGAAAAGATTGAAGGCAGGAGAAGAAGGGGACGACAGAGGATCAGATGGTTGGATGGCATCACCAACACAATGGACATGGGTTTGGGTCGACTCCAGGAGTTGGTGATGGGCAGGGAGGCCTGGCGTGCTACAGTTCATGGGGTCACAAAGATCTGGACATGACTGAGTGACTGAGCTTAGCTGAACTGAATGTGACTTTCCTACATTAATTGCATTACTATCTCATAACTTTCATTTTATCAATTAGAGAAATGAATCAGATAAGAGAATTTAAGTAACAGAATCAAGATTATAGCTAACGACAGGCAGCAATGACATATGAACCCAGGCAGTCCTTCCTGAAAAACCATGCTTCTTGCTGTTCTAACACTGCTTCCTCAATTTAAATTAGTCAATTTATTAAGACAATAAATCAAATAGTAAAAATATATAAAATGATATAGAAAATGTTACTAAAATATTTGTTAGATAAATGAAGACTTTACCCATGTTTTGAATGTATTCATTTGTAATATTCTACCTGACATTAGAAATGGGATTAAAAATTCTACCAAAACAAACAAACAAAAAAAGAACTTGAGACTTTTATAATTTTGAAGAGAAAAAATTACTTTTTTGGGAAAAATTCTATTTATTCAAGGAGTTCACTTAACATTTTTGTTCAGTTAATTTATACATACATACATACATATATATATATATATATATGTATATATATACTCATTTATTTCCAAGTCAAAAAGAAATTTAATAGCTTTAACATCCTTTTGATTAACTGTTTGCTGAGTTTGGGTCAGCATCTGTACTTGGCTTTATTATTTTTTATATAATACCCAACTCCCTGGTGGACTAATTATACAAATCCATGCAAAATATTAATTCATTATACCATTGAAAGCAAAGGTGGTAAATTTTTTTCTGTGGCAAAAGATGAACTCTGCCTTTGACAAGTCTATACTTTCTTCTAATGGGTTCTCTCCATGTAGTTATTTTAGTCCCCAATGATAAATTAATCATTCTTAGACTGTCTCACATATTTTTTCTTTATCTGATTAGTAGTAATTATTACTAAACACTGGTCTGTTCACAGAAATTTATTCTCTGGAGAACTGGACATTGAAGGTAGAAAGTTTTATAAAGAGTATTGCTGTATAGAATACTACATTTGAATAAATGTAGAATATTAAAGAGTTTATCCACCCATAAAACAAGAAATAAAAATGATGTTTGTATGTAGAAATATTTGTCCCAGACAATAGAAAATATGGAAATAACCATTACATTTGAATTTTAATGTGATGATGAATTATAAATTTGTAATGAGAGATGAGAGTGGCATATTTTAAAATTGAAGTTTCCTGTATATTCTTCTATAGTTTATCATTAGGACTTGATTTGCTATAATCAAATTTGCATAGCAGTACTTGTTTTTAGATGTAGTTTTGAAGTATATATGTCATGCCATATGAATCATTTTCATTGGGTGGTTCTTTTTACGGTTTTATTTATTTATTGGCTGTACTGGGTCTTTGTTGCTCCAGCGGTCATTTCTTTAGCTGTGACGGCAGCCCTTTAGTTGCAGAGCACAGTCTTCTCATTGTCAAGGCTTCTTTTATCGCGGAGCAGAGGCTCTGGGGCACACGGGCTCAGTGGTCGCGGCATGTGGGCTCCGCCGCTGTGGTTCCCAGGCTCTAGAGCAGGGCTCATCAGTTACGCGGCCCAGGCTTAGTTGCTTGTGGCACGTGGGCACCTTCCAGATGAGAGAAAGGACCCATGTCTCCTGCCTTGGCTGTGAAATTCTTCATCGAGTCACAGGGAAGCCCCTCATTAGAAGGTCCTTATTCTTAGATGAGTAGGACTTCCATCCTTCTTTAGCTCCATCCATTATTTCCCCCACACAATCATTTCCTTAATTTCTTCCCCTCTCTCTTCTTTCCACTAGTCTCTTTATTTTCTTTTTTGCTTTCTTTCTTTTATTCTTTCCTTTTAAAATCAAAGTAGCTTGACAAACATTAAGAAATCTTAAAATTCTACAGAAAATACATTTTAATACACTGAATTTGATGAAAGTGTTATTTATATGTTGATTATATTTTAACACATGAAAATATTATTCTGTCTACATGAAGAAAAAGACACAATATAAAATCTTATTTTTAGAAATTCCCATATGCCTATTGAATTTTAAAAGCATTCTCAAAAATCCCATCAACATTTTGAAATTATAATGAAGCTTATTATATGATTTCTTCTTCCAGTACAACTCTAAAATTTAAAAATTCAGAACTTTGTAAGCTTTATCATGCCTTTCTTTTATTTTAAATTTAGGTTTTTATTCATATTATGCTTTGAAAGCTTAGTATTGCTTTTCTGGAAAAAAAAATTCCTTCCATAAATATAATTGACTGATTCTATAGGAAAAGACCCTGATGCTGGGAGGGATTGGGGGCAGGAGGAGAAGGGGACAACAGAGGATAAGATGGCTGGATGGAATCACTGACTCGATGGACATGTGTTTGAGTAAATTCCGGGAGTTTGTGACGGACAGGGAGGCCTGGCCTGCTGCAATTCATGGGGTCGCAAAGAGTCGGGCATGACTGAGCAACTGAACTGAACTGAACTGAACTGATAGGATTTTTTGCTTCAAACTATTAGATATGCTAGGCAAAGTTGCAAGTACAATGGCTCTTTTTTAATGAGAAAAACCTTGGTAACTACTCAGAAAGAAGTTTAAATCAGCTCTACCCTTTTAATGTGCATTTCCCCATACCAGTCATATTTCTCAAATAATTTCAATAATAATCAAATTTTTTGATCATTTTTCCCATAGGAATGCAGCACAAAAATATTTATTTACATAAACATTTGCTTTAAACATTGCCTATAAAAATGCCATATTATTACTTAACTGAGAGGTCAAATTTTCTGTTGCAACTTATATTAATACTTTCCTGTATATGAGCATAAGCATGTGCTGTGGTCTGAGCATTTGTTTCCCCCCCAAATTTAAGACAACATGAAAGAACAGTACCTGCTAAAAGAAATCAGTGTGAAAAACCTCCTCACTTCTGAGGCGTTGAGTGAGAGACTAAGAAGAGTCATGTTTCATTTAGTGGGGAAAGGACTAAATGTAGCTCTGACTCTGTCTAAAATTAACTGCCGGCTTCCCTCCTGGCTCAGAGGTAAAGAATCTGCCTGCCAGTGCAGGAGATACAAGCGTGATCCCTGGTCTGGGAAGACCCCACATGTCGTGGAGCAATTAAGCCTCTGTGCCACAAGTGTTGACCCTGTGTTCTAGATCCCATGAGCCACAACTACTGAGCCTGCATACCGCAACTCCTGCACCATGCCCTGGAGCCTCTGCTCTGCAAAAGGAGAAGCTTTCACAGGGAGAAACCCCCACACCACAATTGGAAAGTAGCCCTCACTTGCCACAGCTAAAGAAAAGCCTGCCCGCAAAGCAATGAAGACCCAGCACAATCAAAAATAAAATTTCATTCATTCATTAAAAATATTTAAAGGACGACATAGGATATCATGTTCCAAGTAACATAATTATGCTACTTATGATGCTGGATGGCATCCCCAACTCAGTGGGCATGAATTTGAGTAAACTCTGGGAATTGGTGATGGACAGGGAGGCCTGGCGTGTTGCAGTCCGTGGGGTTGCAAAGAGTCAGACACGACTGAGCGACTGAATTGAACTGAAAAAATTATCAGAACCCAAAATAATAAGAACTCAAGGTATCTAACATTCAATAAAAGTTCCCAGCTGTTAAAAAAGAAAAGAATATAGCTCATCATGAGAAGAATGTCAGTCAGTCTAAATGGACTCAGAAATGGCATCAGTGATAAAACTAATGGTAATTGCAACTACATTCCAAGAAATGAAGAAATATTTAAAATGATAAGGAAAAATATAGAATTTAATTTTTAAATATAAACCATATTTCTAAGGAAAAACCTTTAATGTCTGAAATGAAACATGAACTGCATGGGGTAAGTGCTTGAAAAGACATAATATAAGAAAAAGATGTTTGAACATAAAAGCACAGCAACAGAAACTGTCCAAAATGAACAGCATATAAGAAAAATATGAAAAATCAAACAGAGCACATTGAGCTAAAGAAAATTTCAAGTGGCCAGCATTTCTTCCGTGTGTGTGTGTGTGTGTGTGTGTGTGTTCAGTCTCTAAGTTGTGTCTGACTCTTTGCATCCCTATGGACTGAAGTACACCAGGTTCCTCTGTCCACGGGATTTTCCAGGCAAGAATACTAGAGTGGGTTGCCATTTTCTTCTCCAGGGGATCTTTCGGACCCAAGGATCAAACCAGTGTCTCCTGAATTGCAGGTGGGTTCTTTACCACTGAGACACCAGGAAAGCTCTCATTTTTTCTACATCTAATAATAAACATCCAAGAAACAAAGATCATGGCATCTGGTCCAATCACTTTATGGCAAATAGATGGGGAAACAGTGGAAACAGTGAGAGACTTTATTTTGGGGGGCTCCAAAAGCACTGCAGATGGTGACTGCAGCCATGAAATTAAAAGACACTTGCTCCATGGAAGAAAAGCTATGGCAAATCTAGACAGCTTATTAAAAAGCAGAAACATCACTGTGCCAACAAAGGTCCATCTAGTCAAAGTTATGGTTTTTCAGTAGTCATTCATGGATGTGAGAGCTGGACCATAAAGAAGGCTGAGCATCAAAGAATAGAACTTTTAAACTGTGGTGTTGGAGAAGACTCCTGGAGAGTCCCTTGGACTGCAAGATCAAATCAGTCAATCCTTAAGGAAATCAGTCCTGAATATTCATTGGAAGGACAGATGCTGAAGTTGAAACATCAATACTTCGGCTACCTGATGGGAAAAGACCCTGATGCTGCAAAAGATTGAGGGCAAAAGGAGAAGGGGTAACAGAGGATGAAATGGTTCCATGGCATCATCAACTTAATTCACATGTGTCTGAACAAACTCCAGGAGATAGTGAAAGACAGGGAAGCCTGGCATGCTGCAGTCCATGGAGTCACAAATGGCCAGATACAACTTAGCAACTGAGCAACAAGGATGTATTTTGGGATTCATAATATTAATGAAATAAAACATAACAAAAATAGCACAAAGGCCTAGAACTAAATAATGCAATTATTCTCTATTTTCTGAAAGGTTGTATTAAGACCTGTATTAGTACAATAATATATATATATATATATATATATATATATATATATATTTTTGTAAAGGTGAAAACCCTCTTTGGATTTCTTTATGTTAGTGAAAATAGATACTAATGTAGGTCTTGACATTTAGAAAGCAGGGAGATACTCGATGTTACTTTGGTTTATGCCATTTTGCTTTATGCAACTTTTTCATAGAATGCTCTAATTTTGAAAAATGAGGGCAACTTGTATACTGCTATAAGGTACTTTAATATGAAATAAGTATGTGTAATGTAGTATATTACTTGTGAATAGAATATGTTCAGTTAAATAATTTTATTATAACTCTAAAGCAGCTATTAAAATAACAGAATGATTTTATCTAATAATCCCACAAGACAAATATATGTAATAATAAAAAGTGCATCAACCAATGGGAATCAGAAAAAGAGGGAAAAGGAAACAAAAAAACAAAAATAGATTGAAAAATAGAAAACAAATTACAAGATTATATACTTAACTTAGCTGTTTTTTCATAATGCACAAGGTATAAATGGTGTGAGCAAATCATTTAAACCACAAGATGACAAATTAGATAAAAAGCTTGGGACTGTGGTCCTGAAGTCTGTGGTGATTTGGAGAACCAATGAAGCTTTCACACATCTGACAGTGTCCTCAAATCTCCAGGTTGTGGCTCTTCTTTCATCCGGACCACATCTCGGGGCTGCTTGCCATCCTGAAAAGGGAAACACTACAGTATGAGTCTTGTACTACATCTACCTTCCTCTAGGTGTAAACCAAGTGTGCATACTACAGGATGATGCTGGCCTCATAGAATGAGTTTGGGAGGATTCCCTCCTCTGCCTTTTTTTTGGCGGGGTGGGGATAGTTTAAGAAAGATACATGTTCACTCTTCTCTGAATGTTTGATAGAATTCACCTATGAAGACATTTGTTTATTGGGAGGTTTTTAATCACAGTGCCAATTTCAGTACCTGTGATTAGTCTGTTCTTATTTTCTATTTCTTCCTGGATCAGTCTTTTGAGAGTGTTCATTTCTAAGAATTTGGTCATTTCTTCCAGGTGTGTTTATGGCATGCAATTGCTCATTGTAGTCTCTTATGAGCCTTTGTATTTCTGTGGAGTCAGACAGTCACCTTGACTTTAGCCAAGACTACATCTTGGACTACATCTTGGACTCTTCACCTCTAAAACTCTTAAGATAGTAAATTTGCATTTTTCTATTCCAGTGTATTTGCAGTAATTTGTTAGGAAACTAATACAGCTGTCATTCTAGTATTTTCCCCAAACCCTCTTGAAATGTCTGCACTATCAACCTTTGCAGGAAAATTCAATAATGTCTCAACTTTTTCAATTCTTATGAGAAATACTTACCACAAATAGTAGTGCTAGTCTCTTTGATATCTCTGCCTTTGATTCTATGTAATTATCTTCCTCACTGCCTCTCTCTCTTTTTCCTTCTTATACACAAATATAAAATTTACTTTTTTTATCCCAAGATTAAGCTCATTTCAACTTCTATTATCCATTAAAGTGACCATTGAGTCTTTTTAATTAAACCACCATAGCATAGATATTACTTGCATTATTCATTTCCATATAACATGTTAATGGATTTTCCATTGTCTCTTCCTATGTGTTTGCCTCTTATATATCAAACTGTAGAGATATTAGAAGTGTCTGTCATATAAGTGCAATTATCTTTGCCATTTATGTTTTTAATTTACTTTCCTGGATACATTTTGTTTTGCAAGTCCAATTTGATCTGAATTATTTTAAGATCTTTTAACAGCAACTATAAAAAGTATTATGCTATATCTTTTACACATAATGGAAAACTCAAATAAAAATAGGACATTTCATGCCTGTAGACAAGAAGGGTGAAAGGGTGACCAGGGAAACTATAAACACAATTTAAGGTACCCAGTTGAAGTTTGGTCTTATAACTGCAGACTGTTATAACCTGAATTTACCAGAGGCAAAAGCAAAGAGTACTTCTTTTTCAAGTACCTGGAGACTGCAGAGTTCATATTAGGCCTTGTTGGACATAGCAAAAAGCATGAGGATGTTAAAGCTTGATCTTCTAGCTATAGCTTAGAAGACTGAAGGATTGAACTTTGATAACTTTTGCAAAAACTTCAAAATTGTTAGTCTGCTAGTTTTAGGTGAAAAGAGAAAACTATATCAAACAGTTTCTTATGGATAATCTAGATAGATACATAGATCAATTACTCTGTCTATCCACCTAAATAAACAGGGTGAGTTTACCTTGAAAAAGTTTATCACTATATATTAACTGAATTCATAAAAAGATAAGTTTTAAAATATAATTATTATTATATTTTGGGAAAAGGACCTCTGATAATAGAGAAACACAGTTATGCCAGAGGAAACAGCAGTTAAGTAAGGTCCTTATCAGGCTAAATACCAATTTCAGGGCAGGTGAGTCTTTGTACATTCTTGGTTGTTTATTATCATTAAATAGGTATTGTTCAGGGATCCAGTTTCTTGGTTCATTTATCATCATCATCTGAAGTAGATTATGGCTAATGATGGGTAAATATGCAGTGGTGATTTGGATTTGTGAGGATGTTTATTTGTCTGTTGAACATGAAATTTTGTTAATACAGTCATTTTTCAACCTCCCCCAAGTTGCAGTGATTTATATCCATGTAGATTTTTTTAAGTGGAAATTAATTTCATGCCATCAATTTACTTTTCCACTGAGTAATTCAGGATAGAAAATATTACATTAAAATGTAAGAAGAAAATGAACTCCCAGCAAAATAATTTAGCCATTTACTTGGACTGAATTTTTCCATTAAAGACAACTCTTGAGTGCACCTAAATTCTTAATTTTGCATTAATAATAAGATCAGCATCCAAATATTGCATTTGTTCCATCCCATATGCATCTTTAATTGAGAAATATATATAATTTTGCCTATTTTATCTCATATCTGTTGATATTCTGTTAGAGATGACTTTTGATATTAAATAGGTTTGTAGAACCCTAAACCGAACATTTATCAGAGTAGATAATTTTTTAAAGTTTTAAAAGTTATTGATTCAAAATAATAGAATTCTGCTTTTATTGTGACATTTACTTTTGCTATACAGAGATACAAAAATGAATTTTGAGATCCATTCCATTCATTGAATTAACAGCAGAAGTATATCAGAAAACAGAACATCAACTTGCTATTTAGCCTTTCTGTATTCCATACATTGATTTTATCTAAAAGCTTATTTCATTTAAATAATATATTTCTCATTCCATTATGCACTATTTTATCTACATGCATGTGTGCTCAATCGCTCAGTGGTGTCTGACCCTTTGTGATCCCAAGGACTGTAACCCAGCAGGCTACTCTGTCCATGGAATTTAACAGGCGAGAGTACTGGAGTGGGTTGCCATTTCCTATTCCAGGGGATCTTCCCAACCTAGGAATTGAATCTGCATCAGTCCCCTTTTATCTGACTTACCCAATTATAGAAGAAACTTAATAGAACACATCTATTAAAGCAAAAAGTGTGTATCATACCCATGGAGAAGACAGAAGCATAATTATATATCCTCCTTTGTAAAGATGCTGTATATTATCATTTTTAATTTACCAGTGAAGTATTTGAGGTCCATGGAAAGTGAGAAAATTATCAAGGATTAATTAAACAGGTGTCAAAACAAATGCAGTGCTTCTCAGATCATGCTAGAGCCTCTACATGTATTTATTGCCATAATTGCTTATCTCAAACACACAAAATGCCATTGCTCCTTAATGTCTTATGCTTATATTAGAGGCTTAAAATGCACCTCTCTTAGAAAACCCATGTATATACTGCCCAAAAAAATGGAGTTTTCAAAGAAGAAAATGGTTTCAGAAAAAGAAACTGCTTTCCTGTTATAGATAACAGACTCAAGATTTTGAAGAAATCTGGGAGGTACTCTTTCACAGCCTTAACAAGAATTTGAGCAAGTCACAGCTCTATGCCCTTTCAGCCACTTGATGAGGATTTTTAGTGATGGGGAGACCCACTTTCACATGAGGTATCCTCAATACCATTAAGTTGCAGAATTAGCACTTATTTCTAATAGTCTCAAGTCCATTACCATCCTGGTTTCTATTCTCAGGTTGAATTCTAAATAGTTACAACATATTGCTTAGAAAGTAGATATGTGCAGTACACAACTCTATTATCTTAGTTCTGGACACTAAGCATTTATTAACATAAATTTATCACCTTTTTTCTAAAATCATATTATAATCTTCTAATAATTGTATATGTCTTCTTGAGCCATCAATCTGTCATCAATTATATTCTCTATTCCTATTATACTGTTGTTGTTATTAAGTTGCTCAGTCATGTCTGATTCTTTGTGACCCCATCATGCAGCACTCTAGGTTTCCCTGTCCTTAACTATCTCCCAGAGTTTGTTCAGACTTATGTCCTTTGAGTCGATGATTCCTATTCTATAACTTCATACAATTTTTATATTACATTTCCCTACATTCAGCATGTATAGAACATTACTCTTCATTGCAAGTCTATAAAGTTTATAAAAATGTAAATGGCATTCTTTACTCTTATACCTGTCAGAAGAAGTACCCCCACATTGGAAGTAATTCTAAGATGTGGTGAATAAAAGAACTGACTATTTCCATGTTGAAAGGAAGGAACTTGGCAAAACATAAGATAGAAGGTGAATCTCAGGAAGCCTAGTTTTGGAGTTGAGCAGATTAATCTGGGGAGATGAGATATCCCTTAGAAACTTAGTGAAGATGGAAAAATAGAAAATATTTCAAAAAGAAGCCACCAAAAATAAATTAATAACAGTAAATCAGAAGACTGACTCTTCCCCCAACATAGGGTATGGTTTATGAAAACTGAGCTTTAATGTGGCAATCAGTGAAAATAATCTTGAACCAAGAAATGAAATAATTCTCTCTTACTATTTCTCCCCAAGTGATTGCCTTCTATTATGGATCTGGGAAAATCATGAAATATACTTGAATACATAAAAAAAAGAAAGTAGAAAAAGTAAAACCCCAAAATGAAACCAACTTCATAGCTATTAAAAGTTACTGAAATAAACTAGAACATGAGAACTAAAATTCTTCAGTTGATAAAATACTCTGAAATAGTCTCAACAGAAAAGAAAACTCTAATATAACAATTCAGCATGAATAAAGTAAAATTGAACAATCTACTGAGAATGAGGGTAGGGGAGACCATAAATTTAAAAAACTAAGAATAAAAAAGACAAACTACAACAAGTGTGTAAAGGAGATATGGAGGATCATATTATTACATGCAGAGCCTTGGGTGGGTATGAGGGACAGAGGCTATAGTTCCCAAATTCAAAGACATCATGTTTGGACTTAACGACTTGATCTGACAAAATAATTGTGAGCAAAATCTATATCACCATCTTAAAGAAGAACTATTAAGAGCTAAAATCTAGGCCTCTGTTCTCTATTTTACCCTATGCCATAATAATGGATAGTGTCAACTTCAAGATTGTCCAGACATTCTCAGCTTTTAGTGGAAGCGAAATACACGGGGTCAAAGATGAATGGGTCTATATAGGCACAAAGAAAGTGCTCCGTATGCTCTTTAATTGTTTGGCTATCTCTTTCTCCATGCATATCTATGAATTCTTGTGGTGTTTCCTCAACCAGTTAATGAAGGGAAAAGGACAAGCCTGTTTTACCAAAGGATCTGACTGTACTCTGTGAGTGCAAAGTTGTTCCACTTAGATGAGACTGTGAAAGATAATGATGGTGAAAACTTTTCCCATTGGGAAGGACTCCAGATGATAAAACTATACACACATGCACACACACAAACTCACACATACACATAGACACAGTTTCCCCTTTCCAGAGATATATGAAACTCAGATGATAAGATGCTGTCCCATAAACACCACCACTCTCAAGGAACTGGTTCTGGGTGAAAAGTGAAAAGTGTTAGATGCTCAGTCGTGTCTGACTCTTTGCCACTGCATGGACTGTAGCCCTCCAGGCTCCTCTGTCCATGGAATTTTCCAGTCAAGAATACTGGAGTAGGTTGTCATTCCTTTCTCCAGGAGATCTTCTCAACCCAGGGATCAAACCTGGGTCTCCTGCATTGCAACCAGATTCTTTACCTTATGAATCACCAGCGAATCCCCAAAAATGAATGCACAGTGCATTTTTGTCACTTATTTTTCTCTTCACAGTATATTCATTTTTTTCTTGAGTGCTCTATCATTAACCTCACGTTTTATAACCATCTGTTCTCATTTTCCTATCAGGGCAAAAAAGTGATCATGCATGGTGGTGGTGGTGGCGGTGGTTTATTCACTAAGTTGTGTCCAGTTCTTGCGACCCCATGGACTATAGCCCTCCAGGCTCCTCTGTCCATGGGCTTCCCCAGGCAAGAATACTGGAGTGGGTTGCCATTTACTTCTCCAGTGATCATGTGTATCTTCCTTGAATTCTTATTTGCTTTGAGGAAATCTGACTGAATATTTCTTAACCCTTCTTACTTTTATCTGGTTCTAGTTACCTGTTTCATTTTAAATTTAAATTTTATTTGGAGGATGCATCAGTCCATTAGGGCTGCCATACAAATATCACAGACTGGGTGGCATAAGGGACAGATATGTATTTTCTCATGGTCCACAAGGCTAGAAGTCCCAGATGCTGGCTGATTCAGTTTCTGGAAAGGTCTCTCTTCCTGGTTTGCAGATGGCTACCTTCTCACTCTGTCCTCATGTGACCTTTTTGAATCCACTGAGAGAAGATGAAATGTCTGGAATCTTGTTCAGGGATTCACCCTTACGAACTCATTTAATCTTTGTTTCTTCCTTATAGACCCCTATTTCCAAATACATTTGGGAGGCCATGACAGAAGACTCAGCAGTGGCTCGGGCAACAAGTCCAACAAGTCCCTATTCTAATATTCTGAGGTGCAGTGTATTGTTTTAGTTGCTGAGTTTTGTTTAACTCCTTTGTGACCCCATGGACTGCGCTGCACCAGGCTCCCTTGTCCATGGGATTTTCCAGGTAAGAATACTACAGTGGGTTGCTACTTCCTTCTCCAAGGATCGAACTTTTGTCTCCTGTCTTGCACATAATTCTTTCCCACTGAGCCACCCGAGTCGCCCTCTGAGAGGCAGTAGGATCTGCTTATTTAGGACACTGGATAACAAAGATCAGAATCCTAGACTTTGCTTGCTCTCTCCTAGATCCTGTATTGAGGTCTACTCCAAAAATCCATGAGTTTATTTCACTCTTACAAGGTTCATCTTATATACTTACCTTCCTACAAAGGAGAACATGTATTATGCTGTTGAAAGTAAATTTTCCAGAAATATTTGTAAACATTTCCCGCTAAGGAATTCTTACAAGTGCAGAACATGTATCTCAGTTATAGGAAAGTTTATTTTTAAAATAATCATTAATGTAGCAATAGAAGATGCTATGTCAAATATTTGATTAAAACATAACATTTGGAGAATCTTCTGCATGTTTTAAAATGTAATGTATTTTATAACTGTGGTAATTGTTGAAATTAAACAATCAAAATTTTGCATAAACATCTAAAATTTAAAAACAAAATAATAAGAAAATAAAAATTACTGCACTATACCATCTGCTTACATTTCTGCTTGATGTGCCAAATCATAATTTGCAGACAGAAATTGTTTTCCAAGCTACATAATTAAACTTTAAAACAAAAGGACTTCATTTATAAAATACTAATGCTGACTTGAATGTTATTGGCAGTAAAACTGTAGATGTTGTGAGGAGGAATAGAACAGTGTAGAAGAGACTAGATCACAAATAGTTCTCAAAGCAAGTGCTACATAATTTTTTAAACCTAAAGTCGCTGTACAGAAATAATTAGGTTATATGTATTTTACTAGTAGAGGTATAAAGGACTAAAGCTACCGAGTCGAAGCTCATGCTGCTCACTGTATAGCAGGCCAATAAACTGATGGCTGAATTGCTAGAGCAAGGAAGAGAAACTTTACTTAGAAAGCCCGAGACCAAGAGAACTGTGGACTGAAGTCCTAAAGAATCACCTTTCCCAGGTTTGGAGCTGGGACTTCCCTGGTGGCTCAGATGGTATAGCATCTGTCTACAATGTGGGAGACCCGGTTCAGTCCCTGGGTCAGGAAGATCCCCTGGAGAAGGAAATGGCAACCCACTCCAGAACTCTTGCCTGGAAAATCCCATGGATGGAGGAGCCTGGTAGGCTACAGTCTACGGGATTGCAAAGAGTCGGGCACTACTGAGCAACTTCACTCACTCACTCACTCACTCACTCATTCACTCACTCTTTTCAGAGCAAAGAGGAAGGCCATAAGGAAGTAAGGTAATAAAGGCCAGTTGTTTCAGTCATGTCCGACTCTTTGCTACCCCATGGACTGTAGCCCACCTAGCTGCTCTGCCCATGGGGTTCTCCAGGCAAGAACACTGGAGTGGGTTGCTGTTTTGCCATTTCCTCCTCCAGGGAATCTTCCCGAACCAGGGATCAAACCTGCATCTCTTGTGTCTCCTGTATTAGCAGGTAGGTTCATTACCACTAGCAACACCTGAGAGGCACCACCCCTCACCCACTCCCAAAAAAAGCCCATAAATTTTTGCAAGTATTTCCTGGTTTCAGCCATATTCTGGAAGGGGATATGTTAATTTCTTCTCCCCTGCAAGCCATTCATAGTTGGGCTGGGTCAGGATGTTTCCTGTGAGCGGAACAAAAGTATTTTAGCTTAACCTTCAGGCATGGGAGGTAGAGTTCCTAGAACTCGTCCATTTTGTATACATTAAGCCAGGGGTCCCCAAACCCAGGGTCACAGACTGGTACCAGACCACGGTGTGTTAGGACCTGGGCTGAACAGTAGGAGGTGCATGACAGGCAAGTGACTGATCAAAACATCTTCTATGTTTAACAGCTAGTCCCCACCTCTCACATTACTGCCTGAACTCCACCTCCTGTCAAATCAACAATAGCAACAGATTCTCACAGAAGCACAGTCCCTAGCTTGAACTGTGCATGTGAGGGATCTAGGTTGCTGGCTCTTTATGAGAATCTAATGCCTGATGATCTGATTTTGCATTACAGTGAGTTGTATAATTATTTCATTATACTTGTTTAGTTGCTAAGTCGTGTCTGACTCTTTTGGTACTCCATGAACTATAGCTTGCCAGTCTCCTCTGTCCATGAGGTTTCCCAGGCAAGAATATTGGAGTGGTTTGCCATTTGCTTCTCCAGAGGATTTTTTTCGACCTAGAGATCAAACCCAACTCTCCTCTATTGGCAGGTTGATGCTTAACCACTGAGCCATCAGGGAAGCCATTATTTCATTAAACATCACAATGGAATAATAATAGAAATAAAGTGCATGATAAATGTAATGCACTTGAAGCCATCTCCCCCTCAGTCCATGGAAAAATGTCTCTCATGAAACTGGTCCCTGATGCCTAAAAGGTGGGGGATGCTGCTTTAAACTATAGGCATCACCTGGTGAGTGATTAACTTGTAAGAAGAGCAAAGGTTGAAGTAAAAGAAACAGATCCAATGTGAAGTCAGATTTGTTCTTCCCTATTACACTCATCCAAATTTTAAATTTACATATTTTCAAGCAAAAGAAGTGAACCCATGGAAATGCATATAAAAATGCATTAAGTCAAAGAAGGCAATTAGAAGATGTTTCAGACAGACCTCTTTGTGTTATCTTGTGCTTTGCCTTTAAATTGTATTTTAGTAAGCTCCTCTCCTAGGTTACATTTATATATTTATTTAATTTTTTCAGCCTACTTCTGGATTGCTTTCAGAGAAAATGTGTGATGTTCAGGAAGAAATCTTAATGCGTGGAGGTCAATAACTGTGTTGAAGTCAGCTAGAACATCCTGGATCACAGTAATATAGCTCTATTTCACGGGACATTTATTATTACAACAACTAAATATGGAATTGCTTCAGCCTGGTGAAATTGATAGAATGCCTCCTGTAAATATTAATAACTTCACAGTCTTCATCTTGCACATACATTTCCCTTGATACCTTTGAATTTGTTAAAATTATTTTTAGAATTGGTACCCCATGGTGGAAAGCAAACACTTAGTATGGATTCTAAGTGAAATTATTACAAAAGCATTTTCAAATCCCTAAGTGTTTTATAAGAGATGTCTCAAGACACCAGGAATCATTCTGGGTTTATACAAAGAATTTCCCTTGCTTGTCATCTGAAATTGAGTATGCTTTCTTGCAAGTGCATTGTCATTGATGAGTATATGATAAACACCTTATTTATGTCTATTTTCATAATTTTATTTCTCTCTACTGGAGAACTCATACAACAAGGAGTACTTATTTCAACAAACTCATGTAAATATATATACAACCAGAGCATATGTTGTTACTATAGTCATAAATAATGAAACAAGTCTTGGCGGATTATTTTCCGATACATCCACATGTCTATTCTGATGCTAAGACTTATATATAAATTTCTTCAATGAATTTTTATTATATCTGAACTTACTGTATATTTGCAGATATATAGGGCTTCCCTGGTGGCTCAGTGGTTAAAAAAAGAAGAAAAAATCTTTCTGCAATGAAGGAGTTGCTGTTTCCATTCCTGAATCGGGATGATCCCCTGGAGGGGAAAAGGCAACCTGCTCCAATATACTTGCTGGGAAAAATCCCATGGACACAAGAGGCTGGCGAGCTACAGTCCACAGAATCTCAAAGAGTTGGACGTGCCTGGGCCACTGAGCACATGCTGCAGATGTCTATGCATAACTGCAAGCACACACACACACTATCTGGCACACACAAACATAAAGATGATGGAGACGATAGATGCAGACACAATATGGACTATAGGAAACAAAGCTATTTGTCTTATTTTACACTTCAAAGCTAAGAAATAAGACAGGAAGAACATACATTTATTCCTGTTGCATGCATTACTACACATAGCATGTTTATTTAAAAGTTATATGTCATTATAAGCAGAAAAGCATTTCTGGTTGTTACTTTTAAAGTAAATTAAGATTATTTTGACACATTTATCCAAAACATATGACTTGAGTTGGGATCAGAATGAAAACGGACATTTTTCAATCTTGTGGCCACTGCTCAGTTTTCCAAATTTGCTGGCATATTGAGTGCAGCACTTTCACAGCATCATCTTTGGGATTGGAAATAGCTCAACTGGAATTCCATCACCTCCACTAGCTTTGTTTGTAGTGATGCTTCCTAAGGCCCACTTGACTTTGCATTTCAAGATGTCTGGCTCTAGGTGAGTAATCATACCATTGTGGTTATCTGGGTCATGAAAATGTTTTTGTATAGCTCTTCTGTGTATTCTTGCCACCTCTTCTTAATGTCTTCTGCTTCTGATAGGTCCATACCATTTCTGTCCTTTATTGTGCTCATCTTTGCATGAAATATTCCCTTGGTATCTCTAATTTTCTTGAAGAGATCTCTAGCCATTCGCATTATATTGTTTTCCTCCATTTCTTTGCATTGATCACTGAGGAAGACTTACTTATCTCTCCTTGCTATTCTTTGGAGGTCTGCATTCAAATGGGTATAGGTTTTCGTTTCTCCTCTGCCTTTAGCTTTTCTTCTTTTCTCAACTATTTGTAAGGCCTCACCAGACAACCATTTTGCCTTTTTACATTTCTTTTTCTTGGGGATGATCTTGATCACTGCCTCCTGTACAATATCATGAACCTCTGTCCATAGTTCTTCAGGCACTCTGTCTATCAGATCTAATCCCTTGAGTCTATTTGTCAATATGCCATTAATCTGGAAAACTAAGCAGTGGACAAAGGAGTGGAAAACATCAGTTTTCCTTCCAATCCCAAACAAAGGCAATGCCAAAGAATGTTCAAACTACCACACAACTGTACTCATCTCACATGCTAGCAAAGTAATGCTCAAAATTCTCCAAGCTGGGCTTCAACTGTATGTGAACCATGAACTTACAGATGTTCCAGCTGGAGTAAGAAAAGGAAAATGAACCAGAGATCAAATTGCCAACATCTGCTAGATCATGGAAAAAGAAAGAGAGTTCCAGAAAAACAACTACTTCTGCTTTATTGACTACACGAAAGCCTTTGACTGTGTGGATCACAATACTGTGGAAAATTCTGAAAGAGATGGGAATACCAGACCACTTGACCTGCCTCCTGAGAAATCTGTGTGCAGGTCAAGAAGCAACAGTTAGAACTGAATATGGAATAACAGACTGGTTCCAAACGGGGAAAGCAGTATGTCAAGGCTTTATATTGTCACCTTGCTTATTTAACTTATATGCAGAGTTCATTATGTGAAACACTGGGCTGGATGATGCACAAGCTGGGATAAAGTTTGCTGGGAGAAATATCAATAACCTCAGATATGCAGATGACACCACCCTTATGGCAGAAAGTGAAGAACTAAAGAGTCTCTTGAGGAAGGAGAAAGAGGAGAGTGAAAAATCTGACTTAAAACTCAGCATTCAGAAAACTAAGATCATAGCATCTGGTCCCATCCCATCATGGCAAATAGATGGGGAAACAAAGGAAACAGTGAGAGACTTTTCTTTCGGGGGGAGGGTGCTCCAAAATCACTGCAGATACTGACTGCAGCCATGAAATTAAAAGACACTTGTTCCTTGGAAGAAAAGCTATGACCAACCTAGACAGCATATTAAAAAACATATTACTTTGTCAACAAAATTCTGTCTACTCAAAGCTATGCCTTTTCCAGTAGTCATGTATGGATGTGAGAGTTGTACTGTAAAGAAAACTGAGCAGCAAAGAATTAATATTTTGAACTGTGGTGTTGGAGAAAACTCTTGAGTCCCTTGGACTGCAAGATCAAATCAGTCCACCCTAAAGGAAATCAGTCCTGAATATTCATTGGAAGGACTGATGCTGAAGCTGAAACACTAACACTTCGGCCACCTGATGTGAAGAATTTACTCATTGGAAAAGACACTGATGCTGGGAAAGACTGAGGGCAGGAGGAGAAGGGGATGACAGAGGATGAGTTGGTTGGATGGCATCACTGATTCTAAGCTCCAGGAGTTGGTGATGGACAGGGAAGCCTGGCATGTTGCAGTCCATGGGGTTGCAAAGAATCAGACATGACTGAGCTACAGAACTGAACTGATGATATGAGTTTGAAATGACTGTATACTTTAGTTATTATATTAAATATGTTAATTTGGTAATTCATTATGTCATTTGCTATATGTCTTACATAATGTGAAAATTTGTACATCTCTTGATATCTTTGCAAAGTAGTTGCTTTATGATTATTGCTTTTGTTATAAGATAAAGACTAGTCTAGTGAAGTTTCATTGAATATTTTTCAAGAAAATTTTTCTGATTTGCTATATGTCTGAAAATATTTCCATTCTCTCATATTTGACCATAACTTTGGTGAATTTGAAAATTCTGTCTTTAAAAATGTTGTTCTTTTACTTTGGAATGTCTTATGCATTGACTTCCAGTATTTAGTGCCATTAATATGTTTACTATCCATTTATTTTTAATAGTTGATTGAATCATTTATTTACTTTAAGCAAGCTATTTGGGTCATCTTTTCACTGTTAGTGCAAAATTGATGTTTCTTTAACTTATTTTCAACATTGGTCATTTTATTTCCTAGTTTACTGAATTAGGAACTCAAGGTTTTAAGTACTATTTTGCATTGTATGCAAATATATATATATATATAATATGCTATATATTTTGTATGATTGGTATTTAATACATATATGTAAAAGAAGAAATTTAAGATTATATTAGTTCTATAACATATTAAATGTGTAAGAGACTTTTAATAATTTAAAAGTATAGTGCTGACAAAAAAATAAGCAGAAAGCTCAGAAACTATATAATATAAATATTAGCAAATTATGAAATATTATCATATAATCAGAGGTTTTTTTTAAGTACATTGACAACTTGATAGCCATTTAGATGAAGAATAACCTGAATGTAGACAGATATCAACAAAAATGTTAGAGTAGGACCTACAATAGATTATTTTCCATGAAACCAATGGTGACACTGGCCAAACTGTCAAAATAAACTTTGTTAGCTCTGGAAATTAACCAAACAGTGCAGCGATCTAGGGAGAATTTATTCAAGAAAAGGATGAACCTTGGTAACAACAACAACAAAAAATAAATGTAAATGTTATGTCCTTTTCATTTGTCCTGTTGTTCTCCTGTTGTTCACTCCTTAAGTCAGGTCCAACTCTTGAAACCTCATGGATTGCAGCATGCCAGGCTTCCCTGACCTTTCCTGTCTCCAGAGTCTGCTCATATTCTTGTTCATTGAGTTAGTGATGCTGTAGAACCTCTCATCCCCTGCTGCTGTCTTCTCCTTTTGCTTCATTCTTTCCAATATCAGGGTCTTTTCCAATGAGCCTGCTCTTCACATCAGTACTGGAATTTCAGCTTCAGCATCAGTTCTTCCAATGAATATTCGGGGTTGATTTATTTTAGGATTGACTAGTTTGATCTGATTGCAGGCCAAGGGACTCTCAAGTGTCTTTTCCAGCTCCACAGTTCAAAAACAGCCATTATTGAGTGCTTGGCTTTCTTTACAGTCCAACTCTCACATCTGTACACGACTACTGGAAAAACCATAGCTTTGACTATACGGACCTTTGTTGGTAAAGTAATGTCTTGGCTTTTTAATATGCTGTGTAGGTTGGTCATAACTTTTCCGGATCTTTGTCAAGAAATGATGTCTCTGATTTTAATATGCTGCCTAGGTTTGTCATAGCGTTCCTTCCAGTAAGCAAGCATCTTCTAATTCCATGACTGTAGTCACCATCCACAGTGACTTTAGAGCTCAAGAGGAAAAAAAAAAGATGACTCACTAGTTCCACTTTTTTTCCATCTATTCACATGAAGTGATGGGACAATATGCCATGATCTTCATCTACTGAGTGTTTTATCATAAGCCAGTTTTTTTTTTAACTCTCCTCGTTCATCCTCATCAAAAAGCTCTTTAATTCCTCTTCACTTTCTGCCTTTAGAGTGGTATCATCTATATATCTGAGATTGTTGATACTTCTCCAGGCAATCTTATTCCAGATTATGACTCATCCAACTTGGCATTCTGCATAATTTATTCTCCATAGAATTTAAATACACAGGGTGACAATATACAACCTTGAGATACTCCTTTCCCAATTTTGAACTAGTTCATTGTTCCAAGTCAGGTTCGAACTATTGCCTCTTGACTTGCATACAGGTTTCTCAGGAGGTAGTTAAGGTGGCTTGGTATTCCCATCTCTTTAAGAATTTTCTGCAGTGTGTTGTGACCTACACAGTCAAAGGGTTTTGTGTAGTTAATGAAGCAGAAGTAGATGTTTTTCTGGAATTCCCTTGGTTTCAATATGATGCAATGAATGTTGGCAATTTGATCTCTGGTACCTCTGTTTTCTTTTTTTTTCATTGCCAACTGTTTTGCCAAGAGAGCACACTGGTCATAGCAAACACTTCCAACAACACAAGAGAAGATTCTACACATGAAAACAACCAGATGATCATTACCAAAATCAGATTGATTATATTCTTTGCAGCCAAAGATGGAGAAACTCTGTACAGTCAATGAAAAGAAGACCAGGAGCTGACTGTGGCTCAGATCATGAACTCCTTACTGCCAAATTCAGATTTGAAAGTAGGGAAAACCACTAGACCATGTAAATACGACCTAAATCAAATTCCTTACAATTATACAGTGGAAGTGACAAATAGAGTCAAGGGATTGGATCTGATAAAGTGCCTGGAGAATTATGGATGGAGTTTCGTGACATTGTACAGAAGGCAGTGATTAAGAAAGACCATCCCCAAGAAAAAGAAAGGCAAAAAGGCAAAATGGTTGTCTGAAGAAAACCTTACAAGTAGTTGGGAAAAGAAGAAAAGCTGAAGGCAAAGGAGAAAAGGAAAACTATACCCATTTGAATGCAGACTTCCAAAGAATAGCATGGAGAGATAAGAAAGCCTTCCTCAGTGATCATTGCAAAGAAATTGAGGAAACAGATAGAATGGGAAACACTAAAGATCTAGTCAAGAAAATTTTCATGCTGATGGGCACAATAAGGGACAGAAATGGTATGGACCTAACAGAAGCAGAAGATATTAAGAAGAGGTGGCAAGAATTCACAGAATAAATATACAAAAAAGACCTCCATGACCCAGATAATCACAATGGCGTAGTCACTCACCTAGAGCCAGACAACCAGGAGTGTGAAGATAAGTGCACCTTAGGAAGCATCACTATGAATAAAGCTAGTGGAGGTGATGGAAATCCAGTTGAGCTAAAAGATGATGCTATTAAAGTGCTGCTCTCAATATATCATCAAATTGTGGAAACTCAGCAGTGGCCACAGAATTGGAAAAGGTCAACTTTCATTCCAATCCCAAAGAAGGCCAATGCCAAAGAATGCTCAAACTACCATTCAGTCATACTCATTTCACAAGCTAACAAGGTAATAGGATTCCCTCATAGCTAAGTTGGTAAAGAATTAGCCTGAAACGCAGGAGACCCAGGTTCAATCCCTGGGTTGGGAAGATCCTGTGGAGAAGGAAATGGCAACCCACTCCAGTATTCTCGCCTGGAGAATTCCATGGACAGAGGATCCTAGCAGGCTACAGTCCATGGGGTTGCAAGAGTTGGACAAGACATAGTGACTAAACAACCAAACCACCAGCAAGGTAATGCTCAAAATCCTTCAAGTTAGGCTTCAGCACTATGTGAACAAAGAATTTCCATATGTATAAGCTGGCTTTGAAAAAGACAGAGCTCGGTTCAGTTCAGTCTCTCAGTCGTGTCTGACTCTTTGTGATCCCGAGGACTACGGCATGCCAGGCTTCCCTGTCCATCACCAACTCCCAGAGCTTGCTCAAATTTACATCCATCAAGTCAGTGATGCCATCAAACCATCACATCCTCCATCATCCCCTTTTCTTCCTGCCTTCAATCTTTCCTAGCATCAGGGTGTTTTCAAATGGATCAGTTCTTCACATCAGGTGGCCAAAGTATTGGAGTTTCAGCCTCAGCATCAGTCCTTCCAATGAATATTCAGGACTGATTTCATTTAGGATGGACTGGTTTGATCTCCTTGCTGTCCAAGGGACTCTCAAGAGTTTTCTCCAACACCACAGTTCGAAAACATCAGTTCATAGGCACTCAGCTTTCTTTATGGCCCAACTGTCACATCTATACATGACTACTGGAAAAGCTATAGCTTTGAGTAGATGGACCTTTGGTGGTAAAGTGGTGTCTCTGCTTTTTAATATGCTGTGTATTTTGTTCATAACTTTTCTTTCAAAGAGCAAGTGTTGCAGTCAGCATCTGCAGTTATCTTGGAGCCCCCCAAAATAAAGTTTCTCATTGTTTCTGTTGTTTCCCTATCTATTTGCCATGAAATGATGGGACCAGATGCCATGATCTTAGCCTTTGAATGTTGAATTTAAATCAGTTTTTAATTCTCCTCTTTCACTTTCATCAAGAGGCTCTCTAGTTCCTCTTTGCTTTCTGCCATAAGGGTGGTGTCATCTGCATATATGAGGTTATTGATATTTCTCCCAACAATCTTTATTCCAGCTTGTGCTTCATCTAATCTGGAATCTGTCATGATATGTTGTGTGTACAAGTTAAATAAGTAGGGTGACAATACACAGCCTTGAAGCACTCCTTTCCCAATTTTGAACCTATCCTTTGTTCCATGTCCGGCTCTAACTGTTGCTTCTTGACCTGCATACAGATTTCTCAAGAGGCAGGTAAGAAGGTCTGGTATTCCCACCTCTTTAAGAATTTTCCTACAGTTTGCTGTGATTCACACAACTAAAGGTTTTTGTATAGTCAGTGAAGCAGAAGTAGACGTTTTCCTGGAATTCTTTTGCTTTTTCTATGATCCAACAGATGTTGAAAACTTGACCTTTGATTCCTCTTCCTTTTCTAAATCCAGCTTGAGCATCTGGAAGTTCTCAGTTTATGTACTGTTGAAACCTAACATAAATATAAATTCATAGGATCCAGGGTACAATTTTTAATAGTGTACTGTAGATTATTATGTTCTGAAAATTATATAGAAATAAGGTTTCAGAAAAGAATAATGTGCATACGATTTTAGTTCCTGGTATCTACTATATAATTACCAATCACAGATGTGCAGTCGGTCAGTCAGTTCAGTCACTCAGTCTTTTCCAACTCTTTGAGACCCCATTAACTGCAGGAGGCCAGGCCTCCCTGTCCATCACCAACTCCCAGAGCTTATTGGAACTCATGTCTGTTGAGTCAGTGATGCTATCCAACCATCTCATCTTCTGTCGTCCACTTCCCCTGCCTTCAATCTTTCCCAGAATCAGTGTCTTCTCCAATGAGTCAGCTCTTCACATCAGGTGGCCAAAGTATTGGAGTTTCAGCTTCAGCATCAGTCCTTCCAGTGAACACCCAGGACTGATTTTCTTTAGGGTGGACTGGTTGGATCTCCTTGATGTCCAAACATCACTTCTGAATAGTCTTAGGGAAAGATTCTGCTTCCATATGTTGAGCATTTACCTTCACTTATGAAAACAAAGAAAAAAATGGGTGAAACTGAAGTAAATCTGAAGAAATAAATTCACTGTCATCACCTAATTATTGGAATATTAAAATTTTTTTCATCAAAAATTTTGATTCATCAAAATTTATAAAATTAATCAGACATAACCAACTTTTTTGTAATTTTCAAAAGCCAATTTTATTTTTTTATTTTTTATTTTTTTCATTTATTTTTATAAGTTGGAGGCTAATTACTTTACAATATTGTAGTGGTTTTTGCCATACATTGACATGAATCAGCCATGGATTCACATGTGTTCCCCATTCTGATCCCGCCTCCCACTCCCCTCCCCATCCCATCCCTCTGGGTCTTCTCAGTGAACTAGCCCCGAGCACTTGTATCATGCATCCAACCTGGGCTGGTGATCTGTTTCACCCTTGATAGTTTACTTGTTTCAATACTATTCTTTCAGAACATCCCACACTCGCCTTCTCCCACAGAGCCCAAAAGTCTGTTCTGTACATCTGTCTCTCTTTTTCTGTTTTGCATATAGAGTTATCATTGTCATTTTTAAAAAATTCCATATATATGTGTTAGTATACTGTATTGGTCTTTATCTTTCTGGCTTACTTCACTCTGTATAATGGGCTTCAGTTTCATCCATCTCATTAGAACTGATTCAAATGAATTCTTTTTAAAGGCTGAGTAATATCCCATTCTGTATATGTACCATAGCTTCCTTATCCATCAGTCTGCTGATGGGCATCTAGGTTGCTTCCATGTCCTGGCAATTATAAACAGTGCTGCAGTGAACATTGGGGTGCATGTGTCTCTTTCAGATCTGGTTTCCTCAGTGTGTATGCCCAGAAGTGGGATTGCTGGGTCATATGGCAGTTCTATTTCCAGTTTTTTAAGGAATCTCCACACTGTTCTCCATAGTGGCTGTACTAGTTTGCATTCCCACCAACAGTGTAAGAGGGTTCCCTCTTCTCCACACCCTCTCTAGCATTTATTGCTTGTAGACGTTTGGATAGCAGCCATCCTGACTGGCATGTAATGGTATCTCATTCTGGTTTTGATTTGCATTTCTCTGATAATGAGTGATGTTGAGCATCTTTTCATGTGTTTGTTAGCCATCTCTATGTCTTCTTTGGAGAAATGTCTGTTTAGTTCTTTGGCCCATTTTTTTGATTGGGTCATTTATATTTCTGGAATTGAGCTGCCGGAGTTGCTTGTATATTTTTGAGATTAATCCTTTGTCTGTTGCTTCGTTTGCTATTATTTTCTCCAAATCTGAGGGCTGTCTTTTCACCTTGCTTATAGTTTCCTTTGTTGTGCAAAAGCTTTTAAGTTTAATTAGGTCTCATTTGTTTATTTTTTGCTTTTGTTTCTAATGTTCTGGGAGGTGGGTCATAGAGGATCCTGCTGTGATTTATGTCAGAGAGTGTTTTGCCTATGTTCTCTTCTCGGAGTTTTATAGTCTCTGGTCTTACATTTAGATCTTTAATCCATTTTGAGTTTGTTTTTATGTATGGCATTGGAAAGTGTTCTAGTTTCATTCTTTTACAAGTGGTTGGCCAGTTTTCCCAGCACTGCTTGTTAAAGACGTTGTCTTTTTTCCCTTGTATATCCTCACCCCCTTTGTCGAAGATAAAGTGTCCATAGGTACGTGGATTTATCTCTGGGAAAAGCCAATTTTATTATGAAAATTTTCAAGCTTAAAAAATGTAGGGAAAAACAATACAGTATAGTAAAATCATGCACATTTAATAATTAGTATTTTAGCATACATTTCACATATCTTGTTCTCTTTCTCTGGACTGATGCAGTAATTTAAAGTGAAATCTTATAAAAGTTCTTTTATTCATAAATATTTCCTTAGGCTTTTCTAAAAATCAAATATCATTTCTCATTTAAATACAATTTAATTATTTTACCCAGAGTTACCAATAATCCCCGAGGCACTTCCCTGACAGTCCAGTGGTTAAGACACCTCACTCTCAACGTAGGGGGACCAGGTAAGATCCTTTGTCAGGGAGCCAGATCCCACATACTGCAGCTAAAGATCCCACATGCCACAACTATGACCCAATACAGCCAAATAAAAAAATAAAATTTTTAAAAATCCCTTAATATCATAATGGATCATGATATTATAGGATCATATGATCATGATTGTTATAGTATCATAGCATCATACTTAGTCTATATTCATATTTTTCATTTTTTGAAAATTATCTTTTATAGATAGGTTATTTGAATCAGGAATAGAAAAAGTTCTTAAAATCACAATACTCCCATTGTGGTTATTATAACTATTAATTCTTCCTTGTTAGGTTTCCTTATTTGTTTCTATGCTATTGATTTTTAGAAAAAGTGTGTCCAATTTTATTAAATAGCCCAACAGTCTATATTTATCTGGGTGACTCATACTTATATCATTGAACATTTTGCTCTAGAGACTGTATGTCATATAAACTAGAAATCAGAAATAAATATTGATTAAACCCAGGTTCCAATCATGTTGTTAAGACTAATCAATAGGATTTGCAATACAATTCATTCTGTTTTTCATGAAGGGAAGCCCATCTTTGTGAATATCATCAATTTTAATCATGTTGAAACTGATCAGTGGTGATGTCATCTTCTAACTATAAATTTCCCAAATAATACTTTTCTATATATTTAATGTTTAGCTACCCTATCTTACCTCAAAGTACAATACAAATGAGTGGGGTACTTGGTTATTTTCAGCAGAAATATGGAGATCCTAAGGAAGAGTCAAAAGAAAACACTACTGACAAAACTTTGACTAAAGTGAATGACAGCTTTCATGGGTTAATTAGTAGACTGCACACAAAACACATTACCCAATTACATGTTGTCTACAAAAAACCCATTTTAAATGTAAAGACACATATAGAATTAGAAAATGGAGAAAATAGATCATGATCATGCTAATACTAACTGAAAGAAAATGGGAGTAAATATTATTTGTGTACATAGCACATTTCAAAGTAGAAAAAATTTTAAGGAACAAGAGAGGACATCATTAATAACAATGTCAATTATACAAGGAGACATAATAATTCTTAATGTGTTCATACCTAAAATAAGAGCATATAATGATGTAAGGCAAAGACTGATAGAATTTCAAGGAGAAACAGATGAATTAGTTATCAAATCTGGAGACTTTAACATCCTATTCTTAAAATGGAATTATCAAGAAAATCAGTAAAGACATAGTTGAACTCAACAATACCATCCATCAATTGTATATAATTGACATATATAAATTACTCTGTGCAATAACAACAAAATACATCCTCTTCTAAATATCCACAGGGAACATTCACTGGATAGACCACATTCTGGGCCATAAAACAAAGTTTAACAAACTTAAAAGAGTAGAAATCATACAACATCTGCTTTCAGAGCACAGTGGAATTAATCTAGAAATTAATAACAAACGAATAGCTGAAAAGCCCCAACCCAAAGAATCACACTTCTAAATAGCTCATAGTTCAAAGACACCTTTGAACTATGAGTTATTTAAGATCACACAAACATATTTTATTACAATGAAAAGTAAAACCCACCTATTAAATATTTGGTATGCAATTGAAGAGCCAACATCCATTGGATCATAGAAAAAGCAAGGGAATTCCAGAAAAACATGTATTTCTGCTTCATTGACTACCCTAAAAGCTTTGACTGTGTGGATCGCAACAAACAGGAAAATTCTTAAAGAGATGGGAATACCAAACCACCTCACCTATTTTGTAAGAAACCTGTATGCAAGCCAGGAAGCGACAGTTAGAACCAGACATGGAACAACAGGCTGGTTCAAAATTTGGAAAGGAGTACAACAAGGCTGTATATTGTCACCCTGCTTATTAAGCTTATATGTAGAATACATCATGCCAAATGCCAGGCTGGATGAATCATAAGCTGTAATCAAGATTATTAGGAGATATATCAACAACCTCAGATATTTAAATGGTCATTGGCATAATTGCTAAGTCGTGCCAGACTCTTTGCCACCCATGGACTTTAGCCCCCCAGGCTCCTCTGTCCATGGGGATTCTTCAGGTAGGAATACTAGAGTGGGTTGCCATGCCATCCTCCAGGGGATTGTCCCAACCTAGGGGTCAAACCCAGATCTCCCATGTTGCAGGCAGATTCTTTACCAACTGAGCCATCAGGGAAGCCCAGCTATTCAAATGATACTACTCAAATGACAGAATGTGAAGAGGAACTAAAGAGCTTCTTGATGTGGGTGAAATAGGAGAGTGAAAAAGCTGGCTTAAAACTCAACATTCAAAAAACTAAGACCATGGCATCCATTCCCATCACTTCATAGCAAATAAATGGAAAAGAAGTGAAAATAGGGACAGATTTTATATTCTTGGGTTCCAAAATCACTGTGGATGGTTACTGCAGCCATGGAATTAAAAGACACTTGCTCCTTGGAAGAAAAGCTATGACAAATACAGACAACATATTAAAAAGTAGAGACATTACTTTTCTGACAAAGATATGTATAGTCAAAGCTATGGTTTTACCAGTAGTCATGTACGGATATGAGAGTTGGACCACAAAGTAATTGAGTACAAAAGAATTCATGCTTTCAAATTGTGGTGCTGGAGAAGACTCTTGAGAGTCCCTTGGATAGCAAGGAGATCATTCCAGGCAATCCGAAAAGAAATCAACCCTATATATTCATTAGAAAGACTGATGCTGAAGCTGAAGCTTTAATACTTTGGCCATCCAATGAGAAGAGCCAACTCATTGAAAAGGACCCTGAACTGGGAAAGATTCAGGGTAGGAGGAGAAGGTGTTCAACAGAGGATGAGATGGTGGGATGGTATCATCAACTCAATAAACATGAGTCTGAGCAAACTCTGAGAGATAGTGAAGGACAGGGAAGGAAGCCTGATTCACAGAACTGGACACAATTTAGTGACTAAACAGCAAAAGAAAGTAGTGCTTAGAGGAAAATTTATAGCTTTGGATGAATATACAAAAAAAAAAAAAAGTCTAAAATTGATAATCTAAGTTTCTGTACTTTCAGAAAGCAGGGGAAAAAAAGAGTAAATTACAACCAAACTAAGCAGGAAATCAAGAGAGAAAATCAACAAAATCAAAAGCTAATTCTTTGAAAAAATCAATAAATTTGATAAACCCCTGAACAGGCTAACTAAGAAAAAAGAGAAAGGATACAAATTACCAATATCATATGTCAAAGAGGGTATATCAGTGAACATTCCATGGAAAGTAGTGAAGTTGCTCAGTCGTGTCCGACTCTTTTCAACCCCATGGACTGTAGCCTACCAGGCTCCTCTGTTCACGGGATTTTCCAGGCAAGGGTAGTAAGAGAGAAACAAAAGGATACTATGAACAACTTTATGTGCACATATGATAATTTAGGTGAAATGGACCAGTTTTTTTTTTTTTTTTTAAAGATTCAGTTTACAAAAACTAAAAGAAGAAGTAGATATCCTGAATAATTCTAAATCTACTAGAAATTGAAAAACTAGGGGTTCCCAGGTGGTGTCAGCGGTAAGGAGCCCACCTGCCAATGCAGGAGACATGAGAGACATGGGTTTGATCCCTTGTTTGGGAAGACCCCCTGGAGGAGGGTACAGCAACCCACTCCAGTATTCTTGCCTGGGGAATCCCATACAGGGGAGCCTGGCAGGCTGCAGGCCCTAGAGTTGCACAGAGTCAGCCACGACTGAAGCAACTTAGCACACACAGTAAATAACCTCCCCAAACAGAAATACCAGGCTCATGTGGCCTCACTGGTGCCTGGTCTCCCAAACATTTAAGGAAGAAATGAAGCCAACTTTCTATCATCTCTTTTAAGCTCTTTTCAGAGAGAATACTTCATAACTTATTTTAACAGGTCATTATCCTAATACCAAAACTAGGCAGACTATTCAGGAAAAGCAAACTACAGACCAATATCTCTCAAGAATACAGGTTAAAAAATCCTCAAAAAATTTCTTAAACAGAAGAGTCCCAATTGAATTTTACATTTTTAAAAGAACACTCAGAACTGCATAAAGAATGCAAGTCAATGTTTGTAAAGACAAAAGTTATACTCTTCCGCTGAGAGATGCTTATGTCTTGGATGAGCACAATGTCAATAAAAACGAACATACATGGACAAATCAATGCTAAATTACAAAGTCATGATTGGCAGAACCAATTATAATAAATTGGCTATACTTTAAATGAAATGAAGGAATTTAGTTAACTATTATTTCTACCTTAAGCATCTAAACAAAATGACTATAATTTTCTTGAAACAGAGATTGGGGAGAGACAGGCTTAGGGAATAAAACAAGTCTTTTTTTTTTTTTTTTTTAATTTCAAATGTGACTTCAAGAAAATGGTGGCCCATCAGAAAAGGGTTATCTTTTCACGTGACAAGAGGGGTTAATTTCTTAAATTTAATACATTCAAATACTTTTTTACATTTACAGTATCAAACTATGATTATTCCAGTTCCCAAGTTTGAATAATCTTGACAGTAATATCTTGCACCAGTTCAAGATAGAATGACTTGTGTGCCAGAAAGCTAATTAAGGGAGTTTTAATAAGAACTACAGTCGCCAGTGGGACCAAACACACAGTTCCTCTGGTCAGCATATGTTTTTTCTAGAGAGAACACTAAATGAGACTCCAATTTATAATACATAGATTTCATAGCAAACTGGGAATTGGAAAGGGGGAAATTAAAATATAATCAGACCAAAATAAGAATATAAATGCCTCTTCTCCTTGATAGATACACTCCTTGAATTATATTTTTAAAAGGTATTAAATAGCTAGATAGAAGAAAGGTCATGAAACAAGAGGAGAGCTATTTGTTTTTGTTGTTTTGTTTTGTTTTGTTTTGTTTTTAGTAGAAATCTAACCTAAATATTGTTATAGATATTTTATTCTTGTCATATCAAAATGAATGTTATTCTATCTATCAACTGTTCATCATTTTGTGGAGAAAAAATTAAAAGAAAAACTGTTGCCAGTGGCTTTGATTCATATAATAAGCCTCAGAGCCCACTATACATTTGTCACATCTTAAAGACAAGCATGCATTCCTTTCCAGAATCATATTAGAATTCTACCTGCTCTAATAACATGTGAATAATGAAGGCTTCTTTCTTTTGAGTAGAAACTGATTAATTGGTTGAAAATACAGGGAAAAAGTTGAACAGTCTTTATTCGAAAACCTAATGATTACATGGCTTCTTTTCAGTAATGAAACCTTTCTTTTCTCAGACAGAGTAAAATTTATATAAACAGAAGCCTGAAAACCCATATGAACAATCAGAACAAGATGGTACAGTGAAGAAAAATAGCAATTACTGGGACTCCAGTCCCTAATGGAAGAGATTCAGATTCATAAAAACAGCAAAAGGAGCAACAAGAAGTTATTTTACTTAATATTTTAAGAATTACACATACACTCTCCCTTTTGGTTACTTGCTGAGTTTTTTGTTTTATTTTCTTCAAAGGTGATTTATATTAGTGCTTGGGATAAAGAAACAGTGGAGCTGCACATTAGAACTAAAAGTTGGTTCTACATTTATCACATAAATTCATACTATTTTTCATTACTTGCTAATTATCTCCTGTGCATTAGTCATCTCTCTTTAATTAAATTGTAATATTATTGAGAATAGGAACTAAATCTAATACTTCTTTTTCAGGTTCTTCAATAGCCAGGATGTGTAAAAATCTTCATAACAACTTGTGAATTTTTAGTTGAAATATATTTATGAATATATATTCCAAGGAGATATAATATTGCTTTCTAGAACTACCTGGTATTTTGCTTCTGTGATAATTCATCTCCAATCTACTTCATGAATTTATTTTTCCAAAAAGTAACTTGTTTATACTTTAGTGTGCAATCTTTCCTGGTTCTATTTCCATTTGAACAGTTCTAATTGAAATATAAAAGTTTTATTCACTGCAAAGTTATTGCAGGTGTCAGGTAAGTGATATATTTTAATCTATATAAGATCCTTCCCTCATTTTATAAAAATTTGAAATATGTGTATGTTTACATAAATAATTCTTACTTTCATTTATCTGCATCAAAACACAAGACTCATATTGGTAATTCAAAATCTAATTAAGCTTACATTTTAAAACATCAAACCAGAAGATAAACACTCCTTCTTCATCCATTCTAAATTTTAAGATAATTGTTTTCAGGATTACTCATTATGCACATTGCTTTATTTGTTATGTGTTCCTTTGCTTGTTTAGTTACAGTCTATGAAAGATGGACTCAGAACAAATTTTAATAGTCATTTCTCAAGCAAGCTTGTAGAAAAGTAAGTTTAATTTGCAAGTGAAAACTAAAAGCAGAGTTTAGATAGTTTTTCTAAAGAAGGAAAGTGAGTTGGTGAAGAGGTGCAACATGTTAAGTTGGTAAAAGCAAAAGACTCATTTTTATTGCATCCAGAACAGTCTACTTCACCCTTATCTGTAATGATAGGCATTTCTACCTTCTGGAAGGAAAGGGAATTTGATTTCATGTGCTTCGGCTCTTCCTGCTGCTAAAGCCTTGCAATGCCAGCCTTAGCAAATTCCAGGGATATACTCTTGGATTTTTTCCCCCAACTTTTCTAAACCACTTTCAAAGTCATTGCTCTAAATCTTATTTCTGTCTATTCACTGTATTAGTTTAGTTTAGTTTAGTTTAGTTTAGTTTAGTCTTGTTTTACTTTTACTATTGCAACAGATTACTCTATTTTCCATGGTTTAGAACATTTATTTGGTGTCCAGTAGTGCTATGGGTCAGGAATCTGTTGGCAATCAACTTGGGCTCTTATCTAAACCTCTTGGGGAGAAGCCACTTCTAATTTCATTGAGGTGTTGGCAAAATTCATTTTCATGAGGCTGGCAGACTGAGGGCCCTGTTTCCTTGCCAGCCATTGGAAGGACAGCATTGTTAACTTATACAAGCCAGCTGCATCCCTTGCTAGTTCATGTCAAAGATCTGCAATGACCAACCAGTTCCTTATGATTTTTAGTTCTCTGATGCTTCTGCTTTCCTATTCTGCTTTTGCATGTCCCTTTGTTATCTTGGGGCCCATCTAGATAATCCAGAAGACAATCTTTTTAAATGTTGTCTAATCTTGTCCTGTTCAAATCCCTTCACAGCAGTGTCTAGAGTTGTGTTTGATTAAATAGTCAGGAGATGGAATCCTGGAAAAACTTTAGAATTATGCCTATGCTCCACAAAAACCATATTTTAAAAAACTAAGTCTC
The DNA here is from genome assembly GCA_020226075.1 of Hydropotes inermis. Lineage (NCBI taxonomy): Eukaryota > Metazoa > Chordata > Mammalia > Artiodactyla > Cervidae > Hydropotes > Hydropotes inermis. Next base: position 16,318,878 of record CM035283.1, on the reverse strand, counting down.
CCTACATACCTCTCTCTTTGCTCTTGCAGTCCCTGAAGAACTATGGACAGAGGTTCATGACATTGTACAGGAGGCAGTGATCAACACCATCTTCAATAAAAAGAAATACAAAATGGTTGTCTGAGGAGGACATTAGAAATAGCTGAGAAAATAAAAGAAGCAGAAGGCAAAGGAGTAAAGGAAAGATGTACCCATTTGGATGCAGAGTTCCCCAAAATAGAAAGGAGATCTAAGAAAGCATTCCTCGGTGAACAATGCAAAGAAATAGAGGGAAACAATAGAATGCAAATGACTAGAGCTCTCTTCAAGAAAAATTAGAGATACCAAGAGAACATTTCAAGCAAAGATGGGCACAATAAATGACAGAAATTGTATGGACCTAACAGAAGCAGAAAATGTTAAAGAGGTGGCAAGGATACACAGAAGAGCTATACAAAAAAGATCTTCATGACTCAGATAAAAACAACCACAGTGGCATGATCAATCACTCACCGAGAGCCAGACATCTTGCAACGTGAATCCAAGTGGGCCATGGGAAACATCACTATGAACAAAGCTAGTGGAGGTCATCAAATTCTAGTTGAGCTGTTTCAAATCCTAAAGAATGATGCTGTGAAAGTGCTGCACTCAGTATGCCAGCAGTGGCCCCAGGACTGGAAAAGGTTGGTTTTCATTCCAATCCCAAAGAAAGGCAATGCCAAAGAATGCTCAAACTACTGCACAATTGCACCCATCTCACATGCTAGTAAAGTAATGCTCAAAATTCTCCATGCCAGGCTTCAACAGTATGTAAACTGTGAATTTCTAGATATTCAAGCTGGATTTAGAAAAGGCAGAGGATCCAGAGGTCAAATTGCCAACATCCACTGAATCATAGAGAAAGCAAGAGAGTTCCAGAAAAACATCTATTTCTGCTTTATTGATTATGCCTAAGCCTTTGACTGTGTGGTTCACAATAAGCTGTGGAAAATTCTGAAGGAGATGGGAATATCAGACCACCATACCTGCTTCCTAAGAAATCTGTATGCAGGTCAGGAAGCAACAGTTAGAACTGGATATGGAACAACAGACTGGTTTGAAATCGGGAAAGGAGTATGTCATGGTTGTATATCGTTACCCTGCTTATTTAACTTGTGTGCAGAGTACATCATGTGAAATTCTGGGCTGGATGAAACACTAGTTGGGATCAAGAGTGCTGGGAGAAATATCAATAACCTCAGATATGCAGATGACACCACACTTATGACAGAAAATGAAGAATTAAAGAGCCTCTTGATGAAGGTGAAAGAGGAGAGTGAAAAAGTTGGCTTAAAACTCAGCATTCAGCAAACTAAGATCATGGTATCTAGTCCAAACCCTTCATGGCAAATTGATGGGGAAACAATGGAAACAATGGCTGACTTATTTTTCTGGGCTCCAAAATCACTGCAGATGGTGACTGCAGCCATGAAATTAAAAGACGCTTGCTCCTTGGAAGAAAAGCTATGACCAACCTAGACAGCATATTAAAAAGAAAAGACATTACTTTGCCAACAAAGCTCTGTCTCGTCAAATTATAGTTTTTCCAGTAGTCATGTATGGATGTGAGAGTTGGACTATAAAGAAAGCTGAGTGCAGAAGAGGTGATACTTTTGAACTGTGGTGTTGGAGAAGACTCTTGAGAGTCCCTTGGACTGCAAGGAGATCCAACCAGTCCATCCTAAAGAAGATCAGTCCTGGGTGTTCATTGGAAGGGCTGATGCTGAAGCTGAAACTCCAATACTTGGGCCACCTCATGCGACAACCTGACTCCTTAGAAAAGACCCCGATGCTGCAAAAGGTTGAGGGTGGGAAGAGAAGGGGACGACAGAGGATGAGATGGTTGGTGGCATCACCGACTTGATGGACACAAGTTTGAGCAAGCTCCAGGAGTCAGTGATGGACAGGGAAGCCTGGCATGCTATAGTCCATGGGGTTGCAAAGAGTCGGACACAACTGAATGACTGAACTGAACTAAACTGGAAATCTGACTATTTTTCCTTGCTTAAAATCTGAGAAACATGTATCATGTATCACAGTTTACTATTTAAAACTCTTGTCCAATTAAGAACTATCCACTGTGGACAAAATAAGCATTCCACCATTGTTGAAACTTAGACACACACACTTATATGGCAGCACCAGCTACCAGGAGCTGGTGTGAAGCAGTCATTTTCAACTTTCTGAGCTCTGGGTCCTATGACATCATTTTGGGAGCTACAAGACAGCTTCTGTGAGAGTGTTTGAACTCTGGAGTCCTAAATATTTGCAGAGATTTGCTGCTGGCACATCATGGCAAATTGCTGTATGTAACATTAATTGTTGTGATGAAGGCTTTGCAGAGGTGAAGGGAACAGCTAACTCAGGCAGTCAAAGAGTTAGTTAGAGGCCAGAGAATATTTCATTGTAGAAGCAACATAGTAGACAAGTTGATGCTCCAAGTATATCTTTTCATAGTTTGGAACTTTAAATATCCCCACTTAGAAATGCAATCAAACAGACAAGAGGTGTATTTCTCACTTGACACTTACTGGCTGAGTATTCTTGAGCAATCAAGTTGATCTCTTTATGCTGCAGCCTCCAAATAATTTCCCAGAATTTTCTCATTTGTTCAAATATCCAGAAAATAGTTATTAGGCATTCTCATGCATCATGTAATGTATCTGATCTGGGAATGATATGGTTAATATTAAATTGGTGTATTAATCTGAAATGTGTTTATTATATATTATAGAGACACTGGGACTGAATAGAATAAAGTTAGTGATAATAATTTTGTGTATTTGAACTTCTTTTTTATTATTTTATTTTATTATTATTATTATTATTATTTTTATTGTAGTGGATTTTGTCATAGATTGAAATGAAATGGCCACGGGTTTACGTGTGTTCCCCATTCTGATCCCCACTCCCACCTCCCTCTCCACCTGATCCCTCTAGGTCTTCCCAGTGCACCAGGTCCGAGCGCTTGTCTCATACATCCAACCTGGGCTGGTGATCTGTTTCACCCTAGATAATATACATGTTTCAATGCTGTTCTCTTGAAACATCCCACCCTCGCCTTCTCCCACAGAGTCTAAAAGACTGTTCTATACATCTGTGTCTCTTTTTCTGTTCTGCATATAGGGTTATCATTAACATCTTTCTAAATTCCATATATATGTGTTAGTATATTGTAATGGTCTTTGTCTTTCTGGCTTACTTCACTCTGCATAATGGGCTCCAGTTTCATCCATCTCATTAGAACTGATTCAAATGAATTCTTTTTAATGGCTGAGTAATATCCCATTCTGTATATGTACCATAGCTTAACAGTGCTGCTATGAACATTGGGATGCACATGTCTCTTTCAGATCTGGTTTCCTTGGTGTGTACGCCCAGAAGTGGGATTGCTGGGTCATATGGAAGTTCTATTTCCAGTTTTTTAAGAAATCTCCACACTGTTTTCCATAGTGGCTGTACTAGTTTGCATTCCCACCAACAGTGTAAGAGGGTTCCCTTTTCTCCACACATTTATTGCTCCACACATTTATCCTCTCCAGCATTTATTGCTTGTAGACTTTTGGATAGCAGCCATCCTGACTGGCGTGTAATGGTACCTCATTGTGGTTTTGATTTGCATTTCTCTGATAATGAGTGATATTGAACATCTTTTCATGTGTTTTTTAGCCATCTGTATGTCTTCCTTGGAGAAGTGTCTGTTTCGTTCTTTGGCCCATTTTTGAACTTCTTTAATAACTTAAGGAATCTTAAGAAGATTTTCTGGAGAAAAACATATGCATATAGGAAAAATTTTACATTTATAGTTTCAGGACATTCATGGACTCTGCACCCACTCAAACCATATTAAACTTTTGGAACTTTACTGGGGATAAATGTGGAAACAAGTTAGCTCTTCATTTTCAGAAGCATAGTAGAGAAACGTAATGTGGAATATACTGAGAACAAAATGTGTTTTGGTATGATTGAGCCATAGGGTGTAGATGTGGGGGAAAGCACAATGTAGAAAACAATTTATTAGCTAAATTAAGACCACATATGGCTTTGTGTGGATGTGAGAGTTTGACCACCAAGGAGGCTGAGTGCCAAAGAATTGGTGCTTTTGAACTGTTTTGGAGAAGACTCTTGAGAGTCCCTTGGACTGCAAGGAGATCAAACCAGTCAATCCTAAAAGAAATCAGTCCTGAATAGTCATTGGGAGGGCTGATGCTGAGGATGAAGCTCCAATACTTTGTCTGATGTGAAATACTCCAATACTTTGTCTGTGTGATTAGAGAAGACCCTGATTCTGGGAAAGCTTGAAGGCAGGACGAAAAGGGGACGACAGAGAACGAGGTGGTTGTGTGGTATCACTGACTCAATGAATATGACTTTGAGCAAGTTCTGGGAGATGGTGATGGACAGGGAAGCCTGGTTGCTGAAATTATGGAGTGACAAAGAGTCAGACACGACTGAGTGACTAAACAACATCATGGTTTTGTGTATTAAAATGGAAAATTTATTGTATTACATTCACATTGGGGTTCAGATATTTTAGACTGCTATTTTGTTTTCTGTGCAGTACGAGAATAAAGACCTGGAACTTCCTTTCATTTTGGAAAAAAATGTCTCTAAGAAAGCCAAGAGAGGTGTATAAGCTTCTTTAAAAATTAGGGAGGAGAGTTTCTTTTTTCCATTAAAGCTTTTCCTTTGGTTTGATATTTCCCTACTTCTTGTCAAACAACTGGTAAGTTCTAAAGAGAACTTTTTATATTAATAGTATTTGAGCCATTTTAATTTAAAGTTAATTAAGCAAATTAACTTTTAAATGTTTTGTTAATTGGAGTTTCTTAAATCTCCAGTTAACCAGTCTGGAGATTCTTAAATCTGAAATTTTTTTCTTTATAAAACAGTAGAGCTTTCTTTGTTTTTCACAAGTCAGGAGCAGAAAAACATAAGCTTAATCCAAAGATAAATCCAAAATAAATTTTTTATACTAAAAGCAAGATCAAAATTTTATCCTTACGCAAACTAATAGTCAAATAAATTTATTTTCAGTTTCTTTGTATTGACGGCTTCCCCAAGAGCCCAGTTGGTAAAGAATCCACCTACAATGCAGGAGACCCCGGGTTGATTCCTGGGTCAGGAAGATCTGCTGGAGAAGGGATCAGCTACCTACTCTGGTATTCTTGGGCTTCACTTGTGACTCAGCTGGTAAAGAATCCGCCTGCCCTGGGGGAGACCTGGGTCTGACCCCTGAGTTGGGAACATCCCATGGAGAAGAGAAAGGCTACCACTCTAGCCTAGAGAATTCCATGGACTGTATTTTCAGTTTGTTAGGTAGTTAAAATAGGAAAAATGAGTCCAAAATCATGGTGGGTGGCTAAAAGACAAAGAAAGGGAAAAGCCCCCGAAAATGGAACAAAAGAAAACCCACAGACTGGAGTGAGAACTTCAGGTGAAAAAAACACACCCCCTGCTTGGCTAGCCCAATTTGCATAGGGCAGGCTCAGGGGAGGAGACAAATGAATAAAAGGAGGAAGCCACGATGGATGGAAGCCTCTCCTTTAGGGTGTACTTTCCTTTGCTTGCCAAATAAAACTGAGCTGTAAGGCTGGTCTACCGTTTCAAATTTTTGCTGCGGAGATACAGAACCAAGGAAATCATACACTCCCCTGACAAATTTCTTTGTAATGAATATTTGAAAAGGCAGTATTGCCTCATTAAAATAAACAAGGTTAGTTTTCTCAATGTAAATTTAATAGTAAATGAAAAAACTTCTCAATATCAAAGGCATATTTTAATTTGCATTTTAAGAGCCAGTGTGTATTGGTCACTCAGTCATTCCTACTCTTCAGGATTCCGTGTCTGTAGCTGGCCAGGGTATTCTTGGAATTCTCCAGGCAAGAAAACTGGAGTGGACCCCTCTCTAGGGGATCTTCCTGATCTTGGGATCAAAGGGCAGATTCTTTACCATCTGAGCCACCAGGGGAGCTCTAAGAATTAGTGCTTATTTTAAAATAAAAAGAGAAAGCTATTCCAACATATTAATCCATCACTTCTTGGGAAATAGATGGGGAAACAGTGGAAACAGTGTCAGACTTTATTTTTTTGGGCTCCAAAATGACTGCAGATGGTGATTGTAGCTGTGAAATTAAAAGATGCTTACTCCTTGGAAGGAAAGTTAAGACCAACCTAGATAACATGTTAAAAAGCAGAGATATTACTTTGCCAAAAAAGCCCATCTAGTCAAGGCTATGGTTTTTCCAGTGGCCATGTATGGATGTGAAAGTTGGACTGTGAAGAAAGCTGAGCCCCAAAGAATTGCTGCTTTTGAACTGTGGGGTTGGAGAAGACTCTTGAGAGTCCCTTGGACTGCAAGGAGATCCAACCAGTCCATCCTAAAGGGGATTAGTCCTGGATGTTCATTGGAAGGACTGATGCTGAAGCTGAAACTCCAGTACTTTGGCCACCTCATGTGGAGAGTTGACTCATTGGAAAAGACCCTGATGCTGGGAGGGATTTGGGGCAGGAGGAGAAGGGCACGACAGAGGATGAGATGGTATATGGCATCACTGACTCAATGGACATGAGTTTGAATAAACTCCAGGAGTTAGTGACGGACAGGGAGGCCTGGCGTGCTGTGATTCATGGGGTCGCAAAGAGTCAGACACGACTGAGCTACTGAATCGAACATATGTTTATATTTTCCATTAATATTAATAAATATTAGTTAATTAATTAAAATTAAGGAATATTAATATTAAATTTCATTAATATTTGCTCTCTAACTTCATTTCATAATTGTACTGTTAAGCTATACTATGTTTCTCTTAAATGCATAGAAATTATTATTTCTACTTATGTATTTGCTTATAGTTTTAATTATTATTTAATTGCAATAGACATTGCAGATTATTATTTTTATATTACATTAAAGTAAATACAGAGGGAATTCCCTGGTGATCCAATGGTTAGGGCTTTGTGCTTCCACTGCAGGGGCACAGGTTCCATTCCTCATCAGGGAGCTAAGATCTCACCTGCCATGTGGCTGCAGTCAAAAGAAATAAAAAAAAAAAAAATAGAGAAAAACTTTCTTTGATAATTTGGTAATAGCAATTAATATTATGAATTCTTCACTTTGGCCTCATAGTAAATGCATAAAAATAATTTTAATGGTATTTATTTAAGCTATTTATTTTCACTCTTATTCACATCAGTAAGGAAATGCCATTTAGATATTTGAATGACAGAATATAGGACAAAATGTATAATCTTCATAAAAATATCTTTAACATAGGTGAATATTGCAAAATACAAAATATACATAGAGAATATTCATTTTAATAAGTAAAGAAAAAGTTCTGTCAATATGTATTTTCAAATTTGAAATGAGTGTGCAATTATATAATCAATTTTTAGAGACTGACTTAAATAAGGTAAAATCAAGCCTTCTACTGATCATGTAATCTATCCTTCTGAAGAGTTACAACTGTTTATTCAACATTTTTAAGAGGAAATTATCTCTAATTTTAAAATTGAATTCCCTTGACAAAGTCCAAAGAGACTGGAAAAAAAAAAATGAAACTTTGAGCTGACATGTAATTGGGCAAGATTCTTGGGGATCTTGTGAAGCAGTGAGCATATTTTGTAAATGAGAGGGACATGAATCCTTGAAATTCACACTGGATGAGGATGTTCTAATAAAATTTCTTGAATATATTCTTTTTCAATTTTAAATCTGTGAAATTAAGAAAACAGATTATCTGTCCCATTCACACTCAACGTGCAATGAGTACATAGGAAATACATACATATGAAATAATATACCTAGGAAACGTGTGTGAATGTGAGTGTTAATCACTCAGTCATGTTCAACTCTGCAGATCCCATGGACTGTAGCCTGCCAGGCTCCTCTGTCCATGGAATTCTCCAGACAAGAATACTGGAGTGGGTTGCCATTCCCTTCTCCAGGGGATCTTCCCAATTTAGGGATTGAATCTAGGTCTCTGCACTGCAGGCTGATTCTTTATCGTTTTAGCAACCAGGAAAGCCGAAGAATACTGGAGTGGTTAGCTATCTCATTCCTACTATAGTGTACCTACTCATACCTCCTACCATACTGTACCTCTCTATACCTTCCTTCCACTCCAGATCAGAACTTACAGATTCTGATCCTTAAAGATGAGGGCATAGAAATTTATTGCAGTGAAACATTCGATTGTCTTTGATTTAAATTGTATAAAATCATAGCACTAAAGTGGTATAATAAGAGATATTCACAAAAAGTAACTAAATGCATACCTAAGTGCTTATAGGCATTCTAGTTTAAAAAGGGTAAAATGGGAGACTTTGAAAGAATTCTGATATAAAAATTCTGATATCAACCTCAGTATACGTTGAACATTTCTTGATTAACTTGTAGCCTGGGAATATATACATATACATTTTTAAGTTCCCCAAATTGATCTGCAGACAGTGCCGTTTCAATCATAATTTCAGCAGACTTTTTCTTGTATGAATTTACAAGCTAATTCTAAGATGTAAATAGAAATATAAGGGGCTGAAAACAGTGAAGCAATTTTTTAAAGGAAATGCACATATAAAAAGCTTATAATATATATTTTAAGACATTATAAAAACAATGTGAAATTTGAGAAAGAATTGATAAATACATCAATGGAGCAAATTAGAGGATGTAAGAATAGAACTACAATTACATGATTAGCATATATACACACACACTTCCACACACATGCACTCCAGCGAAAGTCTCCTTTATTGAGTGAACACTTTAAACAAAGCTCCTGAATCAACCCAATATCTAGCTGACAGTTTTAGGTGTAAACTGTTTTTCCTATCTGTGTCTTTTCTGATGAAGTTACTCAAAAGCAGAATCATCAAAGGGGAGGGGACATGATTAGTTGTTGTAATTTGTTTGTGTCAGAATCCTTTGTCATTGCAGCTGTTCATGAAGGTTGGTCATGAAATTCCTGGAAACCTTCAACAAGACAAATATTGTTCTCTGTTCTGCAACTTTTTATCTCAAATGAATGAAAACTGTTATACCTTTAAATGTCAGAGCCTTGGAAATGGGCCATCCTGTACATATAATAAAAGGAAATTTGAATTCTAAATTGGGTACAATAGTTCTTTAGGTCACTACTCTACCTCTCCTCTGGCTGCTGCCTTTTGGAATTGTCACTATTCTTTGCCTCAACAGCTCATCTGTCAATTGACAGTTCTATCCTGCAGCAAATAGTAAGGGCTTGGATTCGGTGGCATTTTATCCTAACTAGTTTTGACCTTTTCACCCTCCTGAGATGAAGTGGTACCACAATCATGATTATATACAAAATCAGTCATAACTTACTCTGTCTCTCAGAGGCATTAAATATGACATCTAAATTACTCTTTGTAAATTATCTCTTCTTTTGACTTTTACAACTGACAAATAGTTATTTTGAAAGAGTAGATAAAGTGAGAGAGTACCATATTTATTGTGCATTTTAAGAAGACTGATTTCTTAAAAAGGTTCTTTTTTTAAAAAAATACTGCTGAGAAGTGCTAGAAATATAAATAAGATGAGTGATAATTTAAATACTTTAATATTATCATGTGCTATACATTTCCCAATTCCATTATCCATTTGGTCAATTTTATTCTCTCTTTTGACAGTGTTTCAGATTGAAATTTAGGAAAATGATATTGCTCACCTGACCTATGTCCCTTATACAGCCTCATGCTCTCAGTCATATGCTCAATTCTTGTGTATACTAAGAATAGTAAATAATAGAATGAACTGACTTCAGTTCATATATCCGTTAACCCATTTCAATTTAGTAACAATGCTAACCTATAACCTATTTAGCTTTATAATCTAATATATATGAGCAAAATTTAGGAATTTGTGCCATAATACATATGCAATCTTTGTTTTACACTTTTCAATCTGAAACATATGAACTGAATAAATACTGCAAATATGAAATAACTGCAGTAAATTAGGGCAGAAATGCAGTGGAAGATGATCATTTCTCCATAAGTCATTGAGCAAAGTATTTGAGTCATGCCAAGTGCAAAATCTTTTGTTAAGGCTGATTAGATTGCAAATTATAAAATGCCCTAATAGTGCCAATAAATTAGAGCCTTCTTTCTCAGAAGAAAGTGACTAACAATATTTTGTTGCTGAGTTAAACAGAATGAATGTCTTAGAACTTGGCCAGAAGGCTGAGATTTTAATTAGTTATTAAGGTGGTCAGGTTAATGTAAATCAGATTTGCCTTTTCTAGCTAAAGAATCTGAACTGACAGTTGTATTAAATCTTGAATAAATACTAATTTGCCAGAACTTACAAGAGCTTGACCTGAAAAATAAAAAGAAAATTAAAAGAAAAAACACATCTGCTAATAGAGTGTTTGCAAATTATCAAACCTTTTCTATGTATTATGTTCATCAGAGATATGCTCTTTCAAAATAAGTATGTAAATGCTGACAGTCAAATAAAATCAAGTGAAACTGCTTGTTGACGTTAAATGATTACTGTCTCCTTTCTTTGTTTTAAATGTCTCTTACAATGACAAAAAAGTTTCTTGACAGTATTCCCAAAATAAGGCCATATCTGCTCACAAATTAAAATACTTAAAATTGCAATTATATGATTAAGGAACACAATCGATCCTTTTAAAAAATTCTAATTAGAGGCACTTGATTTACAGCTTACCCATTTGCCTTTCTTATAAATGTATGCATGTATAAGTTAAATTTTAATAATGTTTGATTTTAATGAACCTATAAGAAGATCTTTTGCTTTTTTCCTTCCTCTGCTTTAACACGTTTATCTGTTTTACTTAATCAAACTATAAATACTAAGATATTTCGTCTGTTAACTCATCTAATCCTCATGCAATAATGTGATGGCTGTACACCAATGTCAGATAAGTAACCAGGGGGCATAGTTCTTTAATGAATTAATGAAGAAAGTAAGCCTGTTATTGAAATTGACAGCTTTTAAGAATGATGCATAGTGGTTAAGATCAGTGTTGCATAATCAGCACAACTGAGTCTAACTACTAGTTCTAATAATTCTTGGGGAGGTTAAATGAGATAATATGTATAAATACTGAAATCAGTGTCATTCACGTATCAGCTATTTAATATGTGTAAGCTAGTACATACATCTTTTTACTAGGCTCTACTGTTTGAGTTGTTTTAATTACACCCACACACTATAATCACTTTTTTTTCCCATTTATTTTTATTAGTTGGAGGCTAATTATTTTACAGTATTGTAGTGGTTTTTGCCATACATTGACATGAACCAGCCATGGATTTACATGTGTTCTCCATCCTGATCCCCCCTCCCACCTCCCTCCCCATCCCATCCCTCAGGGTCTTCCCAGTGGACCAGCCCTGAGCTCACGCATCCAACCTGGGCAGGTGATCTGTTTCACCCTTGATAGTATACTTCTTTCAATGCTGTTCTCTCAGAACATCCCACCCTTACCTTCTCCCAGCTATGGTACATATACACTATGGAATATTACTCAGCCTTTAGAAAGAATTCATTTGAATCAGTTCTAATGAGATGGATGAAACTGGAGCCCATTACATAGAGTGAAGTAAGCCAGAAAGATAAAGACCAATACGGTATACTAATGCATATATTTGGAATTTTAAAAGATGGTAACAATAACCCTATACAAAAAACAGAAAAAGAGACACAGATGTATAATCACTTTTTTGCATGCCCATATTAAATTTTTGGAAATAAGTGTATTTTAAAATGAATTAAGTGTTCTCGGTATTCGTATATTAATTTTAAAGGTTAGTATAGAAAAAAAAATTCTAGTAACCTGGTAGGAGTATCTGCAAAAGTGTTCCTTCATTTCCTGAATTATTTATGAAACATAAGTTTATGAAAATATCCTTGTTTTTGCTTGCTGATGTTAATAAATAAGAAAGGGAATGCAGAATATCAAGGCTTCATATATCGCACTACTTATTTCTTCCCTGAAGGGAGTTTTTCTAGGAGGAAAAGAGAGGAATCAGGGATCTTCTTTTTTGAAGAAAAAATGAAGAAGTTTCCACACTGTGAGAATGAATCCAGAAAGATTTTTGAAAAATGGAAGAACTGGTCAGAAGCCTTTTCTTATTTTAAAGTGAAACTTATTATAAGATTTAATTTATTACTGAAGATTCTGTAGTGATCTAAGGTTTGTGATGACTAGTTATAAATAATTAAAGTGAAGCTCTATTGATATGCAAGGAATAATTCTATATATGAAATAAAACATAAACTTTTAAAGATTGTGTTATTGATCCATGAATAATGAGGCATGTGTTTTCTGAATGGTTTAAAAATGTACAGAGTGGAAAAGTCATACATTTTCACTTATATTTGAAAAGGATGGTAGGGCTCTTAGATTGAACATGAAGAGGGCAAAGTGAGAAGCAAGAAAACTGATACAGAGATGATTGGCAGCTGAGAAATAGTGGGGTTAACAAGGACCAGTTATGTTGTGGATACATTTTGTAGGTAAAGCTAATTGAATTTTTGTCAGTTTCAACACAAGAGGATTGGTGGCACAATGGTAAAGAATCTGCCTGCCCATGCAGGAGATGCAAGAGACTCAGTTTCGATCCCCTGGATTAGGAAATGGCAACCAACTTCAGTATTCTTGCCTGGAAAATTCCATAGACAGCAGAGCTTGGTGGGCTACAGTCCAAGAGGTCACAGAGTCAGAAGTGACTGAGCATGTGCACCGTAGAAACAAAAGTTGAGGCAAATTCAAGTATTTTCACTTATATCAAGAGAAGGATGAAACTTCTTTGTACATATCTCTATATGATTATCTTTGCAAATTATGGAAGATTACAATAAAAGCAGAATTTGAATGGGTGATTCAAGTGTTGAAAAGTCAGCAGTGCAAATTGGGTGTATTACTAGGAAGGAGATTTTCAATTGGATGTACAAGTAACAGTGGTGAACCGTTAAATTTTTTAGTCTGGAATTTAAGATAAAGGTGTGGACTAGAGGTATAATTTTGGGATCCTCAGCATTTAAGTGATATTTATGTGTACAGGACAAGAATTTGTAACCAAGTAAGTGACTATGGATAAAGAACAAAAGTGATTCCAAACTAAACTGTGACTATTTCAAAACTAAATGATTGGAGATATGATGATGAACTTATAAATAATGTTAAAAAGAGGCTCTAAGTAAGCTAGATAAGGATGTGTTGTCCCTGAAATGAATTAAAGGATAGTTTCCAGAAGTACTCTATGATCAGGGCTGCAGAGAGAACAACTAGGAAGTGAATTTGAAGTTCATACTGGATTTTCCAAGGGAAGGTTTTTTGTGACATTGGCAAAAATGGTTTTCTCTTTGGAGTTTTAAGTGATAGCTTGATTGGAATTGGTTTAAATGAGAATGGAAGGTAATAAGTCAGAGACATATTCTTATCTGTAAAATGAAACAGTAATAGTAAGCACATTATGGAGCTTTGTTAGCATTAAATTAATTTCCATAAATTGTTAAGCACAGAGCCAGATTCATAGTACATACTTATTTAAAGATATATTTAAATGCTTATTATGATTATTATCATTGTTTTTAAAAGACATGTATTAAAAAGATTAAAGAACAGTAAGGACTGTGTCAAAAATATCTGAATTTTTAAAAATTGAAAATATTTTTATTAATGAAGGTGTAAAATAGTTTGATATAGCCTCTGAGAATTTTATATGATATGCTAAAACTTGGGTTGAAGCCCATTTCTTACTTTTTTCATAATTGCATGTACTTTCAAATGAAGTATTAATATAGCAGTTAACTTGCAGTATACTTGAAGTGCTATAGTACTGTATTCAGAAGAATATAAAATTGGAAATGTTTTATAATGTAGATGTAGTTAGTGTAAGCCTGTTTACCTGAATGAGGTTTGTCTCTGAGAGTGGTCAGCTTCATAAGTGTGGCAGAGGCCATTGGCAAACTTTTTAATTTATATTTATCTAGATTCCTAAGAACTAAATGGAGAGTAAAATGAAGTTTTCTATTTGCTCTAAAACACAGAGTTCGTGTTTCTCCACTTCTGAGTTCTTTATATATCTTTTAGGAATCATTCTATACTTGCTTTTAACTTCCATCTCAATAAATCATAATTGTAGAGGAAAGGAAGGAAAGTATTTGAACTAATGTTTTGCCCCTCTTAACGTCTTTGACTGAAAATGAAAAAGACATTCTTGATGTAAAGAGTCTGAATTGTCAGAAGTGGTTGTACCTTGGCAATAATAAGACTTTTTTGTATCCATGAAAGAAACATGTTTCTCAATTTGAACTAAGTCATGTAATGTTTTTAATTATAGAGTAATTGAAAATACATAGCTTCAAGGCCTCCTGCTGTTGGAAAATAGATACAAGATGAGCATTTTGGCAATTTCTATGGCATTGTTAGAAATGTAAGAATTAGTCTGAATCTGAAAAGGAAAGGAAAAAAATGAGCAGAGTGAAAATCAGAATTTCCAATATGACTATCTTAATATTCACAGTGCATTCATCTGCATATTTATGAGATAGATCTTATATTGATGTACTTATTCAACAAACTATTGTTGCTACTCACTCTGCTATTTGCATGCTGAGTCCACAAAGATGAAAAATCATAGTCCTATCTCAGAAGAAACTCTCAAGCATCATGAGAGAGAGATGCTTATGGCAAAGTTTGCAATGAAATATACACAACGAAATATGAAATTGATGAAGCAACAACCTTGGCAGAACAGGGAAAAGTCTTTAAATACACTTAATATTTTAAAAATTTAATATGTCCTCACACACACACATACTATTGGGGAGATTTTTATTATGATCAAGATTTGGTTACTTGTTTATTATTTATGGTGAGTCAAATAGTGAGTTTCCAATAACCCCTAGTGTTATACACTGGATAGCTTCATGTATTAACCTTCAAATATTAACAAAGAGGGTATGCAAGAATACTATGAATATGAATAGTTACATTCTCCCCTCCTCTTCACTAAATTCAAATGACTTTACAGATAAAATTAAAGTGATGAAGTTTATGTAGCAAAGAGTTAATTAAACACTATCACACAACAATTTTTTAAGATGCTGTGCTTTTTTATTTCCCTCTATTGGCCAAACAAAATATTGGGAGAACAACACTAGTTGTTGTTCAACATAGTGTTTTAGGCATTTACTTTGTCTCATAATCAGTAAATAATATTTAAGCTATATTATTTACATCAGAATTTTTAAAAACTATACTCATTGGACTGAATTTTCCCCTGATTTAATTTTATCCAGTTTTTTAGTAGCTAAAGCATAAATATACATGGGCTTTTTTGGTGGCTCAATGGTAAAGAATCTGCCTGCAATGGGAGCTACTGCTGCTAAGTCACTTCAGTCGTGTCCGACTCTGTGTGACCCCATAGACGGCAGCCCACCAGGCTCCTCTGTCCCTGGGATTCTCCAGACAGGAACACTGGAGTGAGTTGCCATTTCCTCCTCCAATGTATGAATGTGAAAAGTGAAAGTGAAGTCGCTCAGTCATGCCTGACTTTTAGCGACCCCAGGGACTGCAGCCTACCAGGCTCCTCCGTCCATGGGATTTTCCAGGCAAGAGTACTGGAGTGGGCTGCCATTGCCTTCTCCAATGGGAGAGGCAGGTTTGATTCCAGGGTCCGGAAGATCCCCTGGAAAGAAAAATGGCAACCCACTCTAATATTCTTGCCTGGGAAATCCATGGACAGAGAGTCTAATGGGCTACAGTCCATGGAATATATATGTATGTGTGTGTGTGCATATATATATATGCACACACACACAAATAGATAAAGACATGTGGCATGTATATTTGTTTATTTAGTGAAAATTCTCCTTGGGTCCACTCAGTCTAGTTATTACCTCCCACAATTATTCTTTTATTAGTTTTTTGTTTTTGTTTCCAATTATTTTATGTGTATAGAAGAAAACCATTGAGCAAATATTTTGCTTCTGTTACCAAACTAGTATGTGCATGCTCAGTTGCTAAGTCCTGTCCAACTTTTTGCAACCCTATGTACTGTAGCCCACCAGGATCCTCAGTCCATGGGATCTCCCAGGCAAGAATACTAGATTAGGCTGCCTTTTCCTTCTTCAGGGGATCTTCCCATCCCAGGGACTGAACCTATGTCTCCTGCATTGGCAGACAGATTCTATACCACTGAGTCACCAAAGAAGCCCCCTTACAAAACAAGTAGCTTATCCTATATATTTCTGCATTTTTCTTTATTCCCATTAAATACATATGGAAGATATTTCCCATGTAAAAATTTTGTTCAGTTTTTAACTATACTGCGTTTTGCACATGTGCCACAATTTTATTTAGGTAGTCCTAAACTGATAGACATTTAAGGTATATACAATATTTTACTGTGGACTCTTCTATGCTAGTGTATTAAATCCTTTAACATACTTAATTGTATCAGTGTCTCTTATATCTGAATTTTTAGGAATAGAATTATCAGTCACAGAATTTTTATATTGCAATTTTGTTTCTTAATGCTAGATTGTTCTCTCTAAGGTCTGTTAAAAAAATTACATTCTCAATAGTAAGTGATATTGAACTCTCAAGAAACCCTATTATAAAAATTTTGCATCATTGTTGCTCACATAGTCAAATATTTAAATCTTCAGGTTTATTTTTTTTTCTTTTTAAGGAAGTTTGAATGTCATATATGTTTAAAAACTATCAGTACTTTATTTCCTGCAAAATTTCTGCTTAAATATTTACTCATTTTACATTGATTTATGTTTGTATGAATTTGCATGAACATTTTATAAAATGGAGAAGTTTGCACTTTTACTCTATTATGTAGATTTGCAAAGAGTTTCCTGATTTGTTGCAGCTTTTTTGATATACATAACTTTTGTCTTTTGTTATTTTTTTACAACACATTTATATTTCTAGCTATTTCTGTTAAAGATACTTTGAAAACAGTTAAATATCCTTAACCTACTTCGACTTTATAAAATAAAACTTCATACATTTTTCAAGTAATTTATGGATTCATTTTAACTTATTTTACACATTTATGATTTATTCTTGTATAAATTGGAATCACTTTTCCCCTAAATATTTACCCAGTTTTGCTTTTTATTGAGCAGCTCAAATTTTCTTCTCATTTCAAATATTAGAATTTATATAATTCTTCCAAATTGTGTCTATTTTGAATTTTTTATATCTATTTGCACAGTTAATATTCTCTAGTTAATTTTATTAAGATTATTGTATTATGTTTACCTAACTTTGAGCCATTTTATTATTACTAGAATGAAAGTAATGTATCAAGGGAATTATTCTATTCTGCATCATGCACAAAATAGATTTATTTGTTAATATTGAATTTTATTTAACACTTCCTTTTGGGATTTTTGTTAAAACCATTAAGTATCATACATTTTTGACCCAATTTTTTTGACTTGAGATACCAACATTAAGCTCATTTTATAAATATAATACTAAAGTTTTCCTTTTTTTCAACAAACTCAAATAAAATTTTTAAAACTTGATAAAAAAATATTCTGTGAAATCTTGTTCAAATGTTTAAAGCTTTCTATATATTTTTTCAGAATCTGAAAAAATATATATATATATATGCACACACATACATACATACATACATACATATATTATTTTCTCCTATCTTTTACTCTTAGCATTTGGTAAGAATTTTTCAAAATTGACACTTTCCCTCTATTTTTTTTCTGTTAAGTTTCCCTCAAATCACCATTTTTGAAGACTTGATATTTTAGATCAGTTTAACTCACAGTAAACTGGAGAGGGAAACACTGAGATTTCTCATATATCACCTGCTCCCACACACACATAGTCTCTCTCATTATCAAAATCACTCACCAGAATAGGATGTTTGTTACAATGTATGAATGAACCTACAGTGACATATCATAATCACCCAAAGTCAATAGCTTACCTTTGGGTTCACTCTTGGTGTTGCACATTAAGTGAGTTTAGACAAATATATAATGACATATATTCATCACAATAATATCGTACAGAGAATTTTTACTGCCTTATGCAGAGTACATCATGAGAAATGCTGGGCTGGAGGAAGCACAAGCTGGAATCAAGATTGCCAGGAAAAATATCAATAACCTCAATATGCAAATGACACCATCCTTATGGCAGAAAGTGAAGAAGACATAAAGAGCCTCTTGATGAAAGTGAAAGGAGTGAAAAAGTTGACTTAAAGCTCAACATTCAAAAAACTAAGATCATGGTATCCAGTCTCATCAGTTCAATTCAGTTCAGTCGCTCAGTTACGTCCGACTCTTTGCGACCCCATGAATCGCAGCATGCCAGGCCTCCCTGGCTATCTCCAACTCCTGGAGTTTACTCAAACTCATGCCCATCAAGTCAGTGATGGCATCCAGCCATCTCATCTTCTGTCATCCCCTTCTCCTCCTGCCCACAATCCCTCCCAGCATCAGGGTCTTTTCCAATGAGTCAACTCTTCACATGAGGTGGCCAAAGTACTGGAGTTTCAGCTTCAGCATCTGTCCTTCCAATGAACACCCAGGACTGATCTCCTTTAGAATGGGCTGGTTGGACCTCCTTGCAGTCCAAGGGACTCTCAAGAGTCTTCTCCAACATCACAGTTCAAAAGCATCAATTTTTCGGCGCTCAGTTTTCTTCACAGTCCGACTTTTACATCCATACATGACCACTGGAAAAACCATAGCCTTGACCAGATGGACCATTGTTGGCAAAGTAATGTCTCTGCTTTTTAATATGCTATCTAGGTTGGTCATAACTTTCCTTCCAAGGAGTAAACATCTTTTAATTTCATGGCTGCAATCAGCATCTGCAGTGATTTTGGAGCCCGAAAAAATAAAGTCTGACACTGTTTTTACTGTTTTCCCATCTATTTGCCATGAAGTGATGGAACCAGATGCCACGATCTTACTTTTCTGAATGTTGAGCTTTAAGCCAACTTTCTCAGTCTCCTCTTTCACTTTCACCAAGAAGCTCTTTAGTTTTTCACTTTATACCATAAGGGTGGTGTCATCTGTATATCTGAGGTTATTGATATTTCTCCCGGCAATCTTGATTCCAGCTTGTGCTTCTTCCAGCCCAGCATTTCTCATGATGTACTCTGCATAGAAGTTAAATAAGCAAGGAGACAATATACAGTCTTGACGTACTCCTTTTCCTATTTGGAACCAGTCTGTTGTTCCATGTCCAGTTCTAACTGTTGCTTCCTGATCTGCATACAGGCTTCTCAAGAGGCAGGTCAGGTGGTCGGGTATTCCCATTTCTTTCAGAATTTTCCATTTTATTGTGATCCACACAGTCAAAGGCTTTGGCATAGTCAATAAAGCAGAAATAGATGTTTTTCTGGAATGCTCTTGTTTACGACGATCCAGCAGATGTTGGCAATTTGATCTCTGGCTCCTCTGCCTTTTCTAAAGCGAGCTTGAACATCTGGAAGTTCATGGTTCACATATTGCTGAAGCCTGGCTTGGAGAATTTTGAGCATTACTTTACTAGTATGTGAGATGAGTGCAATTGTGTGGTAATTTGAGCATTCTTTGGGATTGCCTTTCTTAGGGATTCGAATGAAAACTGACTCTTCCAGTCCTGTGACCACTGCTGAGTTTTCCAAATTTGCTGGCATGTTGAGTGCAGCACTTGCCCAGCATCATCTTTCAGGATTTGAAATAGCTCAACTGGAATTCCATCACCTCCACTAGCTTTGTTTGTAGTAATGTTTTCTAAGGCCCACTTGACTTCACATTCCGGGATGTCTGGCTCTAGCTGAGTGATCACACCATCATGAATATCTGTGTCATGAAGGCCAGTCTCATCACTTCGTGGCAAATAGTAGAAAGAGTGGCTGACTTTACTTTTGGGGGTCCAAAATTACTGCAGATGGTGATTGCAGTCATGAAATTAAAAGACTCTTACTCCTTGGAAGGAAAGTTATGACCAGCCTAGACAGCATATTAAAAAGCAGAGAGATTACTTTGCCAACAAAGGTCCATCAAGGCTATGGTTTTTCCAGTAGTCATGTATGAATGTGAGAGTTGGACTGTGAAGAAAGCTGAGTGCAGAAGAATTGATGCTTTTGAACTGTGGTGTTGGAGAAGACTCTTGAGAGTCCCTTGGACTGCAAGGGGATCCAACCAGTCCATCCTAAAGGAGATCAGTCCTGGGTGTTCATTGGAAGGACTGATGCTGAAGCTGAAACTCCAATACTTTGGCCCCTGATGTGGAGAACATTTTAAAAGACCCTGATGCTGGGAAATATTGAAGGCAGGAGGAGAAGGGGACGACAGAGGATGAGATGGTTGGATGTCATCACCGACTCAATGGACAGAAGTTTGGGTAAAGTCCAGGAGTTGGTGATGGACAAGGAGGCCTGACATGCTGCAGTCCTTGGGGTCGCAAAGAGTCAGATATGACTGAGCAACTGAACTGACTGAAAAGTTCTCTGTCCTGCACCTATTCAGCTGTCCCTGTTTCCTCTCCTAACCCCTGATCCTTCTCTCATCTTCACAGGTTTTCCTTTCCCACAATGTCATTTCGTTGGAATCCTGCAGTACGATGATTTTTAGGTTGGCTTCTTTCCAAGAGGAGCAACGTCCTTTCTTATATCTTTTGTCTGGCAACTTAAATGACATAAGGCAGATTCACCAGGAGAACATTAATTTCCTTCTGTGTGCACAGGGAGTTCATATAAGTATGAAGAATTCCAAAGACAGCCAGGCAAGGTAAGGCTAAAGAGAAGAAGGCTTTGAAAGGAAAAAGTGTAATTCACAGGAAAATAAAAATACTTAATGTTTAAACAAATGTTTTCTGGGCCATCTAATGGCAATGGAAAACAGTGGATTTTGATCAAGTGGAGTTTGCTAGGTTCCTCCCTGTCATAACTAATACTTTCCTAGGGTTATCTATCATGATAGATATTTCTTGGAATAGGCACCCTGCCTTAAATTCTCTTTAGGCAGTAAGGGGGAAGTTCAAAGGCTCTTTCTGAGTCTTTTGTGCTGTATTTTAAAACAATCACATACAGCGCCGCCTTATCAGTTTAGCTTACCCTCATCCTCACTGTGCTCACATCACATACTTACTTACCTGGCCATGCTCTTTATCCTGCATGGTAGCGGATACTCTTCACTGATTATCTCCTCCTTTTAAGCAAGAGACTTGTCTTCTTGAAGTTAGGCTTTGGATACATTAATAACCTCACTCATTTATCAGCGCTCTAAGGCTTTTAGTGCTTTATCCACTCCTAAATATGACCTAAAATTGTCTTCTCTGCCTTCTTATTATCTCTTCCCAAGCAACAAATGGAAACACTACTCTTTCTTCTGAAGATGGTTTTTATTTCTGGTGCCTGGGATCCACTTATAGATCAACATGACCCATTGATTCCATCTGAAGAGGGTTTGGAGACCTGGTCTTCTACTATGATAACACATTATGATCCCAGACTGGTACATCTCCATGATCCCAAGTGTTGGCAGTCACTGTTAGCAAAGTGGTTGTGCACCACAAATCGTTCCATACTCAAGGTACCTTATCTCTTTATTCAGCTTTAAATTACCCATTATTTCCACCTTAAAGATACACTGATTTCTACCTTAGCCCTTACAGTTTGTATGTTCTCTTCCCCTTACAGAAAACATCCAAATAAGTCTTGTCTTCCAAGTCAGAAAAAAAAGATAAAATTTATTTTTATTTATTTATTATAATTATAATTATAAATCAATTATTTATTTATTTTTATGTTCTGCCAAAAAATTAACTTCTCCAGAAATGGATCCCTCAATCAACTCTGTTTACTTGTGCTTACATGTATCCATTACTACCAGAATGTTAATTTCTTAAGATAAGTCCCGGGTTTTATCCTATTCTTTCTTTTTTTTCCTGTTTGCTTTTCAAAGTCATATTTCATTATTCATTTTTAATGAAAGTAATAGAATATTTAAATATATACTTAAGACTGGAATAATTACCATAAAATTTATTTGAAGAGACTTCAAAGTAAATGTTTAAAAAAATGGTAAAAATGGTATATACCTTTTTATACAAGGTTGTATACCAATGACAATGGGAAGTGCGATGTGATAAATATATGGGGTTTTGCTTGAGACATTAGCAATAGCTTTTAGTTGACTTACTTTGCTGTGAATTTGCTGATCTTGGTGATTATTGTTTGTTGTTCAGAACAGAAGGTAGTTTTGAATAAATGAGAACAGAAAACATTCTCAAGTTGGTTTTCACCTTGCCAACACAATTGTGGGAGAGCTAATAGCCTTTAATAGCCTTTTGAAGAGCAAAGTTATTTCATTCATGCAATGTTGAAGGTAAAAAGTTTAAGGAAGCAGGGTTTTTAGACTGTCATATCCAAACTCTTTTCTTTAATCTCTTGAAAAGCAGATGCAACTTGCCAAGTTGACATAGCTGAAAGGTGTTTCCCCTGGGATGCCATAATTTCTTATCTCCTGGGTTATACATTAGGAGATGAAAATGTTTTTTATTTGAAATGTCTTTGTGGTTTAAATTCAAGTGACATCAACTGCAAATAGCCTGCGGCAAAGCTACTTTAATTGTTCCCTTTGTTTTGAATAATCTAGTCACTTTAGAAAAGACAACTCACATCAAGGGGAAATGTTTCAAAAACGAAATATTGAATGAAAAAGAATATTTTAGACAACACAAATTTAGTTTCTAACATCATGATCAATCTCCTCACTTATCTGGAATTAATAGTTTATTTTAGCTTCTATATTATATATTATGTTTAAACATATTCTTTTTATTATTGTTATTATTATTGTTGTATAAAGTCTAAGGTTACAGAACATGAAGCCGTCATCTATAGTCACAACATTCTTACAGATGACAAAACTAAGAATTAGAAAACGTAAGTAATTTTGTCCAGTATGCACTTTATAAGTCATGTGGGCTGTATCACTTTTAAGTTAGCACTGATTCCACCACACCATCGATTCCCAAAGGAGGTCTTTAGCATCTGAATCCCAGTGACATTTCAATAACTGCAAGTGTTAGTTTTTCAAACTTCGGTCCCTCTTGAGTTATTATAAAGAGCTACTCTTGAATCAAAGGTAGTGTGGACTAGAGGAAGGAGGAAAGTATTGAATTAGTTTATCTCATGATATCTCAAACTTAACTGACCACCTATCATACACCCCCATCTATTAAAATCTAATGTGGCTAGCTTCTTTCTAATTAACTTGGTAAACTTTTGCATTGTTGCTGTTGCTCGGTCTCCCAGTTGTCTCCAGCTCTTTACTACCCCATGGCTGCGGCTCACCAGAATTCCCTGCTCCTCACCATCTCCGGGAGTTTGCCCAAGTTCACGTTCACTGTATCAGTGATGCTACTCAGTCATCTCACCCTCTGATACCCTCTTCTCCTTTTGCCCTCAATCTTCTCCAGCATCAGGGACTTTTCCAATGAGTCATCCGTTCGCATCAGATGATCAAAATACTGGAGTTTCAGCTTCAGCATCAGTCTTTCCAGTGAATATTCAGGGTTCATCTCCCTGAAGATTGACTGGTTTGAACTCCTTGCTATCCTGGGGACTTTCAGGAGCCTTCTTCAGCACCACAGTTCGAAGGCATCAATTCTTTGGCATTCTGCCTTCTTTATGGTCCAGCTCTCAGAATAGTACATGACCACTGGAAAGAATATATAGACATTTGTTGGCAGAGTAATGTCTCTGCTTTTCAACACACTGTCTAGGTTTGTAATCACTTTCCTGCCAAGAAGCAATTGTCTTCTGATTTCATGGCTACAGTCACCAACCGCAGTGATTTTGAAGTCCAAGAAGAGGAAATCTGTCACTACTTTCACCTTCCCCCCTTCTATTTTCTGTGCAGTAATGGGAGCAGATGCCATGATCTTAGTTTTACCACGTGAGAAGAAAATGAGTTGTGGAATGACTATATCAAAAAGCATTGCTCAAGTTTTTGTTTTTGTTTGTGTAGTTTCTAAAAATATGATATGCCAATAAAACCGTGGCAGTTTACTTTGATAACATGAAAATTATTATGGGTCTAAAAATCTTCGAGATATGTGTTAACATGATAATTTAAATATATTGATATAGGCCCCCCATAAGTTATAGAAATATTATAGTAAATTTTACATTTTATTGTCCTTGATAATTTAATATGGTAACTTTAATTGGGTCCTTTGCTTTGAAAATATGTAGAATATTTAGTTCATTATAAGTTTGCACTTATCAAAAGAAAGCCAGTGAAATATGTTTGAGTATATCAAATTACAATAGTCTTATGATAGAAATACTGACACAGGTTTAATACATTAGGACTAAATCCTAAAACATATGTCCCTTCCTCCTTCATATGGGCAGTCTAAAATAAAAGACTTGATAACCTATATGCTACTGATGAATGTGTCTCCACCATATTCTTTAAGACAAGCTATAAAACATTGAAATAGTATGTGTCCATGGAACATCATTATAGGCTTCTGCAGATAGTCAGAAGCCTCAGAGCAGGCACCTCTACATGAAGTTAATGACAATCTTTTACGAATTATGACTGAATCTCTTTCAGAAAAACCCCAGCCTGGGAATGTGGAACTAGAACTTAATGTCCCCAAGAAATATTCTTAATGTTCTTTGTAAACTCAAGGTTTGAGATCCTTAGATCCAGGTATCAATTTTGGTAGCTCCCTTTATAGTGATCTCTGTGACAAGCAAATTAAACGAGCATAGATTTTTCTCCAAAACTAGATGGCGCCTGTACCCTTTTGGTGAAAGATTGAAGGAAACTGCTAGTATGAAACTAAGACAGATTGAATGGCTGTCTCAGATATTTATTCTGAGTTGTCAGGGAAGGTAAAGATGTGATGAGGGCAGAGAGAGTATAAGCAAGCCATTTTAATAATGTGCCTTGGAGATGGTTCTGTGCCTCTCATTGACTTTTTCATGACTTTTACTTTGCTGCTTGAAATAATATTTTGTCTTAGAAGTCAATTAAAATTAATCAATTAAGGGTTCCCACTGGTGACACGTAAAGGTCAAGTATTTTACAATAACACAAAAATCACTGCCTTGGCCAAACTTCTGTATCTCTCTAAGGCCTCAGTTGCATGCCAGCCAATTATATAGAAATATCCTGATGGAATGGTAAGACTGGGAATGCTTGAATACTAGAATTCTCTGCTTTGGAAAAATCTCTCCATTAATTTGCTTACTTCCTCAGCTCTTTCAAAGTGTGCTACAAAATCACTTTTTAGGGAAGGTCTGCCCTACTCACCTTCTTTCCATTGGAAGTTTCCTCCTTTTGCAATTCTTAAGAACCATTATCCTGCTCTGGTTTTTCCATTGCAATTACCAGCTTCTAATATAAGTTTAATTACTGATTTATCATGTTTACTGTTCTACCACTAGACTGTAAACTCTAAGGAGTATTTGTCAGGTTTGCTTGTTTGTTTGCTCATTTTTTTTTTTCTTTTTCATGTTCACTTCAAAACTTATAATACCTGTGAACTGAAAGTCACTGTAAAGCAGTAAAATCTGAAAAAAATTAAAATATATAAAACAAAAACTTAATATAGTGCATGGTATGTTATAATTAGTAAATATTTATAGTAAATAAATGAATAATACCTTTTTAGTAAATGGAACTTTAAAAAGTAACTGTTGAAATGATTAATGCTGAAATGATCTTTAAATTCAATTGTTCTAGGTAATTGTTTTGCCTGAACTATATTTCAACAGCTTCTGGGCCAGGATATCAACATGGTATAGTAATTATTTATAAGTCAATTTGATATATTTTATTTGTCTTTAAGCTATGAAAGATAAGGGCATTCTTGATAATATCTTTGGATCTTGGCCCAATTTGAGCACAGCTTTGCATACAAGGTGGGGCATGATGAATATTTTATTTAATCTTATCTTTTTTACTAACTTGCTTTGTTTCCTTGGAAACAGTTTTTCTTCTTCATGAAAATCAGCACTTGGATCTCTACAATTAGGAGAGATATTCACTTCATTCCAAGATCACTTCTCTCTCCAACATTTTAAAATATTTACCTAGCTAATTTTTATTGATAATTAAGAATCTTGATGCTGAAGCCAAAGCTGCAGAACTTTGGCCACCTGATGTGAAGAATCGACTCATTGGAAAAGACCCTGATCCTGGAAAACATTGAGGGAAAGGGGAGAAGGAGGCAACAGAGGGTGAGATGGTTGGATGGCCTTACTGACTCAATTGACATGAGTTTGAGCAAACTCAGGGAGATAGTGGAGGAGAGGGAAGGCTGGTATGCTGCAGTAGACGGGGTCTCAAAGTTGGACATGACTTAGGGACTGAACAACCGACAAACTGACTAGGTAAGAGTAACCTTGGATTGGGTAGTAAACAGCTTTATTTCTCCCAGAGAAAGCAAGGCAAGGTTTTGGTGTAGTTGGTTGGTATTTTTGATAAAATATAACCATATCTGAATAAATATTTATGTTTCCTTACCAGATATTTATTTATAATTGAGAAGCTTCATGTTTAAAGTTTCACAATACCTGTTCAATGGAGATAGGAAGTTTTTTCTACTCAATACTAAAATTAAATTTTGTATTTTGCCTATGCTTTGTTAGAATATAGCTTTTTGGACTTTTCATTAATATTGATGTTTTATAGCGTCTGCCTACACAGATGCACGCAGAACAGATTTGATCATTCATTCATGCATTCTTTATTAAGTACTAGCCTGGGGACAGTACTCCACTGGCTTGTCTGGTGATTGCCCTGTGACAAACAGCTGAATCCTCTTACTCTATCTTAGCCAAGCCATATTCACTTTCCTAATCTGCTTCATTTGCCTCTGTCAAGTCATCTGTGCTACTTCTTGGGAATTCTAACACCTCATAAATACTGATTTTATATTATTTAAAGCTCTATTTCCCATAATAGAGAAATCATGATACATTATTAATATGACTTTAATTCAAATCAAATATATTTATATGTTTAGTATTTCTTAATGTGAATCAAAATAGATATTATGCAATGTATTATTTAAAAATGTACATTCATTATTTATATCTTTTGACAAGGAAATCACAAACATTAGTGTACTGTACTATCATCTTAAATTCACAATTTAAATTGCTGAATGCTAAAGCTGGAGTTCATTCTGAGAGATTAATGGCTTGATTAAATCATTCAAATCTAACTGCCTAATGAAAGAGATACATGAAAAATTACAACATACTGTGAAATGCCTGAAAAAAACATATAAAGCATAAAATATTAGAAAAGCACAGAAGAAACACATGCAAACAGGATGGAAGGAAATATGGAAGTTTTCATAAAGTGGTGAAGGTATTGAGGGAAGGGGGGAGACACATTTAAACCAAATCCTGAAAGGCGATTCAAGGTTAACCTGGGAAGAGTCTTTTCTCATTGGTAGAGTCTATTCCAAGTTCAGCAATGAACAAGCTTGCCAGGGTTTCTCAGGAAACTATAGGAAACTGAATGAGGATGGAGGGAAAGCATAAACTTCCAGTTATAAGATAAATAAGTACTAGGACTATAATGTACAAGATAAATGTAATTACCACTGCTGCATGTTATGTTTGAACATTATTAGGAGAGTAAATCTTGAATTCTCGTCACAAGGAAAAATAGTTCTTCTATTTTTTCAAACTTTGTATTGTGAAATAAAAGTTTGTATTTTCTGGAAAGACAAGAAAAACTTACACATAAAAAAATTTTCCCTAACTTTTGGAGAATCGTCTACTCACCACACACGGTGTATTGTGAGTATCTGCTACAATTGCATGCTGATACCACCTACTAGGTAACTAGAGGGCATGGCAACCCATTCCAATATTCCTGCATGGAGAATCCCCCATGCATGTGTCCCCCATGGACACAGGAGCCTGGCAGGCTAGAGTCCATGGGGATGCAAAGAGTTGGGCGCAATTGAAGCCATGAAGCACATTGCTATTTCTCAAGATGCTACTGTTTTTCAAGTATTATGGAAAAAGCTTTCTGTTTCAATGTTGCTGTTTCACAGTCCTTTCCACACATTAGGGAACATAATTTTACTAAAGCAGAAATAGGTTTAGGTTGTTTCTCTATGTAAAATCTTTTCTAAGTCTTTCTGTCTATAAAAATTCTGTATACCTATATATGTGTGTGTGTGTGTGTGAGTGTGTGTATGCATGTGTGCTCAGCCGTTTCAGTCGTGTACAACTCTTTGCGACCCTATGGATTGTAGCCTGCCAGGGTATCCTCCAGACCCAGGAATCGACCCATGATTCCTGCATCTCCTGCATTGCAGGCACATTCTCTTAGGCGCTGAGCCACCCAGAAGCCCCATATTGGGTCCAGAAGATCCTCTGAATGAGGGGTTGGCAACCCACTCCAGTACTCTTGCCTAGAGAATCCCATGGACAGAGGAGCCTGGTGGGCTGCAGTCCGTGGGGTCTCACAGAGTCGGACACGACCGAGGCGACCAAGCAGCAGCCGCAGAAGCATATATATCTGTTGTTTCTCAGTCACTCAGTCGTGTCCGACTCTGTCGACTCTGTGCGACCCTGTGAACTGTAGCCTGCCAGGCTCCTCTGTCCGTGGGATTCTCTAGGCAGGAACACCAGAATGGGTTGCCATGCCCTCATCCAGGGGATCTTCTCAACCTAGGGTTCAAACCTGGGTCTCCTGTATTGCAGGCAGATGCTTTACCACTGA
The DNA here is from genome assembly GCA_020226075.1 of Hydropotes inermis. Lineage (NCBI taxonomy): Eukaryota > Metazoa > Chordata > Mammalia > Artiodactyla > Cervidae > Hydropotes > Hydropotes inermis. The sequence continues at coordinate 16,290,101 of CM035283.1, read as the reverse complement.
GCTACCAAGGAAGCCCAACACACACACACACACACACACACACACACACACATATAAAATTATGCAATATATTATTTTGTATATATTATGTAATACTTGTATATTATTATGTATATATATAATTATTATATATATACATATATATATTACAAAGTTGACTTAAGTTTTCCTAACTATCCATCTTATCATAAAGAACCCAGTTGTTCTTGATCAATTTAATATAAAATTTGGATTCAACTTTACTACAACTGCAAATGTATACTTATTTCTGTTTTATTGTAATATTATTAGATTTATGGATTAATTTTGAGAGAACTGTCATTATACTGTTGAATTTCTCTCCAAGACATTGCATGATGTTTGTTAAAAACTTACTTTATGTCTCTTAATGTATCTAGCTTTTCTCTTCCAAATTCATTCACATTGATTGTAAACTCTTTTAGTCTGTCATTGTGTTTTGAAAAATGAGGTAGTTTTCATGTATATATATGTGAATATGGCTCACGTACTTTATATTTTCATTTTGTATTCAGCTTTCTTAATAGTTTCTCCTCATGTTAGTAATAGTTTACCAAACTGGACTCTTGGATATGTAAAATATTAAACCTTTTCACCCATAAACAATGATAATTTTATCTCCTATTTCTCACACCTTGTCAAATTTTATTGACTGAGCTTAATGATATTCTGTTCCAAAATTTTCCAATATAGCAATTTTATATTTGGTAAATACATTTGGTTATCCTCCTTGAAGACCAGAAGTTTTACCAATTGTGAAGGGAAGAAACTATACTGATTTTTTTTGAAGAGAGATTTAAAATTGAAACTTCTTAGTTTAATGTTGTCCTACACATCTAATTTTGCTTTTTTTCGAGAACATTACACTAAATGAAATAAGCTAGATGCTAAGAGATAAATACTGCATGATCTCAATTGTGTGTAGAATTACAATAGTCAAACTCAGAAACAGTGCAGAATGGTATTGCCAGGAGCTGTGGGGAGAAGGTAATGGGAAGATGTTGGCTCAAGGTACACATATTTGGTTATGGAAAATTTATACATTCTAGACACCTAGGGTAAAATAATGAGCTTATAGTTAAAAATACCAAATTTTATATTTGAAATTTGCTAAGAGGTAGATCTTAAATATTCTCACTCTCAGCTTTACTCAAAAATGAAAATAGTAACTATGTGAGGTGTTGATTATGTCAGTTAGCTTTGCTTTGTTAGTTATTGCAAATTGCACATGTATGTCAAAATATCAACTTATACACATTAAGTGTGTTAGTCACTCAGTAGTGCCTGACTCTTTGCGACCCCATGGACTGTAGGGTCCACCAAGCTCCTCTGTCCATGGAATTCTCCAGGCAAGAATACTGGATTCGGTTGCCATTCCCTTATCCAGATATATGCATTAGATAGATATAATTTTTATTTGTCAATTACATCTCAATAAAGATGAAGATGAATATATAACATCATTCAAGAGAGTAATCTGGTACAGATGACACCACACAATACTCAGGCCAAAAGAAGTGTAGAATCAGAATCTTATGTAGAAACAGAATGTGGCATTAGCAACTCAAACTCTTTGAGGTGTAATGTTGTCACGTGAAATATGAATAAATTATCCAACACAATAGGCATTGACTTTAGAAATGTCACTAAATGTCACTAAATTGTATGAACCCTTGCATTTTGAATTAAATATCTTACTAGGGTCACAAAGAGTCAGACACGACTTATCAACTAGACAACAGCAGCAGAAGCTGCTACACAACACTGGTAAAGAAAAGAATCCCTAGCATTCTGGAGCTGGTCTGATGCTTACAGTTGCTTACAGGTGGGGCTCGATGTTATTATAAACTGGCTTGATGCTCACAGTTGGACCATGTTATTATCCTGGTAAATATAAACAATCTCACAGAACATACCAACCTCAGGTCACTTTGAGTGGAGGATGTATGAGACAAAACAAGGTCACTGTGAGACCCATGAAATATCATATTTCCTTCTCTGTCTGTTAAAATAAGTGACAGCTGCTCCTTTACCCAGTTTATCTTTCATGTGACTAAGATTTGTTGAGTTACTCAATCATAAAATTGTCCCACTTCCTGACAGCATCTAATCAAGAGCCAAGTCTGACTTCCTTGGACCCTCCCAAGAAATATCCAAAGTTCATTTCCACACTGCTGCTGCTGCTAAGTCACTTCAGTTGTCTCCGACTCTGTGTGACCCCATAGACGGCAGCTCACCAGGCTGCCCCATCCCTGGGATTCTCCAGGCAAGAACACTGGAGTGGGTTACCATTTCCTTCTCCAATGCATCAAAGTGAAAAGTGAAAGGGAAGTCACTCAGTCGTGTCCAACACTTAGTGACCCCATGGACTGCAGCCCACCAGGCTCCTCTTTCCATGGGATTTTCCAGGCAAGAGTCCTGGAGTGGGGTGCCATTGTCTTCTCTGATTTCTACACTAGATCTTTCTAAAGCCATCTTACTGATAAGTCTCATGGATCCCTATGTGTTTTCCTTTCAGGCAAAGTGTAATAAGTCCATCTTGTTCAACTATCAATGTGTTTGTCTTGAGATCTTTCATAACTGATCTTTGTCTAATTTTAACAATCCTGATACTTGGCAATAAGTGCTATTTGAAATCAGAATTGGTGATTATATAATGTCTTATCTAGCATACTTTTTATTCAGAAGATTCATGATATTCTGAAATGTTTACAAGATTCTGTACTTGTAGTTCTCCTTAAAGATTTGATTTATGATGTTTCATGAAAATAGATATTTTGTCAGTATATTTACATGAGAGTTTTTACATGTTTCAAATAATATTACAATCAGGTCTTCATCCATTGGCCACAATGATTATTTTAATAAAGCACCTAAGTTACATTAGCTTATTTCAGGAAATAATTTGACAATGGTTTACTTAGCTTGCAATTATAAATCTAATTTTATTGATATTGAAAGATAACACATGGCATGTTTTGTCTTCTTTGCAATGTTATTATAAATGGGAAATTGCATTGTTTTAATTCTGAAATAAATATTTGAAAACTACTTTAATTTCTAGGCACTGAAAAGTATTATTTTTGTGGTTGCATTATTGTATTACAGAGAATTAACTGACTGTACCAGATAGATCATTTCTATCTATATCTGTATGTATATATATATATATATATATATATATACATATATATATATATATATATATCCAGTGTGTCTTTTTATGTCAATTATTTACTTTTCCTTATATAAGATGTTTTTAGCTAATATTTACTAAATTAAATTTGACTGGCTTTTTCTTTGCTCATGATTGACTAAAGATAGCAAAAGCTAATTTGGTGCATATTTAATAAATGTCATTTGCTATATCTTGAAATTTTCATCTTTAATCCATATTAGAATATTTTAGCATTGAATTTCTTTAAAAAATCAGTTTCACAATTTTTTTTCACATAAATAATAAATATTTTCTTGGAATAATGGAGTAGAAATTAGAGAATTATAACTTCTATAAGCAAACACATACATGATACACTTTTATTTTTTACCTTGTTAGGTCATGCAGATTTGCTTTTGACATGAAAACATGATGTTTTCCTAGAGTTCTTATTTAATGTTATAATGATGCAAAGGAAAGCAGTAATAAACAAATGTCATTCTAAAAAGCCTAAAAAGTAACACAAAGTTACTCAGCTAGTAGCTGCTATGTTTGAAACAAGAGATGAAATGTTATTTATTTATTTATTTACAAAATAACTATTTAGCAGTAACAGGTGGAACTGTGGAAGAGGACAGTCATGGCTAAGCTTAGACGAAGGTCCACATATGAACACACTAGGAAAATTGCATACCATGAATATAAGCCAGATAGGAAACCCAGGCATGAGTAACTCTCTGTTTGACTGGAATCAAAACTCTAATGAAATGAAAGATTGTTGTTACTGTTTAGTTGCTAAGTAACGTCCAACTCCTTTGGGAGTCCATGGACTCCAGCCCAGCAGACTCCTCTGTCTAGCAAGAATACTAGAGTGGTTTGCCATTTCCTTCTCCAGGGATCACAGGCTAGGCAGAAACCAATTCAGAATGTGTGGGACCGGATGCCATGATCTTAGTTTTCTGAATGTTGAACTTCAAGCCAACTTTTTCACTCTCCTCTTTCACTTTCATTAAGAGGCTCTTTAGTTCTTCACTTTCTGCCATAAGGGTGGTGTCATCTGCATATCTGAGATTATTGATATTTCTCCCAGCAATCTTGATTCCAGCTTTTGCTTCATCCAGCCCAGCATTTTGCATCATGTACTCTGCATGTAAGTTAAATAAGCAGGGTGACAATGCACAGCCTTGATGTGCTCTTTTCCTATTTGGAACCAGTCTGTTGTTCCATGTCCAGTTCTAACTGTTGCTTCCTGACCTGCATACAGGTTTCTCAAGAGGCAGGTCAGGTGGTCTGGTATTCCCATCTCTTTCTGAATTTTCCACAGTGTTTTGTGATCCACACAGTCAAAGCCTTTGGCATACTCAATAAAGCAGAAATAGATATTTTTTCTGGAACTGTCTTGCTTTTTCGATGATCCAGTGAATGCTGGCAATTTGAGCTCTGGTTCCTCTGCCTTTTCTAAAACCAGCTTGAACATCTGGAAGTTCACAGTTCATGTATTGCTAAAACCTGGCTTAGAGAATGTTAATATGTATTGAAATAATCAGGAAATGAATAATACTTGCAGAATAATTTTAGAATGGTATATACATACCAAAATTTTCATTTGGGGAAACAATTAATTGTCTATTGCTACATAATATATTATCACCCAGAGTCTTTTAAAACCATAAGTATTTATTTTATCTCAGTCTGTTGGTCAAAAATTTAGATATGGATTAGGATCTATGCTATATTAGGAATTCTCATAAGGCTGAAATTATGGTGTCAGCCTAGAGGGATTACTCATCTGAAGGCATGACTGAAGATTTCTGAGCACATGTTGTTGCAATAATTCATCAAAAGTTGTTGAACAAAAATTTGCTTTCATTTCTTGACAAAATGGTGTCTCCAAATCAAAGCATACAGTCTGAAAGGATAATACTGTTTATCAGCAATGTAGAAGTCACAAACTTTTGTAACCCAAACAAAACAGAAACATCTCATCATATTTCCTATATTGTATTAGTTAAAAGCAAGTCACTAAGCCTTCCTACATTCAAAGAGAGGTATGAGACTAGAACATGACAGTATGGGATTATGGAGGAGACCATCTTATTAATAGAATACTGCCTATGACAGGGTTTTAAATAAAATCCTAATATATACATGATGTTGTACATATTGAAGGCTGAGATTGTATTCTCTTAATTTTACTGCTTTGTTAGTAGCATTTTAAATGTTGTCAGAGTAAAAAAAATATATTTTCTAGACCGTGTTAATCATTAAAACCTCATACAAAAATAACTCGAATACAAAATGGGCAAAAGACTTCAAAAGCCATTTCTCCAAAGAAGACAAGCAAAGGACTGTTAAAATGACAATATTGTGAAAAAATTAATTTTATTTATTTCAGCTTTATTAAGGAAAAATTGACAAAATTTATAAGTATTAAGGTGCGATTTAATGATTCAATATACAAAAATATTATAAAATAATATGCACAATCAAGTTAATATATCTGTCACCTCATATAGTTATTACTTTGCCAAATTTTCAAGGGAAATTTTATACATTTAGAGAATCCATAGATATGGTCATTTTTGCTAACTGCCACAAAAATGCCTGTTTAAGAAATCATAAAAATTTCCCTAGAAAATTTGGAATAAGACATTTTTGCATACATTTTAACAATATTTCAGATGTTTAAGAGAATGACCATTTGAAGATATTAAGTTGTGAGAGATTTTGATATTATCTTGTTCAAACATTCTGGTTAAAAGAATGGCAACAGTAGCTAGAACATTATAAATTTGCAGAAATTTTGCCATACTCATTTTTTGAATATACTTGTCTTAACCATTAAAAAAAATTTAGTTCAGTGACGTGTTATATACATACCCTAGCCCCCCTCTCAAGCAAAGAGTTCACCACTCATTAGGTAATCAAAGTGAAGTTAAGTGAAAGTCACTCAGTCATGTCCAACTCTTTGCAATTCCATGGACTGTGGCTCACCAGGCTCCTCTGCCCATGGGATCTCCAGGCAAGAATACTGGAGTGAGTTGCCATTTCCTTCTCCAGAGGATCTTCCCAACCCAGGGATTGAACCTGGGTTCCTTTACATGGAACTTCTTTATAGCTGTTAGTCACTCAGTCATTCCACTCAGTTAAATGTACCATAATTTCTTTTTTTTATTCTAAAGCACTATATATTGGATTTGATGCTAATAAACTTAACTATACAGTTTTGAAACAACCACTTACCTGCACACAGTTTGCAAAATGTATTCTCTCAAAACACTAAAGTGGGCAAGACACTTGATTTTTGTTAGATTTAAGGGTTTATTATATACCATAGTTATATAAATCATATGAAAATAATCTCCACATGAAAATGGATATAGAAAAAGTAACTATATGGTCAATTCCATATAAATAATTTCACATGTAACCCAAAAAATAAATAGTACTAAAGATAAATCATATGTCATTTAACTTCTATTGGTTAAATTACTCAAGTAGAAATTCACAGCTGTATTAGGTGTGTGTGTGCCTGCTAAGTCGCTTCAGTCATGTCCAGCTCTTTGTGACCCTCTGGACTGTAACCTGCTCTGTCCATGGGATTCTCCAGGCAGGAATACTGGAGTGAAATGCCATGCTCTCCTCCAGGGGTTCTTCCCAACCCAGGGATCAAACTTGGGTCTCTTATGTCTCCTGCATCAGCAAGAGGGTTCTTTACCACTACTGCCATCTGGGAAGCCTCTAGTTGTATTAAATATATAAGCTAAGCAATTATATGCAAAAATAAAGCTATCCAAGAAAGGATCCTTGCTGCTTCCACATTTATTCTTGTAAGTCAGCTAACATTAGAATAACAAACATATGACAATGACAATTTGGAATCTAAGCATGAAGTTGTGAAATGGAAGAGGTTATTATTATACTAGGCTATAATTAGTATTGTAATTGTTTTTGCTAGAAGCATTTTTTTTTCCTATTATCATGGCATTTTTGACAAAGTCCAGCAACAATGGTTCAGTTAACTACACAAAATGTGACCTGACGTATTTATTTTGTACCAACATGTTAAATGTAAAGTACAGCGATAGTTCAGAAAGATATTAACTGAATTTGGTGATGCAATTGTTTGGTGCTTAAACTGTTCTATAAAGTTGTCTTACATGATCTGGATTAAAGCCATTGTAGAACATTCCAAGTATTATTTTCAATTTAGACCATCAGCTCTGGTCCATTTACCAAGTGGTAAAATCAGAGCAATTGATTCTTCTGAATCTCTGCCAGTTACACCCCATCTAATTTCTCCAGTCCATATGCACTCATCTGAGTGTTATTTTTGGACTTCAACAAGAACTGCTCTACCATCCATTGAATAGGCATAGGTTTAGAATGACGTTCATAATTTGAAGGGCTGAAATTTGTCACTCAGGTAGGAAGTGACCCTTCAGTAAACTGCAGATCAAATTCAACTCTGATAAATGCCATTATGGTGTGTAACCCTCTAAAGGAGAAAACGGCAACCTACTCTATTATTCTGGCTGGGATAATCCTGTAAACAGAAGAACCTGGCAGGCTATAGTCCATAGCGTGTTAAAGGTAAACAAGGTGATGTTTCCGTTCTGTGTTACAATCCAGAGAAGTTTTATTTGTGAATATAAATGATTTATTTTCAGTAACAAAGATTTTCACAAGTTCCTATCATTTTACTATCTGTAGGGAAAGAGCCAATTAGCCAAGATGGTGTGGTCAGGCTCTCTCTAGCTCTTGCCCCACGTTTTGTGAATAATGGTTATGCAACAGCCGGGATCACATTTAGCACCGCGCCTGCGGCCTCAAGAGGTACTTGCCTGGTCAAGTGTTACTTTGTGCAGTAAGCATCCATAGGCTCCATCTGAGAAGGCACTGAGGCGGCATGGAGGTTATGCCATGTCGGCACCGTTATGGTTATGTTACTGCTGCTGTGTTGGTTGGGTCAGCCACATAAGTATGGTGTGTCTGCTGCTTCGGCCGCTGGGCCAGGCAGGAGAGAAGAAGCATGTCTGTATTTCCACAGCTCCTTGAGATTTCTTCCACCTTCCTGCTTGCCCCGTGTCTACCCTGGGTTCAGTGAACAGAGACACCTGGCTTCAGGAGCTGAATCAGAGATATAACGAGTGGAGTTGCCAGGATACCAGCAGCTAAAGGAGCCTGAGGCTACGCTGGGTGGAGGAAGCCCGTGGCCACCCATCCAGCACGTGGGACCACGGGGCCGCTACACTCTCCGCATGGGCTCCAGTGCAACATTAGGAAGCGGTGGATGGGTCACTGGACGGAACTGAAAACGCCTTAGAGAATATGGATCGCGTCCTACGTGATGCCCCACTGGTGCCCAATGTGCGACATTACGAGACTGTGGGTGCACGCTTGGCAGCAAGTCCCATTGTACAGTGGAAAGTGAAGTGTGCGCAGCCTATGGACCCGGGGGACATCCTCAAGGGCCCCAGTTGTGACTGAGTTCACGACGTTTCGACCATACACTCAGGAAATGGGTAAGTGGTTGACTTGGGTAAGCAGTTTCGACAAAAGCAAAGGGAAACCTTGGCAACTTGGCTTCTGCAACTATGGGACACAAGTGTCGGTCCAGTGACTGTCTGGGCTTTGTGGATCCTTGCTGAGAGAAGTAGAGAATCAGCAATACACAATGCATCTATTTAAAACCTGTGTTGCATTCTTCACATAGCACAAATATACATCAAGTTTACTATTGTCTTTGTATCTTATGTAATTATGATAATACATGGCATAATTTACAAATTGATTATAATTCAGTCACTCAGTCATGTCTGACTCCTTCCAACCCCAGTGACCACAACACACCAGGCTTCTCTGTCCTTCACTGTCTCCCAGAGCTTGGTCAAACTCATGTCCACTGAGTCAGTAATGCCATCCAAATATCTAATCCTCTGGCATCCCCTTCTCTTCCTGCCTTCAATCTTTCCCAGCATCAGGGTCTTTTCCAATGAGTCAACTCTTTGCATGAGGTGGCCAAAGTATTGAAGCTTCAGCTTCAGCATCAGTCCTTCAAATGAATATTCAATGTTGATTTCCTTTAGGATTGACTAATTTGATCTCCTTGCAGTCCAAGGGACTCTCAAGAGTCTTCTTCAACACCACAGTTCAAAAACATCAATTCTTCAGCACTCAGCCTTCTTTATGGTCCAACTTTCACATCCATATATGACACCATGGCTTTAACTATATGGACATTTGTAGGCAAAGTGATGTTTCTGTTTTTTTAATATGCTGTCTAAGTTTGTCATAGCTTTTCTTCCAAGAAGCAAGTGGCTTTAATTTCATGGCTGCAGTCACCATCGCAGTGATTTTTTGGAGCCAAAGAAAATGAAATCTGTCACTGTTTCCATTCTTTCCCTACCTATTTGCCATGAAGTGATGGAACTGGATGCCATGATCTTAGTTTTCTGAATGTTGAGTTTCAAGTCAGCTTTTTCATGCTCCTCTTTCACTTTCATCAAGAAGCTTTTTAGTTCCCCTTCACTTTCTGCCATTAGGGTGGTGTCATCTGCATATCCCAGCAATCTTGATTATAGCTTGTGCTTCATCCAGCCCAGCATTTTGCATCATGTCCTCTGCATATAAGTTCAATAAACAGGGTGACAATATACAGACTTAATGTACTCCTTTCTCAATTTGGAGTCAGTCTGTTGTTCCATGCCCTGTTCTAACTATTGCTTCTTGACCGGCATATAGGTTTCTCAGGAGGCAGGTAAAGTGATCTGGGAGTCCTATGTCTTTAAGAATTTTCCACAGTTTGTTGTGACCACACAAAGGCTTTGGCATAGGCAATGAAGTAGAAGTAGATTTTTTTTTTTTTAATTTTTCTGGAATTCTATTGCTTTTTCCGTGATCCAACAAATGTTGGCAATTTGACTTTTGGTTCCTCTGCCTTTTCTAAATTCAGCTTGGACATCTGGCAGTTCTCAATTCACATACTGTTGAAACCTCATTTGGAGAATTTTGAGCATTACTTGCTAGCATGTGAAGTGAGTACAATTGTGTGGTAGTTTGAACATTCTTTGTCATTGTCTCTCTTCAGGATTGTAATGAAAACTGATCTTTCCCAGTCCCATGGCCAGTGCTGGGTTTTCCAAACTTATTGGCATATTGAGTGCGGCACTTTAACAGCATCATCTTTTAGGATTTGAAATAACTCAGTTGGAATTCCATCACCTCCACTAGCCTTGTTAGTAGTGATGCTTCATAAGGCCCACTTGGTTTCACAGTCCAGGATGTCTGGCTCTAGGTGAGTGAGCACACCAAGTGGTCATCTGGGTTATGAATATCACTTTTGTATTGTTCTTCTGTGCATTGTTGCCATCTCTTCTTAATATCTTCTGCTTCTCTTAGGTCCATACCATTTTTGTCCTTTATTATTGTGCCCATTGTTTCATGAAATATTCTCTTTGGACCTCCAATTTTCTTGAAGAGGGGATAGCTTATACATAATGTATGATATCATATTTATATAATTTAAGCTTTATATACTGTAGTAATTATTTTTTCTCTTACATAACATGTGATATTATATTTAATATAGTTAAACTTTATATTGGTCTTCCCTGATGCTGCTAGCTGTAAAGAACCCTCATGCCCCTGAAGGAGACATGAGTCGTGGGTTCTATCTCTGGGTAGCGAAGATCCCCTGGAAAAGGAAATGGCAATCCACTTCAATATTCTTGCCTGTAGAATACCATGGACAGAAGAGCCTGGAGCGCTACAGTCCATGGGGTCACAAAGAGTCAGAAATGACTGAAGCAACTTAGCAAGCAAACTTTATATGCTGCAGTAACTATTTTTCTCTTTTAGAAGTAGAGTTGGTCAAAAAAATTCAATCATTCTTAGATTTCAAATAATTATTTCAAACATTCCATTCCCATGATAATACATAATAGACAGTGGAATGTATGTGTGTGTGTGTGTGTTATAACTTGCATCAGTCCAGTTCAGTCACTCAGTTGTATCTGATTCTTTGTGACCCCATGTACCGCAGCATGCCAAGCTTCCCCTTTCCATCTCCAGCTCCCAGAGCTTGCTCAAACATTTGGCCACCAAGTCTGATGCCATCCAACTATTTCATCCTCTGTTGTTCCCTTCTCCTTCTGCCTTCAATCTTTCTCAGCAACAGGGTCCTTCCCAAAGAGTTAGTCCTTTGCATCCGGTGGCCAAAGTATTGGAGTTTCAGCTTCAGCATTAGTCCTTTCAATGAATATACAGAACTGATTTCCTTTAGGATTGACTGTTACTATATGTGTATATACACACAAACACACTTCTTAAACAAAAAGATCAGGGAAAAAGTAAAGCAATGTATTTACAGCCTATCAATAGAAACGTGGACTAATATTTAGTTTTAGAATAATTTCATGCTTTAATTGTAAAATATTGCCAATATTTAAGAATGTGGAAAGCATATATGTACATGTCAGTTAGTAATGCAATTGATATTTGTCTACTTCTTAGATTCTGAAACCTTGTCTGTCCTTCTTTACTGCTGGCATTGCTTCATAAATATTACCATGTGTCTGTACAGAGCTTTCTGAGCAGAGATTACTGGAAGATGTATTAACCCAATCCAACAAAGATGCAATATGTACACAGAAGCTGCAAATGGAGCCACTTTTTAGTGACTTCAGAACTGTCCACTCTCACCCACCATGATCTGGTTTAGAGGATTCATTCTAGTAAACTGAGTGGAAATATGAATGTAATCACCCCTCGCATTTTTGAGATCTTTAATACTGATGTTGATGTGATTTTATGCTGTATCCATGTAATGAAAGAAAAAAGGATGATACCACTCCTTGAACCAGCACATCATAGATAATTTTTGCAAACAGAATGACCTCCAGACCCTACTATGGAACAAAGTCAGTGTTCTAAAGTTAGTTTATCTGGACCTAGGTAATATCTCTACTTCATAATTCCCCATTTTCAGAATTTTGCTGAGCAGTTAGAAGAGAGGAAAGAGAGGAGAGCAGACATGATATAAGGATTTTAAATGGAGACTTTATTGTCAATCATGCAGACACTATTAATAGAGTAACAATATAATTTTGTGTACCATTTGCCATTTGGGGGTAATATCTACATTGCAATTAAAATTGAACTGCTTAGTTTAACAATACTGACAAAAGACCATCTGAATAGTTCTAAATCTGCTAACAGAACTCTTAATTTAAATCTTCCCACAGAGAAAACTCCAGGAACAGATGAGCTAAGTGGCAAATTTTAGGCAGAAAAACTTGTAGGGTGAGATAATATGGTTTTATACCAACACTTCCAGAAAATAGAGAAATATCATCTTATGAGATCACTATAAACTTGATACCAAAATCTTCAAAGAATTTGTTAACAAGACATTTCGGCTAAGATCAAGTGTAGTAAGGGGGCCTCCAAGGTGACACAGTGCTGAAGACTTTGACTGCCAGTGTAGAAGACACAGGTTTATTCTCTGAGTTGGGAAGATCCCCTGGAAGAAAAATGGCAATCCACTCCAGTATTCTTAACTGAAAAATTCCACAGACAGAGGAGCATAGTGGGCTATAGTCCATGGGGTTACAAAGAGTCAGACACGACTGAGAACATAAAATAAAAGTAGAAAGAAGCATTTTAAACAAAATAACAAATATGATCTGGTGATATAAAAAAATGAGTAGGTGTATGAAGAGAGAGATTCAGAAAGAAGAGAGAGAAAGAAAAAGAGGGCAAATGAAGAAATATACTAACAAGTAAACTGTATCTTATAAAACTACATGCCTAGATCAATGTTTAAATTTTTCCTAACAATTTGCTTCTTTCTTTTCTTCATTATTTGCCTTAAGGTTGTTCATTTTTCTTGTCTTCCATTTTTTGCCTTAAGGATTTTTTTATCTCCTTTCTCGAAATAGCTTTTTTCTCTCTCTGAAATCTGTTATCCTAAAATCAATTCAAATTGTTTTTTTCTTTTTTTTTTTCCAGAAAAGTCATAGTAACGTGATTTGTAGCTACACGTAAATGTGTGGTAAAATTCAAACTTGCAGGAAGCATTTTCCTGTCTTATAATAGCTCAATAAAGCTCAAAAAGTGGTCTATTTTTAGTCCTCTGTATGCAATACCTCAGCTTTTCATCACATTTCAATAGCCTTCAGAGTGGGTGGTATTTAGTTAGAAGTCAGGCCAGAGAATAAGCCTCAAGGAAATGTGTGTTTATACAAACTTATTTTATATATTTATTACTATATTCAGAGGCTGTGTATTACTGTGTAAGCATATATAAATATTATATAAATATATGCCCACCATAAAATACAGCTTTCAGGGGAACGTAAGGAATAGAGATCTTCAGTTCTATATTTGTCATCATGCATTTTTGTGGAGAAAGTAAGTGCTCCAGTGTTACTAGTAGGACGTTGGCAGATCGTGCTTCCAAATCATAGGTGATAATGTCATGCAGGAGCGGTTTTAGCCTCTAAAATTAATTTGTTGGCAATCGCTTTATATTTAAAGCTGTTACCTGCAATCTGGACAATTAGAAAACTTATTAGTTGTGGAGAAAATATTTTATCACGGCATGAAAAGATTTAGATAAAGAGAATTGAGTGTTAAAAAAAAAAAAGATTTTTCTGGATATAGTAAAGCACTGAAACACAATAGAATGAAAGCTTTCTAGAGTTAATCAGTTCTCTATTGCTTCTTAACAAAGTACCACACACTTACTAATGGGGTTTGAGAGTAAAGCTCCCAGGCAAGAATCAGCTGGATTCTTTCCTTGAAGTCTGTCCAGGCTGAAACCAAGCTATCAGATGAAGGTTGAAGTTTCATTCAAGGCTTAGGACCTTAGGTGGCTGTTCACAGAATGTATTTCCTTGCATGCTTCTACAGGACTTCTAGAGGCTTTGGCTTCAAGGCCACAGCAAACTGAGTAAAAGTTATAGTGTATACCTGTTACCCATTTGACCTCATCTGCTGCTCCTTTCAAAACTCACTATATTCCTGCTGCATCAGTGGCTTCCTTGTTGTCCCTGCTATTAAAATAAATAAATAAGTAAAAAACCTTAGCCTAGGGGAAAGCTCATTTCTATTCTCTCTGGAATGGCAGTTCTCCAGATACCAATCTGTCCCAGAATAAGGAGAAATAACTAACTACATTAAGGGAGCTACACTGTAAGATTTATACAATCATTAAAATCGACTTAAAAATATATTGTAATGACAACATATAAAAAAAAATCACCATAACATTTTAGAAAAAAATAAAAATTACATAATCAACATAGGAATAAACCGTTCAAATTTTTATTCAGAAGGACTGAAAATAATCATAGTTTAGCACAAGTTGATATTTTAGTAGTGGGTCTACACAACAGGCTTCCCTGGTGGCTCAGTGGCAAACAATCTGCTTGTCAAGGCAGGAGACATGGACTCAATCCCCGTGTTGGGAAGATCCCCTGGAGGAGGAAATGGCAACCCACTCAAGTACTCTTGCCTGGGAAATCCCATGGAGAGAGAAGACTGGTGGGCTACAGTCCATGGAGTCACAAAGAGTTGGACATGACTTAGTGACTATACACTAACAACAAAGTACTTAGAATGCACCTATGTGTTTATGTATCCAATGGAAGATTTCAGGAAATTTAAAAGTAGAAGCATAAATAACTATAAGAAAAGGATATTATAAACTTTGGAAAAGTCTGCTGAGGTGCATAAACAAACAAACAAGAATTCTGGATCAGCTGTGAACAGTACTTAATTATTTAAAATAATGTAGTCATCTTTGATTAAAACAGCAGTCAAGGACAGCCATATAAAGCTCCAATACTTTGGTCACCTGATGCAAAGAGCCAACTTGTTAGGAAAGACCCTGATACTGGGAAAGATTGAAGGCAGGAGAAGGGGATGACAGAGGACAAGATGGTTGGATGGTATCACCAACTCAATGGACATGAGTTTGAGCAAGCTCCAGGAGATGGAAAAGGACAGGAAGTCTGGCATGTTGCAGTCCTTGGGGTTGGAAAGAGTTGGATACAACTGAGGAATTGAACAACAATATATTAGTAAGAATACTAGTGCAAAAAGGGAGACTTTGGAGGGAAAATATTGAAGAGTTAAATCTTCATCTACTTTTATAGTAAGTAAATTGATAACAACCAAAATCATTAAACTATGAAGTGATCATAAAACATACATTTAGAAAAATGGGTGAATGCCAGAGGAAAAAGTAAAAAGTTGTGGATGGGATTGCCTCAGAGAAGCAAGGCTGAAAACTACAGCATGTCAGTTAAGACATCTCTGTTTTTATAACTCAATATCATTTGATATTTACAGCATGCACATTTATTAATTTGATTACTAAATTAAGAAACAACATTACATTCACAATGAATATCAGGAGTGAAAATTATTTAGGAAGGCCATTAGTTTATTACTATTTTAAGTAGTATAAATCTCTTCACAACCCAATTACTGAACTCCCGTTATGTGTTTGACAGCATGCAAAGCTTTGCAGATAGAAAGATAAATAAGTCAGAATGAGTTAGATTCCTGGTAGCCTCAAACATAAGCCTTTCCTTGATTGTAACTGGCTCATTTTATATCCATCTGCTGTTTTTCTTACTTGGGATTTGTAGCTTTCCATTAAGAGACAATACTATTTTTTAATATTTTAAATTAATTTGTTTATTTCAACTGGAGGATAATTACTTTACAATATTGTGATGGTTTTTTCCATACATCAACATGAATCAGCCATGGATGAACATCACCCCATCCTGAAAACCCCTCCCACCTCTCTCCCCACCCCATCCCTCTGGGTTGTCCCAGAGCACCAGCTTTGAGCACCCTGCTTCATGCGTCAAATTTACAATCATCAAATAAGACCTTGCTTTCAGCCTAATAGTTTTGAGATTCATAAGGCAGTGGATATTAATCAGTCGAGACTTGATTTCCAAGAGAAAAACCTGTAGGCTACTAAAGTGAGAAGATTAGTGATACAAGGGTAGTTTATCACTCAGAGCACTTTTGAACATACAGTGAAAAAATATGAATTTACTTAGTCTGAGTATACAGTTCTTATTAGAAGGAACCCCAAGAATATGTGAGTAAATATACTTGTAAATGTGACATCAAGTTAGTCTCTACCTTTAAAAAATCATTTTTAAAATACACTAATTTTTTACATAAGGGTGATACAATATACAGAATTTGTATTGGTAATAACAGCACTTTTAAAATATTTACTTATAATTGCATATCATTGTTCTAAGAGATTCATATGATATGTCTAATTTGTGACCTTTAAATATAGCAGGGGATTTTTAAAACTCATTGACATTTCCTGCAGATATTTTAGGGTAGATTTCAGGTGCTTTGATCACAAAAGATTGCTATGTGAGGAAAAGATATGTTAGTTAACCTGACAGTAGTAAACTTTTCATATGTATATCAAATCATATTTTATACCTTAATTATACCCAATTTTTATTTTAAAATAAAATTTTAATTTTAAGTTGTTTTTATTGAAGTGTAATTGGCTTACAATAATATGTTAATTACTGTTATCCAACAAAGTGCTTCAGTTATATATACATTACTTTTTAAATAACCTTTTCAAATATATGGAACACTTCACAGATTTACATGTCATCCTTAGCAGGGGCCATGCTATTCTTCTCTGTATAGTTCTAATTTTAACATATGTATTGCTGAAGTGAGCACCAAAATAGTTTTAAAAGTCACATTAGGAACTGAAAATCAAATAGAAGATATTATTTTAAAACACTATTTTCAGGGACAGTATCACAATTGCTTTACATACTCTAATCATATAACACTAGCTCTAATTTTGAAAAATCTTGAAGATATAATCTGATCTACAGTTCTTAAAATCAGGTAAATAATTATCCTTGCCCCCAGTAGAGTCTATTGCATGTATAACCAAGTGTGTGTCTTCATTCATGTCTGAGTAGTGAGGTGCTTGGACTCCATCATGGTTTACTGACTTTTGTCTTCCTAGTTTCTTTATTTGTGTTTTCCCTTACTTAAGCCTCCTAAATAAAACTCTCAAGATTGTACTAATCAGTTCAGTTCAGTTGCTCAGTTGTGTCCAACTCTTTGTGACCCCATGAATCACAGCACACCAGGCTTCCCTGTCCATCACCAACTCCCAGAGTTTACCCAAACTGATGTCCATTGAAAGTATAATACTTATCTGTATATTAACAGATTGCAATTTATTCACTTTATACATACATATATTTAAAACCTGAGGCTAAGATTAAAATTGGACATTTGTTCTCATTCTGTACTTCTGAAACAATTTACAACATACATATTAAGTTAAATATGAATATGAAAATATAACAAAAAATAATGATAGAAAGTTCCAAATTCTTTCTCCTCATTCATTCTTGCCTAATTGTCAAATAAAATGCCACTTAAACTGAGCCGTGTTCCCTGAAAAGAGCAATGTTTTTCTAGAGCACTAATGATGAATCTGGGGCTTCCACAGTGGTACTAGTGGTAAAGAATCTGCTCTCCAATGCAGGAGACAAAAGAGCTGTAGGTTTGATGTCTGAGTGGGAAGATCTCCTGGAGTTGGAAATTGCAATCCACTCCAGGATTCTTGCCTGGGAAAATCCATGGACAGAGGAGTCTGGTGGGTTATGGTCCATAGGGTCACAGAGTCGGACATGACTGATGACTGAGCATGTTAGTTGCTCACTGTACACACATACAATGATGAATTTGAGAGATCTCTCAATTGGCAATGTTTTTTAAATTATTATTTCCTCCTGTTTGCTGCTGCCACAGGTCCTGATCTCTTCTTCTCTACGGAGTCCCATTAGTTATTGCTCTGCTAGCTTGAGTCACATGGATCAAGCTTGGGACATTCACTATCACTTTGCCAAATGTTATCATCACTGTTACCTACATGCAGACTCCTTATGTTGCACCTCCACTTGAATACAGTATGTTACAATCCCTACCTGCCAAAAGAATCTACTTTGAGAAGAAAACATGTAGAATTAGATGACTGAGTTTGGGAAATCCAAAATTTGATAGTCCGTGTTGTAAATCTCCAACCTTCCTCCCAGCAATGTTTCCTGTACACTCAAACAGGCTGTGCTCCATGGGCTCCCTTAGTTGCTTTGTTCTGTTCTCTCTCTGGGGCCTTGATTCACATTTCAGCCTAACCAAGTTATTATGTTGCATAAAGACCACAGCAAAAAGAATAGAAGCTTGTCTGAGTTAATGAAACACATCTGCATAGAAGTTAAATCTCATTTTTAGTATATATCAAATCCTGAAATTTGTCTGTCTTGTAGTTTTATATTATTGAGGTCAAAGAAGTGAATTATCATATACGTAAAAACTCACTGAAGGGACTTCCCTAGTGGTCCAGTGGTTAAGATTCCATGCTTCCACGACAAGGAAACACAGGGTGTTCCATCCCGATTGGAAAACTAAGATCCCATATGCTGTACAATGTAGCAAAACAAAACAAACAAACAAACAAAAACTATTCCAACGAAAATTGACTAAAGAGTTTTTTTTTTTTAATTCACTGAAAATATGCCTTTACTTAAGGGAAGAGAAAATATATGGAAATAAATTTCACTGTCTCTGAGTGCTACTATTCACAAAGCATTCAAAGAAGACATGAGTGAATACAACTGGGCTCCTGCAATTACTAAGAGATAAAACAAAGCACTTCACATTTTAGTCTTTCAAAATATTGCTCATCTTACAAGACAGTGCTTTTATTAAACTTACTCCCTATACCTTCTCTGTAATCACCAGTAGAAATGCTACTTTATCTCCTTCTCCTCATATTCCAAGTTATATTATAACAATTATATAATGATTAAAACAATAACCACCTTAATCAACTTGAAAATTATTATAATGAGACAAATGCAGTTGGCAAAAAGGAATACTGTCATAATCAAAGGTTCTAAAATTTCCCTTTCACTGAGATATGCTTCTTTCTAGATGATTTTTTTCCATTTCAATTTATCCTACAGTCACAACAGTTATTTTAATAAAAAGTCAGTCTCACAATTTCAGAGATTTATGCCAACATTCCCAAACCTTCTCATTTCCTAAAGACTAAAACCCAAGTCCTTTTATTTTTTTTTGGCATCTGAGACAACTAAAAATAATGTGTACTTGTTTCTTAGAGCCACTAATTATGGTGATCCTGGTATTTTTAATGACAGTGGATGATGAAGGCAAGGAAGTTTCAAGGAAGACAGAGTAAACTTTACATTTCAACTTCTAAGTCTGTATATCTTGCTCTTTCAAATAACAGCCACTGTGCCATTCAAAATTTAGCTTGAACATAATCTTTAACATGGTTAATCACTATCTGCAAAGTAACTCTTGACATCCCCTTATAATTGCCAAAACTCCACCTTATAGGTTAGAGCAGCTACATGAATTTGAGGTGCCACTTCTTGACTTTAAAGCAAGCTTTGAGTCAAATGTACTTAATAGCTTCACATTTCAAGAAGAATTTTTTTTTTCTTTCAAGAACTAAATAACAGAGCTGACCTTATCCATATAATAAAATGTCATCCTGTCACATAAGCTTGCAAACATTCTGAAACAAGCTCATTAGCGAATAATGATGCCAAAGAGTAACTTATTAATGTCAGTAAATACACTTTACATCCTTCTGATAATTTGCAAAAAGCAGAGTAATTATCAGAACTATGCCTTTCTCTGTAGTGAAAGAAAAAAAATCTGTAAAACTTAAAAATGTATATTTAAAACATAAAGCAAATCAAAGATTCTTTGTTCTCCCAGTATTAAAGATTTTTAATAAGATTCTAAACCTTAAGTGACCTATTTACATGGGATTCTGCTGTTACATAATGAAAGTTAAAAAGGTGGTTAAAAACTTAAAATAGACCCTCTGATTCAAATCCTATGTCTTCAAATTACCTTAGAAATAATTCAGTTCAGTTCAGTTCAGTTGCTCAGTCATGTCCGACTCTTTGCAACCCCGTGGACTACAGCACACCAGGCTTCCTTGTCCATCACCAACTCCCGGAGCTTGCTCAAACACATGTCCACTGAGTCAGTGATGCACCCAATTGTGTGTGTGTGTGTGTGTGTGTGTGTACATACACAAGTTTCCAAAATACCCACACGTTACGCACGTTTTCAGGATAGGTAGATATTGACATTTCAAAGAAATCACAGTTATCAAAGTAGACTGGTAAATATAATTATAAAATAATTTGAAGTCTTCCTAAATAAAGAAATTTCACTCAGTTGTATCCGACTCTTTGCAACTCCATGGACTGTAGCCTGCCAGGTTCCTCCATCTGTGAGATATCTGGGGTAAAAACACTGAAGTAGGTTTTGATTTCCTTGTTCAGGGGATCATCTCAACAGAAGGATTGAAACTGGGTCTTCTGCATTGTAAGCAGATTGTTTACCATCTGAACCACCAGGGAAACCCAAATGAAGAAATTCTTTAGAAATATTCAGAATGACTTGAATTAGCTAGAGGTGAAAATGGAGAAAACATTTCATATATATGTCTGTGCACTTGTGTCCTATTCTTTGTGACCCTATGGGCTGTTGCCCACCAGGCTCCTCTGTCCATGGGATTTCCCAGGCAAGAATACTGGAGTGGGTTGCCATTTTCTTCTCCAGGAGGACTTTCCAACCCAGGGATCAGACCCACATCCCCTGCATCTCCTTCATTAGCAGATGGATTGTTTACCCCTGAGCCATCTGAGCTTCCCTGGTAGGTCAGCTGGTAAAGAATCGTGCAAAGCTGGAGACCTCAGTTCAATTCCTGGGTCAGCAAGATCCCCTGTAGAAGGGGTAGGCAACCCACTCCAGCATTCTTGTGCTTCCATGGTAGCTCAGCTGGTAAAGAATCTGCCCGCAACGGGGGAGCCCTGGGTTTGATACCTGGGTTCGAACAACCTCCTGGAGAAGGGAACAGCTACCCACTCCAGTATTCTGGCCTGGAGAACCCCGTGGACTGTAAAGTCTGAGGTCACAGAGTCAGACACAACTGAGTGACTTTCACATTTCACACCTGGGACAGAACTGCGCAATATAGACAGGGAACACAGAACGGTGTAATATTTCCATGTAAGACAGAGCAATCCTTTTTACAGTCATATATCTGAAGGACTTTCATTATAGACTTAGATAGTGGAAAATGGTCATTATTTCTATATATTCTATAGGTCAAGAATGTTTTCCTAATATTTTGAAGAGTATGATAAATAAACACCACACCAGAGAAAGTGACACTTGTGTAGATAGTAGCTGACATTGGGATTGGGAATATCTGGCAAATAATACACTATTTTATATTTTATCTATTTTTCTAACATGCAGTTTTATACATTGTTTAGAAATGCATTATACATCTGGGTGTGTGCTAGGAGGTATATTTGACATCTTTTGTTTGTTTGAACTTGAGTAAGGCATCTATAAATACCTAGGCAGGGGCAGTGTCCTCCCCAGCCCAAGTGCCCCTAGGCAGAGCAGGAGAAACTGAAAGCTCAACAGAAAAAAGCTGGACTACACTCAGGTTTTGGGAGTGTGGTGTCCCCACATCTGGCTCAGAGATTTGGGGCATAAACAAAAAGTGAAAGGAAATTGAAGTCGCTCGGTCGTGTCTGACTCTTTGTGACCCCATGGACTGTAGCCTACCAGGCTCCTCCATCCATGGAATTTTCCAAGCAAGGGTACTGGAGTGGGTTGCCATTTCCTTCTCCAGAAGATCTTCTTGACCAAGGGATTGAACCCAGGTCTCCCGCATTAGAGGCAGATGCTTCACCATCTGAGCCACCAGGGAAGCTGGTAAACAAAACCTACCTGGAAAATAATTGGGAAAGAAAACCAGCAATTGCCTTCAGCACAGGCAAGGAAGGGAAGGAGGTAGGGCCAAGGGCAAGAGCATGTCACATCACAAACCTAACTTGGGAAACTGGAATGGACCATCTTCAACTGGCCTTTAGAGGAAGACCAGATGGATGATGGGAGAATCCACAGGAGGGAGAGAAGGAGAGGCAATGTGGCTAGCGGGCAACAGATCTGTTCCTTTCTGGGTACAAGAAGGCAGCAGAGGCACCAGGTCTAGGCAGTGAGCTCACAAGGACCAAGTTTCTGCAGCTTAGAGAGCACCCCCCTGCCATCACCCAGCTACTCATTCTGCTCGCTTGCTGGTGTAGGGCCACCCTCTGGCCCCGAGAGAGTGGGTGGTTCTGAGACCTCAGGCCTGGCTTCTTCTGTGTCTCCTTCCTTGGAGGTAGCGCTGGCCTCTGCCCCTTTGGCCTGGTGCTCCCGGCTCTGAGGAGTGGCAACAGCCTTCCCTTCCTGGGCAGTGCCTTCCTTGCTGCAGGGAACCATCTCCCCCTGTTCCTGCTCTGCCTCTGCGGGTGAGGAGGCAGACAAATCACCCCTACCCTCCTTCCAATTTCTCTTGAGGACAGGCCACTCAATTTGAAAGGCTTCTTGAAAGAGAAATCCTTCCTCTTCTTGGTAGTCTCCATGGGGGTACCCCTTCCACCCCTGTTCTCAGCTCCCTGCCTAGGGGGTGCTGGCTCGATGGCATCGCCAGTGGCCCCGGTTGCCTCCTCTGTTCCCTTCTTGGGGGTTGGGTCCCCTTCATCTTTGCGGGGATAATCTCCATTGCTTTTCATGTGGCCATTCCCCTCTGTCAATTTTGGAGGGGGTTGCAACTGCTGCCTCCTTGGCGGTCAGGTCACTCCTGGGAACCTTGGAGCTCTGGCTGCCCATGGTCAAGGGTTTCTGCTGGGGGGCTCCCAGAGCCACCCCAGAACAGGGAATTGTTTGCTTGGGTGGGCCTGGGAAGTGGAGAGATGGGGATGAGGTCTGAGGGTGAAGGGTGTTAGGGGAAACCGAGGTGCACCTCTGCTGGCTGTGAGCACCACCACTGCTCACTTCTGGCCGGAATGCTTTGGCATTATTTTAATTTTATAAAAACTTTAGAACTGAAAATGTTTATACAGGAAAATTATTTGATTTTTATCAAATGAAATTTAGAAATGAAGCAGGATCTGTGAAATTTAATATACCATGTTTTGTATAATATATGAATTCTGGACATTTTGTTTTCATCCTTGGGAAATTTTAGGGAGAAATGGCTTAAATATAGATGCTGTAAAACAATCAAGACAACAAAGATATAATAATCAAAACAGTAAGTTCCTAACATAAAAGGACACACATAGAGTAATGGAACAGAATGCAGAGCCCAGAAACAAAACTTCACATATGTATTAATTAGCATTTGAATACGAAGCAAACAAAACTTGTTAGGAAAATGGCAGTCTTTAATAAAGGAAGTTGAGAAAACTACATAATCGCATGGGAAAGAAAGGAATTGCATCCCTATTATACATTGCTCACAAGAATTAACTCAAAATTAAAGATTTAAACATATCACCTGAAACCATACAACTCTCAGAAGAATATTTAGGAAAAAGTTTATTGACATCTGTCTTGATAATAATTTTTTTAACATGACACCAAAAGCACAAGCATAAAAGCAAAACTTAGTAAGTGGGACTATATCCAATCAAAAGCTTATGCGTAGCAAAAAATGTAATGAACAATAGGAAAATATATTCTACAGAATGTGAGAAAATATTTTCAAATCATATATGTGAAAAGTGGTTAATATCCAAAGTATATAAACAATTTGTGTAACTGAGTACCAAATAGTTTGATTTTAAAGATGTGTAAGGGAATCAAATAGACATTTCTCAAAAGAAACTGTACAAATGGTCAACAGATATGTGAAAATATTATAAAAATCACTGATGATCAGGGAAATGCAAATCCAAACCCTAGTGATATAACATCTCATGCTTGCTAGATTGGCTATTATGAGAGAGAGAAAACAATAAAGTGTTTGTGAGAACGTGGAGAGAAGGGAAACTTTCTTGCCCGTTATCGAAGGGAATGCAAATTGGTCAGGTGTTACGGAAAACAAGAGTTTCCTCAAATAATTGGAAATAGTACTAATATATAATCCAACAATTTTATTCCTGCGTATATATCCAAAGGAAATGAAATCAGGATCTCAGAGAGATATCCTCATTCCCATGTACATTAAAGCACTATAATAGCCAAGCTATGGAAACAGCCTGTTTATCTATGGATAAACAAAGATATGTTACATACGTAATGTATAGTGTATAGTTACATACATATGTATATATATATATATATATACACACATATAAATGTATATATAATGAGATACTATTCAGTCACTAGGAAAAGGAAAATTCTAAGCTTTGTTACATCATGGATGATCTTTGAGTGAATTGGCCTAAGTGAAATAAATCATTCTGAGAAAGACAAAAACTGCATTATTCCACTTATATAGAGAGTTTCTAAAAGTCAGACTCATGGAGGGTATAATAGTGGTTATCAAAGATTAGAAATTGAGGGAAATGGGGAGATTTTAGTTGAAGTGTTCAATCTTCCTGTTAAAAGATGAGTAAGTTCTTGGGCTCTAAATCATGGCATTTTGACTATAGTTCATAATGAAAGTTGTTAGAACAGATTTTTCACGTGCTCTCATCACAAGAAAATAAATGATTATGTCAGGAAACAAAATTAACCCTACTGTCTTAATCATTTCAGACATTTACATGTACCTAGCCAATATGTTATAAAAACTTCCTTGGTGACTTAGCAGTAAAGACTCCACCTGCCAGTGCAGGAGCTTCAGGTTTGATGTCTGAATCAGGAAGAAACACTGGAGACAGAAATGGCAATCCATGCCAGTATTCTTGCCTGGGAAATCCCTTGGACTGAGCCTGGTGGGCTACAATCCTTGTGGTTGCAAAGAGTTGGACACAACTTAGCAACTAAACAATATTAGCAAAGTCAACACATCATACACCATCAATAAATACAATGTTAAATAATTATATTTCAATAAAGCTGTACACATTTTTGAAAAAATTTTCTTATTTCACAGCTTAATAAGCTTGGTAATTATTCTGACAGTAAAAGCCCCCAGGTGGTGCTAGCGGTAAAGCAACTGCCTGCCAATGCAGGAGATGCAAGATATGTGGGTTTTGATCCCTGAGTCAGAAAGATCCCCTGGAGTAGGAGATGGCAACCGGCCCCAGTATTCTTGCCTGGAAAATTCCATGGACAGAGGGATCTGGTGGGTTACAGTCCCTGGGAGCACAGCGAGTCGGCACTACTGGGCAAGTAAGCACACAGCAGCACCCACACTAGCAGAGACTGAGAGTCACACTAGATTGCTCTTTCTTTTATCATTCTCTGCCAGAATTGAGCCACTTAGAAACTCTTTATTAGGTTTTTCCCTGCCCAAAGCATCACATCATTGTAAAAATATAACTAGTTCCTATCTAACTTCTTTGCAAAGTTAAATTTTCCAGAAGTAACTAAGTATAAGATAAATAAATTAATCCACAACTCCCCTTATATTAATTACATTAATATAATTTCAATATATATACTAATATTAGGTATATATAATCAATGTGCATTGAAATTATGCACATTGATCAATGCAAAACCCCCTAATCTTTTTAAAGAAAAAAATAAATATTTACATAAAGAAAGAAATCAATTTTCCAATGAAGAAATTAAGATCACAATGTGGTAACAGAAAAGAGTAAACTTTTTTGTCAATATTATCTGGTGGTCACTATATCTTTTTTGTTTGTACCAATGTCTCAACATCAGCTTCTGCTGGATCACAAAATATCCCTGGAAATTTCACAGGGTGCTGCTTACAGCTGACCTTTATTCTTCACAGAGCAAGAAAAGATAATGCCTTATATAAAATATAAAAAACTTGCACTAGGGATAAGCTGGATAGTCACAAATATGTGATTCTTTTGTCACAAGAACAGTTTTTCCTTTTTCCTTTAGGAATATTTTTATTCCGTTTTTGTAATTTCATTTTTAAGAAATTGAAACCAGATATCAGCCTCTATTTCACTTTATGCCATCATCAAAATTTTAACTCCTCCCATGCCCTGTGAAGTCACTTAGTCATGCCCAACTCTCTGCGACCCCGTGAACTGTAGCGGGTCAGGCTCCTCTGTCCATAGAATTCTCCAGGCAAGACTACTGGAGTGGGTTGCCATTTCCTTCTCCAGGGAATCTTTTCAACCCAGCAATCAAACCCGGTCTCTTGCATTGCAGGCAGATTTTTAATATCTGAGCAACCAGGGAAGCTATACTCTCTAATATTTCTAGTTGTAATTCAAACTGAATATAAGTAGAAGTTTCTTTTCTATTATACATACAAATAATGAGAACATGTCCTCTTAAGTATTACTGAGTTTAAATATTTTTTAATTACTATCTAAAGAATACTCTATAGGAATGCTATACTTGACCCCAAGATGTGAGTTGTATAGTCAAATTTATTTTGGGTAAAATTATGGAAAAATCAATCTACTCATTCTATATTTTATTCTCCAAAAAAATGTCTTTCCTTCACATTCAAAATTGTTATTAAAGAAATTCTGTAACAAAAATTTGAGTGAGTTTACCCTGTACACACCTGACATAAAAAAGTAGAATTGAGTAGAATATTTGGCTTTCAAAATGTGAGCAAATATTAAAGCAGGGGTTGAAAGTTGTATGTTCTTATGGTCAAGAAAAGCCACCTCAAGTTTAAGAAGAAAGATCTCTGTGACTTGAGGAGAATATGGATCAAAGAATTGTATGATGATATCAAATTGATATAAAAGTGAGACTATGCTCTTTGCAAACATAGGCTTCACTATTAAACCTAAAATAAAACAAGAAATTTTATACAAAACAAAATACTGCAATCAGATGTATTCACGGCACGGATAACTCATCCAATAGTTTAGAAGACATGTTCTCTGAAAAGCAGTGGGTGCATTTCCCTTCCATGGACTGTTTGAGTTCTTCTGGAGAGCCAAGTGTTGTGCATCCATCTGTTACTAGATGTGAGACAGTGTTTTCAGTCTATGCTACTATCATGAAATACCACAGACTAAGCGACTTAAACAACAGAAATGTGTTTCCTACAGTTCTGGAGGCTAGAAATCTGATATCAAGTTTCCAGCATGGCTGTGAGAGCTCTCCTCTGTCTCGTAGACAGTCACTTTCTCACTACGTTCCCACATGGCAGGAAGAGACAGGCGAGAAAGAGAGAATGAATGCACTTTGATATTCTCTTTATAAAGGGGGCTAATCTTGTCATCATTCTCATGATCATGTCCTCATTCTCATGACCCCATCTAAATCTATTTATCTCTCAAAAGGCCCAACCAAACCTATTTATTACTCAAAGGGCCCAAATCCCATCATAAGTGTGATAAGGCCCCCATGGGGTCTTATTGATAAGACAGCTCATTATGTCAACTTTGCAAACAAAAAATAAAATCAGAGTGATCCATGAAACTGACCAAATTGCCCAAATGGCATTCTGTTTTCTCACTGGCGCCTATCTTCTCAAGGCCATGAGGCCACCAGATTCTAGACCTCTGGATACATGAACATGGGACTCAACTACAGGCTAAAAATTAACCATCCCTTCAGAGAATTTTTCATTGGTGGGGTACAAGGACCCTGTCAGAAAGGGAGGACACTGGTTCTCCTTAAGAATCCATCATCCTCTCTTTTCCCTCTAATAATTTCCCTTTTCTTGCCTAACTCTCTGGCTCACTCTCTTTTTTTCTGCACTTACCTTACAATGGAGGAGGGGGCAGTTAGGGCTCCAACACAAGAACTGGGGGGAATATTTAAGTCCATTAAAGTTAAAAAATTAGATTTCTGAATTTTTACAACATCATAAAAAGTGAAAGTATTAGCTCAGTCATGTTTGACTCTGCAAACCCTGCTTAAAAAGTGGGGGAAGTTATACCTCTCACCTTTTAGGTCAGAAAAATGAGGCAAAATTTTCAGTTGGCGAGTCACACAGAAAGTAGAGGATAGATTCTAAAATTTAGGCAATTACATTTCAAAGGTCTATGCTCACATCTTTACATCATGTGTTAGTTGCTCAGTATGTCTGACTCTTTGAAACTCCATGGACTGTAGCCCGCCAGACTTCTTTGTCCATGAAATTTTCCAGACAACAATACTGGGGAGGCTTGCATTTCCTACTCTAGGAGATTTTCCTGACCCAGGGATTGAAGCTGAGTTTCCTGTGTCTCCTGCATTGGCAGGCAGATTCTTTATCACTGAGCCTCCTGGGAAGGACACCGCCACCATATTACCATTTAAATGACCCAAGCACTATTAATATAAAGTTAAATAAGACCTACTATGAATATGACAAGCAATTTCAAACATATGTATTAATTTTGATGCTATTTACTAAATATAGGTTTCTGATTGGAAGACAAGATTTGAAAGTTACTTTTAACTCTAAATTTTGGATAAACTGTAATTTTGATGGATAAATAGATGTGACCATAGAGTATCTCAATCAGTACTTCTTTGATTTGGCATATTAAGAACTATAATGGGGCAGAATTTGAATTAATTGATTAAATATAAAAACAAATGTATTTCAATAATCCAGGGTAAATGAAACTATTTAGAATATGTGAACTGGCTTCACTACTAGAATTACTGGTAGAAGATCATTGTCTCTCTCTATAAAATGGTAAAAAAAAAAAAAAAAAAGCAGATAAAATAGAGAAATCATTTCTATGAGAGTAATAAGGTCCTCCTAAAGCAGAAAGAAAACAAAATTCCAGAGAAAAAGGAAAATCAGAGAGGTGAGCTGGATTCTGCTGCCATTTTCCCCCAGGGACATTTGCTAATTCAGGTGGGATGCTGAGCAAATTGTAAAGCCTTAACCAAACACGTACAAAGGACTGACTTGACAATGAGTGAGTCATTATGGAACACAATATAATTTACAGCAGAGATCTGGGTGACGTCAAATACATATCCCTTCAGGATGTTTGTTTACTCTTGGGTCTCTGTAGATTAGGAAACCAAATACCTATGAGCAAAGACTGAAAAACTAAATGGATTTTTGTAATCCTGTGAGATAGAGAAAGACTAGAGTTTAAGACTCCACCAGAGAGAGGAATTCTGCAGAGCATACCAGGCTGAAACAACAAAGTGCCAAGGACGAGTAAGAGCAGACCATTATTTTTTGAATCTGAGAGGGATTCTCAGAGGCAATATCTCTATTGCTGGTTTAGAAGATGCATGGGATTATGTAGCAAGAAATTCAAGAGGCTTCTGAGGGCTCTAACAAATAGCTGACAGGTAACAAAGGAATGGGAGCCTGTAGACTAAAAAAATGCTCAGCATGAGATTTAGGAGTTAGGTTTTATTGGGGGCAATATGAGGAGTGCGATCTGGGAGACAGAAGCTCAGATAGCTCTGAGAAACTGTTGCAAAGATGTAGGGTGAAAAAGTATATATGTGATTTTGGCAAAGTGGGAGTACATGCAATCAAGTACATATTTTTTGTATAAAGTTTCTGCTGGTCTCATGAAGTTTCTGCTAGTCACAAAAATCAACCATCACCATGAAGGGTTTTAGTTCTAGATATGAGGAGATACAAGAATTGGGCTCATAAAATTGGCTCCTGAGAATATCTTTTATGGCTCAGGCAGGAAGAAATCTGCCTGTAATACAGGGGACATGGGAGGATCCCCTGGAGAAGGAAATGGCAACCCACTCCAGTATTCTTGCTTGAAAAATCCCATGGATAGAGGAGCCTGATGAGCTACAGTCCACGGGGTCACAAAGAATCAGTCGGATACAACTGAACACGTGAGCATGAAGGAGAACAGAGTGCATCACTACAACCACAACAAAGGCCTGTCCTGCCAGTTTCCTGGAGCACAGAGCCTCATTTCTGCTCTCCATCCTCAACTCCTTCAGGGGGTGTTGGAGGTCAGCAGCTGCAGCAGCACATGAATTAATCCTTGTAGAGATAGAAGGCAAGCAACCACAGCAAGTACCAATTTATGGTTGACAAACCTCGTATTAGAACTGCAAAATTGAATTCTTCCATAACTTTGTGAGCCTAGAAGAGAACTTCATGTTTCACATGAGAATGCAGACTGGCTGACATCTTCATTTTCAAGTCCCTGAGCTGATGACCCAAACACATTGTATCTGAACTTCTGAGCTATAGAATTGTGAACTGAAGAAGAGGCATTAATTAATGTTTCATAATTTGAAAACAAAAGTGCACATTGGAAACTACATTTTAAATTTCCATAGAAAATATGGGTCAGGCATAAGAAAGGATATATTACATTTATAATTATTGCCAGGTATCATCAGGAAAATTGCAAGAACATTACATATATAGAGATACATTTATAGATAGTCTGAGTTTTTATTTTCCATGTCATTTAATGTTTACTTCCTTCTAGCAAGGTCTAAATCATATTTCAAAGGAAGATACATTGTTTGGAAGCAATAGCAAGTTTATTGAAAATAAAACTAAAGATTTGTGTATTCTCATATTGAAAAAGTGCAATTTTTATATTTCAAGTCATCCTTTTTGAGTTTAGATGTCTTCTCTCTTCAGTTCTTGAAGGTATTATGATATAAATTGTATTTATATATAAAATTATTGGTTAAAAGTGGTAGATATCTGATGGGGAAAGCAATGAGATCCTGTTATATACTAATATTCTTCTCAAAATCATTTGAGAGGTTTGATATATTAAGACAGTCTCTAGGAAAAAATGATATTACAAAATGCCTTTGGATATAAACATTTAAAAGTTCTTAAAAGGATATGTATTCACGCTTATTATGTTGTGTGAGCTTTGAACTTTTTATTGAAAAGTTTCACAGCTCACAAATAAAAGAAAATATAAAATCACAGACAAGAGCAAAGTGCAGGGTAAAAGACCATTACTAGCAAACTAATTTAAGTGGACTGGCGGGCCATACCTTTTACAGTGTTAGGTAAGTGCCCATGTATGGAACAACTAGTAGCACTATAATAATGTAAAAATATGAGAGTTTACCAAAACTAGTATGTTACTAATTTATGGTTTAATCGCATTTCATTAAAAGTATTTTTATTGTAAATGTCAACTCTACTCAGATAAACTCCTGTTTTGTCTATGAAATGTGGAGACTGATCTATTTCAACATTATTTAATTTATATTGTGTTTATTATATGTAGGAAACATTTCACTGTTTACAAACTCTGCTTGTATAAATAAGTTGATACAGAGAATTTTAGTAAGTAAATACAGGACTTTACTTTAGTAAGTAAATATAGTTTTTCTCAGAGTTATTTTTATTGGAAGGATTTATTGTATTTGAATAAAAACTGAAATAATTTTTAGCTGTAAAACTGAATCTGACACTCAGAACTACACTTCAACTGTGGTCACTATATAATCAAAATATCAGTGTGATAATTGTGAAAGCCAGGCTATACAACTACCTATAACTATAAGGTAAGTTTGAGTTTTAATTGCTAGCCGGGTTAAGTATCATTTGAATATAATATTATAAATAAACATTGTATATTAATTACTGAAAATTTTCTGTCTGAAAGACATGTGTATACTTATATAAACCATAATACTTTATAATTGCAGCAATATAATTATCAAATTTAATAGAAATCAAAACTTCACTAAAAAAGTAATTATTGATTCTGTAACAAATAGATAAGGCAATATATAAAGGTGCCTGTGTGTATAAAATATGTGTTTCAGTCCCATCAAGAAAAGTGTAGAAGCAAACAGCATAGGGAGAATTAAAATTCCAGAGAAAGAAAGTCATTTCAAAATCAAATTGTTTTGCCTCCCTATGTTTTTTCTTATCCTAGTACATGAAAGATCACTTGTCATGACCAGGTGAAAATGTCAATGGCCTCGAAATTTGATATGGAAAAATTTTAAATTAAGAGGAACCAAATGTATAGCTGGCTTTGGCAATAGAAGATTTGTTATATCCTAGTATTGCACGGATATATACCATATGTTGATTTAAGAACTTGTTCCTCTGTGGTAGATAATTTATTATTTATACATTACAATCCATTCTTAGAATTGATATTTCTGTAATTATTTCCTGTATAATTTTCCCTGTAGACCTGCAAGGTTATTTCAACCTTCAGACACCATTCTCAAAGCATAAGAAGGAAGCTGATCCCTGTTTAGGAAACACTTCCACATTGTAAGGAGAAAATCCACCCCAAAGTATATTGTTATTTATTTTGAACTGAAACAGGCTATTGAGATAACAAATCCCCTTGAGATTAAAGGAGAAAACTTTGGATAAAGTGAGAAGTAGTATTAATTGTGAACAATATTTTTGAAATAGCTCTTTGTCTGTTTCCTTCTAGTTATTTTTCAGTTAATTTTTAGCCTCTTACAACTTGAGGAATGATTAGATGCAACACCATGTATATGCAATGCAAAGCAAATTCATCAGCAAGTAACCTATTACCTAGAATCAGCATCAGATTTCTAAAGTTTTAAAATGACGAGGAGGTTCCAAAAGCATTATTTAATTGTATATATACATATTTACTTTTTAATTCGGGCTTCCCTTGTGGCTAAAACATCCACCTGCAATATAGGAGACTTGGGTTTGATCCCTGGGTTGGGAAGGCACCCTGGAGAGGAAAGACTACCCATTCCAGTTCTGTGACCTGGAGAATTCCAAGGACTGTATAGTCCATGGGGCCACAAAGAGTCGGACATTACTGAGTGACTTTTACTTTCAATTTTTAATTTGTAATTAAACTATAATTAAACAAATGACTTTGACATTTTTAATATTTAATATATATTCTTGAAACCATATATAATTATACACACACACACACACACATATATTTGTATGAGTGATTAGTGTGGGGATAGCTATCAAGTAATATTGGAATTAACTAGGAAACAGGGAAGTTTGGCATATTTGATAAATTACCAATTAAATCACTTTTAGACAACTATTTTCAGTATTTATGACATGCTAAACTAAAAGCTGTAGTCATTTTAACATGTTATTTGTGAAATGAATCGATTTAGTGGGCTAATTTTTAGATGAGTCAAATCAATTTAAAAAGATGGCCCTTGGACTTAATCGATGATAAAGTGAAGGGCTCTAAAGGTGATAAAAAAGATAAAATTTAAACAGTTACAAAGTAATCACATTACAGAATACTTAGTGATAAAATTGCCAGAAACATATATGAAAATAACTAGGCAAAATACCCTAAGGAACCTCTCCACACATGTGTTCTCACTTCCTCTCTCTATCTCTCACTTACACAATATAATGTAAAATGATATGCTAAAAAAGAAAAGTTTTACTAAACTGACACTGAAAGAATTGGTTATCTTTGAAAAAATTGAAAATAAATTAATTTCTTGAAAGTAGGAACTTTATTCTGATCAGAACTGAAAAATTCTTGAGACATGAAAGGTACCAGACAAATATTTGTGAGACTTCTTCAGTAAATAGATGAGCAAATATAATATTGAAAAACATTACACAAAGGCATATCAAGTTTAAAATTTTTGCCAACAATATTTTACATGTAATATTTGTGGGATACAGTTATGAGTCACAAACTGGAATCAAGATTGCTGGGAGAAATACCAACAACTTAAAAAATGCAGATGATACCACTCTAAAGGCAGAAAGTAAAGAGGAACTAAAAAGCCTCTAAATGAGGGTGAAGGAGGTGAGTGAAAAAGCTGGCTTGAAGCTCAACATTAAAAAGACTAAGACCATGGCATCCTTCATGGCAAATAAAAGGGGGGAAAGTAGAAGCAGTGACAGATTTCATTTTCTTGGGTTCCAGCATCACTGTGGACAGTGACTGCAAGCCGTGAAATTAAAAGACACGTGCACTTTGGAAGGAAAACTATGACAAACCTAGACAGTGTTTTACAAAGCAGAGACATTACTTTGCTGACAAAAGTCCACACAAAGTTACGCTTTTTCCAGTAGTCGTGTTTGGATGTGAAAGTTGGACCATAAAGAAAGCTGAGCTCCAAAGAATTTATGCTTTCTAACTGTGGTTCTGGAGAAGACTCTTGAGAGTCCCTTGTACTGTAAGGAGATCAAACCAGTCAATCCTAAAGGAAATCAACCCTGAATATTCATTGGAAGGACCATTGCCGAAGCTGAAGTTCCAATACTTTGGCCAACTGATGCAAAATGGTGACTCATTGGAAAAATCTCTTGCTAGGAAATACTGAATTCAAAAGAAGGAGGTGGCAGAGAATGAAAAGGTTAGATAGTCATGGAATCATACCAAACACTGGGAGATTGTGGAAGACAGAGGAGCAACAGTCCGTGCTATGGTCCATGGGATCACAAAGAGTCAGACATGATTAAGGAACTTAGCATTTAAACTGTATGCAATGTTTTTAATAACCACTTTAGACTTTTCTGATAGCTCAGCAGGTAAAGAATCTGTCTGCAAAGTAGGAGACCTGGGTTCAATCCCTGGGTTGGGCAGATCTCCTAGAGATGGGACAGGCTACCCCCGACTCCAGTATTCTTGGGCTTCCCTGATGGCTTAGCTGGTATCGAATCCACCTGCAATGTGGGAGACCTGGGTTGGGAAGATCCCTTGAAGAAGAGAATGCCTGCTACTGTAGGGATAAAACTACAAACATATTATGAAATGGAGTAAATTTATTCATGATCTGACAATTGCTATTTATGCTAAAATGTAAAAAGTTTAGTAGACCTTGGTGCTAGATGTCTTTTGTATTTCAGATGTTCATCCTTTATCCTGAGTTTTATGAATGGACAACAATAATAGATTATTTTCCCTTTCTTTTACATATACTACACCATCACTTGCTGATCTCCAAAACTACCCATGCACCCGTAAATAGTCAGTTTATTAACTCATAGCAAGTTATCCAGTTTATGTGTTCATGCTTCCTGATAGAAAGCTGACTGATAATGTATCCTTCAATTTCATACATAGAATCTAAGAATTGCCTCAGTATAAAAAATGGCCACTTTTATAAATACAGATCACTTTCATAACTTTATATTACATTTTGTAGCTAATTCAAATTATACTAGAAGAATTTTCATGAAATTTTCCACATGTGCTTTTCTATGACTTTCCAATACTTCAATATATTAATGAGTATATGTAATATTTGACTTCCCTTCACAGAATAAATGAAGATAATTAATTTCCCTTGTAATAAAAATGTTTGTGGTTGATTAGAGTTGCCTTTATGTATAAATTTTACATAGGAAATCAAAATGGAAATTAGAATGTATCTTGAAACAACTGAAAATTTGTTTCATTTCAAAACTTATGGAAAATAGTAACATTTTTACAAAAGCAGTACTAAGAGGAAAGTTTAAGGTTTAAGAGCAGTAAATAAATAAATAAATAAATAAATAAAAATTGCCTGATTTTTATCTCTCTAGGAACAAGAAAAATAAAATAAGCACATTCCTATGTTAACAAAAGAAACGAAACACTAAAAATTAGAGCAGAACTTTAAAAAAAGAAAATAGGAAAAAGTACAAAAGATCCATGTTGAAAATGACAATAGGCTTTTTGGAAAGATCAACAAAATTGACAATATTTAGCTAGACTAATATAAAAAGAGCAAAGACTCAATTATTAAATAAATGGAATCAGAAATAAGTTGATATTGCAACTGCTGACACAGAAATAAATAGGATCCTAAGGGGATACTATGAAAAATTATATGTGAACCAATTGAAAAAAAAAAAAAGATAAATTCCTAGAAGCATACAGCTTACTAAGATTGAATCATGAAGAAATAGGAAACTGAAGAGAACAATACCAAGTAATGACATGAATCTGAAATCATAAATCTCTCAACCAAAGAAAGTCTAAGACTAGACCTATCAAATGGCCATAATATACATAATATACAAGAAACTTCTATAACTCAATAGCCACACAAATGAAACAAACAAAAAAATTCAAATAATCCATTTAAAAATTGGCAAGAGTACTTGAATACACATTTCTCAAAAAGACATATTTTCTAGAGGGAACTTGGAAATCATGCACTGAAGAATCTTTATAAATTGCTTTCTCCTTTTTCTCTAGATGTTTTCCTCCAGATACATTTGGAGAAATGCAGAAATATATCTATCACAGCCTACTCCATATACATGTATACATACAGATACACAAATGCATATATCTTCTATAGTCCACCAGGCTCCTATGTCCACGGGATTCTCCAGGCAAGAATATTGGAGTGTGTTGCCATCCCTTCTTCCAGGGGATCTTCCCAACCCGGGGATCGAAACTGCATTTCCTGTGGCTCCTGCATTACAAGCAGATTCTTTCCCACTGAGCCACCAGGGAAACCCATATACCATATAGACCTTGTCTACGATTCTAATCATTGGCACTTTTGTGATTCACAGTGCTTCCCAGGTGGCACTACTGGAAAAGAAAAGACAGTGAAAGTGTTAGTTCCTCAGTTGTGTCCCACAATTTGTGACCCCATGGACTGTAGTCCACCAGGCCTCTTTGTCCAAGGAATTCTCCAGGCAAGAATACTGGAGTGGTTTGCCATTCCCTACTCCAGGATATCTTCCCAGTCCAGGGATCGAACCCAAGTCCCCTGCATTGCAGGTGGATTTTGTACCACCTTGGCCATCAAGGAAGTCCCCACCTGTGCAAGAGAAATGCTGAAGATATAAAAATCTAACACTGAATTATACACAAATTTTTTAGAGTACTAAAAATACAAAAAATATATGAAGTTGATTCTGAATTTATTTCAAAAGGAATAAAGAGGGATATACAATTTTAAAAAAAACTAAGATTATATCCCTATCTATCTATCATTTCTGTGTAATGAGCTGTGACAAGGAAAACTTTGTTGTTCTTCAGTGGCCAGTCATGTCCAACTCTATGTGAACCTATGGACTGCAGCACACCAGGCTTCCCTGTCCTTGACCACTTCCCCAAATTTGCCCAAGTTATGTCCATTGCATCAGTGATGCCATCCAGCCATCTCACCCTCTGATGCCCTCTTCTCCTCTGCTCTCAATCTTTCCCATCATCAGGGACTTTCCCAATGAGTCAACCATTTGCATCAAATGACCAAAATACTGGAATGTCAGCATCAGTCCTTCCAAGTACTCAGGGTTGATTTCCCTTAAGGTTGGCTGGTTGATCTCCTTGCTATCCGAGGGACTCTCAGGAGTCATCTCCAACACCACAGTTCAAAGGCATGAATTCTAGGTGCTCTGCCTTCTTTAGGATCCAGCTCTCACAACCATATGTGACCACTGGGAAGATCATAGCCTTGACTATATGGACCGTTGTCAGCAGAATGACAAAGTGGACCTTTTCAACACATTGTCTAGGTTTGTCATAGCTTTCCTGCCAAGAAGCAACTGTTTTCTGATATCATGGCTGCAGTCACCATCTTCAGTAGTTTAGAGCCCAAGAAGAGGGAATCTGTCACTACTATTCAAAGCAAAACCTTGATGGCATCATCCTTCAGGGTTTTCAGTAGTTCTACTGGAATTACATTGCATTCACTAGCTTTATTAACCACAGTGCTTCCTAAGACCCGCTCTCCAGAATATCTGGCTCTCAGTGACTGACCACACTATTGCAGGAATCTGGTTCATTAAGATCTTTTTAGTATAGTTCGGTATATTCTTTCCATCTCTTCTTGATCTCATCAGTGTCAGATGTTAGATCTCTACCATTTCTGTCATTTATTGTGCCCATCTTTGGGCAAAATATTCCCTTGATATCTCCAATTTTCCTGACAAGATCTCTAGTCTTTCCTCTTCTGTTGTTTTCTTCTAGTTTTATACACTTTTCATTAAAGAACACCTTCCTGTCTCTCTATGCTGTTCTTTGGAAATCTGTGTCTAGTTGGACATACCTTTCCCTTTGTCCTTTGCTTTTTTTTTTTTTTTCCACAAGGGTCATCTCATTTATTTATTTTTTTTTATTTGTAGTGAATTTTGTCATACATTGGAATAAAACAGCCATGGG
Organism: Hydropotes inermis; assembly: GCA_020226075.1. Classification (NCBI taxonomy): domain Eukaryota; kingdom Metazoa; phylum Chordata; class Mammalia; order Artiodactyla; family Cervidae; genus Hydropotes; species Hydropotes inermis. The sequence continues at coordinate 16,251,917 of CM035283.1, read as the reverse complement.
TTTACATGTGTTCCCCATCCCGATCCCCCCTCCCACCTCCCTCTCCACCCGCTCCCCCTAGGTTTTCCCAGTGCACCAGGTCCGAGAGCTTGTCTCATGCATCCAACCTGGGCTGGTGATCTGTTTCATCCTAGATACTATACATGTTTCGATGCTGTTCTCTTGAAACATCCCACCCTCTCCTTCTCCCACAGAGTCTAAAAGACTGTTCTATAAATCTGTGTCTTTTTTTTTTTTCTGTTCTGCATATAGAGTTATTATTAACATCATTCTAAATTCCATATATATGTGTTAGTATATTGTAATGGTCGTTATCTTTCTGGCTTACTTCACTCTGTATAATGGGCTCCAGTTTCATCCATCTCATTAGAATTGATTCAAATGAATTCTTTTTAATGGCTGCATAATATTCCATGGTGTATATGTACCACAGCTTCCTTATCCATTCGTCTGCTGATGGGCATCTAGGTTGCTTCCATGTCCTGGCTATGATAAACAGTGCTGCGATGAACATTGGGGTGCACATGTCTCTTTCAGATCTGGTTTCCTTGGTGTGTATGCCCAGGAGTGGGATTGCTGGGTCATATGGAAATTCTATTTCTAGTTTTTTAAGAAATCTCCACACTGTTCTCCATAGTGGCTGTACTAGTTTGCATTCCCACCAACAGTGTAAGAGGGTTCCCTTTTCTCCACACCCTCTCCAGCATTTATTGCTTGTAGACTTTTGGATAGCAGCCATCCTGACTGGCGTGTAATGGTACCTCATTGTGGTTTTGATTTGCATTTCTCTGATAATGAGTGATGTTGAGCATCTTTTCATGTGTTTCTTAGCCATCTGTATGTCTTCCTTGGAGAAGTGTCTGTTTAGTTCTTTGGCCCATTTTTTGATTGGGTCATTTATTTTTCTGGTGTTGAGCTGGAGGAGTTGCTTGTATATTTTTGAGATTAATCCTTTGTCTGTTGCTTCATTTGCTATTATTTTCTCCCACTCTGAGGGTTGTCTTTTCACCTTGCTTATAGTTTCCTTTGCTGTGCAAAAGCTTTTAAGTTTCATTAGGTCCCATTTGTTTATTTTTGCTTTTGTTTCTAATATTCTGGGATGTGGGTCATAGAGGATCCTGCTGTGATTTATGTCAGAGAGTGTTTTGCCTATGTTCTCCTCTAGGAGTTTTATAATTTCTGGTCTTACATTTAGATCTTTAATCCATTTTGAATTTATTTTTGTGTATGGTGTTAGAAAGTGTTCTAGTTTCATTCTTTTACAAGTGGTTGACCAATTTTCCCAGCACCACTTGGTAAAGAGGCTATCTTTTTTCCATTGTATATCCTTGCCTCCTTTGTCGAAGATAAGGTGACCATATGCTCGTGGATTTATCTCTGGGCTTTCTATTCTGATCCATTGATCTATATATCTGTCTTTGTGCCAATACCATACTGTCTTGATGACTGTGGCTTTGTAGTATAGTCTGAGGTCAGGCAGGTTGATTCCTCCAGTTCCATTCTTCTTTCTCAAGATTACTTTGGCTATTCGAGGTTTTTTGTATTTCCATACAAATTGTGAAATTATTTGTTCTAGTTGTCCTTTGCTTTTTGATTCTCTTCTTTCATTAGTTATATGTCGAGCTTCCTCAGATAACCACTTTTCATGTTTGCTTTTATTTGGGGCAGTTTTGTTTGCTGCCTTCTGTACATTATTACAGACCTCTGTTCATAGTTTTTCAGGCACCCTGTTTACTAGTTCTAACCCCTTGAATCTATTTGTTACCTCCCCGGCATATTCATAAGGGATTTGACTTAAGGCGTACCTGTCTGGTCTAGTGGTTTTCCCCAATTTCTTAAGTTTAGGCCTGAATTTTGCTATGAGTAGCTTATGATCTGAGCCACAGTCAGCTCCAGGTCTTGTTTTTACTGCTGTATACAGCTTCTCCATCTTTGGCTACAAAGGATATAATCAGTTTGATTTCAGTATTGACCATGTGGTGATGTTCATGTGTAAGGTCATCCCTTGTGTTATTGAAAAAGGGTACTTGCTACAACCAGTGTGTTCTCTTGGTAGAATTCAGTTAACCTTTGCCCTGCTTCATTTTGTTCTCCAAGGCCAGACTTGCCTATTACTCCAGGTATCTCTTGACTTTCTACTTTTGCATTCCAATCCCTAATGGTGAATAGAACATCTTTCTTTTTTTTTTTTTGGTGTTAATTCTAGCAGGTCTTCTAGGTCTTCATAGAGCCTATCAACTTCCGTTTCTTTGGTATCAGTGGTAGGGGCATAGACTTGAGTTACTGTTATGTTGAATGGTTTGCCTTGGAAACAAACAGTGATAATTCTGTCATTTTTGAGGTTGCACCCAAGTACTGCATTCTGGACTTTTTTGTTGATCATGAGGGCTATTCCCTTTCTTTCATGGGATTTTTGCCCATAGTAGTAGATATAATGGTCATCTGAATTAAATTCACCCATTCTGTCCATTTACTTCACTGATTCCTAAGATGTTGATGTTTATTCTTACCATCTCCTGCTTGACCACAGTCAATTTATCCTGATTCATGGACCTAACATTCCTATACAATACTGTTCTTCACAGCAGATTTATCACCAGACACATCCACAACTAAGTGTCATTTCTGCTTTTGCCAAGCCACTTCTTTCTTCCTGGAGATATTGCAGTTCTCCTCCACTCTTCCCCAATAGCATATTGGACACCTTTAGACTTGGGGGACTCATCTTTCCATATCACATATTTTTATCCTTTTATACAGTTTATGAGGTTCTTACAGCAAGTATACTGGAGTTTGCCATTCCCTCCTCCAACAAAGAGTACCCTTTAATCCTTACTCAAAGAATGCAGAGAAATACATCAAAGACACTGACAGGATTTAAGCATATGGCTAGTGAACCTTAATAAAAATATCAATTTTTTAAAGAACAGGCTCTGCACAAAATGTGCCCACATCATGAAATGCTTTCATGTATATAAGTTTTAATTGCATAGCTATCTATGAATATGTATAAATAAATGTGAACAGAAACAAACTATTGTATGCCAACCAGACCCTAGTCAGGAAATAGAAAAATAGTATTAATGTTTCACAGGAAGGATTTAATATGGAGAATTGCTTACATAAAAATTGAAGATTAAATAACAAAAAAAGAACATTGATATTAGCCAGAAATAGTAACCACAGAAAGCAACTACCACCACAAATGCTGGGGGATACAATGGTACTTAAAGTATCTGAATAGGGATGTGGTCAGGCAAGTGCTGTTAATTTAACCCTGGAAGGAAGGAAGAAACTGTACGTGGAAGAAAAGAAAAAATCCAGTAGCTAGAAGAAGTAGCTGCACCATGCTTCTGCCTCTGAGGGAAAGCTCCCATCCCAGACCTCTCCGATGCAAGGTCATTAATTCACACATTAATTCCCACTTTCTAACAACCTTTCTCCTCTGCCAAGATCACTCTTATAATCACTCACATTTCACCCAGTGTTTGATCTCATTAGGGCCTTTAGCTGATTAACCAGTCTTTTCTCTCATAAGAATACAAATAAATACAATACCCATAAACCAGGCTTCCCTGGTGACTCAGAAGGTAAAGAATCCACCTGAAATGCGGGAGACCTGGTTCGATCCCTGGGTTGGGAAGATCACCTGCAGAAGGGAATGGTTACCCATTCCAGTATTATGGCTTGGAGAATTCCAAGGACAGAGGAAACGGCCAGGCTACAGTCCATGGGGTTGCAAAGAGTCAGACATGACTCATGGGTAATAATATAATTTTCATAACATAATACAAGGTTTATATACATAATGGCCCCATTTTATGCATGAACAACTGAGACTGAAAATGTAAACATTTTCACAGCAATTATGTATCATCAAAGCTGAGATTTCCACCTTGGCAATTTTCTGAGTCACCACTATTAGGCTCTATACTTACCGTTCTTTCTTTGCTTCTATTCAGGTCCATTTTTTATAGTCTAATGACTATCATTTTAATGAAATCTTTGTCAATACCGACTTGCTGTTGTTTACCAACTTGTTGTTGTTTAGTTCCTAAGCCCTGTCTGACTCTTTTGCGATCCCATGGACTGTGGTCCGCCAGGCTTCTCTGTCTATGGGATTGCCCAGGCAAGAATACTGGAGTGTGTTGCCATTTTCTTCTCCTGGAATCATTCCGACCCAGGTATTAAATTTGTGTCTCCTGTTTGGCAGATTCTTTACCACTGAGCCACCTAGGAAGCTCCAATACCATTTTGGTCTCTCCTTAACTACTGCTCTGACCATCTAACTTTTTCCTATACACATTCTTGGCCATAAAATGCTTATTTAATGCAAAACTTGAAATGAGACCTCAGATACATATGCAACAGATCAGCTTTCTGCTTAAAATTCTCCAAAGACCTTCCATTTCCTTCCAGTTAAAATCCAAAACTGTTTCAATTTCTTAGTAGATCTTAAAAGATCTGCCTCTCAGTTAATCATTCTATTTAATCTTTTCCATCTCTCTGACTTCTTCTGTTAAATCATATTGGTTCCTTGTTTTCTCTTGCATACATCACACATTTATTAATAACACCAAAACCTTTGCACTAACTCTCCTCATCTTCCTCCTCCTTCATGTGCATTGTTGTTCTCAAGATTACATTTTCTCCTCCAACATCACCTGAACACTCTATAAAATATGATTCTAACCATCCATTATTTCTCATCTTGTTTTTATATTTTGTTAACAGAATTTTTGCCACCTAGAGTGACAGGACTGTTTTCTGAGCAGTCCATCAAAATGAGTTTAGAAGAAAAGTCCACATTTTAACTACTATATCAGGTCCTCTAGAAGTTGTCTTGGCACATATCAGGTGCTTAATTATTATTGATTGATCAAATCAATGTTGAGTCAAATCATCCACTGAATCTTTAGTACACTTTATTATTTTTTAAGCACAAATGCCTGTACAACTGTGACTTACAATGTAGTTCTATGCAAAACAAATTAAAATGTTAGTGACCTTGATATTATAAACCATGTACAATTAAATGTGGTTCCAGGGTACATAATTTTGCTTCTCACACAAGAGGATAATTCTCAGTCAGTTCAGTTCAGTCACTCAGTCATGTCTGACTCTTTGCGACCCCATGAATCGCAGCACACCAGGCCTTCCTGTCCATCACCAACTCCTGGAGTCTACCTAAACCCATGCCCATCGAGTCAGTGATGCCATCCAGCCATCTCATCCTCTGTGGTCCCTTTCTCCTCCTGCCCCCAATCCCTCCAAACATCAGGGTCTTTTCCAATGAGTCAACTCTTTGCATGAGGTGGCCAAAGTACTGGAGTTTCAGCTTCAGCATCAGTCCTTCCAATGAACACCCAGGACTGATCTCCTTCAGGATGGACTGGTTGGATCTCCTTGCAGTCCAAGGGATTCTCAAGAGTCTTCTCCAACACCATTGATCTAAAGCATCAATCTTTTGGCGCTCAGCTTTCTTCACAGTCCAACTCTCACATCCATACATAACCACTGGAAAAACCATAGCCTTGACCACATGGACCTTTGTTGGCAAAGTAATGTGTCTGCTTTTTAATATGTTATCTATGTTGGTCATAACTTTCCTTCCAAGGAGTAAGCATCTTTTAATTTCATGGCTGCAATCACCATCTGCAGTGATTTTGGAGCCCCAAAAAATTAATTCTGACACTGTTTCCACAGTCTCCCTATCTATTTCCCATGAGGTGATGGGGCCAGATGCCATGATCTTAGTTTTATAGTTGAGATTAAAAAATGTGATACGAACATGTCTACTCATGTCTAACAGGATGGAACGTCTCCCTCAAGTTTATTCACATGATTTCTACTCCTTATGGCACAGTGCAAATCTGTAGGGGAAAAAAATAATACACTAACTCTTGGGTCCCATACAGGTTAATTAAGATTGCATTCTTCAGGCTGTTTCAATAGGACTGGATTTGACCATTCTCATTTAGAAAATATCATGGGAAACTTATATACAGGGGTTCACGCTGTTGCATTTGGATAAAGCTGGCAAGTCCTTCCTATTAGCATAGCCCAGGAAATGCCATCCAGGAAATCTAATATATTGGAATAGGTGTTGTGGTGTTTGGCCCACAGTTTGATAGTTCTTAGGGTTAACCCGAAGCTGTCAATGTCTGGTACTAGATGTAAAATTCGCTGGTTACCCTGCAACCCTGCCAACTTCTTATACATCTTATATCTAAAATTTTAAACAGACTGTCATCTCTTAAATCCAAGGCTTCTGGAGTAGTCTGCAGTGCTAATCTTACAAACAAAATATCATCAGTCCCTATCCCATCAAAACACAATTTGATAACTGTTACAAATGCCTCTTCAATAGCTCTTAAATCTTTTACTTCTTCTTGTCATTTCATCTTATAGAATGGGGTGAAAAAATCACTTCTATCAACATGTCTTGGTGCAGCACACAATGCATAAATATCAGCACGTTTTGAATGCACTCTTAATCTATAAGATCCAAATGTAAAATATTTTCCCACCAACATTTTCAATTACAGATTGTGGCAGATTCTTACTTTCACTGATTTCTTAAAAGAGTATTCACTCTTTTGCCAGGTTATTTAATTTTCCCCAAATTAAAATCCTGCACTGCAGCTCCTCTTTCTCTCCATAAACCCCAAAGGACTTCAGAGTCTTAACTAGTTTCTGTACAAGTAGGCAGTGTCTCCTTGTGGGCATCTAAGCTGATGGGAGAAGTACTGTCCCAGTGCTTTCGTGGCGGCTGTGTTTGCCTATGATCCCTGCATTGTAACTGGAAACAGCATCATCTCCTGCGCCGCCACAAGCCGTCACGTCTCCCCTGGCAACCTCCCGGGCTGAAGCTCCGGGCTTGGTCCACAGAGGCGGGAGGGAGGCAGGGCCTGCCTTAGCCCTGGGTCCAACCTCACCCCGCACCTGCTCCCACCGCTTTAAGCGCTTCACCTCATCCCCGCTTCCTCCTAACAAGGCGCCCCCATCCACTGAATCTTTTCAGCCTACTCATTCAAATAACTCAATTCTGAATGTAACTAAATCACTAAACTCTCCACAGGTTTCATACAGAAGCCGGGCTCTATCAGATCAAGTTACCCAACAGGGTAATATACTTCTATAAATCCAAGGCTCACAAACAAACGTGTCTTTTTGCTATATCCTCTCTTCCTTTCCCCCTCGATTGTGTACATGACTGCGCACTGTGTCTCCAAGTCCCAAATTCTTTATTTTTATCCTGTGATCAGATCTTCTACTTTCATTTAGAACCTATAAACATCCCATGAAAAGTGCTTCACATTCTGATCAACCACTCATAATTGGAATCATTCCCTTCTATTCCGATATGGAAACTTCCTCCTATTCTTACATAATCTAATTCTCTCCACCAATGTTTTCACTTTCTTTTCCTCCCATATTATAAAGAAACAAGTACTTTTATTCCCTTTCTTCACTTGAAAATTCCACCACTCCTCTCCAGTGAATATTTCTTGGTAACTTTTAAACATGTTTCCGTATACGGAAACATGTAAAAATACCAGAAACACTTTCATTTAATTTCTCATGTGTGTGTTAGTTGCTCAGTTGTGTCCGACTCTTTGCGACCCGATGGACTGTATAGACTGTAGCCTGCCAGGCTTCTCTGTCCATGAAATTCTCCAGGCAAGAATACTAGAGTGTGTTGTCATTTCCTTCTCCAGAGTTTCTTCCCGACCCAGGGATTGAACGCAGGTATCCTGCATTCTAGGCAGATTCTTTACCATCTGAACCACCAGGGAAGACAATCAGTTCCTCATAAACCACTAGCTAAAATCATAAACTCTCTTCTTCTATCACAATACACTTGAATAGCTTTCCTTCCACTTGTCTCTATTTTCTCAGCTCATTTTATTCTGGAATATGGTCTCATCACTTAACAAAAAAATTCCTGCTGAAAAGAAAGATAATATCTATATCTCTAAATCCTGAACATTTTCTATCTTTATTGTATTTCATGTTTCAGCTGAATCTGACACTGTTGATTGTTCCATCCAAGAAACTGTCAATTCATTTGGTTTCTATGACACATCCTTTTTCTATATTTTTTTCACCCTTTTGCCTGTTCCTTCTTAGTTGGCTTTTTAGGCACATCTTTATCACACTAAGGAGCTATCCTGGGGATCGGGTTTGTACCTTTTCTCTTTTCATTCTGTGATCTATCCCTAGGTGATGCCATTTTCAATTCTGGTTCCAATAAAATCTACACAGAGCTGAAATTCACATTAAAGTTTGAACTTTACACTTAAATCAGATTATAAAATTTACATCTCCTCTCAGCTCTATGCACATACTGATTTGCTATTTACCAAGTTTATTACAAACTCCCTTTCTTGTAGACTTTTTATTTGGTACCCCTGCTGCCTGACTAGGTCTTACAATACTTGGTGCATTCTTATAGTGAGACCTGCAGACTTTTCTTTGAATGAAGGGTCAGATCAATCAGAGCCCTCTTACACTTATTCTTATTTACATCAAGTATCTGGTATATTTTATTCAAAGCACCTACCATAATCTGCAATAACATTAATATATTTGTTTATTTCTCCACTAAAACAGAAGCATCATGATGAAAGAATACTTATATCTATCATTTACTCTTGTTATTCACAAGATAGATTAGAGTCAAGCACACAGTGTATAAAAAATCAGGATGGGGGACACATGAACATCCATGGCTGATTCGTGTCAATGTATGGCAAAAACCACTACAATATTGTAAACTAACAAGCCTCCAATTAAAAGAAATAAATTAATTAAAAAATAAGAATAGCTAACAATGTATATTTACTATGTGCAAGGCAACACTGAGAGAACAGATACATAATCAATTCAATTTCACTGTACCTCTATGAGGTAGATGCTCTTTACACATAAAGAAACTGAGATACTAAAGAATGAGGTAAATGTCTCAAAGACATACTTGGGGCATTGCAAGAACTAGTGGTTGAACTAATTAAGACTTACCAAATCTTCTAGAAATACTAAGACCAAATATAGAAAGTGCCTAACTTAACAAAACTAGCACTGCTAGACTAAGAGTTAATAAAGCAAGCAGAGAATGACTGATATTATTGTAATAAACATGAAAATGATGATAGATTCAAAATTAACATAAATTATGTGAATGAAATTAATAACTTATTCAACATCTAAAATTGAAAGAGGAAAATTAAAACATGATAAGTGGGACAAATAAAACAACAAAACACAAAAGCAAGTGAAAGTATGGATCTGTAAGTATTCCCAGAACACAGATTTAAATTTCAAGGTGTTTGAAAAAATAAGAAAAATGTGAAATTGATCCAGGAGTTTTAATATCCTTGTAATACAGATGAAGGACAAAAGAAAGAAATGATTGATGGGGAACCGTGTAAGACAGTTCCATCGAACCATTCTGCTGGTTCTTCATATTACAGCCAAAAGAGAGATGCCAGTTTGAGCCTATATAAGTACTGCTGTAGAGTTATTTTGGGCATAGTGTAAAACCTACATAAATTTTCCATATGCTGTGTTATGTGCATACTCCCCTTGCATGTGCACAATTCAAGTCTATGTTCCTGCATTGCACATATTCCAAAATGCCTGAACACACCAGTGTTTGTTAACACAGTACACTTTTTACTGATTGTTTAAAATATGAATTGCCCATACTATCAACATAAAATATATGCCAGATATTTAGAAATAAACATTTTATATTTGCATATTTAAAATATTTTATCATTTCTATTTCTATTTGCAATGATGACAGTGTGAAAACAGTCAAGCTCATAAGTCTTACAGTATAACTTTAACTTTCAAGTATAACTGCATTTAATTGAATTCCATACTTTTAATCTTGACCAAAAAGCAGATGCTAAATTTAAATAAGCCATATGAATCACCTTTGTGTTATTTCTCCCTTATATAACTTAGCTTACATATACCTCAAAGTAATTGGTTTAATCAGTTCAGTTCAGTTCAGTTGCTTAGTCATGTCTGACTTTTTGCAACCCCATGAATCGCAACACGCCAGGCCTCCCTGCCCATCACCAACTCCCAGAGTCTATGCAAACCCATGCCCATTGAGTCGGTGATGCCATCCAGCCATCTCATCCTCCGCCGGCCCCTTCTCCTCCTGCCCCCAATCCCTCCATGCATCAGGGTCTTTTCCAATGAGTCAACTCTTCTCATGAGGTGGCCATATAAATCATTTAATGTCCATTGTGATATTACAGATATTTCAAAGCACCAGCACTGGAATTTCAGCTTCAACATCTGTCCTTCCAACGAAAACCCAGGACTTATCTCCTTTAGGATGGACTTGTTGGATCTCCTTGCAGTCCAAGGGACTCTCAAGAGTCTTCTCCAACACCATTGATCAAAAGAATCAATCTTTCAGCACTCAGCTTTCTTCACAGTCTAACTCTCACATCCATACATGACCACTGGAAAAACCATAGCCTTGACCAGACATATCTTTGTTGGCAAAGCAATCTCTCTGCTTTTTAATATGCTATTTAGGTTGGTCATAATTTTCCTTCCAAGGAGTAAGTGTCTTTTAATTTCGTGGCTGCAATAAACATCTGCAGTGATTTTGGAGCCCGAAAAAATTAAGTCTGCCACTGTTTCCACTGCCTCCCCATCTATTTCCCATGAAGTGATGGGACCAGATGCCATGATCGTAGTTTTCTGAATGGTGAGCTTTAAGCCAACTTTTTCACTCTCATCTTTCACTTTCATCAGGAAGCTCTTTAGTTCCTCTTCACTTTCTGCCATAAGGGTGGTATCATCTGAATATCTGAAGTTATTGATATTTCTACCAGCAATCTTGATTCCAACTTGTGCTTCATCCAGCCCAGCGTTTCTCATGATGTACTGTGCATATAAGTTAAATAAGCAGGGTGACAATATACAGCCTGACGTACTCCTTTTCCTAGTTGGAACCAGTCTGTTGCTCTATGTCCAGTTCTATCTGTTGCTTCCTGACCTGCATACAGGTTTCTCAAAAGGCAGGTCAGGTGGTCTGGTATTCCCATTTCTTTCAGAACTTTCCACAGTTTATCATGATCCACACAGTCAAAGGATTTGGCATAGTCAATAAAGTAGAAATAGATATTTTTCTGGAACTCTCTTGCTTTTTTGAGGATCCAGCAGATATTGGCAATTTGATCTCTGGTCCCTCTGCCTTTTCTAAAACCAGCTTGAACATCTGGAAGTTCTCGGTTCATGTATTGCTGAAGCCTGGCTTGGAGAATTTTGAGCATTACTTTACTAGTGTGTGAGATGAGTGCAATTGTGTGGTAGTCTGAGCATTCTTTGGGATTGCCTTTCTTAGGGATTGGAATGAAAACTGACCTTTTCCATTCCTGTGGCCACTGCTGAGTTTTCCAAATTTGCTGGCATATTGAGTGCAGCACTTTCACAGCATCATCTTTCAGGATTTGAAATAGCTCAACTGGAATTCCATCCTCTCCACTAGCTTTGTTCGTAGTGTTGCTTTCTAAGGCCCACTTGACTTCACATTCCAGGATGTCTGGCTCTAGGTGCGTGATCACACCAATCTGATAATCTGGGTTGTGAAGATCTTTTTTGTACAGTTCTTCTGTATATTCTTGCCACCTTTCTTAATATCTTCTGCTTCTGATATGTCCATACCATTTCTGTCCTTTATCAAACCCATCTTTGCATGAAATGTTCCCTTGATATCTCTAATTTTCTTTTAAAGATCTCTAGTCTTTTCCATTCTATTGTTTTCCTCTATTTCTTTGCATTGATCACAGAGGAAGGCTTTCTTATCTCTCCTTGCTATTCTTTGGAACTCTGCATTCAAATGGGAATATCTTTCCTTTTCTCCTTTGCTTTTTACTTCTCTTCTTTTCACAGCTATTTGTAAGGCCTCCTCAGACAACCATTTTGCCTTTTTGCATTTCTTTTCCTTGAGAAAGGTCTTGACCCTTGTCTCCTGTACAATGTCACGAACCTCCATCCATAGTTCATCAGGCTCTCTATCAGATCTAGTCCCTTAAATCTATTTCTCACTTCCACTGTATATTCATACGGGATTTGATTTAGCTCATACCTGAATGGTCCAGTGGTTATCCCTACCTTCTTCAGTTTAAGTCTGAATTTGACAATTATGAGTTCATGATCTGAGCCACAGTCAGCTCCTAGTCTTGTTTTTGCTGACTGTATAGAGCTTGTCCATCTTTGGCCACAAAGAATATAATCAATCTGATTTCGGTGTTGACCATCTGGTGATGTCCATGTGTAGAGTCTTCTCTTGTGTTGTTGGAAGAGGGTGTTTGCTATGACCAGTGCGTTCTCTTGGCAAAACTCTATTAGCCTTTGCCCTGCTTCATTCCATACTCCAAGGCCAAATTTGTCTGTTACTCCAGGTGTTTCTTGACTTCCTACTTTTGCATTCCAGTCTCCTTTAATGAAAAGGACATCTTTTTTGGGTATTAGTTCTAAGAGGTCTTGTAGGTCTTCATAGAACCATTCAACTTCAGCTTCTTCAGCATTACTGGTTGGGCCATAGGCTTGGATTACCGTGATATTGAATGGTTTGCCTTGGAACTGAACAGAGATCATTCTGTCATTTTTGAGATTGCATCCAAGTACTGCATTTTGGACTCTTTTGTTGACTATGATGGCTACTCCATTTCTTCTAAAGGATTCCTGCCCACAGTAGTAGATATAATGGTCATCTGAGTTAAATTCACCCATTCCAGTCCATTTTAGTTCACTGATTCCTAGAATGTCGACATTCACTCTTACCATCTCTTGTTTGACCACTTCCAATTTGCCTTGATTCCTGGACCTAACATTCCAGGTTCCTATGCAATATTGCTCTTTACAGCATCTGACCTTGCTTCTATCACCAGTCACACCCATACTGGGTATTGTTTTTGCTTTGGCTCCATCCCTTCATTCTTTCTGGAGTTTTTTCTTCATTGATCTCAAGTAGCATATTGGGCACCTACTGACCTGGGGAGTTCCTCTTTCAGTATCCTATCATTTTGCCTTTTCATACAGTTCATGGGGTTCTCAAGGCAAGAATACTGAAGTGGCTTGCCATTCCCTTCTCCAGCGGACCACATTCTGTCAGACCTCTCCACCATGACCCGTCCGTCTTGGGTGGCCCCACACGGCATGGCTTAGTTTCATTGAGTTTCATTGAGACATGACTGTGGTCCTGTGACCAGATTGGCTAGTTTTCTGTTATTATGCTTTCAGGGTGTCTGCCCTCTGATGCCCTCTCGCAACACCTGCCATCTTAACTTGGGTTTCTCTTACCTTGGACGAGGGGCATCTTCTCACGGCCGCCCCTCCTGACCTTGAACATGGAGTAGCTCCTCTCAGCCCTCCTGCGCCCGAGCAGCAGCTGCTCCTTGGAGGTGGGGTTGCCCCTCTCAGCCGCCACCCCTGACCTCGGGCATGGGGTAGCTCCTCTCGGCTATTGGTGTAATAGCAACTAATAAAACACTCTGGTTATGCCAATTTGATTTCATTATTTATGTATAAAGTTTCCATCTTTAGATTTTCCACTAGTAATACATTTTTAAAATTTTATTTGTCTGTCTGCTATTTACATTAGAGATGGTTATGATGAGGGTGATGATGTCCATTGTGATATTACAGATATTTCAAAGCACCAGCAGCATCAAAAAGCATGTGCATTTATGAAATGAGAGCCAAGCTAGAGTTTAAGACTGAACTCACTGAAAGGAAGAGATTGGAAGGAAAGATTCATGAAAGTTACTGCCTTTCATATGGAAATAAAGATAGAAATGGAACATGTACTGGAACTAAAAATGTATCCAATTTTTAAAAAATTTATTTTGCAACTGTGGAACCCTGAAGAAGTAGTAGTCATTTTTTTTTCATTTATTTTTATTAGTTGGAAGCTAATTACTTTACAATATTGTAGTGATTTTTGTCATACATTGACATGAGTTCATGTATTGAAGTTCATGTATTGATCATCCATGGAGTTACAGTATTCCCCATCCCAATCCCCCCTCCCACCTCCCTCTCCAGCCGATTCCTCTGGGTCTTCCCAGCACACCAGGCCCAAGCACTTGTCTCATGCTCTATGACCCACCTCCCAGAATATTGGAAATAAAAGCAAAAATAAACAAATGGGACCTAATTAAACTTAAAAGCTTTTGCACATTTAATTTTTTAAAACTAAATTTTCTTAACTGGATGTCAGGTAATGGTCCATATGATACTTTTTATATGTACATTGTGTGAAAAAGATAGCTGCTGTCTACAAAAAAAAAAAAAAAAAATCAAGAGAAGCAATATCTAAAAGTGTTTAGAGTATCCCATATTATGTTATCATTTAAATGTGATGCTCATTATTTCAGTTGTTTTCAAATGGTTTGACATATTTTTATTTTAATATGATTGATGCATGTCTGTCAGATTCTCAGGAAAGTCAATTAAATGCTCAAAGATCTGTCTTCAAGAATAATTTTGCTACTCTAAACAATCTGTCTCTTTCTTACCGATAGTGAAATGTTATGCCAAGAATCTTTTCATCAACATCATACAAGTGTTAAACACTCACTTAAGAAATATCAATTCTGTTGACATAGCGACTTTGAGCAGAACTTTGCTGCCCTGGGCTTTCAGATTTATATTAGGAAAGATTTGTGTATTTATTAGCTAACTTTAAGCACATAGGTGAAAGCCTATGTAAATGAAACCAACATGGAAGACTTTGATATTTTAGGAGGTCATTAAAAATTCAGCAACCATTTAGATCATTGCTACCCAAAGTGTGTTCCACAGATCATCAGTATTGATATAATCAGAGGATTGTTAGAAATGCAAAATCTCAGGTCCCTCTTCAGAATCTGCAGTTGAACAAGCCCTTCAGGTGTTTCCTGTGTACCTGAGAGTTAAACAAACAAACACATAAAGAGAATGAAGCAGATGATTATTTCCCCTGGGAGACTGATGGTGTGGTCCTGTCATATAAAGCTAGAGCATATACTAGCTGAGGGGATCAATTTATTTCAGGTTAAGAAGACACCTGATAATGAGCAGAGGCACATGTGATTTAGATAACTATTAGTTATGTGAGTAACAAGTATTTGGAAATGAGTTTTAGGAATCATAAAAATGAATGTGATCAACAAGATATTCAGAATTTGTTATAAGCTAGTCATCATTTTTTAAATATAAATATTGCGGTGGTGGTGGTGGTGGCATAAAACTGTGTTTTTTTTTTTTTTCTTTTAAACTGGATGCTGCATATCTGAATCTATTTCCTGAATCTAACCACTCAACCATTTTCACTGCTACCATTAATCAAGATCCCTCTAATCCTCCACAAGAATTATCCCAAAAAGGGTCATAAGTATTTCCCCAATGTTTTCCTTTGTCCTCACCCCACTATCATGCCTCTGTATGGAAGCCAGAGTGATTTCTGTATTTTAAAATGTGACTGAGATAATGACGATCTCCTGTTTAAAACTCTTGAATAGTGTAGACCCCAGTCATTAATAGTAATTACAGCTAATAATACCATTTAGTAAGAAAAATTATAACAAATGTACCATGTGTGTATATGTCAATGATTAATAATCACATTCTTTCTCCAAGATTGAGGATTACTCCCAGGAACAAACATGAGAAAATGGAGGTATTGGTTAAAAACCCTATCCTAGGACACAGTAATAGCTAGAATTTGAACCAAGGAAACTTAGCTTCAATCTTAACCTTTAATCATCTTTCCATATACATATCTCTTCATTCCCATGGGAGACTTTCATGATCTTTTGCCAAACAACCTTTCCCAAAGTCTCTCTCTCTCTTTTTTTTTTTTTTTAACTTTGTGCTATGTTAAGTTCTTCCCCAGGTGTTTTCACAGCTTATTCACATAATTGTCACCTATTCAGAGAAGCAGTTTCTTTTCATCTAGCTTACTCCTTTACCTTGCCTTATTTTACATGTGTCACTGATCAACATACAGTGTTAAAATAAAAAGTCTTTATTTACAGCTATAGTACAAGTTTCTGCAATATAATTAGTCTATCTAATACAGGAAGAAAGGGGAATACATGACTCAGAGAAATAGCCCTGCAAAATTCATGCATTTCCTGGTAGGGATCTTAGGCATGCGGAAATAACTAAGGAACTGGTTCTGAACCTAGTGTTAAAACTAGCAGTTAGAATTGACTGTTTTTGCAAATCTCTGGGTCGAATCTCTGTAATTTGACTCAAAACTCTTTTATGTCTGACTTAGTACATGACAGTAAGACTTTCATGTTCACTTTTGTTCTAATACACTGCCTATCTTATTCAATTTGTAGTACACAAAGATAACCCAGCCTCACACAGATACACAGCTGAAAAGGGGAGGAGGATTTTTAAAACCTTATCAGATACAATAATTATTTTGACAAGATACTCAAATTCAATGTCTGTTAATTTATAAAGCTTAGTTTTAATGTGGAATCTGAAAACATGTCAAAAGACTTTCCAGATTATAATTTTAAAAGCACTATTGTCTTGCATTTTTAATGAATCTTTAAATATATGTTGTTGTTTAGTCGCTCAGTCATGTCCAACTCTGCGACCCCACAGACTGCAGCATGCCAGGCTTCCCAGTCTTTCACCAACTCCTGTAGCTTGCTCAAACTCACATCCATTTAGTCAATGATGCCATCCAACGATCTTATCCTCTGTCCTCCAGAATTCTCCTCCTGAATTCAATCTTTCCCAGCATCAGGTCTTTTCCAATGAGTCAGCTTTTCACATCAGGTGGCCCAAGTATTGGAGCTTCAGTTTCAGCATCAGTCCTTCCAGTGAATATTCAAGGTTTATTTCTTTTAGGATTGATCTTTAGTCCAAGGGACTCTCAAGAGTCTTTTCTAGCATCACAAATCAAAGGCATTGGTTCTTCAGTGCTCAGACTTTTTTTATTGCCCAACTCTCACATCTGTATATGACTACTGGAAAAATCATAGTTTTGACCATATGACCCTTTGTAGGCAAAATCAAGTCTCTGCTTTTTAATATGCTAAGTTTGTCATAACTTTTCTTCCAAGGAGCAAGCGTCTTTTAATTTTATGGTTGCAGCCACTGTCCACAGTGATTTTGCAGCCCCAAAATATAAAGTCTGTCACTGTTTCCATTGTTTCCCCATCTATTTGCCATGAAGTGATGGGAGCAGATGTCATAATCTTGGTTTTCTGAATGATGAGTTTTAAGCCAGCTTTTTCACTCTCCTCTTTCACTTTCATCAAGAGGCTCTTAGGTTCATGTGTGGGTCATTTTAAAAGTAATGGTTCATCAAACTCTACAGATCTTCCAAATGTTGATTTATTTCATGAAATAACATTTTAACAAGAAATCAGATTTTTCTTATCTCTACTAATTTGGTCATAAAATTCCTTGTTTTGGTAAGCTGATAAACACATGGTGGCAAATATAAGTTTTGTAAAATTTTTATTTTATTAAAAAATTACTTTTATTTGAAAGCTCAAATTTTATCATTGACAACAAGTACTGTCTGTTGTTTGCCTGCAATTACCATGCTCACTTTGTTTATTTTCAAGAAAGTGTAAGGAAATACAAAATCTCAATAGTTTGTATGGCAACCATCCTTTCAAATGAAAAGTGTTTTGTTAAAAAAAACAAAACAAAACAAAACAAATCTCAGTTCGCAGTCCAAACAATCACAGAGTGTATTTTTCTTGAAAGACAGTTGTTCTTTGGTAATAAAGTGTTAGCTGCTCAGTCGGTGTCCAACTATTTATGACCCCATGGACTGTAGCCCACCAGGCTCCATAGAATTCTCTAGGCAAAAAGACTGGAGTGGGTTGTCTTTCCCTTCTCCAGGTGATTTTTCTGATCCAGATATCTAACCCAGATCCCCTGTATTGCAGGTAAGTTCTTTACTGTCTGAACTATTAGGGTAGGAAAATATGTAATATGTGAATTCCATTTCATCACTCAATATATTAACAGTATGTCTACCCAAAAGTTGAGGGTTTTTTCCTGCTACAAAAAAAATTGAAACCAGTTGCACCTCTGCTGCTGCATTCTCTCCTCCCTTTCTTCTCCTTTTTCTGTGCAGGTGTGCCAAGTGAAGAATGGAGTGACTATTAACTCATTATTATGTCAGCAGTGTGATTCACCATAAGGCACCAGTCATTTTCACCCACAATTACTTTTATACCATCAGTGAAACTATCAATTCAGTAAAAAGGCAAACATGTCTTAGCATTATTTTGAAAACAATTTTAACACACAGTCTGTCTGATACAGGCTTCCCTGGTGGCTCAGCTGGTAAAAAATCCACCTGCAATACAGGAGACCTGAGTTTGATCCCTGGGTTGAGAAGATCCCCCAGAGAAGGGAAAGGCTACCCACTCCAGTCTTCTGGCATGGAGAATTCCATGGACTCTATAGTCTATAGGGTCACAAAGAGTCGGATATGACTAAGTGACTTTCACAGTCTAAAAAGTCTAAGAGTTTTACAAGGGTGTGTTGACAACACATTATAAACCATTTGACTTCCCAGGTAGCTCAGTGGTAAAGAATCTCCCTGCTATATAGGATACTCAGGAGATGAGGGTTTGATCCTGGGGTCAGGAAGAGCCCCTGGAGGAAGAAATGCCAACCCACTCCAATATTCCTGCTGGGAAAATCCCATGGACAGAGCAGCCTGGTAGGCTACAGACCATGGGGATCACAAAAAGTCAGATACGATTGAGCATTGGAAATTAGATTATGAACTGTAACTCCATAGGGTAATCAAATGGAGAAGCCCCAACTCCATTATATAGCACTGTTTCCAACTATCTGGACATACCTCCACTGAAGTTCTCCCAGATATTCCCCAAAGACAATTTAGGTGTTTTTAATAACAGTATTTAAATAAGTGTGTAGAAAGGTAGTAAGTAAAAAATAAATATGAAAAGTCTAAGGAAAACAGCAAAAACCAAAGGTGATGTAGAACCTACTGAACACATGTCAGCAATGGTTAAATAGCAGCATAACTCAGGTAAGGTATGCCCAGTACCCATCACGAACAAGACAGGAGCCATCTGATGGTATTCTTCTCTTGGTGGTCTCCTGGGCTGATGGTTACAGCAGATATAGTTTTACCTGAGTCAGAAACAGTTCGCTTGAGAAAGATTTTTCTAAAACAGAAAACAAGGAAAATACACTGAAATAATAGTGTGATAATTTTCTCCCTAAATTGAAATCAAACTATTAGTTTATTAATGAAAATTAGCTCGGATAAAACCAGTAAAATATTAGATATCATTGTTCATTATACAATGATTAAATTTATTGAAATAATATAAACAAAAATTCTGTTAAATAAGACTGAAAACTGCTATAAAATATATTTCATAAAGTAACATCAACTATGAGCTTCCTTTTCAACTCAAATAATTGTTTTTATTTTACTACATTTTTAAGATATTAATTTGTTTCCAATTAGAGGGTATTTGAAATCAAAAATCTCAGTGAAAATCAGATATATTTAAATAGCTATACTGTTTTTCGCTGTTGGTTTGCATTCAAAGTAATACCACCCTTCACCCATGTTCAAGAAAATATAATTATCAAATAATTACTTTTCCCCTTTGTTAAAAATAATTTTCATTGTACATTCAACACATGTATCATTGTATTTAAATAAGCTTGCTATTCAAGATAAGACAAACTTTTCCATTGACTGTAATCACGCAATCTCATTAAAGGAAACGGGTTATTTTAAGCCCATATTTCCAGACATTTTGTATCCTTCTATAAACATATAAGTGTATTTATAAAAATCATAAAATGTTATTTAGACTTATTTTTATTTCCATAGACACTTTGATATATAAATAATTTAAAAATCTTTATTCAGTTCAGTTCAGTTCAGTCGCTCAGTCGTGTCTGACTCTTTGTGACCTCATGAATCACAGCATGCCAGGCCTCCCTGTCCATCACAAACTTCTGGAGTTTACTCAAACCCATGCCCATCGAGTCAGTGATGCCATCCAGCCATCTCATCTTCTGCCATCCCCTTCTCCTCCTGCCTCCAATCCCTCCCAGCATCAGGGTCTTTTCCAATTAGTCAACTCTTTGCATGAAGTGGCCAAAGTATTGGAGTTTCAGCTTCAGCCTCAGTCCTTCCAATGAACACCCAGGACTGACCTTCTTTAGGATGGACTGGTTGGATCTCCTTGCAGTCCAAGGGACTCTCAAGAGTCTTCTCCCAACACCACAGTTCAAAAGCATCAATTCTTCAGTGCTCAGCTTTCTTTATGGTCCAACTCTAACATCCACTCATGACCACTGGAAAAACATACCCTTGACCAGACAGACCTTTGTTGGCAAAGTAATGTCTCTGCTTTTTAATATGCTATCTAGGTTGGTCATAACTTTCCTTCCAAGGAGTAAGTGTCATTTAATTTCATGGCTGCAAACACCATCTGCAGTGATTTTGTAGCCCGAAAAAATTAAGTCTGACACTGTTTGCAGTGTCTCCCCATCTATTTCCCATGAAGTGACAGGACCAGATGTCATGATCTTAGTTTTCTGAATGTTAAGCTTTAAGCCAACTTTTTCACTCTCCTCTTCCACTTTCATCAAGAAGCTCTTTAGTTCCTCTTCACTTTCTGCCATAAGGGTGGTGTCATCTGCATATCTGAGGTTATTGGTGTTTCTTCTGGCAATCTTGATTACAACTTGTGCTTCTTCCAGACCAGCGTTTCTCATGATGTACTCTGCATATAAGTTAAATAAGCAGGGTGACAATATACAGCCTGATGTACTCCTTTTCCTAGTTGGAACCAGTCTGTTGCTCCATGTCCAGTTCTAACTGTTGCTTCCTGACCTGCATACAGGTTTCTCAAGAGGCAGGTCAGGTGGTCTGATATTCCCATCTCCTTCAGAATTTTCCACAGTTGATTGTAATCCACACAGTCAAAGGCTTTAACATAGTCAATAAAGCAGAAATAGATGTTTTTCTGGAACTCTCTTGCTTTTATGATGATCCAGCAGATATTGGCAATTTGATCTCTGGTCCCTCTGCCTTTTCTAAAACCAGCTTGAACATCTGGAAGTTCTCGGTTCACGTATTGCTGAAGCCTGCTTTGAGAATTTTGAGCATTACTTTACTAGCATGTGAGATGAGTGCAATTGTGCGGTAGTTTGAGCATTCTTTGGGATTGCCTTTCTCAGGGATTGGAATGAAAATGAACTTTTTCCATTCCTGTGGCCACTGCTGAGTTTTTGGAAAAAACTGGCATATTGAGTGCAGCAATTTCACAGCATCATCTTTCAGGATTTGAAATAGCTCAACTGGAATTCCATCCTCTCCACTAGTTTTGTTCGTAGCGTTGCTTTCTAAGGCCCACTTGACTTCACATTCCAGGATGTCTGGCTCTAGGTGAGTAATCACACCAATCTGATAATCTGGGTCGTGAAGATCTTTTTTGTAAAGTTCTTCTGTGTATTCTTGCAACCTCTTCTTAATATTTTCTGCTTCTGTTAGGTCCATACCTTTCTGTCCTTTATTGTGTCCACCTTGGCATGAAATGTTCCCTTGGTATCTCTAATTTTCTTGAAGAGATCTCTAGTCTTTCCCATTCTGTTGTTTTCCTCTATTTCTTTGTATTGATAGCTAAGGAAGACTTTCTTATGTCTCCTGGCTATTCTTTGGAACTCTGCATTCAAATGGGAATATCTTTCCTTTTCTCTTTTGCTTTTAGCTTCTCTTCATTTCACAGCTATTTGTAAGGCCTCCTCAGACAATCATTTTGCCTTTTTGCATGGACAATTTGTTTTACATTGACATTGATACATATACTTACATAAATTATACATAAAATATTTGTACATATATATTATGTGGAATATTTTTCTACATATGATGAGTTCTATTCTAAGAGTACATTCATAAGTCCAATTTGTTCATAAGTCCCCCAAAGTTAGCCTAGGTACCCAACTAAGTTAATAAGCTTTTTAGTAGTGTACTGTAGCTCAGACAGTAAAGCGTCTGCCTACAATGCAGGAGACCTGGGTTTGATCCCTGGGTCGGGAAGATCCCCTGGAGAAGGAAATGCCAACCCACTCCAATATTCTTGCCTGGAGAATCCCATGGACCAAGGAGCCTTGTGGGCTACAGTCCATAGTGTCGCTAAAAGATGGATACGACTGAGCGACCTCACATTATGTCATGTCACATAATAAGCTCATAATTCTTTTCACACAAATAATCCATTTTGAAAAAAAAGAAAAAATGAAAAAACATAGTTCTAATCTTAAGCACATTACCTTGAAAAGTACAGCAGTACAATACGACAACTGGTGAACAGGTGCCGGCATCAGTGAAAAGAAGAAGAGTTACTGACTGGAGGAGGGAGAGGAAGTGAATGATAGAGCTGAAGGATCCTCAGATTTAGGAGATAGAGTTGTTGTTCAGTCACTAACTCATCTCCAACTCTTTTTTGACCACATGGACTGTAGCACACCAGGTTCTGTCCTCCACAGTCTCTTGGAGTTTGCTCAGATTTATGTCCATTGAGTCAATGATGCTGTCTAACCCTTTATTCTTGGCCACCCCCTTCTCTTTTTGTTAGCCTCAAGGTCTTTTCCAGTGAGTCAATTCTTTGCAACCAGGTGCCCAAATATTGAAACTTCAGCTTCAGCACCAGTCTTTTCAATGAATATTGAGTTGATTTCCTTTAGGATTGACTGGTTTGATCTCCTTTCAGTCCAAGGGACTCTCAAGAGTCTTCTTGAGCCCCACAATTTGAAAGCATCAATTCTTTGGCACTCAGCCTTCCTTATGGTCCAACTCTCAAATCCCTACATGACTACTGGAGAAACCATAGTTTTGACTAGATGGACATTTGTGAGTGAAGTAATGTCTCTGCTTTTTAATGTGCTGTCTAGATTTGTCCTTACTTTCCTTCCAAAGAGCAAGAGTCTTTTAATTTCATGGTTGCAGTCATCATCTGTAGTGATTTTAGCCCAAGAAACTAAAATCTGTAGAGTAAGCTGCAATTTCATTAACACCTGATATTGATGGAACAGGTTCTAGATCCTTTATGTATTCAATTCTATGTACCCTATTTAAAAAAGGATCCAATGCTGTCTGGGTAGTAGCTCTTTTTTCCTTATTATAGACGACACAATAGCACTGGGTTGCATACTTAATTGCTGCTGCAAAGTTTCATATATAGACCAATCTCAAAAATTAACAATGCCTTCTCAAGTAAAGAAAATTGCTTGCTTCCAGATATCCTGGGTTTGCTTTATTATTGTACTCTACACAGTACTACACACTAAAATACACAAATGTACAACCACTTGAAAAATTTGCACTTACATGATTGGACATGTGAACACACATTCTGATCCCCAAAAGCTTGCAAATTGAAGGTTCATATATAGGAGACTTATTATACATCATTTTAGTGTCTTTTTGTATAATTTCATGATATTCCATAATATGGTAAATAGTTTAGACATTGCCTTATTGACAGTTTGCTTCAGATGTATCACTATTACCATTGTTACTACCATCACCTGTTTTGATTTTGGAAAGATTCTGTGAGGAAATGTATATAGATAATGTTGATTGTTTTACATAGATACCATTTTTCTATTTATTTAATAATATATGACATTATCCTACATTTAAACCTACTGTTTCTTCATTATAAAATATACATATTTCTAAAACCATTGTAATATTTCATGCTCAGTATCAAATAACTATTAAGTTTACAAGCCAGAATACAAACCATGTTGCTGATATAATCTTAACATTTTATTGTATGTATATATGCATGTGTATTTTTTTTTACAATTTCTTGATTAAAAGTATGTATTTTCTATACCATCATCTCCTCTTGAATTACATGAAAATCTGAATTGCTATCAAGAGAAGTCCACTATGACCTGTGAAGACTGAGGGTGAGTCCAAACTGTGCAGAAGAGTATGGTCTTAAGAGAAAGACTGGAGGATTTTTATGTTTATTGCAGCTTTCAAAGTATAATATTATTGTTGTAGCTCTCAAAAAGAGCTTTCCTGGTAGCTCAGCTGGTAAAGAATCTGCCTGCAATACAGGAGACTCCAGTTTGATTCCTGGCCCGGAAAGAGCCTCTGGAGAAGGGATAGGCTACCCACTCCAGTATTCTTGGGCTTCCCTGCTGGTTCAGATGGTAAAGAATCCACCTTCAATTCTGGAGACCTGGGTTCTGTCCCTGGGTGGAGAAGATCCCCTGAAGGAGGGCCTGACAGTTCACTCCAGTATTCTTGCCTGGAGAATCCCCATAGACAGAGGAGCCTGTCAGGTTATATAGTCCATGGAATCTCAAAGATTTAGACACAACTGACCGACTAACCACAGCACAGCACAGCTTTCGAAAGTCCATATCATGTATGTATGAATATATTTAAACATTTAAATTTTACTTAGGCCAAACTGGTTATTAAAATATGTATGTAGGCTGCATTTTTTATTCACAATACTACAAACTCAGAGATGATTATGCATTTTTTCACTATAAGCAAACTCTGAACCAAAGCATTTTCCTTTTTCTCTCCAAAAGCATCCTGAAGCTTATAGGAGAAATGAGAACCAACTACAAACTCCACTGTGGGCAAAATTAGGAAATGTGCTATGAAATATATATTACAGTTGTAAAAAGCACTATCATTTGCATAGGAATCATGAAAAAAAGAGATCAAGTCTCAAAGAAATTTCAATAGAGAGAGTCCAGTGTTAGAAAGTAACAGTCACATTTATTTTTGCTTTCAACCCCTTGAGTAAATTGGCAAAGAAAGAGAAGACAAGCCTATGCTTATGTGCACAGATAAAAGACACTTGAAAATAATTTTGCCTTTGAGGCAGCTGAAAAGAAAATCTCTATGTTGCGTATCTCAACTAGTCTGGAAAAATCTCTCTGGAATCTTTTCCTCTGTAGGAACACCTTGTAAATAACTTACCTAAGAAAATCTAAATTATTCAGTGAATGTAACAAATTGTATTACCAGATACCTTTGCCAAGGAGTGGATGAAAAGTTTGAAAAAGTACTTCACTGGGGGGCAGGGGGCAGGGTAGGAAAACTCATTCTCTTGGTGTAGGTCAAGCAAAAATGCAAACATAGAGCTTCCCTGGGGGCTCGGTTGTAAGAATCTGCTTGCCAATGCAGGTGAAGACAAGTTCCAGCCTTGATCCAAGAAAATCCCACATGCTGCAGAGCAACTAAACCCATGTATCACAACTATTAAGCCTGGGCTCTAGATCCCTGGAACTGGAACTAGTGAGCCCTCAACCATAACTACTGAATCCCACATTCTTTAGAGCCCATGCTCCTCAACAAGAGAAGCTACCACAATGAGAAAAGCCACACAACAACGAAGATCCAACACAGCCAACAAATAAATAAGTAAATAAGTATATTTTAAAAAATGCAAGCATAAATCACACCAGATATTTAATAGATATCTTAAAAGCAACGTTGGTGAAATAGAATACTTGAGCCTACCTGTCTGTAACTATGCTTCCTCCTGGGTCTTCTTACCTCAAAAGCCCTGATCAATACAGCATATTTGCTTAAATCATAATTCTTGGAGTCTCTCTTGTGCCCTTTCTTTTTCTTTAGCAATTCCTGAGAATTCTAACTATATAAATTATCTCAAATTCTCCAAAGATGTAAGAATTCATTATTCTTGGCAAGTATTTGAAACAATGAGTGTTACGCTTAGAAGATTACTTGTAATCTGAAATAAGATTTTTCTCTACAGAGTTATTTTTATCGCCAAGGAAGTAGTGGTGCTTCTAGACAACAGAAAAGTCTTGTGGAAGGGTGATTTTTCTGGTGTGCCACTGTGGAAACGTTGCTTAAGTGGATATGTATAAACATATGTTAATTTCAGAGGACCATGCCAGTGCTTATGCATAATTGAACCTTACAATAAATAGAAGCATGTCACTTCATTGAGAAAGTATGCAGAAATGTTCATTATCTCACACTATGGAGAGAAATAAGGCAAATAGTGGGCTGTCTTCTAAACAAGGAAAGCATCATAGCTTATATTTTCCTGACTTTGAAGGGAAATCTAAAGGTTATTTGCTCTCAAGAGCATAAGGAAGTGAAATTAGTTAACTTTATTTTAAAGGATTGGTTAATTTACTGTGCTGCATGATATTATTAAGCTTCATCTTTCAAGTTGCAGAATCTAAGTATATTTAAAAGGGCTAATTTTTAAAAATGGTTGATATTTTCAGCACCAAAAATTTCACTACTTTACTTGGGTGCAAATACGAAATAACTTTTTTTTTTTTCTGTATAAGTGATAGTGTTAAATCATTCTGTCTTTCATTTGCTGTATTAGGTTCATACGACATACACATACATACACATACCTCAATACTTGAATGTATATAATCCTATGTTTAATATTTTTAAATGTTGTTATATCCCTGATGTACTCTTTTATTAACATAAAGCATTTGAACTAAATGAATGAAACATAGAGAAAAGTCAAAAATTTATTTGTAATACCTATCATGTGTTAACTCTTCTATAGCTAATGAAAATATGGGCATTTGTATAAGGTAAATATTTTCCTATGAAATATTACTTATCTCGAGAATACAAGGAAAAGGGAATAAAAAAGATATTGGAAATCCATTTCTTATAGAGGATTGATCAATTGTATATTTTATTAATCAGAACAATACAGCAGCAATTTCAAGACTGTGCAGTATAATTGAATATCCTCCAGAAAATTCTTAAATTAGATTCAGTACAAACAGAAGAATGATGCATAATTAGCTTTCCTAAAACATTTATGATCAGGAAAAAATATATTTTAAAAAATTCTTGACTCTCATTTTTAAATCAGCAAGCTGATACATTTTAATTTATTGGATCACAGAATCCCTTATTAGTTTGTCTCTGAAAACATTACTTTTTCTTGAATCACTTTACAGAAGACTGATTATCTGGATATTCATCAGAAGTAAAGCTGCCAGATAAGACAAAAGACATCCAAGTAAAATTTATTTTCAAATTAGATAACAAAAAGGAACAATATAAAAAGTATAAAAGTATGCCAAATATTGAATGGAATGTACTAATATTGACATTTGTTGTTCATCTGAAAAGTAAATGTAACTAGATATCTCATATTGTTATTTCTTAAATCTGCAGTGCAAACTTAAAAGAATGCTTAGAATTAATAGGTATTTGCTTAGACAGTTCCCTGTAGATACAATATAATCTCTTCATCATGTCTAATTAGAATATTTGATGCTTGCCATAGTACACCTGTTAAGATTTTTTTCTCAAGATGCTGTCTCAGATCCAGTCATTCAAGGCAGAGCAAGTTAGGTTTTCTTCTGCTGTGACTTTAAAAACCTGCTATGAGACATTTAAAATTCAGAAATAAGAAAGACAATATTCTCATGAGTATAGGTGCTTGGATCTGTGAGACTATTAGGTTGCACTTTGTCAAAAATATTGTCAAACAATCTGTCATAAAATAGGGACTAACTAAGAAAATTACAATTTGAAAATAAATAGATGAAGCTGCCAGAGTTCTGGTATTTCAGACACAAAAAATTAATCAAAATGAAGCCTAGTATTCTAATAGCACTGGGGGAAAAGTAGGCAGAGAGGCAAGCAAATGTTTGTGTCTTAATATATGCTTAAAATAGATATCTCACATTGAATTCTCCCTCAGGATATCTCTACGAGTTCACTGATTCATTCATCTATTCATTAATGTTTTTGAAGTAACTACTCTATTTCAGACTTTGGGTTATATATATATATATATATATATATATATATATATTTTAAAGTAGACAAGATAGCCCTGGCCCTTCTAGTGTTGCAGGTCAATTCAGTCACTCAGTCATGTCTGACTCTTTGCAACCCCACGGACTGCAGCACGCCAGGCTTCCCTGTCCACCACCAACTCCCGGAGCTTGTTTAAACTCATGTCCATTGAGTCAGTGATACCATCCAACCATCTCATCCTCTGTCATCCCTTTCTCCGCCTACCTTCAGTCTTTCCCAACATCAGGGTCTTTTCCAGTCAGTCAGTTCTTATCAGATGACCAAAGTATTGGAGCTTCAGCTTCAGCATCAATCCTTCCAATGAATATTCAGGACTGATTTCCTTTAGGATTGACTAGTTAAATCTCCTTGCAGTCCAAGGGACTCTCAAAAGTCTTCTCCAACACCACAGTTCAAAAGCATCAATTCTTGGGTGTTCAGCTTTCTCTATAGTCCAACTTTCACATCCATACATGACTACTGGAAAAACCATAGCTTTGACTAGACAGACGTTTTTCAGCAAAGTAATGTCTTGGATTTTTAGTATGCTGTCTAAGTTTGCCTTATAGGATTTACCATCAGAATTAGAAGAGAGATTACTAAACAAGTAATTATAATAAGAGTGTAGAAACAAGTAGACTTTTGTAAATATAATTATTTTAAACTATAAAATCCTACTCCTTTTTTTGTTTTTCTGCATAATTTCTCTCCCTCCATCTGCTAATTGTCTTTGAAATTACATTTTAATAAAAGACAGCAATAAAGGAAAAAGATAATTTTTATTTCTCTTAATTCACTATAATATATGAAAAGAAATATTTGTTCAGAGAAAAACAGACTTTCTAAAGTTCCCCTTTTCCTGATGTATTAAATAAAAGCCATGACCGGTAGTGTCCAAAAAGGCCTTCCTGTTCCCCTCAGTTAGACTAAACTATAGACCAGCTTCTTGACTGTAGGTCCTCTGGCCTCCCTTTTCTTAGAGCATTTACTTCAAAACATATGTAATAAAAATCCCTTTGAGATGTAAATCTTGGTAAAAACTTTCATATCAGATTTACAGTCCAGGAGCCTCTCTCAAGAGAATGTTCTTTTTAAAATATAATAATCAAGGAAGTTAGTGTCCCTGACTACCAGTGTCTATGGGAGGATAAGAGCTAACTTCTCTGGGTATCTTGCCACAACTTATAAAGCTACCTTTTGTCATGAAGACAGTTTTCCTTTTCCTTTTTTGGAGGCGTGGCAATCAGCAAATTAACTGACACTGAGGACCTTGATCTTTTATCATCTCAACTCTTAAAAACTCTCTAGCCCTTTGTTTCAGACCAAGCTGTTTGAGTCCTGGCCTCTCACTCTTATTGAAATAGTCTTGAATAAACTGTTTTTTGACTCTAACTTTTTCTGGTATTGGTGCTTTAACAGTGGGTTCAGAAGAGTCACAGAATATGATATTAACAAATATTACACCAGTAAGAAAGAGAAAATGCACTTGGAAAGAAAAACACTTAAAGCAGTTGAAAATACCTTGAGAAAAATTTTATTCAATCACATTGTTGCTAAAAATTAATAGAAAGTTATTGGTGCTCCACTTTGCACTTGGAGTTCTGGTAGAAAGGTGTTTCACTGACTGTCACCATGGGGCGAAATGTCAGTGTGCTGTGTACAGCAGACCCTTGAAAAACACAGGTTTGAACTGTTTAAGTCCACTTGTACACAGATTGTTTTCATTAAATGCACTTTGTTGTACTACTCTCTTCAAGGTTGGTTGAATCTGTGGATATAGAACAGCTGATATGATAGCACTAGGATTTGAAGGAAATGTATACTGAGGGCCAAGTCTAAGTTGTAAGCAGATTCTCAGTCACACAGATAATGCCACTTACCTTTGCATTGTCCAATGGTTAACTTCATATGCACAGAAGGAGCATGAAATAGTTAACCCCTACACATATTATTGCTCCCACAATCAAGCTTATCTGTTCTAACAGAAAAGATCTCTTAAAAGTCTTTATTCTCCTCTCCAGTCTTCCCAGGTGGCTCAGTGGTAAAGTTATCGGCCTGCCATGCAGGACACACAGGAAATGTGGGTTCAATCCCTGGGTTGGGAAGATTCCCTGGAGGAGGAGATGGCAACCCACTCCAGTACTCTTGCCTGGGAATTTCCTTGGACAGAGGGGCCTGGTGATCCACAGTCCGTGGGGTAGCAGAATTGGACATGACTGAGTGACTGAGCACCCAGAAAATTCTTCTTTCAAGAAACCCAAGTTGGTACTTGAGAACCAGCATGTTGGCTAGGGATACACCACAGAATGGGATGACATAATTTCTTGAGTGAGCAAAATGTGTTAGTGAGGTCTGAGCTTCAGAGGCCAATAGTGATTAATTTACTTTCCTATTTCCAATGAACAGAAAATGTAAAACAAATCACACCAGCCCTAATGCTTTAGGAAAATTATACTTAAGCTCAGGAATTCCAGACATTGGAGTAGCTGACATTGTTGGAGTCCCAAATATTGGTGCTGTAAAGAAAGGTAAAGTGGATTTTATGATTTTAAGTAGCTAACCATGTCTGCACATAGAGAATAAATAGGAGCATAACAAAGTAGAAGATATGGAAAAAGAAGAGAACACTGCTAGGGAATACAGCAAGGCTATTGCAGCAAAATGGGTGGAGAAATTTATGGTTGTCCATTTATGGTGGACATAAATGATCTTTACAAAACTCAGTGGATGATTCTATTGAACTTGATGTGTGTGTGTGCTAAGTCATTCAGTCGTGTCCAACTTTGTAGGACCCTATGGACTGTAGGCCTCCAGGCTCCTCTGTCCAAGAAATTCTCCAGGCAAGAATACTGGACTGGGTTGTTGCACCCTCTTCTGGGGGATTTTCCGAAGCCAGGGAAAGGACCTGCAGTCTCTTAGATTTCCTGTGTTGGCAGGTTCTTTACCACCAGTGCCACCTAGGAAGTCTATTGCATATCTGAATGTAAAAAGTGAAAGTGAAAATGTTAGTCCCTCAGTCTTAAGGTAAGCTTCCAAAATAAGTTTCAGGTGCTTGGCATTGGCAACTTATGGAAAGGCTAAATCTATTCACTAAAATTGAACACTAGAGATAGTTTTAGTCATGTTCATATTGAAGAACTTGCAAGGTGTATAAGTAGATACTCATTAGGCATTTGGATACACGAGTACAACTTATGGCTTGTGTTTTTTTAAAGAAGAAACTATACACATGTTCACCCCAATTTTTGAAAGTTAAATAACCATGATTTTTTCCAAAGCACAATGCTAAACATGAGCATACCAGAAAATGTATATTTTGTTATGAGTCAAGGATTTCCAGGGAAAGTAGGTAGTAAAAATTTATATCAGGCATGCCCTTCAATTCACTTATGAAATGGAAATAGTTGAACATTGGTATTTTTGAACAACTGGTATTGTTAAAGGCTAAAAATCAATCAAGTTACACAAAGTAATTTAAAAACTGAAATTAAATGAGTATAATAATATCAATGCTTAAGGACAAAAAATAGGAGCATGCATATGATACTAAATAAAGGCCAGATATATAAATAGAAAAATAATATAGTGTCATGGAATCCAAGGAGAATATTTCAAGAATACAGTCATCAGATGCATCCATATTTTCAATATATCAAGTGGAATAAAACTAATGATGAGTCAATTAACTTTAAATAGTAAGAATTTTAAATATGAAGAATTTATATGAGATGTCATTCAAAGGAGTTTTATTTCAATAGTAAGCCAGAGATTAGTAAATAGCAGAATGGGTATAAAAAGTCATGAAATAGTTTGTGGTAAACTCATTCAAGAAGAATAGCTTTGAAGCTGAGAAGCAGAAGTTAATAGATACAATGGTAAGTATCAGATGAATTTAGAGGAGGGTGTCAGACAATTGAAGAAAGCAAAAGCAGAATGAAAAACTACTTGGAGATAAGGATTTGGAAGGTGATTGAGAGAGTGCAGTTTCTGATAGAGCTAATGCCAATGAGACCCAGAATACAAGACAAATTAAATCACCTTGAAGATTTTACAGTTAGTTGACCCAGTGAAAAAGGAGAAATGCAGGAATAACTGAGCATAAAGAAATATCTGTTCTCAAGTTGGATGGCAGGAGGTTGAGAACAGTCTCAGTCTATGCCTTCTAATTTCTTTGTGGCTTATCAGACAACATCATTGAAAAAAGAGTTGGTGAGAGAGGAGGGTCACTCTGTTGTAAAACTTAAGAATGTTTGAGAGCTTCCCTAGTGTCTCAGACAGTAAAGAATCTACCTGCAATACAGGAGACCCACGTTTGATCCTTGGACTGGGAAGATCCCCTGAAGGAAATGGAAACTCACTCCAGTATCTTGCCTGGAAAATCCCATGGACAGAGGAGTCTGGTGGGCTACAGTCCAGGGGGTCCCAAAGATCTAGATATGACTGAGCCACGAAAACGCACACAGGTGTGTTTGAAAAGGCTCATGTGGACAAAGAGAGAACTCTGCCTATGGACTGTCACAAAGCTATTGGCCATCATTACCCTACTATGGCTTGTGTGTGTGAGTGTTTTGTTTTGTTTTTTGTTTTTCTCTCCAATTTTTGAAAGTTAAACAACCGTGATGTTTTCAAAGCACAATGCTAACCATGAGTATACTAGAATCTGTACTTTTTGTTATGAGCCAAAGATTTCCACTCAGCAGGCCAAAGGACTGGAAATGGTCAGTTTTCATTCCAATCCCAAAGAAAGGCAATGCCAAAGAATGTTCAGATTCCGCACAATTTCACTCATCTCACATGCTAGCAAAGTAATGTTCAAAATTCTCCAAGCCAGACTTCAATAGTACATGAACCATGAACCGTGAACTTCCAGATGCTCAAGCTGGTTTTAGAAAAGGCAGAGGAACCAGAGAACAAATTGCCAACATCTGCTGAATCCTCAAAAAAGCAAGCGAGTTACAGAAAACATCTACTCCTGCTTTCTTGACTATGCCAAAGCGTTTGACTGTGTGCATCACAACAAACTGTGGATAATTCTGAAAGAGATGGGAATACCAGACCACCTGACCTGCCTCTTGAGAAATCTGTATGCAGGTCAGGAAGCAACAGTTAGAACTGGACATGGAAAAACAGAGTGGTTCCAAATCAGGAAAAGAGTACCTCAAGTCTGTATATTGTCACCCTGCTAACTTGACTTATATGCAGAGTACATCCTGCAAAATGCCAGGCTGGATGAAGCACAAGCTGCAATTAAGATTGCTGGGAGAGATATCAATAAAGTCAGATCTGCAGATGCCACCACCCTTATGGCAGAGAGTGAGGAAGAACTAAAGAGCCTCTCGATGAAAGTGAAAGAGGAGAGTGCAAAAGTTGGCCTAAAGCTCAGAAAACTAATGGCATCTAATCCCATCACTTCATGGCAAATAGAAGGGGAAACTGAAAACAGTGGCTTACTTTAATTTTGGGGGCTCCAAAATCACTGCAGATGGTGATCGTAGCCATGAAATTAAAAGACGCTAACTCCTTGGAAGGAAAGTTTTAACCAACCTAAACAGCATATTAAAAAACAGGGACATTACTTTGCCAACAAAGGTCCATCTAGTCAAGGCTATGGTTTTTCCAGTAGTCATGAATGGATATGAGAGTTGGACTATAAAGAAAGCTGAGCACAGAAGAATTGTTACTTTTGAACTGTGGTGTTGGAGAAGACCCTTGAGAGTCCTTTGGACTGCAAAGAGATCAAACTAGTCAAAATGGTTGCATGTCTGAGCATTGAGATGATGTTCAAGACTGACTTTTTGGAAATGCATTTTCGGTTAGGTATCCATCATGAATGCTTATAGTCTTGCTTATGAAATGCCCATACCCCCCCCAAAAAAATGTAGAACATATATTAAAGTAATTTTAGTACTGACAAATTAAGATGCTTCAGTTGAAAATTTTAGAAGTTTATGATTAGGGATCATTATTTCATAATTGATTTTAATTTACTTGAATAGACTTATCAAAAATTTATGAATCTGTTATGCATTTAGTAATCACAAATTTACAAAAGGCAATTACTCTAACTAAGCTTATTACTATATCATTAAGAAGCTACTTATGAAATCTCATGGTAAAGCCAAGCATGTCAGCATTTTGCCACCTCCTTTGGACCACTGAGTATATTTGATAACTTGATTTGACATGAACTCAAGACTTGCACTTATTATTTCAAAGCTGCTAGAGATATTCTGATAAATACTGATCTCCTGACTACCAAACAATAGGAGTTAAATGAGATCAAATTAATGGCTTTATATAGATTTTAAGCTTTGAAACATCTTTATTCTCATCTTCTCAACTCAGCATCTCATATCTCAAATTGCACTATGTCAATTATCAAAATATTTGAAATACCTGCTAGCATTACTGTTAAGACAGATGGAATATATGAGTATGTGAATTAACTTTTAAAGTGTGTTTAATACACACTTTATATATATAATATATATGCAATATATATTATATATAATTATAATTATATAATTATATATATATAATATACAATATATACAATATATATATAATATACAATATATAAATAAGCATCTGTATATTTTAACTTAAACTGCTCTACTCCAAATGCCAAGTTAAAAAGTATAGCAAAAGGCAACCAATTCTGACCAAACCTTGATGCAATACCATTTAATAATAATGTTTAGAAACACCACAGCCTGAAATAAATTCATGATACATGAAAAAAAGCTTTATAAGAGGGAAAAAAACCTGTATACATACGCATGTCTACAAGATGCTTGGAAAATTGAGGGGGATTTTTATAACACTGAAATGACCACCCTGTTCCAAGTAGCATCAGTGACTCACAGCCTTGCTTTCAGAATGACAAACTTATCATATGCCATAGGCATCCTCAGTTTGTAACTAATAAAATTCATTTAGCTTTAAAAAACTTCCTTATTTTTTCAGATCCAGAAATCAGACCCTCAGTCATGTCTGACTCTTTGTGGCTCCGTGGACTGTGTATTCATGGCCTGAATTGATTCTTGTAATAACATTGACAACAAAAGTTCTTAAAGTCTGACTTTCGAGATATAGAAAGTGAGCCTCCACAGAGAATGACTTCTGTAAGACCAAAATCATTGCTTTCTTTTTCTTTTCTGAGATTCAACTTACGCTAACATGTACAGATTCTAACTTAATTTTTCAATTATTTTAAGTGTAAATTCCTGTGTTAAGTGAATTATGTAATGACTTTACAAAAAACATATATTTTGTTATATTAAGATGCTGAGATTTAAGAGATACAATTTTTTTTTATTTGCATGCATTTCTGAAATCTGGATGCAAAAATGTGTGACACTCTGCTTAAATTCTGGAGACACATGACTATATGACTCTTCATCATTGTCAGAATACTATCTTATAATTTTATTAAATTTGATTGACTTAAATTGCCCCAATCTATTATGCCAAGTTGCTCCTGTAAGTACCAACAAAGAACCATATAACAAGATTTAAAATGTTCTTATGTCTATTAGTGAGTATGTAGCTTTGTTTACAATTGTTATTATTTGTCATATGGATTTCTTCCATATGGAAAATTTCCCAGTGACAGGATGTGTGTATTCACTCTTGAAAATTATCTAGATGATCAAGTTCATACAGTTTAAGAATATTTAGCTGGAAGTGAATAAGGCTTGAGTTTCAAACCCAGTGCTAAGATTCCTGATATATAGTCTCATCAAATCCATTGGGTAGAATCCGATCAAATTCTTCACAGTGTACCTCATTATTTCCAAGGTCATTCACATTTATCTAACAGACATGCAGCCTGATAACAGACCAGCTGGATACATGAGACTGAAAACAAGAAAAGAGCTGTGTTAGCAGATATTTAAGATACGGGCATTGATCCCAAATGTAAAACATTTTCCATGTATAAAATGCAGCGCTGATCCAGGGCCTTCTCTGGTGAGCTCCGAAGTTGGTTAATCACACTAATTAGGTGCCACTTGATGACATTCATTTCTGATCACCATTATGAGCACTGTCATAAGCAGAATTTTCTAAAGCTTGTTAATGAATGTTTGTGTCATCACATCTTAGGAGGCTTTATTATTTCCTTGTATTCTTTTGGTTTGATGATATGTTCCTTATACTGAAAGAAAAACTGAATAATAACTATGCTGCTAGGTAAGGTGTTCTTAAATACTCATTAGTGTCTTACAATTTTTGTTTTCTATTTAAAAATAGGGATTTGATTTCCCAGGGAGCAGTATTTTTTTGTTCTTCTTCTTTGGTGTTTCCTTTAGGACTGCTATTCAAATATTATGCTCCCATTAAGGATGATTTCTTAAGGACCACAACTAGAGTTACATTCTCTATTAGTGACATAGATAATACTTTATGCATCAGATTCACTTGGAGAACCTTTAAAACATATATTCAAATGCCTTTTTTAATGTGACTAAAAATGAGCATTTGAGAATATGTTTCTTCAAAATTCAAAATATGTAACCTCCCACATAATGATATGACTGGACATCTTGTCTGTCTTGCTGTTTAAGGAATTTAGTAAGTCCAGAAATATCTGCTTTAGACTGTCTATTTTCTGTGTTTTGGGGATATTTTAGACAATGATCTGCCCTCAGTGAGCTTAAATTCCAATAGAAAAAAAAAACATAAAACCATGAAAGCAAAGCATAAAAAAAGCAAATTATATAAAATATTGCAATAAATGTGATCTCCTTAAAAAAAACACATAGAAGTAAGAAAAACAATTTCAAACTTGCAAAAACTTCACTGGCACATCCACACATACATTTTATATGAAACACATACAAAAAACACTTCAAGCAAGCAAGAAGTTTGCTAAAAGATAGAGACATCCTTACACAGAAAGAGGTTAATAAGAAAATCCAGATCAGATTTGAAGAGATTAGAACCCAGTTGTTATGATATGAATTCCTAAAATCCCACCACATTCACCAGATCTATAAATTAAAGAATGGTGTATCATTTATTTGTTTATACTACTCTGAATTAAGTTTGAATTACATGTGAATGAAATAACCCTGACAAAACTTGATTATTTAATTATTTTAGATCTTTGAATATTTTATTTTTGAACACATAATTCTTAGTGAACTATACATATTAAGATCAATTAACTTCTTCAACTACTCTATTGAATGTCAAATTAACATACTGATTTAAAAAAATAAGCAAACTGAAGCATATACTCATAGAGTAGGTCATTATCTGTGTAATCACATTAACACACAGGATTTTCTTTGTCTAGAAACTTTAGTCCTATTTACTAACTGAAATTACTTCCATTTCATACATTAAATTATGGGAAATAACATTTAATAAATAAAGTATAAAATGCCTCCTTATTTACTCAGTACTGAGAATATTCTGCTGCAGATGTCATGTATTTAGTTCAATTCCCAAGTTCAGAGCATGTGAATCTGGTTGTTTTGTACAAGAAAACATCACAGTCAATACCATGTAGCTTCTCTTTAAGACTTAAAGGAGAATTATAAATCTCACCCCAGTGTGTTTTGGAAGACGACTATAGTAGTCATTTTCTGAGCAGAAAAGTTCAAATGATTCCATAAAAATTATCATTAGGTTTTTTTTCTTAAAGATTTAAACACTTTTTGCTTATGATTTTTTTTCCCACAATAGATACAATCTCAGGGCTATTGGTGTTATTTCCATCCTCTCACACAGTGTATAGAGAAGGAAAACAATGGAATAGCCTATTTTTTCTCCAGCAGAGAGAAAAATGACATGGTCTAGATAGGAACTATCCTGTGAAGAAGGATATTTAAAGTGGTTCTAAAAGGTTCACAGAAACTATTTGCCAAGAAACTACACAATTAAATCTCACATTAAATATTGCCAACAATATGTTGTAATTCTTCACTCCTCTCTAAGGCAGGGGTTTTAGGTTTCCTAAAACATATTTTAAAAAGATTACAGTAATCTTGTTATAAATTCATGTTTAGTTCAGTCATGCTTAGATGGAGAAAATAGATCTGAGACAACTGGGCAGACCGCTATTTGAAACTCAAATGCTCCCGTAGCTTAGCAAATATTCAGAGGGACACAGTTAATGTGACCTCAATACTATTCATATTATTGATCACATTGATTTACTGTGTATTTTTTACATTAATTTAAGATAACTCCTACATCTGAGAAATAATATCAGATAAATGACTTTATAAGATATGTGTGTGTGTGTCTGACTCTTTGCAACCCCATAGGTGATAGCCAGCCAGGCTCCTCTGTCCATGGGATTTCTGAGGCAAGACTATGGGAGTGGGTTGACAGTACCTACTCCAGGGAGTCTTTGTAATCCAGGGATCAAACCCGTGTCTCCTGCATTGGCAGGTACTTTACCACTGGTGCCAACTGGGAAGCGCTTTGTATAATATATGAGCATTTGATTAATTAAGAAAACAGTAACCGGAAACCAAGGTTAACATGAAGAAAGTCAGTTGCTCAGAGGAAAAAGTCCACAAAAATGTTCTTTTTGGCCTCCACATTTATGCTCCCAACAGGCTTCCCTTCAGTTCAGCTCAGACGTTCAGTCCTGTCTGACTCTTTGCAAACCCATGGACTGCAGCACACCAGGCTTCCCTGTCGGTCACCAACTCCTGGAGTTTACTCAGACTCATGTCCATTGAGTCAGTGATGCCATCCAACCATCTCATGTCCTCCCCTTCTGCTCCCATATTCAATCTTTCCCAGAATCAGGGTCTTTTCAAATCAGTCAGTTCTTCACATCAGGGGGCCAGAGTACTGGAGTTTCAACTTCAGCATCAGTCCTTCCAATGAATATTCAGGACTGATTTCTTTTAGGATGAACTGATTGTATATCCTTGCTGTCCAAGGGACTCTCAAGAGTCTTTTCCAACCCCACAGTACAAAACCATCAATTCTGCCATGCTCAGCTTCCTTTATAGCCCAACTCTCACATCCATACATGACTACTGAAAAAAACCATAGCTTTGACTAGGGGGGCCGTTGTTGGCAAAGTGTTTTCTCTGCTTTTTAATATGCTGTCTAAGTCGGTCATAACTTTTCTTCCAATGAGTAAGTGTCCTTTTATTTCATGTCTGCAGTCATCAATCTGCCATGATTTTGTAGCCCAAGAAAATAAAGTCTGACAAAATTTCCACTGTTTCCCCCATCTCCTTGACATGAAGTGATGGGACCAGATGCCATGATCTTAGTTTTCTGAATGGTGAGCTTTAAGCCAATTTTTTCACTCTCATCTTTCAATTTCATCAACAGGCTCTTTAATTCTTCTTCACTTTCTGTCATGTCATCTGCATATTTGAGTTTACTGATATTTCTCCCAGCAATCTTGATTCCAGCTTGTGCTTCATCCAGCCCAGCATTTTGCATGATGTACTCTGCATATAAGTTAAATAAGCAATATACAGCCTTGACATACTCCTTGTCCTATTTGGAACCAGTCTT
The DNA here is from genome assembly GCA_020226075.1 of Hydropotes inermis. NCBI lineage: Eukaryota > Metazoa > Chordata > Mammalia > Artiodactyla > Cervidae > Hydropotes > Hydropotes inermis. The sequence goes on along the minus strand of CM035283.1, from coordinate 16,212,550 downwards.
TTGTTCCATGTCCAGTTTTAACTGTTGCTTCTTGACCTGCACACAGATTTCTCAGGAGGCATGTCAAGTGGTCCTGTATCCCCATGTCTTTAAGAATTTTCCACAGTTTGTTGTGATCCACACAAAGGCTTTGGCATAGTCAAGAAAGCAGAAATGTTTTTCTGGAATTCTCTTACTTTTTTGATGATCCAGTGGATGTTGGCAATTTGATCTCTGGTTCCTCTGCCTTTTCTAAATCCATCTTGAACATCTGGAAGTTCACGGTTCATGCACTGTTGAAGCCTGGCTTGGAGAATTTTGAGCATTACTTTGTTATCATGTGAAATGAGTGCAATTGTGAGGTAGTTTGAGCATTCTTTGGCA
>CM035283.1:16163780-16212087 GCA_020226075.1 Hydropotes inermis | reverse complement strand
TTCCCATGTCTTTAAGAATTTTCCACAGTTTGTTGTGATCCACACAAAGGCTTTGGCATAGTCAAGAAAGCAGAAATGTTTTTCTGGAATTCTCTTACTTTTTTGATGATCCAGTGGATGTTGGCAATTTGATCTCTGGTTCCTCTGCCTTTTCTAAATCCATCTTGAACATCTGGAAGTTCACGGTTCATGCACTGTTGAAGCCTGGCTTGGAGAATTTTGAGCATTACTTTGTTATCATGTGAAATGAGTGCAATTGTGAGGTAGTTTGAGCATTCTTTGGCATTGCCTTTCTTTGGGATTGGAATGAAAACTGACCTTTTCCAGTCCAATGTGGTCATTGCTGAGTTTCCAAATTTGCTGGCATATTGAGTACAGCACTTTCACAGCATCATCTTTTAGGATTTGAAAGAGCTCAACTGGAATTCCATCACCTCCACTAGCTTTGTTTGTAGTGACGCTTCCTAAGGCCCACTTGACCTCGCATTCCAGGATGTCTGGTTCTTGGTGAGTGACCACACCATCATGCTTATCTGAGTCGTGAAGATCTTTGTTGTATAATTCTTCTGTTTCCTTGCCACCTCTTCTTCATATCTTCTGCTTCTGTTAGGTTCATGCCATTTCTGTCCTTTATTGTGTCCATCTTTGCATGAAATGTTCCCTTGGTATCTCTAATTTTCTTTAAGAGATCTCTAGTCTTTCCTATTGTATCGTTTTCCTCTATTTCTTTGCATTGATCACTGATGATTTTTTTTTTTTTTTAATCTCTCCTTGCTATTCTTTGGAACTCTGCATTCAAATGGGCACGGGCATATCTTTCCTTTTCTCCTTTGCCATTAGCTTGTCCTCTTTTCACAGCTATTTGTAAGGCTTCCAACTGCTTCCAACTGTGGCAGTGATATCTGTCTGCCAGAAATATATTAAAACATTCATGTTATTTTTATGTGAATGCCTGTCAGGATGAAATGGTCATTAAGGAGCTGTCTATCCATCTCATGACCCAGACGGTGTGCTCTTCTTAGAAACGAGTGTGCAACTGAGTGAGAATCATGAGTCCTGACTTTCTGTTCTAACCTGAAATTATTCAATTTTGTTCAAATTCCAAAATGAAACCAGTTTCCTTTAAAAAAAAATATTTACTCAAGTATGGTTGATTTATAATGTTGTGCTAATTTCTGTTGAACAGCAAATTTATTCAGCTATACATATATATACATTCCTTTTCATATTCTTTTCCATTATGATTTATCACAGGATACTGAATATAGCTTCCTGTGCTATGCAGCAGGACTTTGATGTTTATCCATTCTGTGTTGTTATCTGGTTGCTAAGTCATGTCCAACTCTTGGCAGCACGCCAGGGCTGCAGCACACCAGTCTTCCCTGAATCTCCCAGAGTTTACCCAAACTCTTGTCCAGTGAGTTGGTAATGCCATCCAACTATCTCATCCTCTGTCATTCCCTTCTCTTCCTGCCCTCAATCTTTTCTAGCATCAGGGTCTTTCCAACGAATTGGCTCCTCCCATCAGGTGGCCAAAGTATTAGAGTATCAGCTTCAGCATCAGGCCTTCCAATGAATATTCAGGACTTATTTCCTTTAGTGTTGACTGATTTGACCACGATGCAATCCAAGGGATTCTCAAGAGTCTTCTCCAGCACCACAATTTGAGAGTATTCTATATATAATGAGATAATTTTCCTTTGTGTGTGTGGGTGGGATGTGAGGAAGGAATAGCAAAATACAGATTTCATGTGTTCCATCATTTCTCATAAGTGCCTCATGAGTTTATTTCTTTATTTCATTTATTAACTTGTTCAGTTAGTGAATACTTGAGTATCTATTGCTTGCAAGGCATGACTCCTCTTCCTGTGGATACAGCTAAAAAAGAAAGAGATGACAAAGCTTTTGTCATAGAGCTAACTAGCTATTTTCCATCAAACCTATTTTAGAGGCTGTGAATTCTATGTCCCTAAATAATTCGTTAGAGGAAGAGAGATTTTGAAATCTAAATTGTATCATGATTTGTCACAGATATTTTGTTCTCATTATTTTTTGTCAAGTCTCTATCAAGCATTATTTTCTTTATATGCAGAAATATTTAAATTAAGCTAATATAGTGATGAGATGAGTATTTTGAATAAATTATAAAATGACAAAATACAGATGTGATGTTAAGCATACATAAGTATCAAAGGAAAGTTTTTCAGTATTGCAGTGCTTCAGATAACCTGAGTTTTTGAGCTTTAAATCTCCCTAGAAAATGCCAATCTGCATCAAAGACTGAGAACTGCTAAAAACTCTCAGCACCTATGGGAATTAGTGCTACAGAAAGCAGCATACAGTTAGAGACTTTCACAATATGGAAATAATAATATGTCCAAGAAAAATCATTGCATTGAGGAAAGAGACACAGATTCTGTGGGAAAGTACTGTTTAGTCATCTTTTTTCTGGTAGTATTCAGCTCGTGGTGTCCAAAATAAATATGCAATGATTATAGGCAGCTCTTAGCATTGGCTCTCAAGTCTGCTTACTTATTAGATTACCTGGGCTTTAAACATTACTGCTGCCTCTATCTTTCCCTCTAAGATTTTGAATTAATTATTCTGGGATGGTGGTGCTAGTGGTAAAGAACCCACCTGTCAGTGCAGGAGACATCAGATGAGGACTCAATCCCTGGATTGGAAAAATCCCCTGGAAGAGAGCATGGCAACCCACTCCAATATTCTTGCCTGGAGAGTCCCAAGGACAGAGGAGCCTGGCGGGCTACAGTCCATGGGGGAGCAAAGATTCGGACATGACTGAAGCAAGTAAGCATACATAGCTTATCTATCAGTTATTTAAAACTCTCCCCAGGTGATTTCTTTATAAATTTTAAACAACAGAATTTGATAGAAATGACTACAAAAATTGGCATGTATTTCAACTAACTATTGTTAGGAGAAATGTGTAGACATTTGGATCCATGATTCAGTGCTTACTAAGTGGATTTATAATAAATCATCATTTCAGGTAAAAATTTTGGCATATTGTGTTAAGAGAGATTTCTTGCACATTCTGACATTTGAGAAGACAACTTGAGTAAAACAACATTATATACATACATTTTAGTATTTACAAATTAATTAATAAATAAGTCCTAAAAGCTTTAAGGTTATAATATCAAAAATTTATTTTAAAATTATTGAAGAGAAAGATTGCATTACCATTGACTCTCAGGATGTTTAAACAACACTCATTTCCTCATGGGATTGTTATTACACCAAAATTATACTAAAATTGTTCCAGGCAATAGAATAATTGCATTAGTTCACATTTTACATGTTGTGATTATGCAAAATTAATGAATATTTTAACATAATCTTACATATGATTTTACAAAAATCATTATATTTTTGCCTAATCATATAATCTCCTTGTGTTAGAAAATTAATAACCATCTATATATCTATTCTTCAGTCAATATAATGATTATCTGTCTGTAACAGGTCACCATTTTACCTGTTTAACTTCAAACAGAATTATCCACACAAGAAATATGTTTTGTTTTAGTAGTGTAAATGATCAAATCATTATATTTTATGAAATTAATCACAAATAAAATAGATTAGCAAACCGTGATCCTAAATTTTATTGTCATGCTTACTACACATGACCTTTTATAAGTATTAGTTAAGAAAAAAGTATATCACAATAGTTATAAAAGTTATATATGTAGAGTTCATTCTTTTACATGCATAATTTAACTGAAGAGAAAATGAGATACAAATTAAAATAGAAAATTCACATATGATGAACACAAAAGAATCTCTTTCCATCTGGATTTTTCTGAAAAGGAAGAACTTTTAAAGTTATGAATGCTTTAGTCACATGTTAGGAACACTTGCATGGTTTATCCCCTTACAATAAAACCATACTTTAGTCATCTCAATCTTTTTCTACTGCCAAAGGTAGAAGGATCCTTTACATTTTTAGAACAATGCTTTAGAGAATTACTTTTGCAAATATCTATCTTGGTTTTGCAACGTGGAGTTTCGTTTCTGGAATCTACCTTTTGATGTTGCACCTTGAAACTCAAAGTGTGAAAATATTTAGCTGCCTTGCTAAAGATGACTTTCTACATTGCACACTCCAACCACACAGTTCTGAATTTTTATTTTTATTTTTCTTTATGCCTTGAAAGAACTCATTCTGAATAAAACTAGTAAACATACTTTTCTTGGTATCAAATTGGAAAAGAAATGGAATGAGCTGAACATTCTCAAATTTTATTACATTTTATTCTCAGCAATCTGGTTGGCGGTTTCTTTGCATGTCTACACACCAGTGGTAGCTGAGTACTGTGTTTTGCTGACTGGGCTGGGAACTAGGGGATTCATTTCCACTCCTCTAAGCAAGTGCCCAGTCTTGAGTGGGTGCTGTTAGTTACTCACTACCCATGCATGTTGTTAACCCTCAAGACCTCTTGACCTATTTCCCACAAACAAACCTCCCCTAGGAAACACAACATACACTCATATCAGATATCTAATGACAGTACTGCAAAAATTCATGTTGAGACCCCACAATACTGCCACAGAGTTTTCATATTCCAAAAAAAGTAGTCATATTAAGAGATATCTTTCTCACACAAATGGAGAGAGGCTTCTTCTCTATCACCTAGTTTTTGAAGCTTACATTCTGGCAGAACTCTACTTGAATCCCAAGCAGAGGCTCTCTGAATATAGAAAACCTGTGGCTATAATTCATCAGGCCTGTCTCCTCCCATGGAGGAAGTATATTTGTGCAACTATGGATAAGGATAATGTTGACCCACTGAGGCAGTCTTCTGAGACTCGATCTACAATCACATGTGCTCTATTTCTTAGACACTTCTGACATTAGGTTGGAGTGGGAGAAAAAAAATAGAACTAGAGCAAGAATAAATGCTTTAACCTTGCAAATATCTCAGAAGTGAATCTAATGAAAAATCATTTTTCAGATTCCTTATCACACGGGTACACATTTTGGTCTATAAAATACACCAAATATCTTTGAGTTGATTAAAGATTGTATCTAACACTTCTGATCTTCATTTTTTTACAATGCGCGTTTTACAGTATCATATTTTTTCTAAGATTGTATTCATTTTTAATTCAGTCAGTCCTCAAATGCCATCAACAGCCTCAAGCATACATATGTGCACATAATAGAATTGTCACTGAAATCTCAACTCATGTTCTCTTAACCTACAGGCCATATTTTCATTAAGACATGTTGTGGAGTGGTATCCCCCAGACCAGTCAAAGTGAAACTTCACAGGATTCCCAGATATTAATAGGTAATCATTTACTTTTCCACATTGATCATCTCAAAAGGGAGAGGGATTTGTTATGTACTTATTTCTGAGTCATTAGAATTGGAAAACCCAGAAATATATTTTGAAGAAATTTTTCTTGCTTCCCACATGCAATTTTTCAGGTCACAGCCATAAAATTAGCAGAGGCTTTCTTTTAGATATCTTGATATTACAAGTGTATCAATTTTACCTTAATTGACATGGGAGCTTTCGGCATGCATAAATATACCTTAAATGCATGGCATAAATAGCAAGTTTTTTTTTTTTAATTCTCTACCCAATTTTTAAAAATGAAGGATAAACAGAGGCAATATGAAACAAAAATCATCTTCTCTTAAATGGTAAATCATTGACATTCTCCACAGAATTAAAAAAATATTCATAAAAGATATACCTATTTAAAGGCAGGGTGAAAGGATTACCAGGAGTAAATCAATATATATCCATTAATATTATCTATCTATGTATCTATCCTGTCTCCTCTGTTTATCTGTCTATATATTCTATTCATGATTTAGTTAGGTAGTGTATGTTCTCTTTTGGGGGTTACGGTTAGAGTTAGGAGTAGGCTTAACTTCTGAGCTAAAGCAAGGTTAGTGAAAGAATCTGAGCATTGATAGAGCAAATATATCAATCCATGAGTGGGTACTGTTAGTTACTCACTATTCATGCATGCTGTTAACCCACAAGTCCTCTTGGCTTATTTCCCACAAACTAAACCTCTTCTCACTGTTATAAATGGTAAACTTATTAAATGGTCACACTTATAGATGGTCAACTTATTAAATCAATTATTAATTTCAATATAGGATAGACAAACCCAAACCTGCATAATTATACACCCATGGTCATAGACACTTATGTAGAATGTTCAATTACATACACCTAATTATCTACTGAGTTTTTTTTTAAACTGAAATGTTTAACATTTGCGTTCTATATTACTGATGTGTAATTGAGTATGGGTACTTTTTTTCCTCATTAATCCTATTTGGTAAGATATTAGTTCTTTCAAAAATGTTTTCACATCTCCAAATCTATGAAATTTATTTTTATTTTTAGTTTGTTTTTGTTCTTTCACTTGAATTGGCAAATCTCTGTTCATGGAGCCTGTTGACCTCATCTCTTAAGTTTCTCAACATCCAGAACATTACCAAAACCATCTTTGTTACCTTTTTAAGGACACCTACCACATTCTGTTAATTCAAATAAAAACGATCCTCTCTTTTCTTATCTTCAAACTCCTTTCAGCTGTTCTGCTTCCTCTGCATCCTCTGACCTTTTTACAATTTATTACTTCATGTGCCTATTGTTGACTGACTACTCACATTATTTCATAAGCTCTTTGAGAATAAAGCCCATGGTCTTTGGATGCATTGAAACAGTTTCTGGCACCTAGCAGGTGTTTCATAAACAGCTGTTAAATGGATGAAAAGACATTGAAATTTTTATATCTTTGCTCCATGAGTCTTAACTCTTCTCATGTATTACCTTTGCATTATGTTGCAAGATTATCTTTTTGACCTTTTGCTACCCTATTTTTATTATAGTTTATTTCACAATTAGATGTTCAAAATGACATTGTTAGATGCCAAGAATTCTATTTCTCATGACAGCTTTTCATTAGTTATAGATGTAGTATGATTTCAAATCTCTCTATTCATATGATTTATATTGCTCTTAAATGTGTTTCTGTTTTGCAAGTGTGTGCATACATGCTTATTCATGTCCGGCTCTTTGCAATCCGGTGGACTATAGACCACCAGGCTCCTCTGTCCATGGGTTTTTCCGGGCAAGAATACTGGGTCGGGTTGCTCTTTCCTTCTCCAGGGAATCTTCCTGATCCAGGGATCAAATTCATGTCTCTTGCACCTCCATAACTGGTAGGAGGGTTCTTCAGCACTGGTGCCACTTGGGAAGCTTACCTCATTATTTCTCTGGGTTTACTTATCTGCTTCATGTGTTGTTCTTATTTCTTTGTGGGTTTTTTTTTTTCTTTTACCTTGTTCAAGTATTTCTTTAGTATTTGTTCAACTTGGTTATCTGTCCATTTTCAGTGATGTGAAGTAGATGAACAAAGATAGAAGCTATGGAAAACATTTACAGCCCACCAGGGGATTTGGGTTTGACAGTGAAGATAGATTCTGCTGACAGCATGCCTGGAGGAAGGGAGTGCAGCTAGGTGTAGAGTGTGCAAATCGCTTCTTTCTACTTGAGAGTATCTCTGCCCTCTACATGACTATAAGAAACCTTGGATACTGGTCCATTCTCTGGTGGCAAGATTATCTGTTCATCATGAAGGACAAGAGAGTGTTCCTGGCCCAGTTTATCAGGCATTTAAAAAGTTCATGAAATATCTGTTGAATTAATTCTTCATGCATTAATGTTCCAAATATGAGCTGTCCAGCTACTGATATGACACCCTCCTGACCTGACAGTACTATCAGAGTATTCTGTGAACTGATGTTTCTATAGATTCAAACAGAAGCATTTACCAGTTATTACTGCTGCTGAAGCTGAAACTCCAATACTTTGGCCACCTGATGCAAAGAACTGACTCATTGGAAAAAACCTTGGTGCTGGGAAAGATTAAAGGCAGGAGGAGAAGGGGATGACAGAGGATGAGATGGTTGGATGGCATCACCAACTTAATGGACATAAATTTGAGTAAGTTCTGGGAGTTGGTGATGGGCAGGGAAGCTTGGTGTGCTGCCATCCATGTCACAACAAGTTCAATGTGACTGAGCAACTGAACTGAACTGAAGATTTTAACATTTATCGCTTAAGGCCAAATCAGTTCACCTGGGTCTGACTTTGCTGTACCTGAAATGATTTTTTAAATTAGCATGTGAAAAACCATAAAACGACCTAACATGAAGATTCAACTTTTGTTTTGTGAGACATCTAGTTAATCATTTAGTACATTATATTCAGGAAAATATAAATTCTCACATGTGAACTTTAATCACTGAATTCATTAGACTGAAACAATGACAAAATCTTTTAAGCAAAAGAAATTTGATTCCCATTAGGATTTGATCCTACTTTTTGTCAAGGGATCCTACCCTAACTGCTATGAACTGAAAGATCCTCTCTCTTCCTGTCAATGATATTGCCGTTTCCTTGGCTGGTTACTGGGTTGTTACCATGTGTGTTAGTTTCCTAGTAAAGTGAAGTGAAAGTCACTCAGTTGTGTCTGACTTTTTGTGACCTCATGGGCTGTAGCCTATCAGACTTCTCTGTCCATGGGGTTTCCCAGGCAATAATAATGGAGTCGGTTGCCATTTCCTTCTCCAGGGGATCTTTCCAACCCAGGGGTCGAACGCTGGTCTCCTGTATTGCAAACAGATTCTTTACTGTCTGACCCACCAGGGAAGCCCATGACTTGGCCTTGGAGATGGTCTGGTGGTTTAGTCGCTAAGTTGTGTTCAACTCTATAAACCCCATGGACTATAACCCACCAAGCTCCTCTGCCCATGGGATTTTCCAGGCAAGGATACTGGAATGGGTTGCCATTCCCTTCTCCAGGGGATCTCCCAGACCCAGGACTCGAACCCAGGTCTCCTGCATTGCAGGTAGACTCTTTACCAACTGAGCTATCAGGGAAGCCCTAGTTTTCTATAGCTGCTGTAATAAAGCACCACAAACTCAACAATTTAAACAACAGAAATTTTGACCTCACAGGTTTGAAGTCTAAAAGTTAAAAAAAAAAAAAATTGAAGTATTATTTGGGTTGCTTTCTTCTGAGAATTACGAGGGAGGTTCTATTCTGGGCCTCTCTCCATGGTTTGGGACAGATGTTTTCTCCCTCTGCCTTGACATCTGCTTCTTTTATGTATATCTCTATGTCTATATTCCCCCTTTATGTAAATATACTAATGGCATTAGGCTACAACCTAACCTAATGGTCTCAGCTTAACTGATTGTATCTTCAAGGACCAAATTTCTAACTAAGGTTACATTCTGAGATTCAAGGATTCAGCATTTCAACATATAAACTTTGTGGTAATATAGTGCAGCCCAGAACATGAATGAATATATAGATTTCTAATTCTCAAATGCTTTAGAATGTAGCTCTACCATGCTCCTAACTCCCTCATTTATGAGAAAGATATGTTCTAGGCACATATTCAGTCTACACTAACCCAAGTGTTGAGTTTTAACATTTTTGAAAGTTTATACTTTGAAAAAAAAAAAACTCTCTGAAATTATTCATAATTTTCAGATGTATCTTTGTATATGGTAGGAGGCAGGTCTCCCAGTCTTATAAAAATCCTCTTTTTCTTCTGCTCAAAAGACAATTTCTAGAACAAAGTCCCTCTTCCTCTACCTCCATCCAGGTTGCCATAGAAACAGGGCACTTCTCTTCCTAGGAGACAGTGGTTAAGTGCAAAGTGACCAGGAGAGAAGGACATTCTGACTTTTCCTGACATGTCTCTGTTTTGCTCAGTCATAACCACCAAAGGAGGAGAAGTCATTTGATCTCATCAGTGAGTTCAGAGAAAGAAAGAAAACAGCTCAGCCTAGTGCTTCTAGCACTCTTTTAACTCTGTCTGCAGAGAAAGGATTTTGTTTCATTTTTCTTTTTCTGTTCACAGCCATGTGACACGGTTACATAAGCAGTATTTGTTATGCCCGATGTCCGAATCCCTGAGCGGGAAGAGAGAAGGCCTCCAAGACAATGCAACTCGCAAAAAGGGAAGTTTATTGCTGACTCGAGTCAGGGCTCCTGCCGCATCCAGCGCAGTGGTGCGGGGTCAGAGAGCCCTGAGCCCAAGCTGTTACACAAATTTATAGGGTGAGCACACGCCATTGGTAGTTGGTTTAAGTGGATTGGTTACAAGTTTGCAAAGCAATTTCATTGGTCAAACCCACTCAAAACTTTCGTGCTTTCGGGACTTTCCCAGGGGTTTCTAACCCATTTCTAGTTGGCAAACAGCGGTCAGTGTTAAGCTGATTGGTTGTATCCAGGTGGCCTGATAATCTTACCAGCCAGAAGTAGGAAGGCCTACTCCTAATCTAAGCTGCCTGCCATGGCATTACTTCTGCTCACCTCACAGTATTTACGCAAGCAGTATTTCTCAAGAAAAGGTCTATGAACACCCAGATCTTTTCCCGTAACTGGATAAGGAAGTTAATTCTTTTTTTTTTTAATTTAAATTATTTATTTTACGTTACAACATTTTGTTGGTTTTGCCATACATTGACAAATCCACCATGGGTGTGCATGTGTTCCCCATCCTGAACCCTCCTCCCAATACCCTCCCCATCCAATTCTGGATGAAGTAACAGGAACTCCATTGTGACTGCCCTATTTCAGCAACAGATTCCAATCCAGCCTTCCCTAGTAGTAGAGTATGTATTTTTCTCTAACAGTCTGATTTCTGTGATTTAATCTCTCAGTTGGCTTGAACACAAAGTGGAAGAAAGTGTGTTACTGTTATCAATCTAGAATTCAGTTTCAGTCATCTAACAAGTCAGATTTGTTCCTTTATTTTCTATTGCTATTACATTTATTCTATTTTACATATAATATGCATTATTGTTGTTGTTTTGTCATTATGTTGCATCTGACTCTACCAGTGCCACAGACTATAGTCCACCAAGCTCTTCTGTCTATCGGATTTCCCAGGCAAGAATACTGGAGTGGGTTTTCATTTCCTTTTCCAGTAACATATATTAGTCCAGTGCTTATCAGACCATGGTTAATAAATCCCCCCCCCCCCACTTTTTAATCACTTCCTACCTACATCCTAAGCTCACTGTCATTGAACCTTACTTACATTTTATGATCTGCTTCTTCTGCCCTCTCTATGAGAAGCTTGTTCACCTAACTGCTTTTGGGGAGAGAGTAATTACCAGCTGAGCACCACTAGAAAGATTCTTCTCCTAATAGGAAAAGACATCTTTTTTAAAGAATTTTAAGATGCTCAAGGAATTTAACTGCTCAGTCCCTGGTGGTGGTTTAGTCACTAAGTTGTGTCTGACTTTTGTGACCCCATGGACACATGTGACCCTGCCAGGATCCTCTGCCCATGGAATTCTCCAGGCAAGAATACTGGAGTGGGTTACCATTTCCTTCTCCAGGGGGTCTTCCTGACCTAGGAATTGAACCCAGATCTCCTGCATCACAGGCAGACTCTTTACTGACTGAGATACTAGGGAAGATGAGTGCTATACCCTATGCCTCTCATCTTATGGGGAATCATGACATGGATTAGAATAGCAGTGGTTTTAAGAGATCTTTCTGTGAAGAAACCAATCTAATGTCACTCAATCTAGACATTTGCAAATATTTTTCACACTGGGAAATTCTGTTTATTTGTTTATTTCCCCCTGAAACTTTATTCTGTCCTACCTTAAGAATTTTGCTTTGACTTATCCTGGCTCTATTCTTCATTATAGTAGTTATCAATTCATTGTTACTTTTATTTTAGCAACCTTTCTCACTACTCTGTAAATTCTACAAAATCGGAACATTACCTGATGAGTTTTTTGTTTTATCACCAATATTTAAAAATTTGTTTTTCTATAGCAAGTAGTGAAATGAAAGAATCAATCTTAAAGAATGAGTATTTCATGGAAAATTCATTACCTAATGTTTCTCTGTCCTCTTTTCTCTTTATATTCTAAACCACTACTGTATTGTATTTGATTAAGTATTTAAAACCATATTTCAACTCTATTTAAAGCTATCTTACAGAGAAAGTCTATTTTCTATGCCTAATTTCCTACTGATATGGATAGGTATCATGCACCTTTATAACAAAATCTATAGTTATAATGTCAGAGGGTTCTTATTATATAATGCATACTAAGAAAATTGATTAAGTTTTTTTGCTTGTTTTTTAGACTTTTTAATCCCTTTCTTCTTTGCCAGTATCATTTTAGAATGTTCTAGCAGAAACTTCAACCATTCTATTTCATGAAACTTGCAAAATTCTCATCCAGTCTGAATAAAATTTTCCAAATTAGATTAAGTTTCATTTTTAATATTGGATGGTGGGCTTAAACCAGGAATAGAATGACTGTGCTACCTGTACATGTTATGAGATTCGGCTCTATTCAAAAATGTTGTCCTCCCTTAGTTTACTTATACACATCATGTGCCAGACGGTTAAATGGCTTTCAGCTGAGCAATCTATAAGCCCTCTTTCCTATAAAATGTCACACTTCACATCTGAGCACAACCAGCCCTAGAAGTGTAACCAGTTCTTACTCTTCTTGATTAAGACTCTGGTATTATTCTATAATTCTATGATTCAGTTCTGATTCATTTTCTCCAGAAAATTCCATGTTCATGCTAATCATAAAACTTTATTTCTACCTAGGATAAAGGCAAATCTTGCAAGCTTTTCATCTCTATGTATTTAATGACTCCTTTAAAAATCTTGCTTTTCACACATGAATGAAAATAGAGATACTTTGTAGATTGCTTTCAAAGTAAATGCCACTATATTTAAGACTGGTTAACAAGCCTCGTTCTTCCAACATTTTCCATAGTCCTTTTTTACATGTGAATATATTTCTATGTTTTTGTCCATTATAGATTACAAAACTTCAAGTTGTAGCAGGAGGGCAATTTGGATATAGAGGAAGAATGTGGTGCTTTGATCTACTTCATAAAACTTTTTTTTTTAACCTCATTTGGATGGCTTCTGTTTTATTGTGCAAAACACTCTTCTATCACAGGTTTGTGAAAGTTATCCCATTTACAAAAATAAATAGAAATAAAAGAAAGAGTGAAATATTTTCTTCTACTAAGAATATAGTGTTTAGGGGCTTTCATTTATCTCCGTACTAGAAGTTCCTTTTTAAAAATTATTTATCTGGGAAAGTTTATGTCCTCTGAGCAAAGATAAATCAGTTCAATCTAAAGAGAAAGTATTAAAGTTTTGATATATTGTTTGCAAGATACTTTCTCATAATTAGTGTTACTTGAGATGGCATTTTAGCAGAAGTAAAGATTAATACTGGAATATTTCTCTCAATGAATTTCTCATACATCTGCCTCTAACATGCTTTTAGACTATTCATTTCAGAAACATTCCATGATGCACATTTGTACAAGAGCTCTTTTCAGTCTTTCATCTGATTTCTGTTATCAGTACTTAATAAATGCTCTTGAGATTCTTGAGACCACATAATTCAGTCTTTTTGTGTGTGTATAATGTCTGTCTTGTTTTGTGTGTTGGAAAAAAAGTGAGAGAGTTGGTATAAATTAGAAGGTTACAATTCATATGAGTCATGAGAAAGTAGCTCTACTTACCAGAGAAATTTACAATTTACTTGTAGGTATAATAAGTTCTAAACCATAACATGCAATATATATCTGCACAGGATATATCTAACAAAGTACCATAGATTGAGTGTTTCAAACAACAGAAATTCATTTCTTACACTTTTGAAAACTGGGAATTCCAAGGTTAAGACACTGGCAAGGTAGCTTTTATTCTTAAGCCTCTTTTCTTAGCTTATAGGCAGGTACCAGCTTACTCTGTGATCACATGACCTCTTCTTGTTCATGTGGGAGGCAAGAACTAGCTTTCTGGTGTCTTTTCTTCTAAAGACACTAATCCCATCAGACCAGGGTGCTAACTGCATGATCGCATTTAAACCTAAGCACCTTTCAAAGGCCCCTTCTCTAAATACTATCACACTGGAGGTGACGGCTTCAACTCATGAATATTTGAGGGGCACAAACATTCAGTCCAGAACACACAATATCAACATTTTAAGAATTTATTAAGTCAAATCTTGAGACCTTTATTTCCTGTTGGTTATTATTTTGGTGAATTCATGTGTCAGCTCGATGCTCTTGGAAGAAACACAGAAATAGAATTGAGTCCATGCAGTTTATCAAAGGTTAACTTCAGTGAGAGTTGAAAGAAGGAAAGAGAACCGGGCAGGGAAATCCTTCCAACCAAGATGCATACCTGACAACTGAGAAAAGAGTGAAGTATGACAGATTGGGCAGATAGAATTTCAGACTGCAATCTAGATCTGACAATGTCATTCCAACGGGGAGGTCTAGAGGAAAGATTGTCTGTCAAATGAGTCCTGTGTCAGTCAGAAATAGTCAGTCCATAATATACTAGCCATTGTCACTTACTGGCTCAAGCTTTCTGAAAAGGGCATGATGTCTTTTCAAAAGCTAAGGAAGGTCCTGAAGGGTTGAGGCTGGAGGTTGTCAATTAACTGCACTCCTTTGATGAGGACCCAAGTGGTACCTCTCCATGGTTGCCACAGTCTCCCTCTTACACCATGTGGGCCAACTTCTACAAACATGTTGAAGGAACGATTCCTGCCAAGTTCTGGTGGGCTTTTTCTTTGCAAGAAAACGTAGAAGAGGGAGATTAACAGGATAAATTTATCTCTGATTTTTCTTGGTTTCTCACTGGTACTCATCATCGTCCACTATCTATTCTAAGTCTGTGGACCTCAGGTGGCACCTCTATTGGGTCTACTGGCTTACTTGGTGGTAATATTCAAACTCACCCTCCTGAACGAACAGAGTCTCTGATAAACATATCTTTCTTGGACCATTTATGCTGCATTCATCCATTCGAAGTCCTCATTGGTAAGTGAAACAACAAGACACTCCCCAGTGAATGACCTGAGTCCTAGACATTTTCTTCCCTGCTCACAGTGAATAACAGCAACCATACCTCTCCTAGTTGATCAGGGTAAAATACCCATGCCAAAACAGCCTCTTCCTCTTATGTAATTCTTTGAACATAAAGAATACAATGTGTCCAATTGGCAGCACTAGTTTGTAGTCTAATACAGCACTTTCTGTGTCATCTGGCAAGAATGTATAACCCTCAGGGACTAAATCTTCTAACCAGGAAGGGTCTGTATTTTAAAATATGGGAATGACAGCAAGCAAGACCACTCTTGCTATCAATCATTGGTTACCAGTCTCCTGTGTTCTTTGTGTTAGGAACACAGCTCCACACAGATCTCTGATTTAGTATTTACACTATTTACACAGAATTCTAGATACTGGCACCCCATCTTCATGCCAGTGGCTTAGTTGTGGCTTTAGGCCATTTCAATACTCTCTAAAAGCCACCTGCATCCAGATGGAGCCTTAAAAGATACAATCAATAGATCCATTGTCATGGGCCATACCCTGTACATACTCTGCTATAAAGAAGGCTTTTATAATTGGACTCCATTTTGTGTGGGATATCAGTTTCTTTCAATTAAGCATTCCATTACTATGGATGTTGGTGCTGGCTTAGGGTCTATGGGCAGGAAAAGCAAACCTATACTCAGGAAAATAGTTTATTCTTATGAGAATAATTTCATATTCTTCAAGGAGAGAATTTCAGTAAGGCTAATTGGGCTCCTCAAGGAATAATGCCATGATAGTGGTTCAGGGTTCATCTCTATTGCTGACAAGTTAGAGATTCAGAAGAGACAGCAGCCAGATTCATCTTGATATTTGGAGTTGATGCTGTTGGGCCCACATGTGGTCTCCAAGCTATCACTGTGGCCTCTCCAGTCAGGTCCATATCATGCAATTTCTGGAGTGGGTGAAGACAAAAGTAGGAAAATATAAGTGGGCAGTCACATCGTCTACTTGGTTATTTAACCTCTCTCTCATTATGAGTGATTTCTACTCTTTGTGCTCTCTCCTAGATATCCACACAATGGTTCTATCTGATGCCACTTTGTCTCTTATCCACTAGTCCTTTTTGTTCCAGGTCATCATGGAGTCGGTCACCTCATTTGCTATTGCCCATGGGTAAATGCATACTATACTTATCCTGCGTGATCATCGTGTTCTGGTGTAATGTGTTTGTGTGTGTGTGTGTGTGTGTATGTGTGTGTGTGTGTGTGTGTGTATTGACTTAGTTTTGAACCCTGGCTAGAGGCCAATTAGTTCCTGTTCTTAAGAAGCTCAGTAAGTCCATGTGAAAGTGAAAGTGTTAGTCTCTCAGTCTTGTCTGACTCTTCGCTACTCCATGGATTATGGTCCCCCAGGCTCTTCTGACCATGGAATTCTCCAGGCAAGAATATTAGAGTGGGTTGCCATTCCCTTCTCCAGGGGTTCTTCCCAACCCAGGGATTGAACCTGGGTCTTCTATATTGCAGACAGATTCTCTGCCATCTGAGCCACCAGGGAAGCCAATTAATTAATTTTTAAGCCCATACTTCAATTAATTTTCTCTCTGATTCTTATACTCTCTGATTCAATTATACATCTCCACAATAACCCCAGGGCCAGGTACCTGGCAACCAGGGATACCTCCTGTGCCCTGAAGTTCACTGTGATTTTTAGCATTATCTAATCCTAAGCTTCTTTTCCTTACTTTAACCTTTTCTTTCCACAGAAAACACCATAAAGGCAATTTCCCACAGCCCTGGCACCCTCCCACCTTGTGATAGACTCTAGCATTTCCCATGAGTGTCCTACATGGCATTCTATACTCTCTCCAGAGGACTGTAAGTATGAAACAAACTGCAAAACTCTTTATCGTCTCTTTCTCCTGCCTTTCTTATCTTGCCTCATCATACCTTATCTAAGGTGAAAAGTGAAAGTGGAGCTGCTCAGTCATGTCCGACTCTTTGGGACCCCATGGACTGTAGCCTATCAGGCTGCTCACTCCATGGTATTTTCCAGACAAAAATACTGGAGTGGGTTGCCATTTCCTTCTGCAGGAGATCTTCTCTACCCAGGGTTTGAACCCAGGTCTCCTGCATTGTAGGCAGAAGCTTTACCATCTGAGCCACCAGGGAAGTCCATTATCTAAGGTAATATGGTTAAAATGTATGGGTGAAGTTGATCAATGTGATGTTCTGGGTAATCCAAATGATTCAGATATTTTTAAAACTGTATTACAACAAAAGGCATGACAATTAATGACTCTTGGTGCCTGGGGGAAAACCAGATATGTATATTTTAGTATATTTCCTGTTAATAAAAACACTTTTTGACCATTCTAAATTAAACACATATTTATTAAATTGATGGTCACTTTCAGTATAACTACAAATATATTTATCCACTCAAACTTATTCATCATGGCATCTAAGGTGGAGAATACCACTTGATCAAAACTTTGGTATATGAGTTCTTTCTCTAGGATCCCTCAAATTTCTGCAAGGGCCACATTGGCAAATCAAACAATCATAAGACCTACCTCTATGCATTACTTAAATTTTTAAAGGTGACACAAATTTCTGCCACTTATTGCCACCCTGGAGATATACTCCAGGTTTTGATTCCCTATCAAGGAGAAGGTATGGGAAGTTTCAGATGCTTAACTACCACAATCATAATAGATTTTATCCCTCAGATCAATTTCCTAGTATCAGATATATTTCAGCTACCAGTGACTTCAATTTCAATTATACATTCAGGATTGGAGGGATTTAACTATTGGTTCCACAGCTAGATTTTGACCATAATTTCAGTAATTACTTGTCTCCTGTCTGCAACTATTTTAATAGTGAAGCTGCAATGGTTTTCTGCTTTTTGAGTATCAAAGCTCACTCAGATTTTGTGTCCAGTTGTTCCTGAAATGCTGGGGGATCCCTATTTCCGAGTGTATCATCCAAGTAAGCACCCGGATGTTCCTTTGAGGAAGGACTGAAGGAATCTCTTCCTTTTAATTAATGAATCTTCCCACTTGGGGATCTAGCTACTTCAATCAATGCATTTGGGGTTCAAGAACTAACAGTTCTGGAAATTGAGTAAGACTTAACGATTTCTATTGGAAGGACTTCCCTTAGTTTTTTGCTCATTCAATCTTTCTTTCTTTTGTTTATGTGTGTTTAGTGAAACATTGTTGGCTTCACACATTTTATTCTCAGACACACTATGTGCTGTTATCCATCTTTTCAATTTTCTATGTGTCAGTCCTGAGTGGCTTGACTGCCACTCTGATCTCCCCACTCATTATAGTAATTGATATCACCTCTGCCCCTGCTTTGGGCTCTTAAGATTTGCCACTGGGCTTCTATTGCTTTGATGCATTGTCCCCATAGCTATCCATATGTTGAACTCCATAGCAAGTTCTCCTACAGTGACCCCTGGCCAGGATTTCTGAGTAATGCTGGGGTCCCTCTCATGAGAACCTTCCCAATATCCTTCACAATGTGTCTTCTGAGCCTTCCCTTGAAACATGATCCTCCAGTGATCTTTTGGCCTCACATAATATTCTGGTTCTAGCATGACCACTTTCCTGTGACTTTTTATTTCTTCTTCTGTTGCTTGTCACAATTCTGGTATTTCACGTTAGCTCAGCACAGGATATTTCTTTCTCTAGGCTACTATGAGATGTCCTGTCACAAATTTAGATAGCGATCCTACTCGTCAGTATTAGATGAATCTCACAAGTGCAAAAATAGCCTGGTCCTAGTCCCTCTACCACGGTGCATTCCTGGAAGAAAGATATTCAGGAAGATCATGACCTCTGCTTAAGACTCAGCTAGATCCAACAGATGATGCAGCTAGAGGCTGTGAGCTATCTGTACTCATGGAGTCTGTACGCCAGTGATGCTCTTGAAACGATATCCGACTGGCACGCGTTCAGGGCTGCCTCAAGATGTAGTGATAAGAATAGAGAATTAATAAAGGGAATAGCACTTTCAAGTTAAAATTTTTAGAATGATTTATTTTGGCATAGTTTTCAGAAAATGATTACTGGAAAGTCGAAAAGTTTAGTTATATGACCCAACATGAGAAAAGTAATTTGCTTTCTTTGATGATTTCAAAACTTCAACTCTTTTCTATCCTGCTAAGAGTGTGACATTAGACGTTTTATGAATGTACTATTGATGTGGAATTATTACAATTTATTTAATAATGCATATGTGTTTGAGATTTTAGATATTAATATTGGGTAACCTTTAGAGTTTTCTGTAAGGGCTTCCCTGGTGGCTCAGACGGTAAAGCATCTGCCTGCAATGAGGGAGACCCGGGTTTGATCCCTGGGTAGGGAAGATCCCCTGGAGAAGGAAATGGCAACCCATTCCAGTACTCTTGCCTGGAAAATTCCATGGATGGAGGAGCCTGGTAGGCTACAGTCCATGGGGCCACAAAGAGTCGGACACAACTAAGCGACTTCACTTTTCACTTTCACTTAGACTTTTACACTAATGATCCAGAGTAAAATATTCCTCTCTTTACCTATTATTCCACGGAGGCAACTTCCACATCAAATTCAAGACATTGGCTAATGTAAGGCACTGGGTTTGCCTTCATACAATGTTACCATAAGATCTCCAGGCTGTGGAGAATCCCTAGATTAAAGTTCCCAGCAATCCAGCTGTTCCAGTTGAATTCAACCTCCAGCACATCTGTCAGCTGCCTGTAACTGCCTGAATGAGACCTAGTGATGCAAAGTGATTCCCAAAGTGCTGATCAGGCATTTCATAGAATTGCGAGAAAGAGCACATTTCTTTTAAGACAGTAAATGTTTTGGTGCTTTGTTATGCAACAACATAAAGGATGTGAGGTCCTTTTGAAATCATTGGAGTGTCATCCATCAATCATATTTTCAGAAATAAAAATTGAAATCTCAACTCCTTGAAGTAACAGGTACTGTCTGAGAAAAAGAAGTGTCACAACCTATGTTTAAAGAGAGACTCAAAATTACTCTTAGAAAAAATTGCTCTAAAATATACCTATTTTCCCTTCTGATAGAATATAAACATATACACTGTATTAATGAAAATATTGCTTTTAAAAATTCTATGTAATGAATTTATTATTTGTAACATATAATCTTTAATAAAATTTCTATGCACATATTCATACTACCCTAGAAATTCAGTAATGGATAAGACCTGTAAATATAGGCAGAGTTTATGGATGTTAAAATCTCTACTCAGAAATATGTTTACCATGTTTTGTTTTCACTGTATCTTTCATTTATTTTACTTATTTATTAAATACCTCATATCTTCCAGTCACTATGCTCAACATTTAATATACAAAGTTGAATAAGAAATGTCCTCAGATTCCCCTAGAGGAAGAAGTAGACAGCAATACAATAATAGTAAGGGGCTTTAATATCCACTTTCATCAATGGATAGATCATCCTGACAGAAAATCAATAAGGAAACATTGCCTGAAATGACGTTATACCAGATGGATTTAACAGAGATATTCTTCTTTAAAAGAATCAGCAGATATGTTAGGTAACAATTACAATACAAGGCCGCTCTAGGAACCATAAAAGAGAAATGAGTTGACAGGATAAAAGATACAGAGGTGAGATTTAAAGATAAATTGGCTAGACTGTACAGGAGCTATAATTTTAGAATTGAATATGTTTGAGAAAGTGTTTTGAAATCTCAGAGGATAGTTCACTAGAGATACTATTTGGCTAAAAATAGTGTTATTTATTGAGTATTCTAGTCTGAGTTCTCATCCTCATGGCCTCTCTACTGACAAGCTGGATGACTAAATCAAGCCACCACAGAATAAGACTACACTTTAATTCTGATAGTAACAGTATTTCCTTACATTTGGAAGAATGAGATAATGACTGTGAACCAGTTCTGAACACTGAAATACTATAAAACTTGAAAATTTGGATTTCTGTTATTTTTTTCCTTTATTTTGTTAACCATAGATGACTAAACAGACTTGCAAAGTTTTTAAATTATATATTAATATTTAAACATTATCTGTTGATTTTAAAAGGCATAAGCTGATTACTAAGGCCATATTCCCTAAGTGTTTCAGAAATTTGAAGATGATATTTATTTAAAAAAACAATTTACACAATTTTCTCATTCACCAAATTTTAATGCTGTAACTTTATTTTTTAATTGATTTATTTTAATTGGAGGCTAATTACTTTACAATATTGTAGTGGTTTTGTCATACACTGACATGAATCAGCCATGGGTGTACATGATTTTCCCCATCCTGAACTCCCTCCCACTTCCCTCCCCATCCCATCCCTCTGGGTCATCCCAGTGCACCAGCCCTGAGCACTTGTCTCATGCATTGAACCTGGACTGGCGATCTGTTTCATGTATGATAATATACATGCTGTAACTTTATAAAAGAAAAATATTTATGTTGTTTTTGATTATAACTTTTTAAAGCTATTTTTGTTTTAAAATATTTTAATTATCCTAGCATAACATTTTCATCAAACTCTCAAAACGATGTTTCTGTTAATCAGAAAGATGATTTACTACCTGAATGTGATAGACAATATGACAGTTTTAAAAACTGGGAGAAGCAGAAATAACCCAAACATTTGTTTCAAATGCATTTTGAAAATACATATTTATAATTTGGTGATTAGCAATCAGGTTTGATCTAAATATGTTACATTGATTTTGACATAAATAAACTGACATATCAAACAAGTGAAATCTATATTTTCTAAACATTGTATTTGACATATTGGATGTGACATATTAATTATAATATCTGACTTAAGCTTTAAATTGCCCTTTAAGGAGAGTAATATACTTGGTCATATCCTCTTGCATAGACCTTTGAAATGAGTGTTACACATAAACAGAAGTTCAACTGAACAATAAAATATGGAACTATCAGTATTTTTGCCTTTAGGGTTCTATTGCTATTCTAGAGATACTGAATATTTTTGTTGCTTAAGATAGAAAAAAACTTGAAGTAACCTTGATTTAATCCACTTAGCTCAGCAAAAAACAATAAAGAAATCTCCACATGCCAGCAATTATTTCTCAAATCTTCACTACAGTAAGAAGGATTATAGACTTTAAGTGGCCCCCTGGGATTGTTGAACAGTGTACCTTGGAACATAGCAGGTTGATCTGATCCAGTTCTATCACCTCCCATTGTAAACTCTGTCAGCCTCATTCTTCTAAAAATACACCGGAGTGCAGTTTAATCTTGCCAAAGGCTGCAATGTAGAAATATCAACCGTTCTACTGAACTAGCATCAATGTATCATTTTTCTCCTTTTGCTTCCACAATTTCCTTTTTACATTAATTACATGCCACAGGTAAATCTATATGATAGTCTAAATTTGTTTGGAAAACCAAAAGAAATGAATTGATCTATGTCATTTAATATTTGCAAACAGTTCCATTTCAACTACATTCTCTGAATGCATGGAGTTTCAAACTGATGCTCAAAGTGTTTATTCTTTTTATTCTCCACTGGCTTGAGCTACTAAAAACCTCCACTGAATTGCTATATGCTAATTGGGGAATAGGTAAAATCAGCATCTGTTAGCTTATCAGACTGTATTTGTTTAAGAAATAAGACATTATAGAGATTAAAGAAGAATGGAAGATATTTCTACACACATACTGGTATGTACACACACACACACACACATATATGTCAAATAGCAGCTAAGAACAAGTCCTTGAATATGTTTTTCTACATGCCTTAGCATTTTGCTATTACAAACTCAGTGTTAACAACTGCCTCTTTTATTTTGATAAATGGTTTTATCCTGAACTATAGTTTGGATTATATTAATATTGTAATGCCCTTATTTAAATTTTGTTTGAGCTTGCCTGAGGGAAGTTTGATTTTTAAGTCTTCCTTCTTTGAGTCTTTCTTGTTTGAGATGTCCATCTCTTAGGTAGTGCATAGTTGGACTTCTTGTCTAGATATAAATTGGTAGTCTGAGGTTTAACACATTTTACTCTGTTAACGTATTTGAAATGCTAGGTGGTTTCTCCATAATATTTTGCTCCTTTTTACATGTTTTATAAATTAATTTCTTTATAGAATATTTGAATATGTTTATTTTTCAGTGGTCTACTAAGGGAAGGAAATAAAGGGTGATAAATATCTTGGCTAAAGGACTTAATTTGGGTTTACGACATAGTGTCATTTTTAGTAAGTTCTATCTTTTGTATTAATACTTATTTAAGTTTGACTCATATTTTAGCATATATTAATTGTTAAGGTATAATGATAATGGTTTTAAAGAAAGCAATAATAATCCAGAAACAAGAAAATATCTATTTGTTGAAATTTATGGTAGAAAACCTGGGCTCCCCTGGTGACTCTGACAGTAAAGAATCTCCCTGCAATGCAGGAGACTCCGTTCAGTCTCTGGATCAGGAAGATCCCCTGCAGAAGGGAATGGCTGCCCACTCCAGTACTCTTGCCTGGAGAATTCCATGGACGGAGGACCCTGGTAGGCTATAGTCCGTGGCATCACAAAGAGTCAGACACAACTGAGCGGCTAACACTTTGAACTTTTTCATGCTAGAAAGCCCACCCAATGTCTTTGCACATTTTCTCCTATCTATTAGAGCAAGAATGTTTATTTAAACAAACTGACCTTTAGAACCAGTGGAATAATAAAAGATTACATACTGAGTGGATATAAAGTCAGAAACAACAAGCAAATGATTATTAAGAAGAGTTTTGAGAAACATGATTAGTGAAGGCAAATGGACAACTCCCATTTTGTAGTCTTGATAGCAACTGGAGTTATCAAAATAATATGTTTGAGAGAACAAACAAAACCCCACTATGTTGCAGTAACTAGGGGCAGTAATACCCAAGGTCTTAAATGGAGATGGTTTATTATAATATATTATTATACATTATTATAATAATTATAATACATTAAAATACATTAAGAGAATCTGGTAAAGGACAGAGGATCAGTGTTAACAGCTGTTAGTGCTGTGACGATGAATTTGTGGTGTGAGATAGGAGGAAAATCTGGAAGAAATCACCCAGTCCCTTGGTTTCCAGGAATTTAGAAAAAAAAAAAAAAAAAAGCTCAGTAATTACTATGAAAATACTTAATAAACTCAGAATGGCTTAACCTCTCTAAACATGCGTGATGCTCTTTCTAAAGAAAAAAAAAAGGAAAAAGAAAACAAATGCAGCCACTCCAAACAAAACTTTATACAACAGTGGAACTTTTTGTGCAGATTTTCCTGATACAGTACAGGGCTTTCTTAACCCAATGGGTTGTTGAATAAAAAGATGTCAAGTCTAACCATACTGGCACCTGAAGAGGAAGGTGGTATGAAAATTAAAAGCAAATATAGAAATCTAGTTTCTAGCTGAACTGTTGTTATTTAATTAACCCAGAAGAAAATATGCAGATCGAATTTTCTGATTCCTCAGAACTTCACCTAGGATGTCTTGACCTTGGACTGAAAATACATGTTGCATAATCCATCCATCTAACCTAGTGTTATATTGTCTATGGATTAACTTATTTTAAACACACTTCAGTATAAACAGTTTTATATGTGTGCATAAGTGGACTCTAATCTACAATGCAGTAGAGGGTGGTTTGAAGCAACTCAAAGCAGCAAAGCACGCTCCAGACCTGGCCTTTTAAAACACTTCAAATATCATTATCAATTTTTCCATCACACAGTTTGCTAACGAGTATGAGAGGTGTTAGAGAAAACTTAGAGAAATAAGTGTTATTCAAAATAATTGAGCTGGTAGAAAGTCTTTGCATGAAAGAAAGAAAACTATCTCGAAAAATCAAGCACAACTACCTTTGAATTTGTATTCCACCCCACCCCAAAAAAAAGGAATTCCGTGGTTGCTCAGACAGTAAAGAGTTTGCCTGTAATGTTGGAGACCCGGGTTCGATCCCTGGGTCAGGAAGATTTCCTGGAGAAGGAAATGGCAACCCACTCCAGTATTCTTGCCTGGAAAAATCCCATAAATGGAGGAGCCTGGCCAACTACAGTCCACTGGTCACAAAGAGTCAGACACGACCGAGTGACTTCACTTTTTCCCCAATATAAAGCTCCATTGGTTTCTGTGTTCACCATCTGCTGATCCAGCTTAATTTTGAGCCAGTATGCTACTATGGCTGAATTGGAATTGCCTTTTATGTAAGATACTTGTTAGCATTTATCCTTAAGAAAGAATAAAAGTTCCCTGAACCTAGAAATAAATGTGTTTTGATTTTTTTTTATCTGCTTTCCAATACATCATATTCTGAAGAAGTTGGTCTAAAAAAGACTGAATACCATTGGAAAAAAAAAAAAAATCTAATAGTAAAATCATGGAAAAATGCCTGCATACCACGCCCCATGCTGCATGCTCAGTCGCTTCAGCCATGTCCAACTTTTTGCGACCCTATGGACTGTAGCTCACCAGGCTCCTCCCTTCACAGAATTCTCCAGTCCAGAATACTAGAGTGGGTTACCATGCCCTCCACCAGGGGCTCTTCCTGACCCAGGGATCGAACCCACCTCTCTTATGTATCCTGCATGGTCTGGTGGGTTCTTTACCACTAGTGCCATCTGGGAAGCCCATACCACTTCCCATCTGCTTCCAATTTTGAAACATATAATGTTTAATAAAAGTTCCTAATGAATGTTGAGTGACTAAATTGTTTCACATGAGTTCACAACATACATCCCACAGTATGACTTTTTCCCTATCCATAACCAGTTGAGCAATGAGGGAGAGAGGAGAGTAATTCAACCAGTTTTGTGCTTTTATCAGACTTAAAGAAAAAAAAATACTTGAACATGTACATACACACATCACACACACACACACACACACACACAGAACAAGGAATATCTAGGAAAATATTCTGAAATATAAAAGATAAGACACAAACTAAAGCACAAGAAAAGGAGATAAAGAGCATAGTAACAGACAAAATGGTCGCTAAAATGAAATGAAAAAAATTATAAGTATCTTCTGTTTTGCATTTTTTCCATTGAGGAAAGTACTTAGGATATTAAGCATCATTTTCTAAGATGATTGAAGTGTCAGATAAGCTAGCAGCATAAAAAGTTTGTTTACTGTCTATGTTT
Source organism: Hydropotes inermis (assembly GCA_020226075.1). Classification (NCBI taxonomy): domain Eukaryota; kingdom Metazoa; phylum Chordata; class Mammalia; order Artiodactyla; family Cervidae; genus Hydropotes; species Hydropotes inermis. The sequence continues at coordinate 16,186,008 of CM035283.1, read as the reverse complement.
TTCTTTCGAATCATTTTACCCCAATCCTAAGACATTAGGTGTGAGCAGGTAAGCCATGATAAAATTCACCCAGCTTTATCATCGTGATTGATCCAGAGGTGAAGATATCCATAAAGCAGGAACTACAGAAAGTCTTCCTTGGGTTTGTTCTTGCAGGAGCTGACTGTGAAACGCCTGCTTTCAGTTCTTGGATGCCTGAGGCTCCACGGACATGAGCCTAGAACGCGTTGCGGATTCAATCTTGCCTAAGCAGCTGGCTTTAGATAACTGAGCCAAAAATCAGAGAGAAACATACAAAAGAAAGAAATTTTCAAGTGCTTTATGATCCTCAAATTCAGTTCCATCCTCTCTGTAATTCAATAACAAAACTGAATACAGATGCCATCATTCTTTATATTCACATGCAAGGTTTCTGTCCACTGGAAGCTTGATTAATACATTCAGGAAGATGGAATGTTGCTGAAAGCAAACCATAAAATGGGAAATCAGCTATATCAAGGGGCTGGAAACAGTCCTTTTCACATAACCAAGGTGGTGTTATGGGGTAAATTGTGTCTCCCCCACAGTCATGTGCTGATGTTCTAATCCCTCTAAATTCAGAGTGTCAGTTTATTTGGGAATAAAGTCATTGCTGATGTCATAAATTGTTTAACTTAAAAGTGAGGTCATTAGGGTGGACCCTAATCCAACATGACTGGTATTCTTATAAGAAGGGAAAATTTGACTATAGACACTCATAAAGGAAAGACAATGTACAGAGACACAGGGAGAAGATGGTCATCTACAAGTCAAGGAAAGAGGCCTGAGATAGATTCTTCCTCACAGATCCTCAAAAGAATAAATCCTGCCAACACCTTGACCTCAGATTTCTAGCCTCCAGAACTATGAAGTATTTAATTTTCACCATTTCAGCCGCAGTTTATGGTATTTTGTTATGACACTCCTGGCAAATAAACACAGATGGTAACCATCCAAGTCCATAGGCAGTAATCAGTTATTAAAATACCTCTATGATATCCTGGTACTTGGACACTGTGCAAGCTGAGTCTCTTTAACTGACTTGGAGGGAAAAAAAGATATAGGAAATTTAAGAGAATTGCTCATGTCTTTCTCCTTTGAGTAAAAATTGCTACGAGCTAGGAAAAAGTTGAAATAAAATATAAGACAAAGAAGACAATGCAAGACAGATCTGAAGCATTGTTGAGGCGGGTCATTTCTCTCTGTAATACACCGAGTCTAGGAGGAATAGCCAAGTCCTCTGGCCGGTTAACTAATGACACTAGTATCTACAGACACTGGATAGGCTTTGATTTGAAGCTGTTGACTTTGGAGATTTTCTGGCACTGTTAGCGGTTTGCATTCAGTCAATTAATATTTTAAGGTTTTGGGATTTCTGAAGAAATATCTTGTGATTCTTCAACAGCTGAAGAAATTCTCAGACCCTCCAGCTACTCAATCATAGAGGTGAGGCCAAAACTTATCAGTCTAACAGGGCAATTTTCTCTGAACTAATGTAGGGATGCTTTTAGCTGGACTCCTACAGTTTAATAATCTTGCCCAGGATTAATCTTATAATAATTTGAGTTATAAGCAATGGGAACAACCAGTCAAGAAGTAGGAGGTCTGAGTCATTGTATATGACTCCCAGGTCCTTCCTTTTCATGTTGGACAAAAATTCTTTGGCCATGATCATGCGTTTAAATTCTAAAAAGATGTATGGGTTATTGCCTCACATAGCAGGGAACATTTATGTTACAAAAAATCATTTTATACCAAGGTAATCACCTAGCTTGTGTGATAGTTTTCTGAAGCCATGTACCAGAAAGCTGTAGATTCTAGCATAGTTTATCATGTGCAACGATGTTCAGTCATGTCTGACTCTTTGCAACCACATGGACTACGGCCTACCAGTCTCCTCTGTCCATGGGATTTTCCAGACAAGAATACTGGAGTCGGTTGCCATTCCCTTCTCCAAAGGATCTTCCTGACCTAGGGATAAAATCCTCATCTCTTGTGCCTCCTGCTTTATCAGGTCAATTCTTTACCACTAGCACAACCTAGGAAGCTCTTTAGCTTATCATAACCAATAGTGAATCAAGGACATTCTGCAGGCAGCATTTCATAGATAATGAAACACTTACTATAAATGTCATTAATTTTAGGAACTTCCCTGGTGGTCTGGTGGCTAAGACTCTGCACTCCCATTTCAGGGGGCCCAAGTTCAACCCCTAGTCAGGGAACTGGACCCCACACACCAGACATGGCATAGTCAAATAAATTGTTTTTTAAAAATCATATTAAAAATAATCCAAATTTAATGATAGATACAGAATAAGATCACCTATAGAAAGTGAAACCAAATAGTAGTTTTTAAAAACATACACAAATTTTAAATGTATAAGAAAAAACAAAGGGATAATAAAAACAGCATTTTAGAATGATTAGCCCTAGCACTGAAGATCTATGGTATGGCATGTTGACTATAGTTGATAATTCTGTATTGTATACTTGAAATATGCTGAAGATTGAATCTTAAGTGTTATCACCAAAAATAAAGGAGAAAAAAGAAAGAAAAAATAAAAATAATAAATGCCATCAGTCTACTTACCAAAAAGCAAATGTGTTCAAAGGGATTAAAGTAAATTATCTCCTTTCTTTTTTTCACTGTGGGTATCCCTCTGCTTCAGGCATGCTTAACCAGGAGAGGAATGCATTCAAAGTCTGTTGCTTTACTATGATGCTCCTTAACCCTAAAGATCCTCTTTTGTGGGCAGAAGACAAGGAAGAAAGGGAATATTTTCAGGTGATAGAATCTGGGGCAGTTTGGAATAATAATTCATTTATTAATTCCATTCTAAGGAAGTGCTTTAGTTCCTTTTATACTCTTCTTGTTGGAAGATGAAAGTTTCAAGTGGTGACTATTATGTGCTATTTTCACTTTTCTGATCAGTTGTTGTTTGAGAGTTCTCAGGTTTCCATGCATAACTAAACACTGGCTACATACAGTGTTGTGCTTAGTAACTCTGTAGTAACCAACTCTTTGCAACCCCATGGACTGTAGCCCACCAGGCTCCTCTGTCCATGGGGATTCTCCAGGCAAAAACACTGGAGTGGGTTGCCATGCCCTCCTCCTGGAGATCTTCCCCACCCAGGGACTGAACCCAGGTCTCCCACATTACAGGCAGATTCTTTACCATCTGAGCCACCAAGGAAGCCTGGTGGCTACATACAAGGTAGTTTATCACATAGTCCAGAAACTTCGTGATTACATATCTAAGCCTAAATGAAAAGATTGCAGACGGTGTGGGCCCCCTGCCCTTGGATGGGGATGAAAAGTGATGGATCTGGCTTAGAAATTTCTCCTTTTGTGAATGTGTTTTGTGTTCTATGTGGAATGACAGTATCACATAAGTAAACATTTAGAATTCTGTGCATTATAAGATATGTGTGCATGTATGTGGGTGTGCATGCACATACATGCATGTTAGAAAGTAGAAAATTATGGCTATTTTCAGCATTTGATTTGTTGTTCCTCAGCTTTTTCTGGAAACATTCTTATTTTCCTGAACACAAGAGATAATCAGTAGCTTGTTCTGTAGTTGTGACAGTCATGACCGATCATAATACTCAGAGTTGCCAGAATGACCAACACAAGGATGAATGGCTGAATACAAGCTCCTGCACATCTTTTTTCCAGCAGGTAGGAGACCCCTTACTTCCTAACTAATTATGAAAAAGTCTTAAGGAACATTTTTCTTCAAGAAGTAGAAATCCAACCCAGAATGATTTAAACAATAGTTCAACTTTTGGTAGCACTTAATACATGCCAGACAGTGAGAAATGCTTTATTTTATGCTAGGACATTTTATTCTCATAGCACTCCATGGGGCTTCTGATAATTGTTATCATCTCTTGATTAGTCAGTTTTGCTAGGCTCTAGTCTCCAGGTATCCAGTAAAACCCTAATTTAGGTATTACTATGATGGTACTTTGTAGATTTGATTAAAGTTCATAAAGAATATTTAAGAATATTATCCTATATAATTTGTATGGACCTGATACAATCAACTTAAAAGTCTCAAAAATGAAACCAAGTTCTCAAGAGAAGAAAACTTTTTTTAATTTTTTTTTTAACCTGTGGAAGAAACAGAATTTTCAACATGAGTTTCCTAATCTGGGTTTTGGTTTTCCAGAAATGATTTTCTAATCTTGGAGACTGGATTTAGAGATATGATTTTATTGCCAATATTGAAGAGGTCATTAGTAACCCATGTTATGATGCAGCAAACAAGATGTACAAAATATTGCCATGTGGATATGCCTAACTAGATATCCATAAGAAGTGAGGTTCTGGGTGACCATGTATTTATCACCTTAAAACATTTTAGTCAGATTGAGGAGTAATCATAGGATTGGCTGATTATTCCTAACTGTGCTATAGAATGGAGGGAAAGAAAATGAGGAGCTCAAGGCTTAAATTCTCAACTCAAATCAGGCATAAATAATTAAAAGCTTCTGTTACTTCCCTGAAATAAAGTATTTTCTCTTGTTGTTAATGGGATCAGGGTGACTTCTGTAACAAAGGAAAACAAGCCAGAGTGTCACCCTGTGAGTGACTGAAATTACCGCACACATTAATTCTCAACTTTACAGAATGTGTTCTATCAAAGTGAGGTAGTTGGAAGGAATGTGAACCTGAAATTGGAAGTGGGTACATATGGTCAGGTTCCAGTGAAGCTGAGGACATTGAACCTTTAAATTCTGATTGGCCTTCTTAGCCAGTAGACATAGTCTTCTTACCTGAAGAGGTTAAGTTCACCTTTGCCCAAAGCATTTGTAATGGCGTCCCCTGAAGTATTTTCCTTTCGGAGCCCTGATGATTATCTTCAGGGCCTAACCCTACCATCCCTCTTTGCCTTTTGACATATAAAGACTCAGCTTCTGGCAGGCTCCAAAAAGTGAGGTACAAAGTGTAACTTATGAAGTGTTTGACGTGTATTGCACAAAAACTGCATGGTTTTTCTAATTATTTTTTTCTTATATAGAAATAAGAGGAATACATGTGGTAATGGATATTAATGATGTGGTATCATGGTAATAAGAATATACAGTTGAATCAGTCCAAGAGTATTGGATTAGCCCACTAAGCATGGATTTCAGATGTTTAATTGGTTGGCAGAAACATGGACCCCAAAATAGCCTTTAACTAAAAGAAGTTGAAATGCTCACATGCCTTGCATACTATAGAGAAAGTCATCTCAAAGTTTAGGGAAATAGGAATATTAGAGAGCATTTTTCATGTAGGATTTCCTCATCCACTCTGGGAAGTCCCAGGGGACACAACATAATTACAAAAAATTTTTAAAAAGCCTCAGGGAAGGTCCAGTATTCTTAAAAGTTTTCATGGTTGTTATTCTCACTAGGTCAAATATTTACAGGAAAAATTCTCCCATCAATTTGAATCCCTAAATTCAATGGGAATAAAGGAAACCCAGGGTTGCAAGACTCAAGTAATGTCACTTAATTGTCAAAGACAAGGTGGGTGTGGCTACCAAAATGAACAGTGAAGCCAAAGAAGTAATCTGAATAGCCTAACTCTCAGAGACCCATGACATCAGCAGGTTGAGCATGGTTTCCCTAAAAGTGAAATCGATGGACAAGATACTATTAACACTTCGCCTGTGTAAATGCCATCACCTGTTACTCTTGATTTGCTAACAAAACTTTTGCTTTCACTAGTAGATACAACAATGATGACAATGAACTGGAACATAAGACAGCAGCCTGGCTATCAGGCAAAGACCCACATAAGCATAGGTGTTTAATAAGTTCAAAAGGACTATAGAGAATGTTACAGTACACGCCTTTTTAAACTTTCTTTTATATATATATATATATATATATATATACCTCAAAATTCACTTTGAAAATAAAGACAGCTTGAGTCAAAGAACTCAAGTCATTGGCTAAAAATTCTACTGCTAGTAATTAGCAGATTCTAGAATATATACCATGATTCCACAGTTTCAAAATGTCTCTCTTATCTTAAACTAAATTAAAATACTAAATATAATAACATAGTAATAATAAACCAGAAGTTTAAGATTCATGGCACATTAAAAAATAAGAGGTGATAAGCAGAAAGAACATTGGGTGGAGGGGAGAAAAGAAGCATTTTACATGAGTTGGTATTGCTACTGGCTGAGTATTAGCAGCTGGAACTGACCAATCATGAATTGAATGAAAAAGTGAATGGAAGTCACTACAGGTAATTCAATTCTCCAGTGGTTTGTCATAATAATCAAAGCATGGGTTTCTATGATGGCTGAATTTAAGAATGAGGACAACCACCAAATTAAAGGAGTCCCCTGCAGAGAGTAGAGTCAGACATCTAAATTTCACACATTGTTGATTATATGAACAACATATAGCAAAAGGTATTTAGAAGAGAAATGGTAAAACCTCTTAAAGTCAAAGCAGCCTGCTGCTTCTATCAACTCAACTAGCAGAGCCTCCAGGATTAGTTAGACTCCAGGATTCAAAACCAAGTACAGTCTTTAAGGTTCAGTCTTTAAGAATAGGGGCAACAGTGTAGCTTTATTATTCTAAGGCAATAGTGTAAGATTATCAAGATAGCAAGGAATGGAATTCATATATTTTTAACTACTCATGGAGAAAATTTAATGGGAGAAGTTTTATAGATATATAGAAAAATAAAGGTCTGGCGTAATATTTTACACTTAGCATTAAGTAGCGTTCAACTGTACAACCTGGTAACCAAACTACTCTCTGACCTTGCAAGACCAACTGAATGCACGTCATGGTTATGTTATCAAAGTCCCCTGGTCAAAAGGTTTCCAAGGAACTTGAAAGATTGCGGGAAGCTACAATTATGAAGTACTACGCATTCATATGGGCTTCCCTGGTGGCTTAGTTGGTAAAGAATCCACCTGCAATGTGGGAGACCTGGGTTCAATCCCTGGGTTGGGAAGATCCCCTGGAGCCCCATGGCAACCCACTCCAGTATTCTTGCTTGGAGAGTTCCCATGGACAGAGGAACCTGGCAGGCTGCAGTCCATGGAGCCGCAAAGAGTTGGACACAGCCGAGCAGCTAAGCACACATACGTATTCTCTCCAGTCACCTGGATTCGAAGGTTTCTTTGACATGTTTGCTACTGTTTCTCTGTGCTTTTACCATACAACAAAATCCATTATCCGCATAGTATTCATTTCCCAGTAATGCTATCTTTATACTTTTTTAAACATATTTTTCCTACAGATATGCTATTGAAAAGCAATGACAAAGCAATTAATTATAAAAGAGCTTGTATATGAAGAATCACAGCTCAAGGATTTCAAGTTTATAAATTATTTTACCTTTTATAACATTTTAATAAGGTGTCTGCAATCATATTTCCATTTTAAATAATTCTAAGTAACTTTCCTAAGATCACAAGCTAATGAGACAGAACCAGAATCTTGAAGCCACATGGTCTGAGTTCCAGAGGTTCTGCTTTTCAACTTTATCACATCAGGAATTACTTTTCAACCAAAATATTAATAATATTGATAAGATTAAGGCATTCATGAAAAGGCTGTCTTAAAGCTGATAATCTTATTCAGGAAACATAAATGGACATTTACATGAGAGCTTTGTTTTATTAAGTAACCATGTACCACTATGGAAAATCCCAAATATGAAACTCCAGCCCCTAGGTTCCTGTCAGTGACTTTAACATAAATATCTCATTTTGTTTGTATTAACTAAAATAAAGGGACATTATTTACCCCTGATGATACTGAGAAAAAGAATGGTGATTGTCTCAGTGAAAGATCATTTTGGATACAATAAATGACACATTCTGGCTGACTTAATAGCAGCATTTCCTTCGGAGAAACACAAAGACATACATTACAAGCAAGATTCTTCAGGCTGAAAACAAAAAATAAAAACAGCCTTCAGGTCATAGAGTATCTTTTCCTCATTTTCACCACCTGACTTTTCATTTACGATTTTCCTCTGCCTTTTAGTTTCATTTTTCTTTTCTCCATGGCACCAGCTTTTTCTGCTTTGCTGGGCACATAATAGAAGACATACGTCACTCATCTTGGGGTCAAACATCCCCAACTTAAGGAATTAGGAAAGACACAATTGCAAATTTCCAAAATAAAGAGGTTTTTGTTGTTGGTTTTGTTTGGTTTGGAGATTCTTGTTATTGTTTTATCTGTCAGAATCTATCTCTTATCCAATCAGTTATGACTGGGTAAATAGAGTCACATGGTAAAAACATGGCTGCCTGAAATCACCCAAAGGAGTTAAGACAAAGAATGGTTAAACCTGGAAAATACTTGGATGTTAGTCACTTATTTCAAAGTCAATTCTAAATAACAGCTTTCAGAGAAATTTCATAACAGAGAGTTAGATATTGAAATTGTATACAAACTCAGGACTCTCTATGTAAACTAATATACTACCGTGCTGAAGATATATCACAGAAAATAAGGTATATGATGATATTCATTTAAAAGAAAGAAACAACTTTTAAAGTACTTTGCAGCTGTTATTATGTTTCCTTCTTTAAAATATACCCAGAAGTCTGTGAAAGTAATCTAAGTGGATATTTAAGAAATATTGTCCGTTGTGTACTAAAGTTTCTCATTGTATTTTAGTGTACATTTCTTACTTCTTACCAGTTGTAATAAAATTAGTGTTTTCAGAGACCAAGCATACAAGATAAATAATTGAATCAGTCTGTTGCAACACAACTAGGAATGTCCCCAAGTTTATTACTCTTGCCTACGATTCCAATTAAATTCACTAAAATATATTTTAGCTATATAGTCAATTAAGTGGAGAGAAAGAAAGGTAGGAATGTAATTAAACATAAAAATAATATTGTAAAGCAAGATAGATGCATGAACATCTAATGTTGACATATGTGTTCTGAGTTTCTATCAATCTTAAATAAAAAAAGAAATGTTGAAGTCACAGAAATGGGCAATAGAATTTCAGTAGTGTTTACCAGGGGTTGGGAGTGAGGATAGAGGATGGGGAGATGGGAAAGGCTGGTCAAAGATTTCAAGCTATAAGATGAATACATTTTGGGAATCCAGTGTTCAGTCTAAAAACTATACTTAATAATATCATGCTGTATAGTTGAAATTTGCTGAAAGTAAAACTTAAGTGTTTTCATCATAGAAAAATAAAAAAGTTTTGAAAAGTAGTAACCACGGGAGATGATGAATCTGTTAATTAACCTGATTGTGCTACTCATTTCACAAAATACACATATGTCAAATCATCATGGTATTACACTTTAAGTATATACAAATTTATTTGTAAATTACATCTCACCTAAAATAAATGTAATATAAATTTTAAAATAGTATAACAGCCTGACAGGAAAAATATTATTTTATTTTCCATATTTATGAAATGAATATATTCAAGGTGAGAAAAAGACATATATATACCTATAGCTTTATTTTTTTTCCCTCAAAATCACACAAGCACCTATATGGCAAAAGAAACAAAAGGCGCTATGGAAAAATTAGATCTCAAGGCTAGAACTGCCTTATGGTAAATACAATGAACAATACAATAAATTGCATTAAATTATTTATTTATTTCAGTATAATGGAAGGGATGTAATTTGGAAGAGGTATACAGCTATGATCCTTCAACAGCATCTTTTTAATGATGTAAGTATGGTTGAGTTAGATTTGATAAAGAGGGGAGGTAGCACACAGTTTTCACATTTTAACTTTTCTGAAAATGGAAATATTTAATAATTTATAGATGAAGTAAAAACTATCAAATTCATACAATATTTATGGCATAATGACTTTCAATATACTTTTTGTCATATTTATTTATATAGTTTCAACTTCATGTTTACTTGATAGACTAAATTGAAGCTGAGAAAAACATTTTATGACTTAATGAATCTCAGTCAATTAATCTTTTGACCTTTTTTCACTTCTCATAAAACTGCTTATTTCAATTAGGTACCAACTTGATCTAGAGTCAACCTATCATTTTTCTCCCTTTCTGCAGAATTTTCTTCTTATTTATAGTAGTTTTACATAGATGGAGAAAAAGAGATCTAAACATATTAATATTCATTCTATCTTTATTGAGTGCTCAAAATGGCATATTGTGTTCGGTGATTCCGCATGAAACCTCACACATGTTTTCAAAAGCCAACGAAAGATAATGAAAAAATCATATGCAAGTATCAATATGTAATATTTCCCATAATGAATCATTCACTAGTCCTATAGGGCTATTTTTGCATATGTAGTTTACAAGAGCAATTATGAGAAATGAATTCTGGCTAGGTGTGTGCAGATTATATAGGAGAGACTAGAAAAGGTATCAAAAATGTTTTCCTCTTTAAAATGGCAGGATGTCAAAGGGAAAGTTTAAAGACATTTGAATAAATAGTGAAAGGAGCTTATAATATGTCACAAAGCTAAACTTAATTTTACTAATTTGAAATATTGCTTTGAATGATGAGGTAAGAAGACCTCTCACTGGCCATTTAAAAGAAGTGAAGTGAAGTGAAGTGAAGTGAAAGTCACTCAGTTGTGCACGACTTTTTGAGACCCGATAGACCATACAGTCCATGAAATTCTCTAGGCCAGAATACTGGAGTGGGTAGCATTTCCCTTCTCTAGGGAATCTTTCCAACCCAAAGATCGAAACCATGTCTCCTACATTGCAAGTGGATTCTTTACCAGCTGAATCGCATTTAGCTGGTGTGTATCAAAAATTCAGTGTTAACAGAGACAAGACCTTTACATTATCAGAACGTTTAGTGAACTCTAAGAGAAGTTTCTATAACCATCTTTCCTCTATTTAAATGCAATTGCCCCATTTCATACTGAGATGTCAGTGGCGCACTCATTAAATACATTGTACACTGCTAATATGCTCCTTTTTAATTAAGGTTTCTCTGCACTGGAAGATTAAGAGTTCATGGAGAGTATACCCAGGGGAAATTGTCTGTGTTATCTAGCATCAAAATTCAACACTGTTTTTAATGGAATGAATAAAAAAAAGAACTGTGATCTTAAAAATTCAACTTAACCTGTTAATGTTACTGTATTTTCTGTCATTTTTCTTCCTTGAAATTACCTAGTCCAGGTAAATTACATATTGTCTCCAAACTTCTTATTACAGTAAAGAACTCTGTGGTCTCTTGGTTTGATTTACCTAAACATTTCAATTACTGTCTGGAAAAAAAATGAGAAACACAAAGAGAATCTAAATTATTTTAATATTTAGCAACAATAGGAATTTACTAATAATTACAACAGAAATAATATTCCTAATTGGTGCTAAAGTTAATGAGAACTTTTTGATTAATAAATGAGGTATAAAAATCATATTCACTTGAGGTAGCTATTGCATATATTTTGTATAAAAAGCTACACTGCTCTTAAGTGTGGAGCTAAAAATGAAATCCACATATTTTGTCTTCTAGGACTGCATTCTTATTTTCCTGTTACGTCTTACTCTTTTCTTCAATCCACTTGAATTTTGGTGAGCCTGTTACTAAACCAACACTTGGGTCCACTCACCCGCCCGTGTGCACAGTGAAACCAACGTGCTGACACCAGGTTGTGGTGAAGGATAATTCAGCAACTATTGTAAGGTGCCGAACAAGGGGTCCTGGACAGCCAGTGCTCATAAAGCTGAAATTCCCATGATGGGTTTCAGCAAAGCATTTTTAAGAGCCAGGTGAGGGAAGGAAGTCCCAAGGTATATGATCAGCTTGTGCACAATGCTCTGCTTGGTTAATGGTGACATGTCAGTGTCACAGTTCAGTTCAGTTCAGTCGCTCAGTCGTGTCTGACTCTTTGTGACCCCATGGCCTGCAGCACACCAGGCCTCCCTGTCCATCACCAACTCCTGGAGTTTACTCAAACTCATGTCCATTGAGTCAGTGATGCCATCCAACCAGTGTCACAGGAGTCAACATTATCAACCTTTGGACTCCAGTAGACCTGGGGGCTACATGCTCATGGTCATCAAGTAGTTAATTTCTTCCATTTGGCAGCAGTTTAAGCATCTGTAAAACAAGTCAGGACATGTACATCAGATAACATCGCTTAGGTCCTTGAAAATGGAGCTATAGCAGAGGACAGAAGAGGGGTCTGTCATGGGAAGATCCCATAGGGCTCAACCTGGTTGTAAACTGAAAGTCAGACGTGCGTAATCCAGGCTCAGGGGTAAGGAATCCACCTGCAGTGCAGGAGACACGGGTTCGATCCCTCGGTCAGGAAGATCCCCTGAAGGAGGGAATGGCAACCCACTCCGGGATTCTTGCCTGAAAAATCCCATGGACAAAACAGCCTGGAAGACTAGAGTCCATGGGGTGACAAAGAGTGAGTCACGGCTGAGCACAATCACTCCAGGTCCTGACAAAGGCAAAAATCTCACTGTAGTGGAGGGGTGGACTTATTTTCTCCATGCAGATTTTTTACAGTTGCAAGAGTCAGGAGGTTAGAATAGGGAAACAGGGCCCAAAATGGTGGTTACAGGAAGTGGTGGCTGGAAGAACCACATAGAGGGCAAACAGAGGAAAGAAAAAAGCCTGTGAAAAGGGAGACTGCAGGCCAGAGTGAAAAACCTTCCTCAGGAAAATACACCTAGCATGTTCTTTTCCCTGATTACCTTTGAGCATATGTCCTACTTACATTCCCTTCTCTGATTAGTCCAGGTACAAGCTCTGTTTTACAGGGAAAATAGCCAGTTAAGCTCCAGGAGCTGCCAAGGGAACAGGAGAAAAAGTATAAAGTGGGAAGCCACAACAGATCTCTCCACTCCTACAGGGCTGGCCCACTCTCACATCTCGAGAGTGTGTCGTCTGCTTCCTGCTTAATAAATTGTGCCTGCTTGAGCTGTACTGGTCCATCATTTCTATTTCAACTCTTTACTACAATGAGACAAAAATCGAGGAAGAAAAACCAACCAGACACAAGGAGAAATCACAATCAAACAATGGAGAAGTTACAGATACCTTCACCAGATGACCAAAAGGAATGTCAGCAAAAGAACAGATAAACATTATTGCTTCTGAATGTCTTACCCTGAGAATGACATAATAATATGTATGAGGCATTTTGTTTGAGGATAGAAAACCTGAATAAAATAAGTAGAAATTATTAACAAACACAAAATGAGACACATTTTATGCAAAAAGAAGATAGGCTTATTATTTTTAAAACGTTAATCTCAAACAAGGCCAAGAAGACTAATAGACTATTTTGAATTTAAGGAAATTAAAGAGAATTGACAACAAAAGAGACAGTATTTGAATTTAGACTTTATCCTCTAATGAAGGAAAGTAATTACTATAGAAGGTATTACTTGGTTAATTGACAAAAATTTGAATAGAGACAACTGATTAGGTAAAAGTAACCAGGAGACAGACTAACTAAAGTCAGTCACATGGGTGTCCAATGCCTAAGTAACTAATCCCCCCAAGGAAGACACTTTGCTTTTCCAATTGCATTTTAGAATCAGTTTCTCAATTTCTAGAAATAAAACCTGGTAAGATTTTGACACTGCATTATCCTATTACTTAGTTACTGAATTCAATTTGTTAATATTTTATTAAAAAAATTTCCATTTATATCTATAATGCATAGGATGTTGGTTGTAGATTTTTGTTTTGCTTTCTTCTCACAATTTTTTGTATACTTATTTGTTTTAGTATAGGGTAACACTGGCTTAAAAGGAGTTAAAAAGTATTTTTTCTCATTTTCTGAAAGAATTCATAAAGAAATAACATTTTTATTTCTTAAATGTTTAGTAGAATTAATCAGTGAAAATTTCAGGACACAGAGTTTTCTTTAAGAAAAACTTTTTACAAATAATAATTAAATTTATATATATATATATCGCTTTTCAAGTCGCTAATTTTTGCTGAGCTTAGGTTTTTGGAAGAATTTGTCTAATACATTTAAATTATAAATTTTATTGTCATAACGATGCTTGTAACTCTACCCAGGTGGTGCTAGCAGTAAAGAACCCCAGTGATAAAGAAGAACCTGCCAATGCAGGAAACTAAGAGAAGAGGGTTGGATCCCTGGGATGGGAAGATTCCCTGAAGGAAGAAATGGCCACCCATTCCAATATAATTGTCTGGAGAATACCATGGACAGAGGAGCCTCTTTCTGGAGGCTCAGAGTTTATTTTTTTGCAGGAATTTGTCTAATACATTTAAAATATCAAGTTTACTATCATAATGATGTTTATTATATGCCAATGAAAGTCAAAGTGTCAGGCACTCAGCCATGTCTGGCTCTTTGTGATCCCATGGACTGTAGCCCCACCAGGCTCCTCTGTCCATGGTATTCTCCAGCAAGAATTCTGGAGTGGCTAGCCATTCCCTTCTCCAGGGGCTCTTTCTGACCCAGGGATGGGGCTCCAGTCTCCCATACTGTGGGCAGATTCTTTACCATCTGAACCACCAGGGAAGCCTCATAACATGCCAATGTGCTGTGCTTAGTCACTTAGTCATGTCCAACTCTTTGTGACCCCGGGGACTATAGCCCACCAGGCTCCTCTGTCCATGGCAATTCTCCAGGCAAGAATACTGGAGTGGGTTGCTATGCTCCTCCTGGGGATCATCCCAACCCAGGGATTGAACCCAAGTCTCCAGTATACCAGGTGGATTTCTACCATCTGATCCAACAGGGACGTCCATTAAGCCAATATCATCAGGTAAATTATCAAATCTGCAGAGTTGTGCCCTCTTTTCTTCCATATATGGGGAGTTTGCATTTCTCTCTCTCTCTTTTTTTTTCTTTTCTTCTAGCTAAATTCTAAAAAAAGCTATCGGTATTTTCCAAGAATCAGTGCTGATTTCAGTGATTTTTTCCTCCAAATTTTACTGTGTTAAAATATATACAAAACATTATTCATCATCGCAATCATTGTAAGTATACATTTGAGAGGTATTAAGTACATTCACATTGTTGTGCAACCATCACCATTATCAGAACTATTTTCGTCTTGCAAAACTGAAATTATTAATATACACACACTAAACAATAACTCTCATTCCACCACCCCCTCATCCTGAGAAATTATTCTAATTTCTGTCTCTGTGATTTTGACTACTCTAAGTACCTCAAAAAAGTGGGCTCATACAAGGTATTTTTTTTGTGACTGGCTTATTTTACTTATCATGATGTCCTTGATCATGTTGTAGCATATGCCATTAAGTATTTTCAAGGCTAAATAATATTCCTTTGCATTACATATGTCATTTTGCCTATTCATTCATTTGCTAATGGTCATCTGGGCTGCTTCTAGGCTTTAGGTACTGTGAATACATTTGCTATAAAAACAGGTGTTCACATTGTTCATTGCGATCCTGTTTTCAAGGTTTTTGTGTCATATCCAGAGGTGGCATTGCAGAATCACATGATAAAATATTTTTAGTATTTTAAAATTCTCCAGACCAGGCTTCAACAGTACACGAATTGAGAAATTCCAGATATTCAAACTGGATTTAGAAAAGGCAGATTGGTTCCAAATCGGGAAAGGAGTACATCAAGGCTGTATATTGTCACCCTGCTTATTTAACTTCTATGCAGAGTACATCATGAAAAATGCTGGGCTGAATGAAGCACAAGCTGGAATCAAGATTTCCGGGGGAAATATCAGACATGACATAACCTCAGACATGCAGATGACACCACTGTCATGGCAGAAAGTGAAGAATAACTAAAGAGCCTCTTGATGAAAGTGAAAGAGAAGAGTGAAAAAGTTGGCTTAAAACTCAACATTTAGAAAACTAAGATCATGGCATCTAGTCCCATCAGTTCATGGCAAATAGATGGGGAAACAATGGAAACAGTGAGAGACTTTGTTTTGGGGGGCTCCAAAATCACTGCAGATGGTGACTGCAGCCATGAAATTAAAAGATGATTGCTCCTTGGAAGAAAAGCTATGACCAACATAGATAGCATATTAAAAACCAGAGACATTACTTTGCCAAAAAGGTCTGTCTAGTCAAAGCTATGATTTTTCCAGTAGTCATGTATGGATGTGAGAGTTGGACCATAAAGAAAGCTGAGCACCAAAAGAGTTGATGCTTTTGAACTGTGGTGTTGGAGAAGACTCTTGAGAGTGCTTTGGACAGCAAGGAAATCCAACCAGTCCATCCTAAAGGAAATCAGTCCTGAATATTCATTGGAAGGACTGATGCTGAAGCTGAAACTCCAATACTTTGGCCACTTGATGCAAAGATCTGACTCACTTGAAAAGACCCTTATACTAGGAAAGATTGAAGGTGGGATAAGGGGACAACAGAGGATGAAGTGGTTGGATGACATCACCAACTCAATGGACATGAGTTTGAGTAAACTCTGGGAATTGGTGATGTACAGGGAGACCTGACGTGCTGCAATCCATGGGGTCACAAAGAGTCTCTCGCGACTAAGCGATTGAACTGAACTGAACTGAGGAACTCCCATGCCATAGTGTTTTTCACAGCATCTGTATCACCTTAAATTTCTGGAAAGAGTCTAGAGGTTTCCAATTTTTCTTGATTTTCATCAATGCTTGCTATTTTTTTTTGGTTGTTATTTTGATAGTAACCATTCTAACAGGTTTGAGGTAGTATTTCTTCACAGTTTTTAAGTGTCCTCCTAATACTGTTAAACATCTCTACATGAGTCTATTGATAATGCAAACATCCTCTTTGAAAAAATGCCTATTCAAGTTATTTGCCCATTCTAGAGTCAGATTATTTTCTTGTTGTTGAGTTTTAAATGTGCTTTGTACATTCTGGATATAGTCCCTTATCAGTTACATGGTATACAAATATTTCCTCACATTCTGAAGGCTTCATATAATGCACAAAAGGTTTTTTTTTTAATTTTTATGAAGCTAAATTTGTCCATATTCTCTTTTGTCATCTCTGCCTTTGTTGTCATATCCGAGAAACCATTGCGAAATCAGTGTAGTGAAGTTTTTGCCTTATGTTTTCTGCTAAACGTTTTATAGTTCCTATCTCTTAAATTTAAACCTTCCATCAATTATGAGTTAGCATTTTTATGTTGTGCTTAGTAAAAGTCCAACTTCATTCTTTTGTATGTGAATATCCTGTTTTTCCAGAACTTTATGTTGAAGAGACTGTCCTCTCTCCATTGAATTATCTTGACATCCTCTTTGAAATCTTCTGACCGTAAATGTGAATTTTCTAAGTATCTTATGATCTATGAACAAATATTTGTCTACATGTTCCTTCCCATTTTGGATGGTTTTTTTCCCCCATTATCTTTATTCCCTAATTTTTTTCTCTCATAACTGCTTTGTTGTTATTAATTTTTTTAATCTGTTTTGTTTGTTTTACCTTGGCTGGCCTATAACACCTTCAAGGAGTCTGTGAATTAAACACATCCTCCCCCACTTCCTTCCAGCTTCCTTAATCCCCATGGTGTGACATCTGATATCAGAGTTTAGTAGCTGAACCATTTTAAGCTTGTCAATTCCAGTCTTCATTTTTTAAATTATATTCAGTAAATTTTGCTTATTTCTATTTTCCTTAGGATATAAATTATGGTACACTCAATCCTGGTGTCCTGCTTTGTCCTTTTTTCTTCCTTACCAAGTATTCTAACATTATTTACAAAAAATAAATTTAATTTGTGCTTTAAAAATCCTAGATATTTAAATCAATTATATTGTACTTGACTTTTAGAATTATTTTTGCCCAAATCAATGTATTAGTAATATCCCACAAAGCTTAAACTTAGTTTAAACATTTAAAACATTGTCACTATGATGAATTTATTTTTATATTCTTAAGAGAGGTGAAAACTATAAGAACTGGGCTAGAATCAGCAAAGAAATAGAAAAGACAAGGAAAAAATAGAAAGAAGCATCAAAAAAGGCTGGAAATTTAGATTAGATTTTTCAGTGGAACTTTTTTTCCAAACACAAAAAATTGTTATTTGCTTTTGATCCATCCATTTATTAAAAGAAAAAAAAAGTTATTGAGTACCTTTCATGTGTGATATTCTAAATATTGGGAATGGCATGGCAAGCAATACAATAAGATCACTTCTCACATACTTGCTTTATGTGCTAGCAGAGGAAGCAATTAAAAACCAATTAAACATGTAAATACAAAGATTTCAATTTAAATTCTATAAATAAAATTAAACAAATGAATGTAATAAAAATCAGCAAAGGTGGGAAATATCATCTCCTTAAAGCTAAAATATAGCAAATTGGCATTTCTGTGAGGAATTCAGATAGCCATCACATGACTGAAAGTCAAATATCAAGTCAAGGATTCAAGAAAAAAAACCTATCAGCTGAGTCAGTAAGTACAAAGGTTCTGAGGTAGGAATGTGCTTTCTATAGCCAAGGAACTGAAAGAAAAAATGTTGCTTAAATATAGTTAAAGTGGAAAAGAATGTAATTAAGTGAAATTAGAGTACTGAAGACTCATAGGAATATCTTAATTTTCTAAAGGCCATTTTAAAGAAACAGAAGTCATTGGAAGAATTTTAGCCAGATAAGATGTTATGTGATTTCCAGTCAAATAAGATTATTCTGATCTCTAGATAGGCATTAGAATGCAAAAGTGCAAACAGAAGTACTTTTGACAAAAGAATGTAATTATCTTGGTGGGATAACAAAGTAGGTTTAGGTGAGAAAGAAAGAAAAATAGCTGATTGTTGATAAAAGCAAAATAAGTCAAATAAACATAGTTTATTGTCATATGTTATAAAACAGGGCAGTTTTACAACTGTTAGCCACAAATTTTCTGGTAACTATCAAGTTACCGAGATAAATCTGAGATTTGAAAGAAAATTATTGACTCAAACTTATATGTTGTAACATTATCAACAAATATTTTATATCACCCCACTATTTTGTACATATTTAAAGACTTGAAATGTTCTAAATATTAATTTTTCTATAGCCTTTTAATTATATAATTTTGTAAACATGTGTCTTCCCACAAAACATATAAATAACTATAATATTTAATTATCTAAAAGCTATCTGTGTTAATAGGAGGTATTTTTATATTAATATTATGATG
Organism: Hydropotes inermis; assembly: GCA_020226075.1. Classification (NCBI taxonomy): domain Eukaryota; kingdom Metazoa; phylum Chordata; class Mammalia; order Artiodactyla; family Cervidae; genus Hydropotes; species Hydropotes inermis. Next base: position 16,166,926 of record CM035283.1, on the reverse strand, counting down.
ACCTTGGAGCTAATAGTGTTAGAAGATGGAAAAGCTGGGCTTTTATAAAATATTTTCAAATATGTCATTTCCTTCAATTCCCATCTATTTCTCACCAAATTAGCTATACAAATGCAATTTAATACAACTCCATCTTACCCTTAACTTCTGATACTGGTCAGTTTGGGGACATGTTGGCAAACAGTTTTGAGAATCTAGGATTAAAGGAAGGTCTTAAACTAGGCGATCTCAACGATGTTCTTAAGGACATACGATACTAGACCTATGTAGAATTAATGAGTTGCCTAAAGCCAGGATCATTTTATCTCTTTCCCAAGTCCTAATGCCGTGAAATTTGAAACACTTTGTCTTTCAAGTTATGACACCCATTTTTATTTCAGATATTACAAGATATTCACATTTTACTATCATTTTCATGAAACAAGCTTGAAAAGTCTTTGTGATAAAAAGTAACAATTTTTTTTAAAGATATCCCTGAGTTCTTTGAAAACAATCTATTTATTATTAGAACTGACACAATTGCTTCTTAGATTGATATTCAGAGTGCAGTTGAGTCTGGATGAATTGTGACATTGCCAGTTTGTCGGTGGAAGTAATATGAATTGTTCATGAAAATAAGTCAGCAGCATATGATCAATGGAAATCTCAAAGCACTTGATTTTATCATTAAATACTTTCAGTTAATAAATTGCTCATTAGAATGAAATAAATGACACTATTTTGTGGAAGACAGTGTTCATTGTCAAGACATAATGGATAGAACTCAAATATAATGTGTTGTGAACACATTTTTCCTGCTCAGAAAGCAAAATAGAATGGAAGAATATGTGGAAGATTAAAAGACTGTAGCTATTGTAGCAAAATTGGAAGATATCTGAAGATAACACTGACTCATAAATTAACCATTTGATTCTTAATAGTAAATAAAAGTAAAGTTACAGGATTGAAAGTTGACAAGTAGGGTAATGTTTCACTATTTTAGAAGAGTCCAAGAAGGAGAATATTAGAATTAATCTTTGAAATATGTCTGTATATGGTTCATTTGTGTGCATATGTATAAAATTAGCCAATTACTATATGTAATTATTGTTATTCTCCGTGGAAAATATTGTATAATCTCTTTCTTTTTCCAAATTATTGCCATTAATTCTTCCTGTTATTTCAATGCAGTATTTCACCCATGTATTGCAAATAAACCATATAGAATGGATACAGACATTTTATATTAATATAATTCAATATTTCCCATACTAGCCCTTTCTATTCACTCAAGTTTATTATGTATGATATTCAGCTAACTGTTCTCCAGGCTATTTATGTCAGTGAGTCACTTAGATCTTCCCTTTAGGCTTTTTTTCTTATCTGTATTTGAATGAGAATCCTTCTAAATGGAATTCTAGAGGCACAGTTCTAAAAATAAACTAAAGAACCATCTCTGACACATTTTGGACAAAGGAGCACATTTCTTATTTTAAAAGACCTTTGGAATCTTCTCTCAAATTTTTTGCTAACTTATGAAAGCATTTGTATTGTTTCCATTCCATTGAGATTAGGCAAACTTCCAAAAACATCATAAGCATATTTGTAAAACACATTCATGCTAACATCATAAGTGAATTTAGTCCTTGAATACATGTATATTTGTATAGCTTTCCTCAAACTAGATTTTTGATAAAAATCCATGCTGCTGACAGCTTTTTTTATAATTGTGTTCTGAAAGTCAAAAAGGAGCTGGCAAAATATCAAAATGTATGACTCTAGCCTACATGAAATTAATTCATATTCAAAAATGCAACTTTTCAAAGTGTAACTTACAAAATTAGATTAAAAGAAATTACAAAATGTGTTTGATAAGAAAAAAAATTAAACTGTAAGATCTTTCTATACAATTCAAATACTTAGACCATTTTAGACAAAGAAAGTCAGCAGCCTTTCAATGATTTTGAGCAACAACTTAGACCTCTAGGCCACCCATGTAGCCCACCAGGCTCCTCTGTCTAGGGGATTATCCTAGCAAAAACAGTGGGGTGGCTTGCCATTTCCTCCTCCAGGGGATCCATTTTCCTGACCCAAGTTTCAAACCATGTCTCCTGCATTACAAGCAGAATCTTTTCCTGCTGAGCAATCTAAGAAGCCCATATATATGGAAACTGCATATATATATATATATGTATACACACACAAACTGGAATACATAAACCTCTATTTTAACTCATTAGAGAATTATTGTTCTTTGCTTTGGTAGTATATATTAACTTCAAAAGAGAATATTTTTTAAATGCATTATCCTAAATAAACCTGGGAAGCGATGATAAAGCAGAAAGCATTAATTTGGGATCAAATAATTGCAATTCAGGTCACACAGATTTGAATAGCAACCTAAACAGTGTACCAATGAGGATCAAAATTCAGGGGCTTTTAAAGACAAAGCAGGGAGGTTTGCAGTACAAACATTTTATTTGGAGTTGGAGGCAGAAGTTGATCACCACTCACCAGGACTGAGCACTAAGGCTATCGCTAGAGGGGGGAAAAGTCCACTGCTCTGACAATTTGCAAGTGTTCTTTCAGAGTTCTTCAAAACTAGTTTGGCCAAAATTCTAAAGTTCATGTTTCCGCCAGGTGAAGACATGCGTTAGACTTTATTATATAGTTTAACAAAATATTAATTAGATTACAATTTTTCAAAAATATGTTGGACATGTTTAACATGTTTTGCTTATGCACTTCAGACTTTAAACTCTTTAATGGTAGTTCAGCTGGTGAAGAATCCGCCTGCGGTGCAGGAGACCTGGGTTCGATTCCAGGGTTGGGAAGATCCCCTGAAGTAGTGAAAGGCTACCCACTCCAGTATTCTGGCCTGGAGAATTCCACGTACAGTCCATGGGGTCACAAAGTGATGGACACGACTGAACGACGTTCACTTTCACTTCTAATGGCCTCTTGGATCCAGGGAAAAGGATCCATTAAAAACCCCTGATATAAGTGATTTCATTTTATTTTACAAAGGAGGTAACTTACTGAGTAAAGTCGTTTACTGATAATAAAGGCAATAACATGCTTCTTCTTGATCTAAAACAATTGTCCATTTTCAAGACCTGCATGAGAAACTGCTTTTAGATCTCAATAGTGAGAAAAAAAAAAAAAAA
>CM035283.1:16140332-16163680 GCA_020226075.1 Hydropotes inermis | reverse complement strand
TTTTTTTTTTACTGTTTTTTTTCCCACATTCAGATTTTCTCTTGTTATAATGTGTCATATAGATTACTGTAGGCAGACTTAGATTTTCCTTTATATTGCTTTATATACTTTATATACTTTATATGCTTTATATACTTTATATACTTTATTATATAGTTTAACAAAATATTAATTAGATTACAATTTTTCAAAAATATGTTGGACATGTTTAACATGTTTTGCTTATGCACTTCAGACTTTAAACTATAAAACTTTCTTTCAGGGATTAGTGTTACTGTGCACATTTCCTGAATCATTTTGAAGCTGCAATGTGATAGGGAAACTTAAATGGTAACAGAATATCTGCCATTGCTGGGGCACTTATTCTAAACCAGGAACTATTATTGAATTTATATGATATGCATATGTCTTATTTTATAAACACTATAAATTTTATAAACATCTGCTGCTTTCAAAATTTTGATGCTGATAAATGAATAATGTAAAATCACAAAAGTGACCTCAAAATTATATAAAATGAATGTAAAATCAGTGTTCTATGATTTCCTTTCCACTTTCTGGCTACTTCAGTGAGGCAGTGAGTCCTTTATAATTGAAACGCTTCATGCTTGTTCTATATACAATTTGGTTAGCTCGTGAAAAATTGCTTCCTAAATGTCACTTCTTTTAAAACTGTGAAGCAAAATCTGAAACCAAAAAAGTCACTTATTAGATTGCTTACCATGAGGTATGTTCTGTGTAAAGTTAAGGAAAAGGAACAATCATTTCCACCCTAAAATCCAAAAGAAAAAAGTTCCACCTTTAGTGTTTTGTATGTCAGTTTAATTTCAAATTTGTTCAGTGAATGTGAAGACAGGGAATCCAATTTCAATAAAGAATATCTACATTACTCTTTATGAGAACACTGGGAAACACTTACTACCATTATAAGCCTAAATTGCAATCAGTTTAAGGTTTTCCCTTGCCTGCTTCTAATTTATGATTATTTTTTTGCAAGGAACAATTTCAAAAATTATTACAACATGCATTAGTATCTACTCTCATACTTCTTGTCAACACAGTTCAGTTTCCCAATTAAATTATCTATGGCATCTGATTTTTGTTACTATTTTTTTATTAAAACATTAAAGTCATAAAAATGCTTATATTTTGATATGCTATTTATACAAAAAGAAGCTAAAGATGGCCAAACATTGATGTTCTTGCTTGAATGCTGATTGAAGATGCAATTCTTATAAAAGAAGTGATTATTGACTTCAATATAAATATTTCTTATCAGCTATAATCTTTCCTGTCAGAACCAAGCTTTCCTCAATTAATTTCTTTCCTTATTATTTGTTAACAAGAAACATACTTGTTTATTACAAGAATGCATTAAATTTCTCATCTTATGTTTAATAAAGTGATATATTCATTACTGCATACATAATATAAAGATATGGACACTGTAGGGCTTCCCAGGTTGTGCTAGTGGTAAAGAACCCATCTGCCAATGCAGGAGACATAAGAGATGTGGGTTCGATCCTTGGGTCAGGAAGATTCCCTGGAGCAGTGAAAGTCGCTCAGTCATGTTGGACTCTTTGCAACCCCATGGACTATACAGTTCACTGTATTCTCCAGGCCAGAATACTGGAGTGGGTAGTCTTTCCCATCTCCAGCAGAGAGAGAAAGGAAAGCTTTTCCCTTCTCCTGGAAGAGGAAATGGCAATCCACTCCAGTTTTCTTGCCTGGAGAATCCTGTGGACAGAGGAACCTGGTGGGCTTTGTCCATAGGGTTGCAAGGAGTCAGACACAACTGGAGTGACTTAGTACACATAAATGCATGGACACTGTAAAGGTAAATAAGTATTTAAAAACAAACAAACAAAAAAGAACTTTCTGATAGAAAAAGAAATAGACATCATTTCCTTTGAACATTTATCTTGGAAAACTTGCAATTTTAAGGTCTTCCTCTGGTTCTCTGAGATGTTTTTAAACATTTTTGCCAGCTAAAAACCTCTTAGTTTTACAACCTACCAATGTTTCTTCAAGGGCCAAGGAACCACCTCTTTGAAATGCTATCATCAAGAAAAAGAGTGCCCCCATCTCCCAGTTTCTTTGGTAATGTAGGAGGTTAATTTGGGTGGGTGTCTGTCTTTAAGTTCTGGCATAAAGATATGAGAAGTTTATTTTCCTTTGGAAAAAGCCAATTAGTTGATACAAATGGTCATCCTAATTACCAGGTGAATTTGGGATGTACCACATGTGACAAATGGTGCTGTTATTTCCTTTTACTGGAGGACTAGCTATCATTCATTTGTGAATCTGTGTTTAATGGCTTATGTCTGCTTGGCTGTATAAAGTGTAAGGTTTCTTTCTGACTTCTCAATCTCTTTGGAAGATTGCCTGTGATTTCACATCAAATCCTGATTTAAAGCTTATTTAATAACGAAACTTTTATTTTTCATCTCCCCTTGCATGGTTTTTTTCTGACTTGGTAGGAGACTTTGTTTTTAATTACCCTACAATACTCTACATAATTTCCCATTTCAAAACTTCTGCCCGGTTGAGACCTTCAACCATAAGGATAATATATCTATATAATATACCTATATAATATACCTATATAATAACCATAATATATAATATAATATCCATAAGGATAATAAAATTTAAATTATTTTTCTTGAAACAGGAATTTCCAGGTCTTAGAAGATTGGAACTGTCCATCGTTTCATATAGAATTTAATAAATGAATGTTATAACCATACAAGAGGAAAGCTTCACACAGGCAATATTATAGTATGTCTGCATTGTATGGAGACGAGTACACTGTGGTATCTACCCCTAGAAGTGATTTTTTTCCTTAACTGCATGTAAAATATCAAGCAAGTACTTAGAGGCATTAGGATCTAACTAGAACAACCAAAAGCAGTTTTTGTCTTTGTTTTTGTGCCACCAGAATTATCTTATTCCAAGCATTTGAAGATTGAAACCAAATTTCCAAATACAGTTCAAGAAGTGGGACTCTAGTGATGTTTGTTTTGCTTGGACTATAGGGTATGATATGGCTTCCCAGGAGGTGCAGTGGTAAAGAATCTGCTTGCCAAGGAGATGTCAGGGATCTGAGTTTGATCTCTGAGTGGGGAAGATCCTCTGGAGCAGTAAATGGCAACCCACTCTACTGTTCCTGCCTCGAAGATTCCATGGACAGAGGAACCTTGTGAGCTACACTCCATGGGGTTGCAGAGTTGGACACGGCTGAGCACACATAGGGTGCAATAAAATCAATCTTGGAAAGGATTTAGATCTTAGAGAGTCCTCCAGAATCATTTGAAATAGGAGACATTCAGCTTCTTTTCTGCATAAACCTCCAAGATACTGGATATTTTTTTCTATTAATAACAAAAGTTGCAAATAAAAAAATGAACTAATTTTTGCTTGCTGCACTTTAATTTATACATAGACTCTGCCCTTCAAGGTAAAATCTGCTGGCTCTGTGAAATCTTTTATCTATGATTTCTGTGTGGCTTATTGTATTTGAAAGTCAAAATCTTGTTAAATTTAGGTGTACAGTAAAATGTGCTAAAACTCTTAACAGACTGTGGTTCTTGCTCTCATTTCATCCCACTCTCAGCATCCATAGTTCTCTTACAGTGATAGTTATCAGTGACAGCACTCCACGTTCGATCCCTGGGTCGGGAAGATCCCCTGGAGAAGGAAATGGCAATCCTCTCCAGTATTCTTGCCTGGAGAATCCCATTGACAGAGGAGCCTGGTGGGCTACCATCCATGGGATCGCAAAGAGTCGGACACTACTAAGTGACTAACACTTCCACTTTCTATGTCCAATTAACCATGTGTCCTGGAATTATTTTAGCAGTATTAGCTGTATTTTCCTGATTGTTTAGATTATTTGCTGTGAATTTTTTTTTAACATTTCCTTTAAATACAGATCAATAAGATTTAAACTAACACTGGCTTTGCTTATTTATTACAAATATTTCTATTGTTTCCTTCTACTAAAATATAACCTTTATGAGGACAGATATTTTGTCCAATTTTCTCACTACCAGATGTGTATGGCACATAAATGTGTTTTGGATCATAAATGTTTATGGAATACATTTTAAAAATACCATGAGTTTAAGAAATAATACATGAGTTACTTAATTCACTATATATATATATATATATATATACACACATACATACATATCAGACCATCACATTGTACCCCCTAAATGTGTAAAATTTTATTTGCAATTACACCTCAACAAAGCTGGAAAAAAATAAATTTCTTGTAGAAAAAGAGTATATTAATGTTTTGATAAATTTTAATCATAGAGAAAAACATGGTAAAAAGAGGTTATTACTGAATGAACTGTATGAAAATGTGTATATAAATTATACATATGTATCATTTATGTAAAACCATATATGAAATGTATTTACATTTTATACTAAAATCATCATTAATATGTAATAATATATGAATATGTAATAATAAGTAATATTTGTCTTTGTATGTCAATAAATGTAAGAACACACTTGAGATCATCACTTTTATTCCTAATTGCATTGCAAAACTGGATAAGTAAAAATGTGCTATTATTAACATATTGTGAGACATTTGGATTATTTTTCTTTTGAGGGTATTACAAAACAAATCTCAGTAAGAATTCTCTGTAATCTGGTATTGATATGATTGATGGATTGCCTAAAGATTAATTCATCTAATTGGAATAGCTCAGTTATAAATTAGTACTTAGTTTTGTTAAATAACTATTCAGAAATATTTTACCAAGCTATCCTGTAAACTGTAGCGGTGTCATACTCACTCAAAAGGAGGAATAGACACCAAATTATATAATTTCTAGTCTCACCTTTCATTTCATTTCATTTCTCTTCTTCCGTTTCTTTTGCACTGATCACCTCCTCAAAAGTCTCCAACCCATCTAAATAGTCCGAGACCTGACACACATTTGTCAACACAAGATAGACTAAGAAGTTTCATTACTTTTGATGCCAAAACAGTTACAAATTTCATATCACTAAATTACTTAAAAAAAAAATCACTCCATTATATTCTGACTCAATTACATTTTTTCCTTAGAGAAATAAAAGATTGATAAATGAAAATTATTTCTTTTTTAAAGTAACGTCCTATGGCCTCGGCTGTGGCTTAATGAAAATGCAGTCCTAGCCAAGGTTTTCTCTCAATTGCAGCGCTGGCCTGTATTCTAACAGCTCTGAATGAGGAAGCAGAAGTCGGTGCCTCTGCTGGCCAGCTGTCATATTGTCCCTGACCAGGTAGCAAAGGCATCGATTTGGGTCAGCTCTCTGCTTTCTATAATATAAAACGGCTATTATTCAAAATGGTCCCTGGCCACTAACCTGCCTGATCAGGGCAGCTCAGTGAGGGTCGGTTCTCTGATCTCTGTGAAGTTGACACTGTTTTCATGTCTATTGTTCTGCCTGAGCCTGTGACACTTCTTTGTCCTTGGCATTCTGTAGCTAGAGCAGGGTATGCCTAGATCTGTCCTTTCTTACCAAGCTTCCAGAAACTTCTGTAAGCCTTTGTCATCAGCTGATTCTTTCATAACAGGGAAAATTTCCACTACTGTCTCCCCTCCTTGTTTCCTCTGCTGTTCTGATTTTCTGAACTCACTGTTTACAGGAGAATTTTCCTGGATCTGGAAACACCACAAAACAAAAGTCTGGGGATTGTGCTGTGTGAATGGCCCCCTCATAATTGTGTGAGCAATGGCCCTAGTTAGTAAGACCCCTACATTCTTGTCTCTTCCCTTTTGATTTCCAATTCTGGGTATTTTGCTTTGAATTTTGAGATATATCTTTCATTTGGTTGTTGAGAGTAGTCACTAGGATTTTATCATTGAGTGGCTCATATGGTAAAGAATCTGCCTTCAATTCAGACTAACTGGGTTCGATCCCTGGGTTGGGAAGACCCCCTGGAGAAGAGAATGGCAGTCCGCTCCAGCATTCTTGCCTGGATAATCCCATGGACAGAGGAGCCTGGCAGGCTACAGTCCATATGGGTCTCAAAAAGTCGGACATGACTGTGCACAGCACACTGGATTGGACACTTCCTTTAGGAAGCTTCCCCTCTTATTCAGACAGTAAAGAATCTGCTTGTAATGCAGAAGACACCTGTTCGATTCCTGGGTCAGACAGAACCCCTGAAGAAGGGAATGGCAACCCACTCCAGTATTCTTGCCTGGAGAAGTCCACGGACAGAGGTACATTCCATGGGGTTGCAAAGAGCAGGATGCGACTGAGCAATGAACACACACTATCCATTTTTTTCCATTCATACACTAAAATGCTTCAACATTATTAATTATTAAAATACAGCTGATTTACAATGTTACATCAGTTTCAGATGTATAGCTATATGATTCAGTTATTCTTGCATATATATGTTCTTTTAAATAGTCTGAACTTTATAATATTTGTTATATGAAAATATGAAAATTCCTGATCCTTGCTTGTGCTGACTTGGACTTTCATGAAGTACTCTCGTTATTGTAGTTGTCGCGCTTGTCATTTGTACTGAAATTATCTATCTATTTTGTCATTTGTATTTCTCTAACGGCTGTCCATTTCTGCACATCTGCTTCTCTATGCTGGATGTGAACTACACATTAATATACTCTCATTGGCCTGAGCTATTCATCGGTGCTCAGATCTGATTGTTGGTGGATTTTAAGTAGTAATCATTCCTCCAGGCAAATTGGCTTGCAGTGGTCCCTGGTGCAATAGGCCTGCCAGGTTCCAGGCAGCAAATTGCCAGTAAAAGTTGTAAGAGAAAACACCTTTGCATCTTCATGGACTTGGATGTAAAGGTTAGGCCTCTTTCACTGTATGAACAAAAACTTAGTTTCTCCTACTTTCTTCAGGACTAAGGAAATCAGCTGATTTCCACTGAACCCTTACTGATGGGGCTACACTTGCCCTCCAGAGTGCATGTGCCTTTATACATGATAAAAGTCTCCCAAAATCTGCGCGTTCTAATCATCTATTCACCACACTGGTAAGGGAGAGATCCTTGCTCTAAGATTATGGGAAGAGCTGAACATGCAGCATCTGCCACTGAACAGAGAGAACAGGGACTTAACAGTCACAGGGACCCGTAGCCTCAGCTTCCCTGGTAACTCAGATGGTAAAGAATCTGCCTGCAGCACAGGAGGCCTGGGTTCAATCCCCGGGTCAGGAAGATCCCCTGGAGAAGGAGATGGCAACCCACTCAGGTATTCTTGCCTGGGAAATCCCTCGAATAGAGGAGGCTGGTGGGCTACAGTCCATGGGGTTGCAAAGAGTCAGACATGACTGAGTGACAGAGCGCATACACATACATCAGGAAATATGATTAAGGAGAAATCTTCTAGAACTGAGTAAACATGCCATGTTGCAATCTTGGCTATGGTATATGAAAAATTCAGATTATAAAAAATATTACATTATAAAAATAAAATTTTATAAATTTCTATATAGACAAAATGCTACAAGAAAAATGTTAATTGTCATGTCTGTGCTAAGTTTCCTTTTGTCTTGCTAATCCTAGAAGATGCTATTTCCAATTGAAGTGTATCACACACATATTAAGGCTATTTGTATTTGCTGCAATTTCATGCATATACAATTAAAAGTAAACAGATCCATTAAGCCTTTAGGGCTCATACTAAAGAGTTGTGAAATGTAGTCAGTAAGTCAAAAAGAAAAGAAAATTCTTAGGATTTTAGTAAGAAAAACAGTTCTTTACAATGGTCTAACTGAAGAAATATTTCTGAAGGCAATTTTGCCTTTTCAAACATTATAATTTGTACCAACATGTGGTACATTTTTGGAAATGTATTTGTTGTTCACCCTTGTGAACTTTTTTATTAATAAAACACTACTTCTGTAGAACACACAGCTTTAAAGGTGTGATGCATTCTGTGATGAAAGGTTTAAATACGTGTGGGTGGAATTATTTTTGGCATAAACATGCATTCTATTTAAAATGTTTCTCCATGTGCAAATACGTTTTTTCATAAAATAAGAGTTGTGCAGATTCATACAAATCTTGTATTTTGAATAAATTAAAGTGGAATATATAATGGACATTAACCTTTATGGCTGTTAAACAATGCATGCTCAAGTAGTAAAATATCTATTGTACAGATTGGTAGTAGGTCAGGAGTGGAGTGAGGTCAAGAATGCAGGGCACTCATGGTAGCTATACATACCTTGAAAAGGGAGTAGAGACACTAAAATAAATTAATCTCTTGGGAATCATGAAGCTATACTTTATTTTATTGCAAAACTAGTTCATAAAATGATGGATCCTGAAATTAGAAAAGCCTGACATGAAGTGGAATTTAAGAGGATAGCCTTATGAGGTAACAAAAGTTCAAACAGTTTATTCCTGAGATTTATAATTCAGAGATGCCAAAACCAAAAACAGTGTCCATTTAGACTCTGTCTTGACTGTGAGATAGCACATGTGTGTCCTGATCTGCAACTCTGGACCAATTATGAACTGGCTTCCACGGTAAAGCATCTGCCTGCAACCTGAGAGACCTGGGTTCGATCCCTGAGTCGGGAAGATCCTCTGGAGAAGGAAATGGCAACCCACTCCAGCACTCTTGCTTGGAAAGTTCCATGGATGGAGGAGCCTGGTAGGCTACAGCTCATGGGGTCGGAAAGAGTCGGACACGACTGAGCGACTTCGCTTTCCTCTTCGCTTTGATCCAAGTATTTCTCTCTATACTCTGCTTTCTGACACTGAGGCTGTGACTCTGCAGATTAGCATGCTCTTTCCCAGCTGACTTCTGGCCAGTGTTTGCTAACAGGTGGCACAGAGAGACACGTTGAGGCAGGCGGAGAGGACTGACGTCTGACTTGTGTTCCTGATGTTGTGGTCAGAGGCAACACAGCCAAGGCACTTCACTTCGCCTAACAGGACTCTGCAAACCAGCTCCACTATATGAGAACCAAGTGAATTTGTTTGCTTTCTGGGACATCTGGACCTAACTTTTGGATCTAACTTTCAAGAGAAACCTCTGCTGAGCTTCTAGATTTTGATAATATCAAAACATCCTTTTGATCCTTTAGTCCTAGGGGTAGAGGCTTGTGGAAAGGGAAAGTGAAAGTCGCTCAGTTGTGTCCGACTCTCTGTGACCCCATGGACTATACAGTCCATGGAATTCTCCAGGCAAGAATACTGGAGTGAGCAGCCTTTCCCTTCTCCAGCAGATCTTCCCAACCCAGGGGTCAAATCCAGATCTCCCGCACTGCAGGGGGATTCTTTACCAGCTAAGTCACAAGGGAGGCCCAAGAATACTGGAGTAGATAGCCCATCCCTTCTCCAGCGGATCTTCCCGACCCAGGAATCAAACCGGGGTCTCCTGCATTGCAGGCGGATTCTTTACCATCTGAGATATTAGGGAAGCCTCCAGAAGCTTGTGGGGAGAAAGCAGATTATCCAAGATGCCATGTTCAGGCTCTCTCGCCCCATGTTTTGTAAATGATGACTAACAGCTGAGATGCTCTGTAGCACTGCGCATGCACACCACGGGGTACCTGCTCGGTCACCAGCTGCTCTGCGCAGCGCGCAGACCTGAGCTCCTTCTACGGAAACCGCGGCACTGCTGCTGCGTCAGGGCTGCGCCCCTTGGGTCTGCCATGAGAGGAGGGGATATGGCGTGTCTACTGCTAGGCTTGCTGCGTCAGCCAGGAGAGAATAAACGGGCCAGCAGTTCCAAAGGCTCCTCCAGTCTCCTTGCGGACTTAGCTCAGACCTTGCCTACCCTGGGTTCAGCGAGCAGCGTGCAGCCTGTAAACAGCAAGACCACTGGCATCACAAATAGGACCAGCAACAAGGCTGTTCTGTCCAGTAATCATTTCTGGGTTACCAAATTAGTCTCTGTGTATACTTCCATCTCTCCAGTTCTAGGTTTCAAATCCTTGTATAAAATTCACTCTGTAAAAATATCTAGCAGGATTTCTATTTATCCTCATTGCACTATATGTGGTTACTATCTCTTGAAATGTAACTGTGTTTGTGCTCATTTGTTAAGTGGTGGCTGACTCTTTATGACCCTATGGACTGTAGCCTGCCAGGCTCTAATGTCCATGGAACTGTCCCAGCAAGAATCCTGGAGTGGGTTTCCATTTCCTTCTCCAGGGGATCTTTCCCACCCAAGGATTGAACTCACTTCTCCTGCATTGACAGGTGAGTTTTTTTTTGCCACTGAGCCACCTGAGAAGCCCCTTAAATGTAATTAAATATCCCAAATCCCAAACTCATCCTACCACTATCATTTATACAGCCGGGAAAATAAACTGACCAAACGTATTCCACTTGGTTTATCTTTCATCTTTTTTCCTGTTAGACGGAATTAGTCGCTGAAACACTCAGCATCTCCCAATGAATTCTGCTCTATTGTTATTTCAAAAATATCCTACCTGTTTGAGTTTATTTCTCTCTTTGTAATTGATCACCTCAATGGCTTCATAATTCAGGTTTTTATTGTTCAGAAGTAAGATACATTGTCAGTGCCTCAACTGTAAACTATAGTTAGGTGTCTTAAACATATATAAACAGAGGAAACAAGATTACTAGAGAGAGCTAACTGCAGTATAAATAGACCCTTGGAGACGGTGAGGTGAAAATTGGACACAACCTAGTTGGTTGTTTGGTTGGAGAATAATGCTTACTCTAAAAGTAATACTGAATGATAGGGATAAAAATGTAGAATGAGGACAAACTGCAGAGGGTTTTTAATAGATCTCAAACTGATTGAGCAGACATAGAAAATGCTATTGAATAGCACAGACACGTCAATCACAGGGTTTCCCTGGTGGCTCAATTAGTAAAGAATCCACCTGAAGTGCAGGAGACCCAGGTTCGATCCCAGGGTCAGGAAGATCCCCTGGAGCAGGAAATTGCAACCCACTCCAGTATTCTTGCCTGGGAAATCCCACGAAGAGAGGAGCCCAGTGGGCTACAACCCATGAGGTTGAAAGAGTTGGACAGGGTTTAACAATTAAACCACCACCGCCATCAATCATTACTCTCAGAAACTAATATAGTAAATTGACAATAAAAATATGGTTTGCATCTGTTACAGGAATCCGGGAAAAGCACTATTTGTACTGGAGTGGTATGCTCGGCATACTTCAGATCTTCCAAAATAGAAACATTCATGGCCCATCTATCTGAACTGCTGGCTCCTGACACCATAGACACAAGCATTGTTGCTATTTCCTAACCTATGGAAGCTCCCTCATCCAAAGTTACAAAACCTCCCCAGGATGGCATACATCTATGACTGGGAATATGAAGGACAAGCCAGAGTGGCTCAACTGGGAGGTCTCCAAGAGACAGAACTCAGAGCTCTCCATGTTATCAGCAAGCTGAAGATCCTGTTATAATTGCATCACAGTGAAAAATTATCCCTCTTCCCAATCATATGTTCCCCTGTTTCTCTTTCCTTCAGGTAGTTGTTCAGAGAGCCTTCAACTAACTGGATCTGCAAGCAACTCAGAATCTCAGAATCTGTTTCCCTGGGAACCAAACTTAAGAGATCAGGTCTGGTCCTTGGAAGGAGACCTTGAAATGTGGCCTTGGAACTGGGGAGTCTGAAAGCAGACTGGCAGTGATGAGAACCTCATCACCAGTTGAAGCTAGACAACAGTCTGCTGCTGCTGCTAAGTTGCTTCAGTCGTGTCCAACTCTGTGCGACCCCACAGACGGCAGCCCACCAGGCTCCCTCGTCCCTGGGATTCTCCAGGCAAGAACACTGGAGTGGGTTGCCATTTCTTTCTCCAATGCATGAAAGTGAAAATTGACAATGAAATCTCTTGGTCGTGCCCAACTCTTCGCAACCCCATGGACTGTATAGCCTACCGGGCTCCCCCATCCATGGGATTTTCCAGGCAAGAGTACTGGAGTGGGGTGCCATTTCGTCTCTGAGACATCAGTATAGTCCCACATATGCTGTAGTGCTACTGCAAAACTGTTATAGGGCAACTGGAAGGTTTTCACTATCGGTAAATTGTGTGGGTAGGTGAAGAGTACATAATGGGTGTGACATCTCAGATGTTTCTGCAATTTTGAGAAGTGTTCACTACAAAAAGAATCAGATGGCTTAGCAGGGAGATATCAAGGCATTGAAGGAAAACAGCAGAAGGCTTGGAGTGTTTAATCAAAATCTGGAATCAAAATGAGACATCCAGGAGGCTTCCTTTGGCAGCTAATAAAGGAACTGTCAACTCTTATACTCCTAGGGCAGAAAAAAAATGGAAGGATCAAGTCCAGGGGGAAATACAGGGTTAAGAGGGTTTAGATGAAGATTGAAAGATCACATCAAGCAGGTCAGATATGACAATGGCAAGTTCCTAAGGTGACACATGATTCTGAAACTTACATTGGGAACACCATGCTTGTTATGCCCTTGTAATTATTGAAACCCAGAATTTCTTGTACCTTCTGAGCTTGAAAATGTAGCCCATTCCTTCTTGGAAAAGTGAATGCACCCTTCTTGCTGGAATATAATGCAGAAACATTTGCCTTACAAAACAGGATATGTCACCCTTGCCTTCACGTCTATTCCCAGCCATCAAGCCATTAATTAAAGTGATATCAAGAATATACTTGTCGTAGAAATGCTGGATCAGTCAAGGAGGGAAGTAACTATGCCATGAAGGGGTCACAGAATCTAGTCAACACTTACTGACCACATCTGACAGAGTATACATGGAACTGGATTCCAGGATGGTCAGCACAAGGGAAGATGACAGAATATAAAGTTGGATAAAGCAGAGTTTAATCGTATGAAAATCCTTCCCCATGATACAGAACTTTTATTGACAAAATCTCAGGAGCCAATGAAAATATGCTTTGAAAGCTTGAAAGAAGTGATGATCCACACTGAGGTAACATGCCAAAATTACTATGGGAGAAGTGGAAGAATTGACCAAAAAAAGTGAATTGCTATATGAGATCAGAAATCCATTCTCGTTTGCATTCTGTAGAGGACCTGGAAGCCAACACATTTACCATAATGATTCGTAAACATAATTGAGAGGGGTACCACCGTCATTGACAAACTCATTAGAGGGTCTTCCTGGTAAGTGAGGGCTGAAGGGATGAGATGTGGTTGCAGACTTGGAGTCCCTGGTAACAATGAGAAAATAGACCTCTAAAATCATAGAGGTCAGAAGGTGGTGATTATTAATCAGAAGTCAGATTAGTCAAGCCATTTTAATGAGTAGCAGCATCTGACTGGCATCCAGGGGTACCTGACCTGCAATGAGCTTTGAAGATGATTACAAAAATATAGCAAGCCTAGGGCAAGGATGATGCATATTCAACAAAGCTAGTACTTCATCCAGAGGAAGACATCAAGCATGTATGGTTCAGGATGTGGCATGTACCCGACTCAATTAAAAACACAATGATTTGCCTGTTTTTTTTTTTTTTTTTTTTTTTAATTTAACACAGTTTTCAAACTGAGAACTTGGTGAGTAAAGACAGGTCAACTCCTCAGGTGAAAGGATCATACAATGCCATAGCAGCACAGAAAGTGAATATAGTAATAATGCAACTTATTCTTTTATAAAAGCATCTGTAAACTGGAAACAGATAAATATTCAGATATTTTGAGGACTGTGACTAGAAAGTTAAAGTTGACATGACTACATAGGAAATGAAATAGCATCATGGCCTCCTAACGATGAGTGTATGGTCTCCTAATAAAAGAGTGTATTAGTTTTATATGGCTGCTGTAACACATTACAATCTTGGTGGCTAAAAGCAAAGTAAATTTATTTTACAGTTCTAGAGGTCAGAAGCCTGGAATGCTTCTTACTGTTCTTATTAAAGTTATTTCCAAGGCTGTGTTACTTTCTGAAGTTTTAGGGGGTAAATCCATTTTGTTGCTTTTCCATCTTCTAGTGAAAGCGAAAGTGTTAGCCACTCAGTCGTGTCTGATTCTTTGTTACACTATGGACTGTAGCCCACCAGGCTCCTCTGTCCTGGAATTCTCCAGGAGAGAATACTGGAGTGGGTTGTCATTCCCTTCTCTGGGGGATCTTCCTGACCCAGGGATTGAACTCAGGTACCCCACATTGCAGGCAGACTTTTTAACAACTGAATGACCAGGGGAACCCTCCATCTTCTAGAGGCCACCCATATGCTTTGACTCGTGAACCTATACTTCCATCTTCAAAGTCAGCAAAACATGGCCTAATTCACACATATTTCTGTGACCTCGATTCCAATTTCTGACTAATTCTCTGCTTCTTTGTTCCACTTTTAAAGATTCTATCCCCCCAGATAATCCAGGATAATTATCCTATCTCCAGGACAGTTGATTAGCAACATTAATTTCATTGGTCCTCTTACTTCCCTATTACCATATAACAAGATGTTTATAGGTGCTAGTGATTAGGACATTAACAACTTTAGGGTGCCTTTATTCTGCCCATCAGAGACAGAATAATATCTGGTTTGGCATATAGTGAGTCAGTATGTCAATAGAGCCACAGAGCATTCATTTTCCTAATCCCTAGTACATAATTGGAATGGATACCTTTTACTGTTGTAGAACCACCAAGTAATTTTCTTGATCTATGTATGAATACAGAGCTAATTAATGGGGACAGCCAAGTAGAAGTCTCTGAAATCATCCAAGTTATTGTCCAAGAGAGAAGATGATAACCATATCATATCAAAGGGAAATAGCTCTGTATATCACTAACCTTAAAGACCCATATGATTCAGTTTTGGTGTATCTCATTGCATCTTCATTTAATTCACTCTTTTATTCCATGCACTCTTTTATTCCATTGGAGAAGGATATGGCAACTCATTCCAGTACCCTTACCTGCAAAATCCCATGATCAGAGGAGACTGATAGGCTATAGTCCACAGAATCGCAAAGAGTTGGACACGACTGAGTGACTTCACTGTATTCCATGCCAAGCAAATGGATCTGAAAGACAATAGGGTACT
This sequence comes from Hydropotes inermis, assembly GCA_020226075.1. Lineage (NCBI taxonomy): Eukaryota > Metazoa > Chordata > Mammalia > Artiodactyla > Cervidae > Hydropotes > Hydropotes inermis. The sequence goes on along the minus strand of CM035283.1, from coordinate 16,148,679 downwards.
ACACAGACTCAACTAAATTGAACTCCTATTGGAAATTCTTCTGCCAGTCAAACTGGACTAGGATACACAGTGTATAGTCATTCACTTTTTCCTTCCCTATGAGAAATAATAACCAAAAGCTATTCAAAATCATACAAGATAGATAGCGATATACAGTTATATTCTTGCCTCAGAACTATGTTAACTCTCTTGCCTTTGGAGAAATTTAGTTCAAAAGGAACTGGGCCATATGTTCTGTCCACAGAGTAACAAAATGTTTACTATTTTGATTACACTGTGTCATTTGAGCCAAACGATGGTTAAGTACATATACTCAAGCTCTTGATGAGATATATATGCTCCAGATTGAAAGATAAACCCTAAGAAGATTTAGAAGGAGATCAATAAAGTTTTAGGGAGTTAATCATTTGGGAACACTGAAAATTTCCCTCCAAATAAAAGTCAAATTATTGATCGTATCTCAAATTTCCTTCCACTAAGAAAGAATGGAAATTCTTGGTAGGTCTCTTCAGGAGGTGGCAACAACTTGCCCCAGATCTTGGAATAGTGTTCCAATCAAATTACCAAGTGAGAAGGAAGGCTGTCAGCTTTGGGTAAGACAAGAGGGAAACACTCTGCCGCAGATGCAGGCTGAAGTGCAAGAACACAGCCTACTGATCTGTGCAAGATGGGAGGCTCTGCTGTAATGCAGTGTGTGTGGCAATAGGAGGATCCCTATGAAGGTCACTAGTGTCCTGGAACAAGGCCATGTGATCTGTATCAGTGAAATACATGTTATTTGTAAAACAGAAAAAAGAAACATTGAGAAACCTTATTTCAGGGGGAAAAAAAAAGTAAAAGGGAACAGATTCATCCTTCCATTTGATAAAACAACAACAAAATATAAGAAGAAATGTTTTTTAAGATCTAACAATCAAGAAATGAAGAATAATGATCCCCGAAAAGAGGGGAGCAAATGAGTTTGATCCTACAATAGTCTTAGCTTATTGCCTTGAGACATTTGGTATTTATATCCTCCAAACACTTTTACATGGATAGTTGAAGTAGCTTCACCTGTAATCAACAAAACAGAGAAACAATCCACATGCTGATCAACAGAAGAGCTGATAAATTGTGTAATATTCATACAATGGAATCTCTTTTATTAGCAATAAAAAATAAATGGTTTGTGACAGCAGTCCCCAATCTTTTTGGCAGCAGGGACCAGTTTTGCGGAGGACAATTTTTTCACAGACTGAGCAAGGATGGGGAATGGTTTCTGGATGATTCTCATAAAAAGCACACAACCTAAATCTCTCTAATGCACAGTTCACAGTAGAGTTCATGCTCCTGTGAGAATCTAATGCTGCTGATGAACTGATTTTGATGCCCAGAGATTATTCCTAGAATACTAAATTTACCTGATCAAGCATTTATTAGATGCTCAGACATTTAATGAGCATCTAGGGTGGAGAATTAATAGAAGCATTTAGACTCCTAACCAAAAGAAAAGAAAACACATTCCCAGAAAAGTTCAAGGATACATTGAGGGGAAACAGATATTCAGACAAAAGAAAATATATGTTCCTCAAATACCTTAAAGTACTCTTGTCATTATAAAGATAATTTATTACATTAAAGATAATAATTTATTTGAACTACCCCTGTGACGTAAATTAGAAATCACTAAACAAAAGATAAAGAAGTAAAACTGGACATAGTAAGTAGCCTTGGAAATTCAACTGAAGATAAATATTGATAACTTAAAATAGAGATAAGAAATTATGTTTTTGTGCATGTTAGAAACAACAAATTAATATATCACATATACGTCTACGTTCACATGAACTATACATTGTTATAATGTAATAGTTGAATTTTTTTAAAGAAAAGGAGGACTAATAGCAAAATGGAAACAGCTGAAGACAAACAGGAGATCAAGTCATCAAACACTTCCATAGGCAGAAAGAAGTAGGAAGTTCAGGGAAAAAATTGTTTAAATGTTAAGTAATATAGGGAGATAAAAATGCCAACACTAAGGAAATAAACAAATGACATAAACAAATGAAAGAGAGAGAGAAAGAGAGAGAGAGACTTGGTGAAATAAAAGATATAGAATAATTCCAGAACTAACAAAAGACTAAAAGGCCTCAAATTTAAAGGATTAAAAAAAGTGCCAAACAGGATATACAAGAAGAATGCACAACTACTCTTAAGAAACACTTAAAAATTCTGAAGGCCAGAAGAAAACTAGTAAAAGATTCCAGAGAGCTGATATTCTAAAAAGAAATCAGTCATACTGATATCAGATGTTTCAGTAGCAATGTAGAAAATGTCTATTGCCAATCTAAGTCAGCAAATATGAGAAAACAAGCAAATAATATTTTATGATAAAAATACAATTAAATTTAAACATATATATATATATATATATATTTTGTACACCAAATTTTTCTTTATGTGTAAAAAACTATAAATAAATTATCAAACATATAGGTTCTCTGCAAGTTCAAAAAGTAAGGATATTTTCTGGATATATGAAAAGATATTTTTGGATACATGGAAAGCATACACCCCTTTTTCCATAAGAGTAGTACTGTAAAATAATTCAAGAATATTTCTATATGAGGTATGGAGAGTAAGTGTTAGCAATAAAATGCAAAGTATTGTGGAAAGGAACAAAAAGATGACAAGCAGAGAAGGTATGGGCAGTGTCTCAAGACACTAAATATCTAAGGTCTAAAATATATGAGGAATGTCTACATTTTGAATAAATAAATGGAATATTGGTATTACATTTAAATCTCAATAAAGTGGAGACATTATTTTTTTTAATTATTTATTTTAATCCAAGGCTAATTACTTTATAATATTGTGGTGGTGGTTTTTGCCATACAAAGACATGAATCAACCAATGGGTTGTGTCTCCCCATCCTGAATGCCCCTCCAATCTCCGTCCCCAATTATTCTTAATATTTCACTAAAAAGAAACAGACATGACAGAATGATTTTTATTTTTTTATTTTTTTTATTTTAAAAACTTTTATTTTCTGTTAGAATATAGTTGATTTATAATCTACTATATATATATATACATATACATATATATATATATATATATATATATATATATTTAATGACAGAATGACTTTTTAAAGGTCAGACTTCAAGAAATTGATTTGGTAAGGAAAAAAACCCAGACACTAGACATCAGAGTTCATATTTGCCACAAGGGTGGAGAAGTAGGGGATTCCTGAACCACTTTTAGTGTTAGTTTCTCAGCTGTGTCTAACTAGCATACTATGTTCCTCTGTCCATGGAATTCTCCAGATAAGAATACTGGAGTGGGTAGCCATTCCCTTCTCCAAGGGATCTTCCTGACCTAGATATCTAACTTGGGTCACTTGCATTGCAGGCAGATTCTTTACCATCTGAACCACCAGGGAATCACTTTTGGGAAACAAGAATAATGAATATTTTTCAAACTTAGGATGGCTTCATTTTTCACTAAAAACTTCCTAAGATTAAGTAGATTTCTGTTTATGGATAGGAATTTTACAATGTCATAACACAGTGAATGTAAGAGATGCGCACAATCCACTGTATAATGTGAGAATTTCCCTAGATTTTGCGATGAATATCTTCATTGATCCATTCACTAAAAATGTATTGAATCTCTTCTTAGTACCCAATCAATATTTCCATTGTGAAGTATAAGTAGGGATGATACAAAATCATGCTGGGGATTGGGAGAGAGGAATTGATGCTTTCAAAAAAGGAGGTGGTGTGGCTCTACTGCCATAGAGGTGGTGTCATCTGGATATCTGAGGTTATTGATATTTTTCCAGGCAATCTTGATTCCAGCTTGTCCTTCATCCAACCCAGCATTTTGCATGATTGACTCTGCATATAAGTCAAGTTAGCGGGGTGACAATATAGAGACCTGATGTAGTCCTTTCCCAATTCAGAACCAGCCCATTATTCCATGCCCGGTTCTAACTGTTGCTTCTTGAACTACATAGACTTCTCGGGACACAGAAAGTGAAGAAGAGGAGTTTAAAGAGCCTCTTCATGAAGGTGAAAGAGGAAAGGGAAAAGTTGACTTTAAACTCAACATTCAAAAAACTAAGATCATGCATCTGGTCCCATCACTTCATGGCAAATAGATGAGGAAACAATGGGAACCATAACAGACTTCATTTTCTTGGGCTCCAAAATCACTGCAGATAGTGATTGTAGCCATGAAATTAAAAGATGCTTGCTCCTTGGAAGAAAAGCTATGACCAACCTAGACAGCATATTAAAAAGCAGAGACATTACCTTGCCGACAAAGGTCCATCTAGTCAAAGCTATGTTTTTTTCCAGTAGTCATGTATGAATGTGAGATTTGGACCATAAAGAAGACTGAGGGTCAGAAAATTGACACTTTGAACTGTGATGTTGGAGAAAGACTCTTGAGAGTCCCTTGGACTGCAAGGAAATCAAATCAGTCAATCCTAAAGGAAATCAATCCTAAATACTCTTTGGAAGGACTGATGTTAAAGCTGAAACTCCAGTACCTTTGCCCACCTGATACAAAGAGCCAACTCCTTAGACAAGACCCTGATGCTGGGCAAGACTGAAGGCAGGAGGAGAAATGGATGGCAGAGAATGAGATGGTTGAATGGCATTATTGATTCAATGGACATGAGTTTGAGCAAGCTCTGGAAGTTGGTGATGAACAGGGAAGCCTGGTGTGATGCAGACCATGGGGCTCAGCTTTCTTTATGGTCCAACTCTCACATCCATACCTGACTAATGGAAAAACCATAGCTTTGACTAGATGGACCTTGATCAGCAAAGTAATGTCTCTGCTTTTTATATGCTGTCGAGGTATTCAAAAGAATCCTTATGAAACTATAAATAAAAGAGAATATCAGTAAAAATAGCAATTTTTACTACCCTCCGACAGAAATAAAGGTTGGAAAGTTATAACAAGCAATATGTTTTATTTTATTGTAAATTATGAAAAATATCTATTTTCAGTTAATATGATTTGATTAAATTCCTCACAAACTCTCATTATTCAGGCATAAGAAGGAACAAAGTTCTGGCATATGCTACCATGTGGATGAATCTTAAAATATTATGCTAAGTGAAAAAGGCAGTCACAATGGGCAAATATTTCATGGTTTCATTTATAAAAAATATCTAGAACAGAAAAATTTGTAGAGACAGTGAGCCAAATTACCATGATCTGGGCCAGAAGTAATGAGAAGTCATAGTTTAATAGGTACAAAATTTCTGTTTTGGGTGGTGAAGAAGTTACAAAAATAGATGTGATGTTTGCACAACATTACAAAGGTAATTAATGCCACTGAATTGCATACCTAAAAGTGGTTAAGATGCATATTTTATATAACATATATTTTATGTGATAAAATATTAAAGTGTAATTTAAGAGTAAGTTATATACACCCATTACTCTTATAATGGGTAAAAACACAAGCAGCTACTACTTTTAAAGCCCTCTAGCTAAAATAAATGGCACACCACTCCAGTACTCTTGCCTGGAAAATCCCATGGACAGAGGAGCCTGATGGGCTGCAGTTCATGGGGTCGCTAAGAGTTGGAGACAACTGAGCAACTTCACTTTCACTTTTCACTTTCATGCATTGGAAAAGGAAATGGCAACCCACTCCAGTGTTCTTGCCTGGAGAATCCCAGGGATGGGGGAGCCTGGTGGGCTGCCATTTATGGGATCACACAGAGTCAGACACCACTGAAGCAACATCAGCAGCTAAAATAATGCCACAGAATTGTTGACTACAAAGAATATTTAAGCCAGACCACGAATATGCTGATAACAATGATATATGTGAATGGTTATGTTATTAAGAGTTCAAAAGATAATTTAAAATGAATTATTACATCTTATTTCAAAAAGCAATATTTCATGAAATTGTGATAGTCAATTGTGTATACTTGATTTTATAAATTTTCAAATTAAGCATACCAAAAGTAGACAAAATATTTTAAAAATTCACACCACAATGGTAAGTTAGATTTTATTTAAAATATTCCATTTCTTTACAAATATCTCTTTTCCTTGAATTTTAAAGCATGGTTTGATATTAAAACTATTTTATCATTCTTAGTATCATGATAAAATAATCAATGAATGATAAAGTCTTAGTATTACAATGTCCATTTTCTATCATTTTTTATGTTTTTAATACTATGTCAAAATACCTGCTCAAATCCAATTTGAGGCCCAGCACTCTCTATATATGTTATCTGAATGATTTATCTTCCTGAGATGTGAATTAGGTACAGACGGAACAGAACCTCCCGTTGTCTGAGAAGGGAAAGGAGTCTAGGAAGGCTTCATGGTCTAGGTGACATCTAAACTGAGTTTTAAGGTTCTTACAGTAAGAAAATGAGTTTATCATCTTTTGGTATTCCTTACTCCTTCCCCACCTTGATGATTTTACATATGGCATTCAGTCTTCTGTAATAATGTCCTTTTACTTCCTTTTGAAACATAATAGAACTTCACGAGAAAGAAATTTGATCTAAATTTGACTCCTTAAATGTTTTGCAGACATTGGACACAAGAAAACATTCACTCTTAATTTCTTCATAGCCAGTGATACTCGTCTGATTTTTAATATTGCTGTCCTTGCTCTGCACAGTACTAGACTATAAAAATTGCTACTGCAAAAGACAACCTTAATAACCAATGGGAAAAACCCAATGGTTCTGTGATTTTTGAGCATGTTTGTCAAAACATTAAAATGTATTTTTCTGCTGCTTATAAATTTACAGAGAAATGAAAAATAGGAAAAGTTATAGTTAGAATCTGTGCTATAAATATAAAACATTAGAAACATTGAGAATTAAGCTGTTTTATTTTTTTTTAAATGTGCCAAAATAGTTTGAAGAGTTTCTGGTCATGTTATGATATACTTGCACTATTTGAATTATTACTTAAAATATTTTCTCCTTTGTGCTTTAAATGTTTGTGAAATACAACTTAGCACTCCCTTCATATAATGTTTTTTGTTACTCCTCATGGGACATCGTCATCCTTTTGCTTACAATAACTTTTCTTGTACATTATTTCAATGACATCATCTTACAAATTCTCTGGGTACAAACCTAGAGTCTCTCAAACATGTCATGCTAATATTCACACAGTCAGCTATTTCTTCTATAACTCTATTTCATCCTATTAGAATTTTATCTCCAGTGTTATCATACTATACTTCTTTGCTGCTCTTTCATCTTTGTTGGACAATTTACTTTTTGAATTATTTATTTTTAAAAATGTCACATGGGTTTATCACTGAGAGACAAAAAGGCAACACAACTGCACACCTTGTTTGTATACGAACTAAACAAGATGCACTAAGATGCATCAGAGGACCAGTCATTAAAAAGTGTGATGATTCATCACAGGTCTTCATGCACACCTGTTATTTACGTAGTGATTTTCAGAGTGAAGACCTGACAGGGATGTTTGTATTTTATGCAGTTACTCAGTTTGTATACTGTAACACCTGAGTTCAGATCGTATTGTTGAGGGATTGGTGTTAGTTAAGAAAATCAGGGTGGCTGAATTCTATGAACATCAGAACTGTGCAAAGTGAGGACTGCCCGTATAAGCAGTTTATAATGCTCTTCTCCAATACTATATGAAAACATTTTCAAACCAAACTTAAAGAAAATTTCTAGTGACTCCTGTATTATTACCTTTTAGTTGCTCAAGAAATAGTCTATGTGTTTTATTCATGTCTACCCATTTATCTATCTACCAATTTATACTTTCATCAGTTTTGTGTCAATTTATTTCCTAATTGGTTGAAAATATTAAATCCTTCTCTAAATATTTCAGTACACTACTATTAAATGTAATTTAATATTTGCTTCAGTAGTTGTTACTTTACTTTTTACAAAAGCTTTATACAAATGAAATACTTTGAAAGTCTACATTCTTTCTGATTTGAAAAATGTGTACATGTATGGAAATCCAACTTTTAATGATGTATAAAGCATTCCTACTCCCGTAGAATTCCCTGTCATGTTATTCCCAGTAAATTCCCACATCATTCCCAAAGGATAATTACTCTTTTGATTATTTTTGCATTTGAATTAGTTATGTCTATCCTAGAATTCATATAAATGTAACATTGTAACTATATTACATATTGCATAATATAAACAGAATCAAACAGTATATGCTGTTTGTGTCAGTTTGCTTTCACGTGGTAAAATATTCTGAATCATTCAAGTTGTTCCAAAGATCAATAGTGCCTTCTATGTTCATCTTGCAGAGTAACATTACATTTAAGACTATAATACATTCAGTCATTTTTCCTATTGACAG
>CM035283.1:16123896-16134836 GCA_020226075.1 Hydropotes inermis | reverse complement strand
TGGTGCCCAAGTGTTTTAGACAATTTTTTTTTAATTTTTCAAGATGATCAATATAATCTCAAAATCAAACATATCTTAAAGCTAAAAGAATAAAGGGAAAGTTATAAAGCTTTTTTTTCTATCAAAATAAGGGATCCTTTCAAGTTTTTCAAATTTCAAAGGTATGTACTTATACTTCTTGTATCTATGTGCTCATTATTTTTGAATTTTGTCTTTTAAAATTGTCCCTTTTGGTACTATCTAATCTTATGGTTTTCTTTTCTTAAATTTTAGTATTTTACTATATGAGATTTTAAAATGAAAATAAAAGCAAAATCTACATGTAGTCAGCATATTTAAAGTTCAAAACATATTGTTATTATTAAAATAGTTAAAGAAATTAAAATACGCTATATCAATATAAGTATTGGGTTTTTGTTTTTGTTTTTGTTTTCAATATGAGTATTAGGTTATAGAGCAAGCAACAACCTGGTTTTTCTCATTTTCTCATTCAGTTCAGTTCAGTTCAATCACTCAGTCATGCCCGACTCTTTGCGATCCCATGGACTGCAGCACACCAGGCCTCCCTGTCCATCACCAACTCTTAAGAGTCTACTCAAACTCATGTCCATCTAGTCAGTGATACCATCCAACCATCTCAACCTCTGTCATCTCCTTCTCCTCCTGCCTTCAATCTTTCCCAGCATCAGGGTCTTTTCCAATCAGCCAGTTCTTCACATCAGGTGGCCCAAGTATTGGAGTTTCAGCTTCAACATTAGTCCTTCCATTGAAAATTCAGGACTGATTTCCTTGAGGATGGACTGGTTGGATCTCCTTGCTGTCCAAGAGACTCTTAAGAGTCTTGTCCAACACCACAGTTCAAAAACTTCATTTCTTTGGCGCTCAGCTTTCTTTATAGTCCAACTCTCACATCCATACATGACCACTGGAAAAATCATTTTCTTATTACCTCCCATCTTATCTTAAGTCACCAAAAGATAGTATTAATATATTCTCACTATTCCTATTTTGCAGGTGAAATAACTACATTTTAAAGAGGATAACTGCAATATGTACATTAACACAGATAGTAAACTGTATCAAAAATTTAAAGCTAATGTTGATCACAATCAACATTTTATTCATTTGCAGTACTTATTTTAAATTGTGTAATATATGCTTTACATTTTAATGAAAGCTAATTGACAATTTAAGTAACATTATATACCTCTACTTTTTCACATATCTGAAAGACTAATTTTAAGATTGAGTTTAATATCAGGTTGAAATTACTGGTGAATATTCCAAGGGTGAATAGAGTTTACATCTTTTTTAAAAAACCATACTATAAGGGTGTTAAGAAGTAAAAACATGCAAAAAGATAGTGGGATTATTTTAGTTGGGTGTTGGTGGTAGGTTAGTCAATAATTCCAACTCTTATTACCCTGTGGGCTCCACTGTCTAAGGGATTTCCCAGTGAAGCTTATAGGAGGAGGTCTCCATTTCCTTATCCAGGGGATCTTCCTGACCCAGGGATCGAACCCATGTCTCTTGTGTCTATTGCATTGCAGGCAGATTCTTTATTGCTGATCCATCAGAGAAGCCACACTATAGTTGGGACTGATGCAATATCTTTATGGAACAAGTAGACTCTTGATATAAACATAAGCTATTAGTGTAGAACAGTTTTGCAGTGATCCCAAGCAGAGCACATGTTAGGATGGCCCTGACTTGTGTATTCTTATTCTCTAGGAAAGCTTATATAGAAATCCAAATTCCTGTATATGGAATCCTAAAAGTTATTCTTGGAGGAGAGGGGTGTGAAAAGTCTAACTCCATGCCATGTGAAATAAATCAAATATAGTTGCTCAAATAGTGTTTACAAACTTATTTCTTTTTATCTTTTTGCTTTGTTTCATATTTGACTGCTTAGTTTGAAGCTGTTTTGTTTGTTTTAAAGGAACTATAATCATAATTTGTTTGCATCAAATCTAGATTTAAGTATTTTAACAATGTATTTAAATTAATGCTTGGATACCCTTTGATTGTCTTTCTTGTTTTGGATATTTGAGTTTTCAAAAAGTCTCAATCCATTACTTAAATGAGAGAAACCTTACATTAGATACAGTACATGTATTAAAACCTTGGCTTTCTCAATATCTTAAATCATATTACAAGAAGGTTTTGCTGACCCAGAAGGTACTTAATCTCTTTGAGGTGACTCAGCATTACTTCTCAGCTCTATCATGCATCCATTTTACAGTTGACCTCTCAAAAATCAATAATGCTTTCCTCATTTCAAGTGCCTTTTAACTCATATCACTGGAACCATTTTATATAATACCATGTTTAATCTTCATGATCACTCTATGTAATAGTTTCAATTATCCATTTTTCATAAACTTCCCTGTGGATAAACAGAAATCCATTCTCATTCCTTTCATTTTTAACCCTCTTTATTTTTCCCATGATATATTTTAATAAACCTGATAGGAAATTTCTTCAAGTTTATGATCATGCTATCTTGGGAAACTTGGAAATAAAACTCAATAACAATTTTGTTTATAAATGCCTGTTACTATAAGAAAGTCAAGACAACTGTTACTCATAACAGATGCCAAATATAATGTTTTACTTCCTAGTGTTAGTAATCTTGCTTTTGCCAGCAAGATAGCATAAAGGTAAACACTAAAGAAAGTGTTTTCCTCAGTTATATGATATGGCTTCTTATCTTCAGAGGTACAAGAGGCTAATGTTACTTTCTGTTTTATTCAATGATAATTTCAGTTGAAACTCTTTCTCCCTAATTAAATTCAACCAATTCTTCGATTAACTAATGCTCCTTCCAGCTTCTATAACAAATCTTTTCTAGGATTCTCTAACAGTAATTTTCCTTCTGGTGTACTATGTTTTTTCCTTCCACTATTTGAGTATATTCTTACCAAGAAACATTGTGTATGCTCCCAAACCTGGCTATTTAATTACCCATTTATTACCATTACATACTGAAATTAAATGGTAGCAAACTCATGATCTATGTGTACAGAGTATTTTGTCTCTTTAAAAACTACTTTAATATCATGTAAATTTAGTCAATAAAATTGCTACTAAATTAGGTATCTATGAGAAAATCTTAAGATATGGTGGCGCTAGTGATAAAGAACCCACTGAATCATGCAGGAAAGTAAAGGGAAATGGGTTTGATACCTGGGTGGGGAAGATCCCTGAGGCAGGGCACGGGCAACCCACTCCAATATTCTTGCCTTGAGAATTCCATGAGCAGGGGAGCCTGCCGGGCTACAGTCCATGGGGTCGCAAAGAGTTGGACACGACAGAAGTGAATTAGCACACATGGCACACATGGGAAAAAATAATAAAGTCTACAGGATTATGCTCCTGATTGACTTCATAGATGCCTTTAAGATTATTTTGTAATATTCCAAAGCCATTGAAACTGGAAATTAGACTTGGCACCGCTGATGTAGTTAAGGCAAGAAAAATGGAATGTATGAACCAAGGAACTTTTCTTAAAAATATTTTTAAACCAAGGTAATATTAATGTATCGGGTGTCCTTATTCAAGTCATCTCATTTAACTATCCTCTTCCATTAATCCATTCAATTCCATTAAATTTAAAAGGGAGACTTTTATTATCTCTTTCTATTATTTTTCATGTTCATTCATTTTTGCATTTTTATTATGTAATACATCAAGAATAAATTTCTACGGAAACAAATTTGATTCATTTTAATTTTTATGATATGTAATGATCAATAACCAATGTTAACCATTATTTACATAAAAATGTTTCAATAAATCATCCACTTTGCATTATTTTCAATAAAGACTGAACTCAAAAAAGATGGAATTGCTGCACCCAAAGTCGCTATGTACTTTTTTTAAAGTTTTAACACCTATTGCCTATCCCAACCTTCAGGAAGTATATTCCAGTTTACAGTGACAGGAATTTATGAAAGTGGAGAATTGGAGTTGATAATAACTCGGTCAATATGGTTTGTTTTCTTCACGACTTTCTGCTCTCATGAACCTCAAGGATACTCTTGAACTCCAAGACAATCAATCACAGCATTCCCTATGCCCCAGTACTGACCTAAACCATGAACTTGCTTTTCTCTAGTTTCTTTGTCTGTATCTGTAAGGTTTTAAATTATATATATGCAATCAAACTACCTGTATCCTATACTGAATCTTATTAGTATAGCTTTCACATTTGAGCTAACTGGAATGTTTCCATATCATGGACAAAATCATACATAGAATTATATTTCAGATTCTAAATTTTTGCTACATCATAGTGAAGGGGCAACCATCTTTGATTATCAGCCAGTTAATTACTAGCCAAACCAGGTCTGAACTTACCATGTCTGAACTTGCCATGTCCTTCAGACATGGTGACTTTGACAAATCCCCAAAGCTAGCCTCTGTCGAAAAGTTATCTTTCCTTCTCTAAACCTCATTCCACATATCAGTGAATGAATTAGTCACAGGTCTTTCTTTCATCTCTGTTCTTTTTATTATTTCTGAGAAAGAGAGCTGACTTTCTTCTAGCAAGGCTTAACTACAAATAAAAGATCAAGCTTAGGTCACTTATGAAAGTTTTTGAACATTTCAAATCTAACAAATTACTCGGACATACATATAAATCCCCTTTGAATAAAACCGATGTTGAAATTATTAAAAAAAAAAAAAAAAAAGACAGGTTTCAGATTTAGGACAGCTTGTGGCTTACCTGAAACAGGCTTAATGATTTTATCACTTTTTCTCCTAGTGATTTCAATACCCTCAGAAGATCCACACTTCAAATGTAATACATACTAGTAGATGAATGTTGCATAGTTGGAAAATATTCCTCTATAATTAGAAATGTGCAATGGGTTTTAAAACACATCAAGAAACTTGTGGACAGTAATTTGCCATAAGGAAAAACAGTTTTACTCATTTTCCTAACTGCCCTGTTGATTTGGCCTCTTAAATTGTCAATGGAGGTATGTGAAGATCTCACCATATTCAAAACATCTATTCTTATCAGTTTAAGGATAATGTCAGAATCACTGCTCTGGAGAATCAGCCAGAAATCTTCCTTTACAAAGATTTTCTCTCACTTCCCAGCCCACAGGATTTAGCAAACTACTTCAAATCAGCACTAAGAGAGATTAGGACCAACAAAAAGATGAGGTCACATTCATCATAACCTAAAATGGATCTATTAGCCATAATCCTCCATAAGGCCACACTAACTCCCTACTTCAGTGATTTATGGTAATTTTATTCATTCCATGTGAGGACTTTATAAATGATTTATAAATGTTCAACTTTATACCAATGTTCATCTGTTTCTTATCTTTTAACTACCATGCACTCTGCAACTGATTCAACACTGATTTGGTTATCCTCTGGACACACTCCATGGTAGACACTGTCCCAGCCAAAAAGGAAGGTAAATGAGTGATAGTTGCTCAGCCGTGTCCAACTCTTTGCAACCCAATGGACGGTAGCCCGCCAGCGTCCTCTGTTCCTGGGGAATTCCTCCAGGCAAGAATACTGGAGTGAGGATCAATACCAACTTTTCCTTCGCTAATACAGTCTCTATCACAAGATGCGAATTTAAAAATAACAAGAAAACATATCAAATTGTTAAAACCTTCATGCAGAGAATTAAAATGAGATATACAATAGAAGTAACTGGGTGACTGTCTCTTATTATAGTAAAGAAAAACACTATAAAGAGGAAATCTGAAGGACAAAAGTATGTGGCCTTAAAATTTTCAGGGGAACAATATTCTTGGTAAAGAAAAATAAATGGTTAGTAGATGGGCCCTAAGTTTCCCTAAAGCTCAGTCAGTTTATGGAAATAAAAAAGTCCAGTTTGGTTGAAGCATGATGAGTGAAAAGACTAACATAAACTAGCAACCAGCTGATAGGTCCAGACTAGGTCATGGCAAGTTTAAAAAGCAGGGTAAGCATCCCAGATTTTATTAAAGTGTAGAGAGGAACCAAGAGATCTTAATCCTGGGGGAGAGGTGACACAATGAACTGTATTTTACATAGCACTTTGATGGCTATCAAGTGAGTTAATGTAGGTTGGGGCCTGGACAAGAGAAGGAGCAATGCAAAGGAATATTGTGTGTGAGATATTGTCAGGTCCTAGTTGGGGAAACAAGATATAAGATGCATTACGGACTTCCAGAACTGCACAGTCTGCTCAGGGTACTTGACCATTCCTCTACAAAGACTGTATATACAAATTTAGGGCTTAGAAAGGGCATTTCTGTCCCTCAGGGCTCCCAGAGTCCTCTTCTGAGCTACTACTTCTCCTAGGAACCCATCTTGAAAGTCAGTTGAAAGGGATAATCCTTTTCTCAACTTCCATGCCATTTTTGTGTGTGTGGGCATCGCCCACATGAAACTAAGAAAAACTTTCTTTACATAATACCTCACTGAAGAAAACACAAATTGGAGTTATCCTTAAGGATAAAAACATCTGCAGCAGCCTTGCTTCCCCACATGACTCAGAATGGTACCTTGCAGAAAATGATGGTTACTTAGAAATGTTCAATAAATGAAGGACGTGGCTAATGTGGCCTGAGCTGAAATACAAAACGGTACTTAAGAGCTGAGAATATAATACAAGGCACACGCAGGACCTGCCGAACACCGTCTCCTGGGACCAAAAGACAAGTCATTCTGCCGCTGAGGTTGGCACGGTGCGGGATTCTGTGAGAGCAATAGGAGAGAAGGCAGTAACAGCTGGGGAGGGCTGGGGTGGTAACAGGAATGCTTTAACAAACACGGTCATTTGATGTGCTCATCCATCTCCTGTTCTGATCCTCTCAACTCAGTCACACTGACTCCATTCCTAGCCCTTACCTGTGCTGATCGTTCTCAGAATCTAAGTCCTGGCTGCTCTCTGCGCTTTGATGTTCTCATCCCCAAATCCAGCTATATGTTCACACATCACAGTAAATCCTTTACATACAAATGAGTTCTGTTCCAAGAGTGCATTGATAAGTCCAGTGTCTTCCTAAGTCCAACAAAGTTAGTCTAGGTGCCCAGCTAATACAATCGGCTGTGTAGTACTGTACTGTAATAGGAGTGTAATAAAAAATAATACATAAAAAGCAAACACACAAAATAAACATTTGCAATCAAATGGTTCATTACCTTGAAAAGTACAGTAGTACAGTACAACATGAGCACCTGGCATCAAGTGAAGGGGCAGAAAGAGTCAGTGACTGACTGGAGGTGGGAGAGGAGGTGGGAGATGACAGAGCTGAAGGACTGTCAGCAATAGGAGATGGAGGGCGAGTTACAACTTCACTCATGCCTGACGTTGATGGCATAGGTTCTGGTTCCTTGCCAGAAGATGAATGCTCACATTTTTTTTTCCGTTTATTTTTATTAGTTGGAGGCTAATTACTTGTAGTGGTTTTTGCCATACATTGACATGAATCAGCCATGGATTTACATGTATTTCCCATCCCGATCCCCCCTCCCACCTCCCTCTCCACCCCATCCCTCCAGGTCCTCCCAGTGCACCAGCCCCGAGCACTTGTCTCATGCATCCAACCTGGGCTGGTGATCTGTTTCACCATAGATAATATACATGTTTCAATGCTGTTCTCTCAAAACATCCCACCCTCGCCTTCTCCCACAGAGTCCAAAAGTCTGTTCTGTACATCTGTGTCTCTTTTTCTGTTTTGCATATGGGGTTATCATTACCATCTTTCTAAATTCCATATATGTGTTAGTATACTGTAATGGTCTTTATCCTTCTGGCTTACTTCACTCTGTATAAGGGGCTCCAGTTTCATCCATCTCATTAGAACTGATTCAAATGAATTCTTTTTAATGGCTGAGTCATATTCCATGGTGTATATGTACCACAGCTTCCTTATCCATTCATCTGCTGATGGGCATCTAGGTTGCTTCCATGTCCTGGCTATGATAAACAGTGCTGCGATGAACATTGGGGTGCATGTGTCTCTTTCAGATCTGGTTTCCTTGGTGTGTATGCCCAGAAGTGAGATTGCTGGGTCATATGGCAGTTCTAATTCTAGTTTTTTAAGAAATCTCCACACTGTTCTCCATAGAGGCTATACTAGTTTGCATTCCCACCAACAGTGTAAGAGGGTTCCCTTTTCTCCACACCCTCTCCAGCATTTATTGCGTGTAGACTTTTGGATAGCGAATGCTCACATTTTTGAAAGTTCACATCTTGAAGGCTCCAATGAAGGGGACTACTATATTCAGTCTGCTGAGCAACATTCTACTCATCAGAGAGACTCCCCTTGACTATATATATGAAATGCCTTCCACTTTATTCCTAATTCTTTTTTTTTTCTTCATAGGTAACACTTGGCATCTTTAGTCTTTGTCATCTCTCTGAACTAGCAGGAAACGTTTGTGAAAGCAAGGACTTGACCTAATTTTGTTAACCAATTCAGCTCCTAGACTTTTGAACATAAAATGCTCTTCACTTTGGGCCCTCAGTCATGTCCAACTTTCTACAACCCATGGACTGCAGCACACCACAGCATGCCAGGCTTCCCTATCCATCACCAACTCCTGGAGCTTACTCAAAGTCATGTCCATCAAGTCAGTGATACCATCCTCTGTCTTCCCCTTCTCCTCCCACCTTAAATCTTTCCTAGCTTCAGAGTCTTTCCAATGAGCCAGTTCTTCACAGGAGGTGGCCAAAGTATTGGAGCTTCAGCTTCAGCATCAGTCCTTCCAATGAGTATTCAGGATTGATTTCCTTTAGGATTGACTGTTTTGATCTCCTTGCAGTCCAAGGGACTCTTAAGAGTCTTGTCCAACACCACAGTTCAAAAGCATCAATTTTTTGGCACTCAGCTTTCTTTATAGTCCAACTCTCACATCCATACATGACTACTGGAAAACCGGAGCTTTGACTAGACAAAGCTTTGATGGCAAAGTAATGTCTCCGCTTTTTAATATGCCATCTAAGGTGGTGATAACTTTTCTTCCAAGAAGCAAGCGTCTCTTAATTTTATGGCTGAAGTCACCATCTGCACTGATTTTGGAGACCCGAAAAATAAAGTCGCTCATTGTTTCCATTCTTTCCCCATTTATTTGCCATGAAGTGATAGGGCCAGATGCCATGATCTTAGTTTTCTGAATGATGAGTTTTAAGCCAACTTTTTCACTCTCCTCTTTCACTTTCATCAAGAGACTCTTTAGTTCCTCTATAATTTCTGTCATAAGGGTGGCTTTATTTGCATATCTGAGGTTATTGATATTTCTCCCAGCAATCTTGATTCCAGCTTGTGCTTCATACAGGCCAGCAATCTCATGATGTACTCTGCATATAAGTTAAATAAGCAGGGTAACAATAAACAGTCTTGACATACTCCTTTCCCAATTTGGAACCAGCCTGTTGTTCCATGTCTAATTCTAAGTGTTGCTTCTTGAACTGCATACAGAGTTCTCATGAGGTAGGTCAGGTGGTCTGGCATTTCCATCTCTTGAAGAATTTTCCACAGTTTGTTGTGATTCACACTGCCAAAGAATGCTCTTAGTATTTGCTGAATGAGTGGCTGACTAGACAGATGCATGAAAGCAAACTCTGGATACTGTCTTGAAGATTTAATAAGAGTGTGGTACAAATATGAAGAAATGGTGAAAGGAAATTCCAAGTAAAGTTAGAAGCATCATGATATGTACATTCGAGACACTGTAGTTAGTTCATTCTTTATAAAAAAAGATGTTAAGGAATGGCTTTCAAGAACAGACCAGGGTGTGTTGCCATTTGATAAAAAATATGATCCTGAGTTTTGAGTTCATCTTGAGACATTAGTTTGCCAACAAAGGTCCATCTATTCAAGGCTATGGTTTTTCCAGTGGTCATGTATGGTTGTGAGAGTGGGACTGTGAAAAAAGCTGAGAATCGAAGAATTGATGCTTTTGAACTGTGGTGTTGGAGAAGACTCTTGAGAGTCCCTTGGACTTCAAGGAGATCCAACCAGTCCATCCTAAAGGAGATGAGTCCTAGGTGTTCATTGGAAGGACAGATGCTGAAGCTGAAACTCCAGTACTTTGGCCACCTCATGCGAAGAGTTGACTCATTGGAAAAGACCCTGATGCTGAGAGGGATAGGGGGCAGGAGGAAAAGGGGATGAAAGAGGATGAGATGGCTGGATGGCATCACCGACTGGATGGACATGTTTGAGTAAACTCCAGGAGTTGGTGATGGATAGGGAAGCCTGGCATGCCATGATTCATGGGATCGCAAAGAGTTGGACATGACTGAGCAAATGAACTGAACTGAACTGAACTGAGAAAAATTGATGCATTAAAGTGGTATCAGTTTTACATTTTAGAAGGAATGATGTGCATAGACAGATGCCATCTACTTAAATTAAAATTGATCAAATTCTATGGTGATTGGTTCACTTTAATCGTTCATGACAGAATAGGTTTATGCAGCTACTTTTCTCTGTTTAACTCTCTAAAATGACATTTCTAGTCTCACAATCATCTTTTAAAGAAATAATGCTATTACCTTTGAACTAATTAGAGGAATGTCAGTTGCCTGCCATAGGGATAACACAATCAAGAGAAGTAACCTAAGAAATGCACACTCAAGAAATGACCCAAGATTTTCTTATATAAATTTTTTTACATTTCCTAAATTTTGGATTACACCTGTCTCACAGAAGGTGATATAACTGCTTTCCATAAGTTAATTTTTTTTTCAATTTGTTTTCCTGAGACTCTCTACTTAAAAATAAATGTACATTGTTATTCTTGCAGTAGATTTGTTACACTTTTCTTTTTCTTTCAAAGTTATTTCACAGAAAAAAATTTGCTATATTCCCAGATGAAATTAACTTAAATTTTTAAGGATAAATGGAATTCAAGGTTAAATCTGAAAATTTTTAATTTTACTAAATTTATTCAAAGTTAATTTTGAAATACAT
>CM035283.1:16085230-16118896 GCA_020226075.1 Hydropotes inermis | reverse complement strand
ATTTGAAAATTATTTAAATTAAGTAATTTACTGGAAATAGATTACACTAATAAAGAGCAGCAAACATGTATCATCTATTTTAACTGTTCATAATTTGCTTTTTAGTACATTTGTTCCTCTGAGGAAAAACATTTACATACAGAGCTTAAATTATCATGCTAAACTAAAATGAACATTTATTTATGCTTTATTTATAATGCAGTTGATGCATAAACACTGTAAAATAAATTAAGAACCCTATTACTAAAAATATTTCTTTTAATAAATAAAAATTTGCTGAATAATCTTTTTAACATTCTCAACCAAAAAAAAAGCGTTGTATTAAAGCATGACTAATATGTTTTAACTGTTTGATTTTCTTGGATAAATCCTTACATGAATCTTGTGATAAACCGACTAGCTGGTCTCCAGCAATTGTAATCACACTTTGGGACCGCAGTGCTGGGTACAAATTAATTTATAAATAAAGGATCAATGTTAAATTCATCTTGTCTCATCCTGGATCTTCCTTCCTGCATTGGAAGAACTCAAACATAGCTTATTATTGTTCCAACCATCCCCTACCCCTGCCGCTGTTGTTCCATACATCTCAGAGGACTCAAAGTCTAGAGATCATAGACCCTCTGCGACATAAGTGGTTAAGGTTTATACAAACTGAGAATTTATTTTTGTTTTTATGTTAACCATTCTATCCTCTCAACAATTCTATCAGGAAAGTACTTTTATTACTGTATTATAGATAGGAAACAAAGGCACAAGAAGTTTTAACTTGCCCCTGTTTTAAGATTTAACTTCATAGAAATAAAATTTGAACATTGGCAGTTTGGACAATGCATGTGACCTTAACCACTATGCCAAGTGACTCAGGTGTGACTTCGTGTGTCATTACACTTTTATAACAGTTCAAATATTCATGGATATTTTACAACAGTTGTTTGTATGTGTGTGCAGTTACATGTATTTAGTCTTCTCTGACTCTGCAACCCCCAGGGACTACAGCCCACCAGGCTCCTCCATCCAGGGAATTGTCCAGGCAAGAATGTTGGAGTGGGTTACCATTTCATTCTTCAGGGAATCTTCCCACCCCAGGGATCAAACCCACGTCTCCTGAACTGGCAGGAGAGTCTTTACCCTGAGACACTGGGGAACGTTAGTAAATGCTAATCAATCGAGATGTGTTTTAAATCAAAAAAATATTCCAGTTATTATTTGTTACACATTTTATATGTATTTTCTTTAATGATAAATATAGATAAAATTACTTCTGTGTATTGAACAGTGTGTGAGCTCAAGTAACATCAGGATTTGTTCCTATATCAATGATATCATTTAATGTTTCTATGTTAATAAAAATAGAATGTAACATTTATCACACAATGATTCTTTAGTAATATTTTACCAGTGATTGTTATGTTTCAGTGCATACTGTGATAGTATTTCAGTAATTTATGACTATAATTTAAATTTATAGGTCTGAAATTTATTGAGTATTATTTTCCTTCCTCTGTACCTTTTCCTGTTCTTTACATGTTATGCAATTAGCAGTTGTTTTATAGCTCTGTCAGAATTGTTAAAATATTTAGAGCCTTAAAATATTAATCAGGAATCATTGCATATTCATTTAATGACTTTCTGACTAACTGACATAAAGAGAAATGAAAAATGAAATATCTCTCATAAAGGCACTGAAAGAAAATAAAATTGTCTATAAAATATCCATTACATGAAATGAATCCCCACGGTCCTCTGGCCTTGAACTCATCAGATGGCTTCATGATGAACATTACTTTGCCTTTTTAAGTTAAAAATGTGTAGCTTTCAATTACACAGATTTAATTTACTTTAAAATTTAAATTGCTTAATTAGTCAATTTCAAACACAAAATTTCTGATGTATTGGGAGCTTTACACTCCTATCAAAATGTATATGGATAACTCCTGCTATAAAGATTATTTGTTAATAATTAGATGACTATTTGACTTTGCTTCCCAATTAACACCTCTATGATATTTTTCCTTTGTAATCATATCAATCATCATGAGTATCACTATGCAGCAACAATTATTAATAAGTATTTTTCAGTGCATATGAAAAATGAATAATCAAAGCATGTGGTCTTTTATGTGTACTTCAGCTTTCCATTTGCAATGTTTTAATTTCAAAGTGAAGGCTAGAAAGAAAGAGACATATATTGGGTGTAAATTCCTGAACTGTTTCTACCATACATTCTTTCAGAATGGTTCCTATAGTATTTTCTCTGGGCATCCCTTTTATCTTCCTTCTCTAACAAAAACCTGCTTCTCTTCTGAGGACACTGCTTCCTATGTGGGGTTCTCAAAGGATAGTTGTTTGTCTATTTGTTTTCCTATTTTCACTAAGCCTTATTGTATAACTGATATACAATAAACTGTATGAATTCAATGTGCACATAATGAATTTTGACATATGTATTACACCTACAAATCAAGACAATCAAGATATTGAATAGCTCTATCTACATTTATTATTTAAATCTACATGTTTACATCCATCTTCCCCAAAGTTTCCCCAAATCCCTCCTACACTGACATCCTCTTGTCTGTCCCTGGCAACCACTGATGAGCATTATGTAAGTTGTGCATATTCTATTTCATTTCTCTCTGTAGATGTCAGATCACAAGACTTCAAAGTGGATGTCATTGCACTTTCAAACATTCTCTTTCCCTTTCTCTTGAATTCCTAAATAGATGTTGATTTCACTTGCTTGATGGTGTGTTCCCGTAAGTCGTACATTTATTTAAACATCTTTATATTTTCAAATGAAGACTGATTTCCTCAGACACAGAGGTGCACAGCTTGTTCCCGGAGCTGCTCCTGCGCACAGAGCATTGCTTGCTTCTCTTCTCGGTCACGTGGCCACTCAACTCCAGTGCTTGCTAGACTGAATTCCTTTCATTCGCCTCTTCCTCCCGGGACATAGCTCTCAGACAATCAGAAGAACTGGAAACAATGAAAAAAAGTCTGATTTCTGCCAGGCACTGATGCTAGCTTATTATTTTCTCTGGTTCACATCCTGTTATTTGTGGAGACTGTTTACCAAAATTCAGAGTAGCTTTATCAGTCCATTGTCCATCATCTGCCCCCTTCTCATTGAGCTGCATATCACATACACTTTTTCACTTTTGTCGGATTTACCATTGAGGGGAATTCCCTCTGAAATTGTACTATATCATCTGATGCTCTAAATTTTCATGTGGTGAGTTTTGCCATCTATTTGATGCCCCCCTTGGTATTTTAATAGTAACCAGGAGACTGTGGCAAGTGCCACTTGTCAAATGTCCTCTGAAACAGTAAATTTTGAAAACCATGTTGTATAGCATTGTTTGAGGTTGATGTAGGAAACTGAATCATTCTCTGATTCATTTCCTCAACACCATGCCTGGTGTTGAGGCGTGGCGTTCATGAGCCACAGGAGTTTGATTTTAGTCAAACCTGTTTATATACCTATATGCACACTTTTTATTTGTTATCAACACATACCCACAGTAATTTAGTATATCTTGTAAATATAAACTCTATATTACCTCTGTGAATATATAAGCATGATTTCCATTTAAAATGTATCCTCTCAGTTCTCTAATAAGCAATTAACTTTCACCCACTTTCTTGGAGAGAAAATTTTAATTATTTTAAGTAATATACTGAATAATTTACATATTTATTTAAATGTATTTGACATTTATAAAAAGAGAAATAACAAAAGTACTCATGTAGTTTAAATATTATTTGCAATTCCAAAAGAGTAATTAATTTTATTACTTACCTTAAAAAAAAAGGAAAGACATACTAGCATAGGATTTTAGATGTCTCTCTGAGCATGAAACTAATTCAAATAATAGAGGGATAATTATCCCTCCCTGTTGCTACATGTATTACTTAATTAAAGAATGAGTAAAATGTCACAGCAAAGAGAGTGACATTTGTTTAACAAGAAATCATTAACAACATGTCTGTTCCTATTGAATTCGGGAAAAGCTATACAGTTGAATATGCCTGATAACCTGGCTTTGTTAGTTCATTTCAAGTCACATAAAATGTGAAAAAAAGTCACAAGTCCTTTTACACCTGTTCTTTAGAAATACAACTATTTGTCCAGAAGAATAAATACCAAAGATGAGTGAAAACAAAGTTTCATAAAATAATTATATTTTACCCATGTTTTATTCTGTTGAGATTGTTACCCAAGATTATAGAATGAAGTTTTGCTTATTGATCTTAATATTAAAAATTTGAGTGTATTATATCATTCATTGATTATCTGGATTAATTTTATATATTAAAATTCTCAGCCATTTTCTTTTATTAAAAACAATGGCTGCTTATCAAATTATCATTTTCAGAATAAGAAATTGCTTGTTTCCATTATAAAACTTTCAAATGTGTTTTAATTTACTTTTAAGACTTGATAGTAAATTTAAATTTCATTATGGTTTTCTTTTTTTTAACCCAACATTTACTTTATTACTCAACTAAGATCAAAAGATCAGACAAACCTTATACAGAGGTGTACATAGATAAAGTATTTTTTAGAGACCCTACAATTTTCTTTCTAGCCTTAAAAAAAAAAGATCACTTACTCTGTTTCTTTCTTCATCCTAGAAACATTAAATTATGGGTATGCTTCCACTGCCACAAGACTCCCCTTCAGGCTTCCCACATTGTACTCTTCAAAGTAGAATTTGGTATTTATCATATTTCACTATTACTGCCACTAGCCAACAGATATATTCTCTCTTTATTTTGCATTTTCTCAAAAGTCTCTTACTAATTAGTAACAATTAGTAACAATTGGCAACTTCAGCTTTAGTCCAAATTTAGTTTCTATTTTTCAAATATATTTATAAATCTTCTAAATCTGATTTGATGAACAAGATAATTTGGGAGTTCAGATACTACAAAGAAAAATGTCAATATACAAATATATATATATGTATATATATATACATACATATATATATGTATGAGCCAGAAATCATCAATAGAACTGAAAAGCTCAATGAGAATATTTGATACCACTCCACATTTGCAGACACTGGGATAGATGAGTAGTTTTTGAACCAAATGAGTGTGGCCTCCTATTCGATCAGGATTTTGCATTTTCCAAAGCTTTTCCATATGCCTTTTGTTTTTAATTCCTCACAACTTCCTTTTACAAATGTTATTATTGCAATTTAATGATAATTTCAACATTTTATCTGATAGTATGCTGACTTAAAAGCCTTCTTTTGCATCTAATTCCTTACAGTAGCCTTCTTGTATTCACACAAGTCCGATGCTAATATTTTTTCTTTGTTTGTTTGCTGATATTTTATTGAGGATTTTGCATCTATATTTATCAAAATATTGGCCTATAATTTTATACTTCTGGTTGTTTTTTTCAGGTTTTGATATAAAGGTAATGTCCTTAGAATAAATTTGGGGGTGATCCATCCTCTTCAACTTCTTTGAATAATTTGAAAAAGACAGGTATAAGTTCTTCTTTATATGCTTTATAGAGTCCCCCTCTGAGGTCTTTCAGTCCTGGACTTTTGTTTGTTGCGATGTTTTGTTGTTGTTGTTGTTTTTAGTTACAAATTCAATTTTACTACTGGTGATTGATCTGCTCAAATTGTCTATTTCTTCTTGATTTAGTCCTGGCACATTGTATGTGTCTAGAACTTTGCCCATTTCTTTAGGTTGTCCAGTTTTTTGCCACATAACTTCTCATAGTATTCCCTTATTTGCTGTATGTCTAGGCTTACTAATTTCATATATAGTTGTTCCTTGGTAAAGGAAGATCTGTTTCAGGAGACTTTTGGATTCCAAAATCCTCAGAAGCTTGAGTCCCTTATGCAAAACAGCCTATTATAGTTGATTTTTCCATCCTACAGTTGATTGCATCCACAAATGGGCAGTTCAATAAGGAGGGATGATTATATTCCTAATGTTCTATAAATCTACTTTGGATCACTTAAGAATTAAGGTAATATTACTACTTTCAGCAGTAATATTAATTTAATATTAATTTAAGTAGTAATATTATTACTAAATAATAATTACTTAATTACTATTTAGTAATAATATTATTATCACTACCATGATTTTTCTAGTAGTCATGTGCAGAAATGAGAATTGGACCGTAAAGAAAGCTGAGCGCTGAAGAATTGATGCTTTCTAATTGTGGTGCTGGAGAAGACTCTTGAGAGTCCCTTGGACTGCAAGGAGATCAAACCAATCAGTCCTAAAGGAAATTAACCCTGAATATTGGAAGGACTGGGGCTGAAACTGAAGCTTCAATACTATGGCCACCTGTTGTGAAGAACCAGCTCATTGGTAAAGACCCTGATGCTGGGAAAGATTGAAGGCAAAAGGAGAAGGCGGGCAGAGGATGAAATGATTAGATAGCATCACCACCTCAACAGACATGAATTTGAACAAATTCTGGAAGATAGTAAAAAACAGGGAAGCCTGGAATGCTGCAGTTTATGGGCTCACAAAGAGTTGAACAAGACGTAGTGACTGAACAATAAGAGCAAAAATATTATTCAGTTCAGTTCAGTAGCTCAGTCATGTCCAACTCTTGCAACCCCATGAATCGCAGCATGCCAGGCCTCCCAGTCCAACACCAACTCCTTGAGTCTACACAAACTCATGCCCATCGAGTTGGTGATGCCATCCAGCCATCTCATCCTCTGTCATCCCCTTCTCCTGCCCCCAATCCCTCCCAGCATCAGGGTCTTTTCCAATGAGTCAACTTTTCACATGAGATGGCCAAAGTATTAGAGTTTCAGCTTCAGCATCAGTCCTTCCAGTGAACACCCAGGATTTATCTCCTTTAGGATGGATTGGTTGGATCTCCTTGCCATCCAAGGGACACTCAAGAGTCCTATCTAACACCACAGTTCAAAGAAATCAATTCTTCAGTGCTCAGCTTTCTTCAGAGTCCAACTCTGACATCCATACATGACCACTGGAAAAACCATAGCCTTGACCAGATGGACCTTTGTTGGCAAAGTAATGACTCTGCTTTGTAATATGCTATCTAGGTTGGTCATAACTTTCCTTCCAGGAGTAAGCATCTTTTAATTTCATGGTTGCAGTCACCATCTGCATTGATTTTGGAGCCCAAGAAATAAAGTCTGACACTGTTTCCACTGTCTCCCCATCTATTTCCCATGAAATGATGGGACCAGGTGCCATGATCTTAGTTTTCTGAATGTTGAGATTTAAGCCAACTTTTTCACTCTCCTCTTTCACTTTCATCAAGAGGCTTTTTAGTTCCTCTTCACTTTCTGCCATAAGGGTGGTGTCATCTGCATATCTGAGGTTGTTGATGTTTCTCCCAGAAATCTTGATTCCAGCTTGTGCTTCTTCTAGCCCAGCATTTCTCATGATGTACTCTGCATATAAGTTAAATAAGCAGGGTGACAACATACAGCCTTGACATACTCTTTTTTCCTATTTGGAACCAGTCTGTTGTTTCATGTCAATATTATTACTATGAAATTATTTACTGGCACCACAACTAAGAACCAGGAAATACAGGTGAAAATCTGTTTTTGCTAACAATCTTTATATGAATCTAGCAAAATCACATTTTTCTTCCTGAAGCTGAGATATTTGGGTGAAACTATCTCCATTTTGTTGTGTGTTGTCTGTGGAGAGTTTAACTAAGTGATTTTCATCTTCTGTATCTATTATTTTTGGCCAAGTGCCTATCATGATCTTAAACTGACACTAGCTGGTCTTACAAGGGTGTGCCCTAGAAAGCAGCCTGGAGAGTCACAAGCAAATGTAAGTTTCTGATTTCTCCAATGGCCCATCATTTCCATTGTCTCTCAATGCCTTTCCCTGATGAATACCTTCGAAAAGATCCCAATGGGGCTTTCCAAAAGCCCCCTATTTTGGATTGAATTGGCCAATCAGGGGCTTAGCCCAGGATCTCAAAACACTACCAACAGACACTAAAAAAGGCATATGCCCCAGGTCCTGTCTTTCCTTCATTTTCTGCACCGTGTCTTGATGTCCCAGGGCAAAGAAGTAATGGGAAAATAGGGCTTCCCGGGTAGTACCAGTGGTAAAAAACCAACCTGACAATGCAGGAGGCATAGAGATGCAGATTTGATACCTGAGGAGGAAAGATCCCCTGGAGGAGGGTGTGGCAACCCACTCCAGTATTCTTCTCTGGAGAATCCTGTGGACATAGGAGCCTGGTGGGCTACTGTCCATAGAGTCACACAGAGTTGGACATGACTGAAACAACTTAGCCACATGAGTATAAATGACAATATCAACATGAAGGTTTCAAATATTCTTTCCAATATCCTATGCAGATGAGATATTCCAGTTTTCTTTTTGATTTATCACACAATTAGTGCTATACAATCCCATCAGAAAACTCTACTAGAATTCCCAGCCAAGAGGATCATGCAAAGCTTCTTTGAGTAAATGACATTAAAAATCTAAATCTGTCTTGACATAAACTCAGAGATTCTTGCAGAGGCCAGACTGTGAATGAAAATGGATGGATGACCCCATGATACTAGGCTGAGTCCAAAGAATTAAAGTCAAAATCATGATAAAGCCCTTTCAGTCTCAGGTATTGCTGTGATATGAGTATTAGTACCCTATTTTATCAGATAATTGATTTTTTCAAGACAAATTTGATATATGAACATATATATAGTGAATCAAAAATGTTATAAGATGGTAGCTAATTAAAGCTGTTTAAAACCAATGGATAAGTCAACAAAATACATCTGGCAGGTCAATAAAGGCTGTGTGTTAAAGATTCCTCTTGAAAAGAAGGATTGGAGTGAGCTTGACAAATAATGGACCAAATGTTCCCTGCTCACACGTGTGCTCTGCTGCTGCTGCTGAGTCCTTCAGTCGTGTCTGACTCTGTATGACCCCATGGACAGAAGCCCGCCAGGCTCCTCTGCCCTGGGATTTTTGAGGGAAGAATACTAGAGTGGGTTGCCATTCCCTTCTTCAGGGGATCTTCCTGACTCAAGGTTCAAAACCATGTTTCCTGCACTACAGGCAGATTCTATATCGCTGAGTTCATATCAGTTCAATTCAGTCACTCAGTCATGTCCAACTCTTGGCGACCCCATGAACTGCAGCATGCCAGGCCTCCCTGTCCATCACCAACTCCCAGAGTCCACCCAAATCCATGTCCACTGAGTCAGTGATGCCATCCACTGTCTCATCCTCTGTTGTCTCCTTCTCCTCCCGCCCTCAGTCTTTCCCAGCATCAGGGTCTTTTGCAATGAGTCAGCTCTTCACATCAGGTAGCCAAAGTATTGGAGTTTCAGCTTCAACATCAGTCCTTCCAATGAACACCCAGGACTGATCTCCCTTAGGATGAACTGGTTGGATGTCCTTGCAGTCCAAGGGACTCTCAAGAATCTTCTCCAACACCACAGTTCAAAAGCATCAATTCTTCTGTGCTCAGCTTTCTTTATAGTCCAACTCTCAAATCCACACATGACTACTGGGAAAACCATAGCCTTGACTAGACAGACCTTTGTTGGCAAAATAATGTCTCTGCTTTTTAATATGCTCTCTACGTTGGTCATAACTTTCCTTCCAAGGAGTAAGCATCATTTAATTTCATGGCTACAATCACCATCTGAAGTGATTTTGGAGCCCCAAAAAATAAAGTCAGGCACTGTTTCCACTGTCTCACCATCTATTTCCCATGAAGTGATGGGACCGGATGCCATGATCTTAGTTTTCTGAATGTTGAGCTTTAAGCCAACTTTGAGACAGTTGGATGATTTCAGGCCAAATATTTCTATGCAAATGGAGTTACATACAGGAAATATCAAGATATATTTGGAAAAGTGAAGAATTAGAAAAGACAAAAATTGTGCAAGAAAGAGTAAATTTGATTAGGAGTACCAAAAATATATCATTCAAGGGTGTTTTAACTATGCTGAGTAAAGTTTTTAACATTATCAGAAGCATTGCATGTCTAAGAAAGTATTTGACTCTATGACATTTTAATGCAAATTGATATCTAACAATTAACAGATATATGGGTGAAGAAAAGCTATCATAGAAATTATAGTATAACAGAATTATTAAAGTTATCAACTAAAATAAATCAATATTTATATTCAGGCAATGTGATTAATTACTATAAAGTGATATATAATTATCTAGAGAAAGAATGGCAACCCACTCCAGTATTCTTGCCTGGAGAATCCCATAGACATAGGAGCCTAGCAGGCTACATTCATGGGGTTATAGGTGTCGGACACAACTTAGTGACTAAAACCAAATCAATTATCTAGATGTAATTCACATGATGAGGATCAAAAGTATATTATCAGTACACTGATTTTAGATCATATCAGTGCCCAGTAAATATTTGAAATTAATTAATAATCACAATGGTGTGATCACTCACCTAGAGCCAGACATCCTGGAATGTGAAGTCAAGTGGGCCTTAGAAAGCAACACTACGAACAAAGCTAGTGGAGAGAATGGAATTCCAGTTGAGCTACTTCAAATCCTGAAACATGATGCTATGAAAGTGCTGCACTCAATATACTCAAAATTTGGAAAACTCAGCAGTGGCCAGGACTGGAAAAGGTCCATTTTCATTCCAATCCCTAAGAAAGGCAATCCCAAAGAATGCTCAAACTACCACGCAACTGCCCTCATCTCACACACTAGTAAAGTAATGCTCAAAATTCTCCAAGCCAGGCTTCAGCAATATGTGAACCAAGAACTTCCAGATGTTCAAGTTGGTTTTAGAAAAGGCAGAGGGACAAAAGATCAAATTGCCAATATCCGCTGGATCCTCAAAAAAAGCAAGAGAGTTCCAGAAAAACATTTATTTCTGGTTTATTGACTATGCCAAACCCTTCGACTGTGTGGATCAGAATACACTGTGGAAAATTCTGAAGGAGATGGGAATACCAGACCACCTAACCTGCCACTTGAGAAACCTGTATGCAGGTCAGGAAGCAACGTTAGAACTGGACATGGAACAACAGACTGGTTCCAAATAGGAAAAGGAGTACGTCAAGGCTGTATATTGTCACCCTGCTTATTTAACTTATATGCAGAGTACATCATGAGAAACGCTGGGCTGGAAGAAGCACAAGCCGGAACCAAGATTGC
This sequence comes from Hydropotes inermis, assembly GCA_020226075.1. Taxonomy (NCBI): domain Eukaryota; kingdom Metazoa; phylum Chordata; class Mammalia; order Artiodactyla; family Cervidae; genus Hydropotes; species Hydropotes inermis. Next base: position 16,107,742 of record CM035283.1, on the reverse strand, counting down.
TGGGAGAAACATCAATAACCTCAGATATGCAGATGACACCACCCTTATGGCAGAAAGTGAAGAGGAACTAAAAAGCCTCTTGATGAAAGTGAAAGAGGAGAGTGAAAAAGTTGGCTTAAATCTCAACATTCAGAAAACTAAGATCATGGCACCTGGTCCCATCATTTCATGGGAAATAGATGGGGAGACAGTGGAAACAGTGTCAGACTTTATTTCTTGGGCTCCAAAATCAATGCAGATGGTGACTGCAACCATGAAATTAAAAGATGCTTACTCCTGGAAGGAAAGTTATGACCAACCTAGATAGCATATTACAAAGCAGAGACATTACTTTGCCAACAAAGGTCCATCTGGTCAAGGCTATGGTTTTTCCAGTGGTCATCTATGGATGTGAGAGTTGGACTGTGAAGAAAGCTGAGCACCGAAAAATTGGTGATTTTGAACTGTGGTGTTGGAGAAGATTCTTGAGAGTTCCTTGGACTGCAAGGAGATCCTACCAGTCCATCATGAAGGAGATAAATCCTGGGTGTTCATTGGAAGGACTGATGTTGAAGCTGAAACTCTAATACTTTGGCCATCTCATGCAAAGAGCTGACTCATTGGGAAAGACCCTGATGCTGGGAGGGATTGGGGGCAGGAGGAGAAGGGGACGACAGAGGATGAGATGGCTGGATGCCATCACCGACTCGATGGACATGAGTTTGAGTAAACTCCGGGAGTTGGTGTTGGACAGGGAGGCCTGGCATTCTGCCATTCATGGGGTCGCAAAGAGTCTGACACGACTGAGCGACTGAATTGAACTGAACTGAACTGAGCTTTGTTTTATTCTAAAATAATCATTGCTAGCAATAAAACCACTAATTTTTATAATCACAAGTATTTTTTAATTGCCTGTTTTTAAATTCCTCTTAGAATGTTAATTTTTATAAAACTTTAAAATTGTTAGCCTGCATGAAATTAGTAGTCTGAAATATTCCAGAAGAAAAGGTATATGTATTATTTTTCCACATCAAATTCAGTGCCTAAGACAAAGCAAAGTCTTTAGAATAATCCCATTTCCAACTTCAACAAGGCATCAATAAACTTAAAACAATAAATATTTTCCCTCAGACTAATCATTATTTAAATTACTCTACCACTTCAATATATTTCTTCATTTCCTTAGAACATATCAGTCATTGTCATTCATCTTTATAAACAGCTAATCTTCCTTGTTTTCAAAGAAACAGATTTTAGCTTTTTAAAAGAAATTCTAGTGGATTTTTGGTTTGTTTTTTAAGAAATACATTTTAACTTTCATCTTTATTGATCCCTTCTTTATTTGAAATATTGTTTACTGTTTTCATATCTGATTTCTTGTTTTAATTTCATAGGTCATTTCTTTTTAATGCCTCATTTAATCATGAAAGTATCTTTGTCCTCTGAACATAGATTTAAACATTTGCTGTCTTGTGAAATTTTTGTTGTTACTAGAAGCTAAATTGTCTGTTTTACAATTAAATTTTGATGTACTTCTGAGTCCAAGAAGTTTTCAAACTTCTTAAGAAGTGTGCAGCAAAATAGGTTTAGTTTTGATTTGTTTTATAGTTCATCTGATTTTCATTGATCACTGCTTTTACTTAACTCTGGGTTACTTTGTGGGCACATTTATAATTATTTCTATTGTTCCATAATCAAAAGTTAAAAGTTTTATTCTGAAATTTTAAGTGTACTCACATCCACAAACACACACAAACATATTTATGTCCAATGAGGATATAGTCACCCCTTTTCTCTCCTTTTGGATACTAAACTTAGAATATTGGATAACTGTGAAGCCAGCCTATAGTTGGAAGCTTAGAAGGCCCCATACTTCTGATTACCAGGTTCCCTGTTGCTTTCAGTAACATCTTTCACTCCACTCCAGGGTTCAGACAAGTCAGTAAAAGATTTCAGGAAGCAAAAGATGGGTTGAATAGAAATAGCCATTTCTCTTCTTCAGTTTGGGCATGATTCTGTATACAAACAGTGGCATTGTCCCTTTCTGGGTATTTGTTGTTGGACATATTGGTGGTATTGGACTATGAGGTATTAGATCAGTTTCCAATATGGTCTGGGTAAACTTCATCATATGACATAATAAAGTTAACTTTTGTCTGTAGCCTCTAATTCCTATTTAACAACTATTAATGCAGAGTTCCAAAAATAGCAAGGAGACACAAGAAAGTCTTCCTCAGTGATCAATGCAAAGAAATAGAAGAAGACAAAACCATTGGAAAAACTAGAACTGTCCTCAAGAATGTTAGAGATACCAAGGGAACATTGCATGTAAAGATGGGCACAATAAAGGACAGAAATGGTAAGGACCTAACAGAAGCAGAAGATATTAAGAAAAGGTGGCAAGAATACACAGAAGAACTATACAGAAAATATCTTCATGACTGAGATACCAAGATGGTGTGATCACTCACCTAGAACCAGACATCCTGGAATGAAAAGTCAAATGGGCCTTAGGAAGCTTCACTACGAGCAAAGCTAATGGAGGTGATGGAATTCCAGTAGAGATAATTCAAATCCTAAGAACTGATGCTGTGAAAGTGCTGCACTCAATATGTCAGCAAATGTGGAAAACTCAGCAGTGGCCACAGGACTGGAAAAGTGCAATTCTTGCTCCAATCCCAAAGAAAGGCAAAGCCAAAGAAGGCTCAAACTACTTCACAGTTGCACTCATCTCACATGCTAGCCAAGTAATGCTCAAAATTCTCCAAGCTAGGCTTCAACAGTATGTGAACTGAGATCTTCCAAATGTTCAAGCAGGATTTAGAAAAAGCAGAGGAACCAGAGATCAAATTGCCAAGATCCACTGGATCATCAAAAAAGTGACAGAATTACAGAAAAACATCTACTTCTGCTTTATTGACTATGCCAAAGCCTTTGACTATGGATCACAACAACCTGTGAAAAACTCTTAAATAGATGGCAATACCAGAGCATCTGACCTGCCTCCTGAGAAATCTATATGCAGGTCAAAAAGCAGAAGTCAGAACTGGACATGGCACAATGTACTGGTTCCAAATCAGGAAAGGAGGATGTCAAGCCTGTATATTGCCGCCCGGGTTATTTAACTATATGCAGAATATATCCTATGGAATGCTGGACTGGATGAAGCACAAGCTGGAATCAAGATTGCCTGGAGAAATATCAATAACCTCAGATATGCAAATGACACCACACTTATAGCAGAAAGCAAAGAAGAACTAATGCCTCTTGATGAAAGTGAAAGAGGAGAGTGCACAAGTTGTCTTAAAACTCAGCATTCAGAAATCTAAGATCATGGCATCTAGTCCCATCATTTCATGGCAAATAGATGGGGAAACAATGGAAACAGTGACAAACTTTATTTTCCTGGGCTCCAAAATCACTGCAAATGGTGACTGCAGCCATGAAATTAAAAGACGCTTGCTCCTTAGAAGAAAACTTACAACCAACCTGGACAGTATGTTTAAAAACAGAGACATTACTTTGCCAACAAAGGTCCATCTAGTCAAAGCTATGGTTTTTCCAGTAGTCGTGTATGGATGTGAGAATTGGACTATAAAGAAAGCTGAGAACCCAAGAACTGATGCTTCTGAACTGTGATGTTGGAGAAGACTCTTGAGAGTCCCTTGGACTGCAAGGAGATCCAATCAGTCCATCCTAAAGGAAATAAGTCCTGAATATCCATTGGAAGGACTCACGCTGAAACTGAAACTCCAATACTTTGGCTGCCTGATGTGAAGAACTGACTCATTGGCAAAGACCCTGATGCTGGGAAAGATTGAAGGCATGAGGAGATGGGGAAGACAAGAGGATGAGATGACTGGATGGCATTACCAACTCAATGGACATGAGTTTGAGTCTTCTCTGGGAGTTGGTGATGGACAGGGATCCTGGCACGGTGCAGTTCATGGGGTCACAAAGAGTTGGACACGACAGCAACTGAACTGAAGTACACTGAATGATGCAACTCTATTGCTGTTGCTACTTCTCCCACCTCTTCTTCTATAACAAGTAAAATTACCATTATTATTACTGCCCATGTACACATTCACATAGACATCATATTCTTGGTTGGCAATTCATTATTTTTTTAATATTTTTTATTTGGACTATGTTTCTTAAGTCTTTATTGAATTTGTTATAATACTGCTTCTGGCCTTGAGGCATGTGTAATCTCAGCTTCCTAACCAGGGATCAAACTTGCACCCCCTGCATTGGAAGGCAAAATCCAACCACTGGGCCACCAAAGAGGTCCAAATTGACTGATTTATTTGGAACCTTTTTTGATTTTTCAATAATATATGATGTTTGAATTATGCAGTGATATAATCATGCGAATGAATGTATCAATAAAAGCATGTGCCAGTTTTCCAGTGTGTGTGTGTGTGTGTGTGTGTGTGTGAATTTCTAGAAGTCAAAGTTTTATTATGGTGGTGGTAAAAGTGAAAATGTTAGTCACTCAGTTTTGTCTGACTCTTGTGACCTAATGGACGGTAGCCTGCCAGGTTCGTCTGTCCATGGAATTCTCCAGGCAAAAATACTGCAGTGGGTAGCTATTCCCCTCTCCAGGGCATCCTCCCAACCCAGGTTTTGAACACTGGTCTCCTACATTATGGGCATGTTCTTTACCATCTGAGCCACTAGGAATGCCTAGCAGTGGTGATAATAATTGTTCATGCATGAGAGAGTTCAGTTCCGTTCAGTTGCTCAGTCATGTCCAGCTCTTTGCAAGCCCATGAACTGCAGCACACCAGGCTTCTCTGTCCATCACCAACTCCCAGAGCATGCTCAAACCCATGTCCACTGAGTCCGTGATGCCATCTAACCATCTCATCCTCTGTCATCCACTTCTCCTCCTGCCTTCAGTATTTCCCAGCATCAGTCTTTTCTAAGGAGTCAGTTCTTTACATCAGGTACCAACATAGTGGAGTTTCAGCTTCAGCATCAGTCCTACTAATGGGCATTCAGGATTGATTTCCTTTAGGATCAATTGGTTTCATCTCGTTAGAGTTCTCTCTAACCCCACAGTTCAAAATCATAAATTCTTCAACACTCAGCTTTCTTCAGAGTCCAACTCTAACATTCATACATGACTACTGGAAAAAAACATAGCTTTGATTAGATTGACATTTGTAGACAAAGTAATGTCTCTGCTATCTAATATGCTGTCTAGGTTGGTCATAGTTTTTCTTCCAAGGAGCAAGTGTCTTTTGATTTCATGGCTACAGTCAACATCTGCAGTGATTTTGGAGCCCCCAAAAATAAAGTCTGTCACTGCTTCCATTGTTTTCCCATCTATTTGCCATGAAGTGATGGGACTGAATGCCATGACCTTAGTTTTTTGACTGTTGAATTTTAATTTCTTCACTCTCCTCTTTCATTTTCATCAAGAGGATCCATAGTTCTTCACTTTCTGCCATAAGGGTGTTGCCATTTGTGCACCTGAGTTAATTGATATTTCTCCTGGCAATCTTGACTCCAGCTTGTGCTTCATCCAGTCTAGCATTTCACATGATGTATTCTGCATATAAGTTAAATAGGCATGGTGACAATACACAGGCTTGACATACTCCTTTCTCAATTTGGAACAGTCTGTTGTTCCATGTCCGGTTCTAAGTGTTGCTTCTTGACCTGCATACAGATTTCTCAGGAGGCAGGTCAGGTAGTCTGGTATTGCCCTCTTTTTAAGAATTTCTCACAGTTTGTTGTCACCTACAGAGTCAAAGGCTTTGGTGTAATCAATAAGCAGAAGTATATGTTTATCTGGCATTATCTTGCCTTTTCTATGATCCAGTGGATGTTGGCTGTTTGATCTCTGGTTCCTCTGCCTTTTCTAAATCCTGCTTGAACATCTGCAAGCTTGAACTTGAACATTCATGGTTCATGTACTGTTGAAGACTGACTTGGAAAATTTTGAGTATTACTTGGCTGCATGTGAGATGAGTGCAATTGTGTGGTAGTTGGAACATTCTTTGGCATTGCCTTTCTTTGGGATTGGAATGAAAACTGACCTTTTCCAGTCCAGTAGCCACTGCTGAGTTTCCCAAATTTGCTGACATATTGAGCACAATACTTTCACAGCATCATCTTTAAGATTTGAATTAGCTCAAACGGGATTCCATCACTTCCATTAGCTTTGTTTATGGTGATGCTTCCTAAGCCAACTTGACTTTGCATTCTAGGATGTCTGGCTCTAGGTGTGTGACCACATTTTTGAGGTTATCTGGGTCATGAAGATCTTTTTTGTATAGTTCTTCTGTATATTCTTGTCACCTTTTAATATCATATGCTTCTGATAGGTCCATACCATTTCTGTCCTTTATTGTGCCCATCTTTACATGAAATATTCCCTTAGCATCTCTTTTTTTTTTTCCTTGAAAAGAGCCCTAGTCTTTCCCATTCTACTGTTTTTCTCTATTTCTTTGAACTGATCACTGAGGAAGGCTTTCTTATCTCTTGTTTCTTTTCTTTGGAACTCTGCATTCAGATGGGTATATCTTTCTTTTTGTCTTTTACCTTTAGCTTCTCTTCTTTGCTCAGCTATTTGTAAGGCTTCCTCAGACAACCATTTTGCCTTTTTTCATTTCTTTTTCTTGGAGATGGTTTTGATCACTGCCTCCTGTACAATGTACTGAATCTGTTATAGTTCTTCAGGCACTCTGATTATCAGATCTAATCCCTTGAATCTGTTTCTCACTTCCACTGTATAATTGTAAGGGATCTGATTTAGGTCATACCTGAACAGTCTATTGATTTCTCCTGCTTCCTTCAATTTAAGTATGAATTTGTCAATAAGGAGTTCATGATCTGAGCCACAGTCAGTTCCCAGTCATTTTTGCTGACTGTATAGAGCTTCTCCATCTTTGGCTGCGAAGAATATAATCAGATTTTGGTGTTGACCTTCTGGTGATGTCCATGTGTAGAGTGTGCTCTTGTGTTGTTAGAAGAGGGTGTTTTCTATGACCAGGGCATTCTCTTGGAAAAACTCTGTTAGGATTTGCTCTGCTTCATTTTGTACTCTAAGACCAAACTTGCCTATTACTCTAAATATCTCTTGACTTCAGACTTTTGCATTCCAGTCCCCTATAATGAAAAGGACATCTTTTTTAGCGTTAGTTCTAGAAGGTATTGTAAGTCTTCAAGAAACCATTCAGCTTCCTCAGCATTACTGGTTGGGGCATAGACTTGGATTACCGTGATATTAAATGGCTTGCCTTGGAAACAAACAGAGATCATTTGGTCATTTTTGAGTTTGTACCCAAAAACTGCTCCATTTCTTCTAAAGGATTCTTGCCCACAGTAGTAGATATAATGGTTATCTGAATTAAATCCACCCATTCCAGTCCATTTTAGTTCACTGATTTCTAACATGTTGATGTTCACTCTTGGCATCTCCGGTTTGACCACTTTTCATTTACCTTGATTCATGGACCTAACATCCCAGGTTCCTATACAATATTGTTCTTTACAGCATCGGACTTTACTTCCATCACCAGCCACATCCACAATTGGGCATTGTTTTCACTTTGGCTTTGTCTCTTCATTCATTCTGGAGTTATTTCTCTACTCTTCTCCAGCAGCATATTGGGCACCTATTGACCTGGAATGTTCACCTCTCAGTGTCCTATTTTTTTTGCCTTTTCATACTTTTCATGGGTTCTCAAGGCAAGAATCAAGAAGTGTATTTCCATTTCCTTCTCTAGTGGATCACGTATTGTCAGAACTCTCCACCATGACCCGTTCATCTTAGGTGCCCCTACATGGCATGACTCATAGTTTCATTGAGCCAGACAAAGCTGTGGTCCATGTGATCAGTTTGATTAGCTTTTGTGACTGTAGTTTTCATTCTGTCCACCCTCTGATGGATAAAGATAAGAGACTTATGGAGAGAGGGAGAGGTAATTAATACAACTCTCTAGTATAAGTTTCACAAGTTGGTTTATTATCACCTATAGGTAAGAAAGTCTTAGTGATGTCTCTGATTTCTATTTTTCCTCTACCTCTTTTAGTCACTTTAGAAAATTTTACACATTTTGAAGCATATAATTCTGTCTATTGTCTTATTATATACTTATTTTGAAATAAGCATCATAAATATATTAACATTCCAATAGAGGATTTTATTGTATAATTAATCCTGTTTTCAGAGAAACTTATCCTGCTCTGTACCAAACAAATATATACTTTCCCAAATCTTATGAGGTTTAACATCAAACTCACTCAACAGTAATGTTTTTCAGCCATAGTTGTTGAAGTCTTAATGAGGAAAATCTGATCGCTACATTTGTTAAAATGTAACTCTGTTGTTTTTATTTTTCTTTCACTCATTTATTGACAAAACCAATCCCGAGTCTGCATTTTGGCATCTGATACTGTAAGAATTGTCAGGATAAGGTCTGCCCTTGAGGTGAATCTGCTCACAGCACAGCTGGTGTTAGATACAAGGCCATGGTTTTATGACTCCATGTGTGTGCACCTGATCCTGAATTCTGACTTCTCTTTGCTACCTATTTTGTTAAATGTTCGGCTTGAAGAAGTCCAGTTAATTATCAGGGCAAGGTCTTTGAGTTTTTAAGCAGCAGAGCCAAGATTCACAGCAAATGGTGATGGCCCCAAATCTGCCCTTTCTTCCATCTCAAAGTGCTACTCTAGTTTTGTTTGGTTTAATTTTTCTCTACTGAACTCATTCTAAAATGTTCCAAATGGCATTACAATAAGCTCCAAAATATTTAATAAGCCCTTTAAGTCCCACATGTGTCTTTCTGGACTGATTTTCCTGGTCTCATTCTATAATTCTCTCCCCATCATCCTCTCTGCTCAGTCACAGGATTGCTTTCTGCTCTTTTTGTTTTTGTTTTTGTTTTTTGACTGTCCCACATTTTTCTCCGTATTACATTCTTTGCAAGGCAGTTTTCCTTTGTCTGAGAACCTCTATCACCTGGCAGGACCTGTCCTATACCAGGCTCTTGTCTCCCAGGTCAAATATGCCAGAAAGCAACTTCCGTCCCCAGTCTTGGTTATTTGTGCACCAATTTTACATGCTTGAGCAGTGACTGATCACCCTCCATTTCTCTAATACTGAGAAAAAAGCCATCTTTTACACATAAGATATGTGACCTTAGAATCCTATTTACAACAAATGTGTAGGCTTATAGAGGTAGTTGGTTTTATTGTGGTGGTAGCAATTTTTTTCCTAAAATTCTTCAATTAAAGAGTCAGATCTTATATCTTAAGAGATATTAGTGTTTTCTTTTTTCTTTTTTAAAATACTTGCAGTGATATTTCACAAATAGCTCTAAGCACTCTTCATATATTTTATAAGGTTGTTATTAGCACTATAGCCACTTAGTAAATGAGAAAACTGAAGCCAAAACAGAAGTTACTAAATACATTACTTGGTAGAACAAATGAATAAATCCAACAAGTCCTTTATGGGATCGAACCACCCTCTCTGTGACAGTTAACTTGTGCTTGTATATGTCAAATGACGACCCCCTCCCCACCCGGCTAATGTCAGTGTCCCTGGTCTTGATGGGGTTTGTATTTGCTTCTCTGACCTTCCCCCAAGACTGATTTTCTTTTAGGTTTTGCTCTCAAGTCAGGCTGTGGAAGCCTTCTGCTGCCCTCTGCTGGCCTCAATTACTGACTGGGCTTGTCCTTCAGATTCCAGTTCTATAATATTACAGCACAAATCAGGAGTAAGAAAAAAGAAAAGAAAAACAAGAAGATATCAGCCAGGCAATTATTACACTTAAGTAACGGTGCTTAATCATCAGACAGGGTATGATATTTGTCATTGGAGATATTGTTGCTGAAACTCAGCCTCTGTTCATCAGCGCCTAATAGAAAACATGGAGACAGCATTTTGGGAGAAGTAGGAAAAAAAAAAAAAAAAAGCTTTACTGCTTTTCTAGGCAAAGGGGGTCACAGCCAGCTAATAGCCTCAAGATTGTGTGACCTGCCCCGGCAGTGAGGAGTCTCATAGTGTTCATAGTGTTCAAGAAACAGTGTGATCAGCTCCTGGAAAAATTCTCTGGTTAGTTGACATCAAGGTAAAGTTTCAAGCATCTTAGTTTTAACCAGTCTGGGGTCTATGTTCCTTTGGTCAGTAGTTTTCATCTGGAAGGGTTCTGCTTCCTATAAAAACAACTTAGGAATGTGTGTCAGGCCTTTATATCTTTCAAGGAACTGAAAGTTTAGTGATTCTGCTATGTGGCAGATTTAGAGTCTAAACTGTCACCAGTTCCCCAGTCTAACAGCTGTTCTTTGTTTCTACATCTTCACATTTCCCAATCTTTAATTCTTTTTTAAATTACTTATTTTTGACTGCATTAGGTCTTCACTGCCACGAGCAGGCTTTCTCTAGTTGTGCGTCACAGGCTCTAGAGCACACGCTCAATAGCTGCGGCTCATGGGCTTAGTCGCTCCATGGCATTTGACATCTTCTTGGACTAGGGATCAAACCCATGTCCTCTGCACTGGCAAGCAGATTCTTAACCACTAGACCACCAGGGAAATCCAATAGTTAACCCTTGAGTCAACATTTTACTTCCAAAGACACAGTAGTTTGCACGTGGTTTCAATATCAATTCCCTGTTGTTTCTTTTCCTCTTAATAAACATATTTGTGTCTGAATCTATTGACAATATGGCCAGCACATATAAGAAATCCATACCATTTAAGGACTGGACAGTTGGTGTCCTATCTTTCACCTTTGCTTCTGCTATCTCTCCAAAAGCAGACGTGCAAATATCACCTTAGAAGTAAAGGCATCCAGGAGACTATGACTCTACAAGTTGACTCTTCGTTGCCATGTCTTGATTTGATATATTCTGACAGAATATATCACACCATTCAGTAAACTTTCTTAGCCATTAACAAGTGTGATCCATGGATCTATGAGACGGCATGGGTCCTGTTTCACTGGCTGAATACCACTGTTTTGACTCCATGTATCATGCATCACCACCCAAATTGACATATGTTCTTGAATCTTGTCAGTGAACTATGATGACCGTTCTCTCCCCAAACTAATAAGAACAATAGTACTTCCATTATGCTGGTCAGTTATTTCACTGTTATTCCATTATTCTCTGCAGATACACTATTGGGAGTTGGCAGACTTTTTTTCCCTAATTCTCTTTGATTTGATTGGATTTTCTAACTTTTGTGTAGCAAGCAGTATTATTTTTATGGCCAGAGGAGAACAAAAAAGGTAAAAATAAACCCATGTAGAGTTGGAAGCAGTAGTGACACAAATGAAAGATAGCTTCAGTTTTCTCACTGTTAAGATGATATAATATGCACAGCTATGTTGCTGAGAATATGGTTATCTTCCTTGTTTTCTTAGAGTATTATTAAATAGAAAAAAAATACTGACTTTTGATGACTAGTTCTGAGTTACAAAAAATGCATATTGTTGTATAAATACCACAGGAGTCAAGATACAAATGTTTCATCCAGTTCTAAAGTTCTCCTTGATACACAACCCTTAAAGTCAGCCTTTACTTCTGGCAAAAATTTGTTTCTGCCTCTAGTTGACCTCTGGCAGGATACCGTATGAACTACTTTAAAGTATGTAGCATTTTGAATCTGGTGGTTTTAACTGAGCATAGATTTGAACTTTATCCATTTCTGGGAATATTAATTCTTTTCTCTTTTTACTATCAATTAGTATTTCAGTGTGTCATATACTATTTATCTACTCTCAAGGTTGACTCTAGTTTTTGATGATTAAGGATAAAGGTGTTATAATTAATACCAGTTTTATGTGAACATAAGTTTATATTTTTTTCTGGCTACCAGGATAGAAGAAGAATGAACTGTTCATGTGATAAGTATACATTTAACTCTATAATTAACTGAGAAAAGTTTTATCAAAATGTGTGTTGCAAGTCGTGTTTGCATGGGAAATCTGAGTTTCAAATGCCCTGTATCTTTGCCAGTACTTACTATCATTGTATATAAAACTATTTTAGTTATTTAAATAAGCTTAAAGGCATTTCACTGTAGTTTTGATTAGTATTTCCCCAATTGCTAATAATGTTGATCACACTTTATTTGCCATATGTGTGTTTTCTTTGGTATAATGTATATTCAAGTAGTGTTGTTGCATATTTATAGAGCTGTTTAGTTCATAATATAAAACATACTATTTTAACCACATTTAACTGTACAGCCCAGTGGCTCTAAGTACACTCACATTGTTGTGCAACCCTCTACCAAATTTCCATCATCCATCTATCAAATTTCTCACCTTCCTAAACTGAAACTCTGTCTGCTTTAAACACTAAGTCCCCATCCACCCTCCCAACCTCCACCAGCCCCAGGCCCCCAGCATCTACCAATGTACTTTCTGACTCTATGAAATTGGCTAGTCAAAGTATCTTGTTTAAGTGGAATAAAAAAGCATGTGTCTGTACCTAATGTATGCTGGAACGGATTTTTAAGGTTAGCTTAAGTATGTCCTACAAACAGGTTATACTTTTTTATCCTACCTATACAGTAGGTTCTCATTAATTCTCTATTTTATAAATAATAGTATATATTTGTCAATCTCAATTTATATCACCCTTTTCTCCCTTGGTGTCCGTATATTTGTTCTCTACATCTGTGTCTCTATTTCTGGGATTTTTAAGCATATTTTTATATGTTTGGATGTAAGTGTTTTTTGCTTAATTCTCTTAGCATTGTCTTTTGCAGAACAAAAGTTTTAAATTCAAAGAAGGTCATTTAACAATATACTCCTTTTTGTCAAAAATGTTATTGGGATAGACTTGCTTTCCAGTGTTGTGATAATTTCTGTGGTACAGAGAAGTGAATCAGCTCTATGCATTCATATACACCCTCCCTCTTGAGCTTCCCTCCCACAACCCCCCATCACATGCCTCTTGGTCACCACAGAGTACCAAGATGAGCTCCCTGCACTCTACAGCAGCTTCCGGCTAGCTATGTATTTAACATGTGGCATTGTGTCTATGCCAATGTGACTACTCTCTCAATTTGTATCCTCCATTCCTTCCTAACATTATATTCTTTGATGGGTCAGATCTGATGTATTATATCTTAAAAAAAAACAAGCAAACAAACAAAAAACTTTAACAATGTTGCAAGACTTATCATCAATGTTTTCCTCTTCAAGTGTTACAGTTTTAGATTCTACATCTTACTCTATGATTTACTTTAAAGTGATGATTGCATAAAGCATGAATTATGTGCTAAGTCACTTCAGTTCTGTTTCACTCTGCTACCACATGGATTGTAGCCTGCCAGGCTCCTCTCTCTATGTGATTTCCCAGGTAAGAAAACTGGAGGGGGTTGCTATTTCTTTCTCCAGAGGATCTTCCCAAACCAGGGATTGAATTATGCATTATTTAATCTTTCTGGTAATGGATGTTCAAATGTTCCAGACCATTTGTTGAAAGGACCATTTTCCTTTCATTTAATATTTTTCACCTTTGTCAAATGTCAACTGACCATTTTTGTTTAAGTCTATTTCCATACTCTCATTTCTCTTGTATTTGTGTATGACTTGCTAATCACAACATTAATGCAAGTCTTTAAATCAGGTACTGAGCCTCAGTTCAGTTCAGTCACTCAGTCGTGTCCAACTCTGCAACAACACAGACTGCAGCACACCAGGTTCCCCTGCCCATCACCAACTCCTGGAGCTTGCTCAAACTCATGTCCATCAAGTCAATGATACCATCCAACTGTTTCATCTTCTGTTGTCCCCTTCTCCTCCCGCCTTCAGTCTTTCCCAGCATCAGGATCATCTCCAATGAGTCAGTTCTTCACATAAGCTGGCCAAAGTATTGGAATTTCAGCTTCAGCATCTGTCTTTCCAATGAAAGTTCAGGACTGATTAGCTTTAGGATGGACTAAAGTAATGGTCCCATCACTTCATGGGAAATAGATGGGGAAACAGTGGAAGCAGTGTCAGACTTTATTTTTGGGGGCTCCAAAATCACTGCAGATGGTGATTGCAGCCATGAAATTAAAAGACACATACTCCTGGAAGGAACGTTATGACCAACCTAGATAGCATTATTAAAAAGCAGAGACATTACTTTGCCAACAAAGGTCTGTCTAGTTAAGGCTATGGTTTTCCCAGTGGTCATGTATGGATGTGAGAGATGGACTGTGAAGAAAGCTGAGCACCAAAAAATTGATGCTTTTTAACTGTGGTGTTGGAGAAGACTCTTGAGAGTCCCTTGGACTGCAAGGAGATCCAACCAGTCCATCCTAAAAGAGATAAGTCCTGGGTGTTCATTGGAAGGACTGATGCTGAAGCTGAAACTCCAATACTTTGGCTACCTGATGTGAAGAGCTGACTCACTGGAAAAGACCCTGATGCTGGGAGGGATTGGGGGCAGGAGGAGAAGGGGACGACAGAGGATGGGATGGCTGGATGGCATCACCAACTCGATGGGCATGAATTTGAGTAAACTCCGGGAGTTGGTTGATGGACAGGGAGACCTGGCGTGCTGCAGTCCATGGGGTTGCAAAGAGTCAGACAGGACTGAGCAACTGAACTGAAAGGACTCCAAGTGACTCTCAAGAGTCTTCTCCAACACTTCAGTTCAAAAGCATTCATTCTTCAGTGCACAGCATTCTTTATAGTCCAACTCTCACACCCATACCTGACTTCTGGGAAAAATCATAGCTTTGACCAGATGGACTTTTGTGGGCCAAGTAATGTCTCTGCTTTTTAATATGCTGTCTAGGTTTGTCAGAGATTTTCTCCCAAGGAGCATCTTAATTCTATGGCTGCAGTCACCATCTGCAGTGATTCTGGAGCCCCAAAAATAAAGTCTGACGCTATTTCCATTGTTTCCCCATCTATTCACCATGAAGTGATGGGACTGGACGACATGATCTTAGTTTTCTGAATGTTGACTTTTAAGTCAGCTTTTTCACTCTCCTCTTTCACTTTCCTCAAGAGGCTCTTTTGTTCTTCACTTTCTGCCATATGGGTGGTGTCATCTGCATATCTGAGGTTATTGATATTTCTACTGGCAATCTTGATTCTAGCTTGTGCTTCTTCCAGCCTGGCATTTTGCATGATGCATTCTGCATATAAGTTAAATAAGCATGGTGACAATATACAGGCTTGACATACTGCTTTCCCTATTTGGAAACAGTCTGTTGTTCCATGTCCAGTTCTGTTGCTTCTTGACCTACATACAGATTTCTTAGGAGACAGGTCAGGTTCTCTAATATTCCCATCTCTTGAAGAATTTACCACAGTTTGCTGTGATCCACACGGTCAAAGGCTTTGGCATAGTCAATAAAGCAGAAGTAGATGTTTCTCTGGGACTCTCTTGCTTTTTCAATGATCCAATGGATGTTGGCAATTTGATCTCTGGTTCCTCTGCCTTTTCTAAATCCAACTTGAACATCTGGAAATTCATGGTTCACGTGCTCAACTGTTGAAGCCTGGCTTAGAGAATTTTGAGCATTACTTTGCTTGCATGTGAGATGAGTGCAATTGTGTGGTAGTTTGAACATTCTTTGGCATTGCCTTTCTTTGGGATTGGAATGGAAACTGACTTTTTCAGTCCTATGGCCAGTGCTGAGTTTTCCAAATTTGCTGGCATATTGACTGCAGCACTTTCACGGCATCATCTTTTAGGATTTGAAATAGTTCAACTGGAATTCCATCACGTCCACTAGCTTTGTTCATAGTGATGCTTCGTAAGGCCCACTTGACTTCACCTTTCAGGATGTCTGGCTCTAGTCCAGTGATCACACCACTGTGGTTATCTGGGTCATGAAGATCTTTTCTGTATAGTTCTTCTGTGTATTCTTGCCACCTCTTCGCAATATCTTTTGCTTCTGTTAGATCCATACCATTTCTGTGCTTTATACTTGCTACTTGCTGACATACTTGCTAGACTCACTGTCCTTTCTTTCTTGTCCCAGAAACAGAGACAGGGACAGAACAGCAAGGACAGTGAGTCTAATGAGTCGGCTTTTCCTTTTCACAATTATTTTTCTTATTGCATTCTCTTTGCATGTCCACGCAAATTTTAGAAACAATTTGTCAAAATCTACAAGACAAAATTCCGCTCAGAATTTCATTAGGAATTTCTGTAGAATAATGCATTGTCTGTATCTTTTCATTTTTAATTGGTAGCTCTAGCAATTACTAGGTAAATAATTAACCTTTACAATTATAATTAAAGCTATTATTTTACCAACTCAATTAAAATCTCATTTTAAAGCCATATAGGTTTTCCCCCCTCATTAATTTTATGATTGTCATAAATATATCAATATTGATTGAAAACCCTTCTAGACATATTTATACATTTAGCTTCCAACATTCATAAGTATAGTAAATAAGAGGAAGGCAAGAAAATAGTCATATCTGCCACATATGTATCATGTTTTTCCTTCATTCTTATAGTTAAAAATTGCCTCTGTTATCTTTATTTTTTCTTAAAGAGTTTAAGAAAATCACTTTTCTTGAAGAATTTCCCTTAGCAATTTTTCTTAGAGAAATACTACTCACAAATTTTTCAGTTTTTATTCAGCTGAAAGTATCTTTATTAACATTTATTTCCCAAGAATATTGTTGCAGGCCTTGGAATCCTGGGTTGAAATTTTGCCCTGCTTCCTTCCACTAAGTAATTTAAGTGTTCCAATGTCCTCTGACTCCATGTTTTCTTAAAAAAAAAAAAAAAGAAATCATTTTGAATTCTTATTCACCTGTATGCAAGATGTCCTTTATTATCTACCTTCAGGATTATATTTTTTATCTTTGGTTTTAACTCTTGATTATGATGTGCCTGAGTATGATTTATACTTTCCACAGTTTGATTAAATTTTTTAATCAGTGCATTCATTTAAACCAAATTTGGGGCATTTTCCACTACTTATTCTTTTTTTAATTCTGAAACAAGCTGGTTTCTTTTTTCCTTTTAGGACTCCAAAGTGATAAATGTGAGACTTTTATGCTGTTAGCCCCAAACCTCTGAAGATCTATTCTTTATCATGTTTTTTTTTTCCTCTTCATCAAATTGGTTACATTCTATTGATATATGCTCATGCTAAAGTTCTTTGACATTTACTGCTATTAATTCTTCATAATAAAATTTTATTTCAGTTATTATGTAATTTCAGTTCTGACATCTTTACTTAGTTTTTCTACAGTCCTTTTTTTTTTTTTCCTGATAGGAATTCCATCTTTTCTTTTCAATTAGCTGTTATCACTTCTTCCATGTGGCTCATGATTAAAACACCCCCCTTTAAAATCTTCCTCAACTTGGGGTTTGAAGCTGATAATTGGTCACAGTGTGGACTTTTGATTATCTCAAGTAATTTTAAATTGGACTTTGGACAGTTTTTGGACTTCCCTGGTGGCTCAGATAGTAAAGTGTCTACCTACAATGTGGGAGACCCAGGTTCAATCCCTTGGTTTGGGAAGATCTCCTGGAGAAGGAAATGGCAACCCTCTCCAGTATTCTTGTCTGGAAAATCCTGTGGATGGAGGAGCCTGGTAGGCTACAGGCTATGGTGTTGCAAAGAGTCAGACACTACTGAGCGACTTCACTCTCACTTTGGACAGTTTCAATATTATTTTGGAGACTCTTCACTCTTTTAAAATAATTTAGAGAATATCTGTTGAAATCTTGTCTGTATGTTTCTGTAGGCAATTAATCAGTTTAACTTAATTCTGCAAACCCGTCTCACTTCTCTGGAAGTGATGACTCCAAGGGCAGCTTGGTTTTTCAGATGGTAAAGAATCTGCCTGCAATGTGGGGGACCTAGGTTCGATCCCTGGGATGGGAAGATCCCCTGGAGGAGTGCATGGCAACCCTCCCCAGTATCCTTGCTTGGAGAATCCCATGGACAGAGATGCCTCGCGGGCTACAGTCCATGGGGTTGTAAAGCATCTGACATGATTGAGCACCACACAGCATATTCTGCTCAGGTGACTCACTGCATGTGATGTTGAGAAGTTCATCTGAGGTTTAGAGAGTTTCTGTCAGGAATCATCATTTTTTTCTGTAAAAAGTTACATAATATTTTAGTTTTAGTTTAGGACTACATAAAGTCTCTGTTACATAGTCTGCTGTGTTATTTTCTTGCTTTCTTGTATAGCCATTAACAATACAGAAATTATTAGTTCCTGGGCTGTACAAAGTCTGTCTCTGGATTGTTCTCTGGGATGAAGTTTTTCAAACTTGGTTTACAAACTTATTAGTTCTCAACCCTCTGCAGTGCTTCTTAGAGTCTGTTCTGTGAATGGCAAGTTCCACAATAAGCTTGACATTTCTATTGACTCACACCCAGAATTTGGAGAAGGGAATGGCAGCCCACTCTGGTGTTTTGGCCTGGGAAATCCCGTGTACAGAGGAGCCTCATGGCTATAGTCTGTGGATTTCAAAGAGTCAGACATGATTTAGCACCTGGGCACACACACACACTCAGAATGACAGGGTCAAGGGATCAGACTCACTTCTCCCCAGGATTTCCTTCAGATTCTCTCAATCATAGGAATCACTTCTGATTTCTGTGGCCAAAAAAGTATTTCTTTGAGTGTTATCCTCACCTGCACTGCATATTTCCACAAAACAAACAAAAAAAAAAAAAAAAAAAGAGCTACATTCAGTACAGCAGCAAGAGAAAGGAGGGGAAAAAAGGATCACAGGACTCTTCTTGCACTCAGGATAAATGCACCCAATTTCTGGTCCCTCTGGCCAGAGATACAGGTGTTCTGTCTCAGCTGTTCTGTGCCTGTACCAGCGCTGGAGTTCCATGAATGATGCTGTCCCTGGAGCAAGGCAGGGAGAAGAAAAATGTGTTACCCTAAACTCTCCAGCTGGTAGTTTAACCTGCAATTTTTGTTGTTCACATGTGGTTCACAGTTGGGCCACTCTTGGGAGAAAAAATAATGAAGGTAAAAATGTAGGAAACTCATCAGTGAATAGGTCTTTTTCATTGTTGACTCTCTGTCCCAATCTACCTGTTGTTGCTTATCTTTCACAGCCCAGGAGTTTTCATTACCATCGATGAAGGGAATAAGATGGAATACGCTTGCTCCATTTTTGCTGACAACAGATCACTCCACACATGCCTTTGAGTGTTTTAAAAACATTTTTCAAATGTGTTCAACTCAGATTTGTATGCTTGTCTTTTGAAGGCCCTTCCACCTTGAAATATGTGGAATCATTTGCGAGAAATGAATTGACTAAATACTTGGGGAACTATGCATTTCACCAACTTGCATATTAGACCCATTCCTCAGAAATGGACTCACTATAGAGGCTTTATAAAAAATGTACTTTATAAAAATGGCAAAATAAAATTGCCAAAACTTCAAGAAATATCTAGAATCATAAATTACCATCATGCGAAAGTGGAAGAACACATAAAACCAACTCTGTGTCCATATCTGCTAGGAAAAATCCTGCCCTCTGATCACACACACACACACACAATTTCCTCATTTTGCTACACAGAACAAGCAAAACTGGAAGTTGATTATGAAAAGAATATGACAGCAGAAAATACAGTTTCATGGTTTCAATAGCTTTTGCATTGTCACCCTTTCTAAGAAATGTGTCTAAGGGATGTGCATTCATCAGCAGGAGACATTTTTCTGATGTCAAACTGAGTTGGACAGGAATAAATACATCTTGCCAGATATCAGGAAATCTACAGAATGCTAACTGTTATAAAACTGTCAATGTGAGTAACACCTTATGAGAGCATATATCTCAAGATTTTATAACACAGAAATTTTACAATATTTATCAGGTAACAAAGGATGTTTACAATGTTTGCAATTAACATTTTAAAAATTGTGTTTATGTGTACAGAATCACAATTCTACATGTAATTTTAGTATGTGGAATTGGTTAATTACATGTCTGACATACAACAAGAAGACTAGCTCAACTATCAGCATAAATATTAAAGTATACCTTTAATGAAAGAGGACCCTGATACACATAAAGTGATAATCTAGGCATTCAGGATGAATGTGAGTTACACTTAATTGTAATTATACTAGAAATAATGAATACAGGTGCATTCATTAATATAATCACAAAACAAAACCTCTGTGAAAGTGAAACAGTGAAAGTGTTAGTCACTCAGTCATGTCTGACTCTGCGATACCATGGACTGTAGCCCACAGGCTCCTCTGTCCATGGGGATTCTCCAGGCAAGAATACCAGAGTGAGTAGCTATTCCCTTCTCCAGAGGATCTCCCCAACTCATGGATCAAACACAGGTCTCCTGCTTTGCAGGCAGATTCTTTGCCATCTCAGCCACCATGGAAACATAATCACAAAACAAAACTTTTAGTAGACAGGATGAATAATGCAAGGATGAGAAGAGGTTTATGGTTTTCCAGTCAAGATACTCTGGCTTGTCTTTTAGTTAGCATAGCTGTAAAACTGATTTTGGGGGAGAAAAAAGTAATATTTAAGAGATTTTTGTTGTAGCATTTGGTGAATGTTATCCTAACTAATACAGATACTATTGCCTTGAAATGGTTTGCTCCCTTTATAGAAATATGTGATCATTTCTTAATGGCCAGTCTGAATGTATATATATTCAGATATATAAATATATATTTATATATTATTTATATATTTATATATAATTTTAAAAATGTATAAATTAAATATATATAATTTAAATATATAAATATATTTTATATATAAATATATATATTTATTCCTATATAAAATGATATGTGTATGATATATATATGTGTGTGTGTGTCTGTGTCTGTGTCTGTGTGTGTGTGTTAAGGGGAAAGGGTTCAGAAGACAAATTAAATGCAAAGTTCTTGGTTCCCATACTGCTGAAGCCAGCTTGAAGGATTTTGACCATAACTTTGCTAGCATGTGATTATGTTCATTTCTCAAGCTAGCAAGGTTATGAGCAAAATCCTTAAGTTCACAATGGAATGTTGTGTGAGTGCTCATTCATGTCCAACCCTCTGTGACCCCATGGAGTATATGTAGTCCATGAAATATTACTTAGCCATAAAAAATGAAATGCCCTTTACAACACCACTGATGGACCTAGAGATATTACTAACTGAATGAAGAGAACTGGGTTTGGTCACTGGATCAGAAAGACCTCTGAAGAAGGGAATATCGACCCACTCCAGTATTCTTGCCTGGAGAATCCCCTGGACAGAGGAGCCTGGCAGGCTACAGTCCATGGGGTTGCAGTTTCGGCATGACTAAGTGACTAGCACTTGCTACATTACTACTAAGCCTGTATCTCTGAGTGAAGTGACTAAAAGGAATCTGAGTACTGTAATTTTTTAATGGTTTGGAAAGCTATTATGAATAAGAAATAAGCACATATAAGAATCAGATTTTTCTTAAACAGTGATCAAATAGAATAGAAATTTCAATGTTCAAAGTGAAGGATGAGACCCTAAAGCAAACAATGAGACTAAAATGGTTTGGGTAACAAAGGCTGGTATAACTCCTCAGTCGAGTAAAATATTTATTAAACAGTCCTGAGTTCAAATGACAAAAGGTCTCAAAGCAGCTGCCAATCATTTCTGAGAAAGAAGGGAAGAGAGGAATTGACAGTGATTGAGAACTGGGTGTAGGAAAAAACTTGCAATGTATACATTTGCATATGAGATTGTGTGGAAGCAGACGTGGAAGGTCACTACAATCTTAGGAAACTGTATTCCCAATGGAATGTCCAAATAAGGAGGAAAATGATTTGGGGCAATTCAAGGAGGCACGCAGTATGAGAGTGAAAGTGTTAGTGGCTCAGTCCTGTTTGACTCTTTGTGACCTCCTGCACTGTAGCCCACCTGACTCTTCTGTCCATGGAGTTCTCCAGACAAGAATATTGGAGTGGATTGTCATTCACTTCTCCAGGGGATCTTCTCAACCCAGGGATCAAAGCCGGGTCTCCAACACTGCAGGCAGATTCTTTACCGTATGAGCCACTGTGGAAGCAGGATGTGGGGTCCCAAATTTGCAAGTGCAGGGGGCAGATTGCAAACCCCCAGAACTATAGCATACCAGGGAGAGAAGAGCTCCACAGACACAGTTTACTGCTAACCTGGATGGGATAAAGGGTGCACAAAAGCTGCGCTAGGTTAAGAAGAAACATGGCTCCACACCAGATTTGTTTCTTTAACTTTCGTATTCTATTGCCTTTGCCTGAGTTAAGAATGCTGCCTATAGCCTGAAATATACAGGATAGCCCCACCTTCAAGACTTTGGCCTTTAAGGGGATAACACTTTTCCATTCATATAGAGATAAAAGAGATAAAAGGCAATGGCGGCCCACTCCAGCACTCTTGCCTGGAAAATCCCATGGACGGAGGAGCCTGGCGGGCTACAGTCCATGGGGTCGCTAGGAGTGGAACATGACTGAGCGACTTCACTTTCACTTTCATGCATTGGTGAAGGACATGGCAACCCACTCCAGTGCTCTTGCCTGGAGTATCCCAGGGATGGGGGAGCCTGGTGGGCTGCCTTCTATGGGGTCACA
>CM035283.1:15986509-16060230 GCA_020226075.1 Hydropotes inermis | reverse complement strand
GTTGAGCTTTAAGCCAACTTTTTCACTCTCCTCTTTAACTTTCATCAAGAGGCTTTTTAGTTCCTCTTCACTTTCTGCCATAAGAGTTGTGTCATCTGCATATCTGAGGTTATTGATATTTCTCCCAGCAATCTTGATTCCAGCTTGTGCTTCTTCCAGCCCAGCGTTTCTCATGATGTACTCTGCATATAAGTTAAATAAGCAGGGTGACAATATACAGGCTTCACGTACTCCTTTTCCTATTTGGAACTAGTCTGTTGTTCCATATCTCTCCCATCAGAAAGCTTCCATAAGCCTCTTATCCTTATCTGTCAGAGTGTGGACAGAATGAAAACCACAATCACAGAAAACTAATTAAACTGATCACATGGACCACAGCATTGTCTAACTCAATGAAACCATGAGCCATGCCATGTAGGGCCACCCACGACTGTCTGACAAAACGTTGTTCACTGTTAAAGGGAATGGCAAGCAACTTCAGTATTCTTGCCTTGAGAACCCCGTGAACAGATAGGAATATCTTTGCCTATTCAAACATCACAGCAGAAAGTTTTGTCCCTCCCATATTTTCTGCCTGAAAGCTGCTTTGCTTAAATGTCCTGCTACCCCACATATCCATTCCATGTGAGTGAATTCTTGATTTGTTGAAATTGTTGAGAAGGGACAGCCTCTTAGCGGCCATTAATTTTCATAGCAGAAATTTCTGAATATTGAAGCCAATTCATTAACTGTTAAGTGTGTGAACACCGATGTTCTAGTTTTTACTTTACAATTTACCTGACAAGCCTTAAGTGGCTTTCCTCACAAGTTGTGCAGCTTTGGTAGTTTGCTAGCACAGAGGAAGTTATCTTTCTTTTGCAGTGCAGTTGTATTCTGGAGAATTCCTTGTATTTCACCTTGTGCCATTTTGGTTTTATTTGTTTTTCTGCTTACTACTGAAATTTTATTTTTTATTACTGTCGTACATGCACAATGTTGACATCATTTAATTAGTAGCTAGCAAGATGAGAGTTGTGTATACCCAGTTGTGTTGAAAGGGTATTCCTTTGAGTACTGGGAAACTTGAAAGAAACAGCCCCATCACATCTCATCTGGTTGCACTAAGGGGAGGAGACAGTGTGTTCCCCCTATTCAGAAAGTCTAACTTCTCTAATGACTACTTATGTCAGAGTTGGTCAGTATGGGTGGGATTTGGGGGACCATGGTGAGGGACAGAGAGGCCTGGTGTGCTGCAGTCCATAGGATCAGAGTATGGGACACATCTTGGTGACTAAACAGCAACAACAGGTATGAACATTAAGGTATATATTTTCATAGGGAATGATGTGAAATGTAATAGATATATTTTAAGGTACTGTTAAATTTTTATTTGTCTCAGTTCAGCTCAGTCGCTCAGTCACATCCGAGTTTTTGTGACCCCATGGGCCACAGCACACCAGGCTTTCCTGTTCATCACAAATGCCTGGAGTTTACTGAAACTCATCTCCATTGAGTCAGTGATGCCATCCAATCATATCATCCTCTGTTGTCCCCTTCTCCTCCTGCCTTCAATCTTTCCCAGCTCCAGGGTCTTTTCAAATGAGTCAGCTCTTCACACCAGGTAGCCAAAGTATTGGAGTTTCCGCTTCAGCCTCAGTCCTTCCAGGGAACACCCAAGACTGATCTCTTTTAGGATGGACTAGTTGGATCTCCTTGCAGTCCAAGGGACTCTCAAGAGTCTTCTCCAACACCACAGTTCAAAAGCATCAATTCTTTGGTGCTCAGCTTTCTATATAATCCAACTCTCACATCCATACATGACCACTGGAAAAGCTTAGCCTTGACGAGAAGGACCTTTGTTGGCAAAGTAATGTCTCTGCTTTTTAATATGCTGTTTATTTATCTACATATATCAAATTCAAATAGAGTTTGCTTGAAAAAAATAGGATTTATTTAAAACCAAAGTCCAGAGTTACATAGTTCCAGGATGATATAGCTGTTCAAGAAGCCACGTTAAAACCTAGATTTTTAGCTTTATTCTGTCATACTTCTCATTAGAAAGACAAATGTTTGAAAAACGTATCTTCTTATAAGGACCACAGAGCCAACAAACTCTTCCTTACTTCAGCCAGAAATGTGTCATGTGCTCATGGCTATCTTCAAAGGATTTTAAAATGATAATTTTATTTTTATTGCTATTCCCTAAATTAGAATGTGTTCATTATGGTGAGAGGAGATTGAGATATTGCTTAGGAAACTAATGGTGCTTGCCTTATTTCTAAGCAAAAAAAAAAAAAAAATTCCACTCATTATAGCAACTAACTACTATCTATCAAGACATTGTAGAGAGCATTAGCTTAGAGGGCCAGACATCAAACATATGATACCACCTAATATGAGAAGGAACCGTCATTTGTATTTTTTACATAGTATCTTTAAGGAAATCAAAAAGATATTGCAAGTTTTATGAGCCACATTGCAAATTAAGTGATTCTAGACCTGGAGATGGCATGATGCCAGTAAGACTAGTAGACAAATAATTCAGAGTGTAAAGTGTTGAGCGGGTAGAAACTGTAATGCCAAGAGAGATACAGATACTGTTTGGAAAGAGTACAACGCATGCTCAGTCGTGTCAGACTCTGTACCACCTCCTGGACTGTAGCCCACCAGGCTTCTCTGTCCATGGGGATCCTCCAGGCAAGAATACTGGAGTTGGTTTCCATTTCCTACTACAGGGGATCTTCCCAACCCAAGGATCAAACCCACATCTCCCGCATTAACAGGTGGATGTTTAACTGCTCTGCCACTGGGAAGCCCTGTATTTGGAAAGCAGAGATAATAAACCATGTTGTCTCCAATAAAGACAAGGAGAGAGTCATTGCAACATACATTTTCAGTTTTACATGGTTGGTTAATTTCCAAATAACTTTATCATCAAATAATTGATCATATTCCTTAGGTGTTCAAAAACTGTTTGATCTATTTATTAAATTTCTACTTCACATTGATTTGCAAAGTAAACTTGCCACTTACTCTTTCAATTTTCTCTTTTTCTTTTTGTGTGCCCCTTATATAATTCACTGATTTTTCTATTTATTATTATTCAGTACCAAATCTGTAGTGTTTTTTAATAAACTATCAAAAAAGACATTGAACCCTCTTCATTTCTCCTTTTAAAATTATAATAAAATATTGTTATTTGGGTATTGTTCCAAGTATTAACATTATTGTTGGTTCTTCATTTGATTCTTGATACTTTTCATGGTGACGTGAATATGCTAGCTGAAAAATAGAATCTGTTCCTTTTCAATTCAATGGGACTTTTTCCCTAATATTTTGTGTTAAATTTTGATTGCATTGTTTTCAGCTTTTAAAAAACAATGTTTTCTCCTTGTTCTTAAGTGAGAATGATAATATTGAAAATCTTTGTGAATTCCTGATTTAATGGAATGCTTATATCTGCATTAAGATGATCGTACATTGGTTAGAGATTAATGTTCTATATGGTATAAGAAAGCATTCACAAATTACTAAAGCTGTATAAATATACCGATTCTTAAGTTTTTGAAATGCATTTTAAGCACATATTCATGCATATGTAAGATAACATGTATAATATCTATCTAACCATCTATCATTTTATGTAGCATTATATTGTAGTACATTTAAGGGGAATCCTTAAAAATGTACCCACATACATACATATTTGACTCTACTTTAGAGCGTATGTACATGTTGTGAACTGATGTATCTTCTTGGAGAACTGAATCCTATGTCATTTTGTAATTCCAAGTTTCCCCTGCCACCTTTCTGTCTGAAATGTACTCTGCCTACATTTAACATATAGAATATGTTAAAGACATATAGAATATGCGGGAGGCATGGGCTTGATTCCTGGGTCAGAAAGATCCCCTGGAGAAAAAAATGGCAACCACTCCAATATTCATGCCTGGAAAATCCCATGGACATAAGAACCTGGTGGGCTACAGCCCATGGACTCACAGAGTCAGACACAACTACCTTTGCATATAAGACAGCACGGTGTACTTTTCTTTACCCATTTACTTTTAATATACTTATGTCTTTATATTTAAAGTAGGTTTCTCATAGACAACATATATCTGGGTCTAGTTTTTTTTTAATCTACTATGGCAGCCTCAGTTTTTTAGCTGATGCTATTAATTTTTGGAAATACTCTTCGTTATTACTGCAAGCAATTCTTTTTCTTCTTTCGGTACTAGGATCATGTGTTTGTTACTCAGTTTGTAGTTGTCTCACTTTTCTTGTATATTTTGTTTCTTTTTTTTGTTTGTTTTACAGTCTTTCTTCTTTTTGTTTTTGTTTGTTTTAAAAGTTTCTGTTTACATATACTCAAACTCAGATTCTTCCTTCAGCAGTGTCCAATCTATTAATAAGGCCATCCAAACATTATTTCCTTCTATTACACTGTTTATTTCTATCATTTTTAAAATTTTATATTAGAATTTCCATTTATCCACTTGCAGTTCACATATGTTCTTTCATATCATCATGTTTTTGTTAACATCATTAGCATATTAAACATGGTTATTTTAAATTCCTGGTTGGATAATTTCAGCATCCCTGACATGTCTCACTATGGTTCTAATGCTTGATCTGTCTCTTCAAATTGTGTTTTTTGTCTTTTAACTGTGCCTTGTTTTTTTTGTTTGTTTGTTTTTTGATAGTTGTACATGATATACTGGGTAAAAGTACTCTGGAAAATAGATTGCTAGTTTTGTGGTTGTACAGTCTGTTGTGAGAGGAAGTGTTCTATAGCCCTATGGTTAGGTCTCAGTGTTTTGGGGCCTGTTCCCATAGGTTGTAAACTTCACAAATACTTGTGACCCTAGATGGGACAGAATCTCTAGAAGAGGCTGTAATTGGGTATTTCCCTTCTCCCAGGATGATCGGTACTGATAAAACCCTTTAGTTCAGGCTCTGGTAAAACAATTTCTCTTGGAGGCATGGCTTTGTTAAAAATAGAATGTCTGGATTTTTCCCTCTCTCTGATGGAAACACGAGGGCCTTTCCCTTGAGTTTCACTATAAAAACATGGTAAGGTTCCTGGAAGTTAAGACTACAGAAGTGCTGGGCCTTTCCTGGTGGCTCAATTGGTAAAGAATCCACCTGCAATTCAGGAGACACAGACTCAATCCCTGGGTCAGGAAGATCCCCTGAAAAGGAAATTGCAACCCACTCCAGTATTCTTGCCTAGAGAACTCCAGGGACAGAGGAGTCTCGCAGGCTACAGTCCATGGGGTCGCAAAACCATCAGACATGACCTAGCCACTAGACTACCACCACCATGGGGGTGTTTTAACTCTCAGACTTCTTCACTGACTCTCTAGCAATCCTGCAACTACAGATTAGATTTTCCTATCCCAGTGTTAGTTCTCATAGAGGTTTCTACTCATGGGCTTCTGCTCAGGTAAATTGTGATTCTTTGTATCCACCCGTCTGACTCTCCAATTTTTAGGGGTAGCTATTTGCCCTCTGACTTCAATTCTCCGACAGACTTGAAAAGAGTTGTTAATGGAATGATGACTTCCAAGCTCTTATATACTACATCAGAAACAGGAAGTCTATTTTTTTTTAATGAATCCCTACATTTTATTACATTGGCTCACAAAATAGAAGTCATTGAGCATATTTTAAACAAATACAGATTCCATCATATATTCATATGTAAAACATACAGAAAGTTCAGTACAGTATATCAAAAGAGACACTGATATCTTTCAATAAATCAAACAACCTCTTTACGAGTTACCCCCTTACTCTAAGTATAGACACAGGGAAATGTTTTTAAAATGTGTTTCTTCAGATTTATACTTATCAAATTTGCAAAATTTAAATGTTCATGACTTTCATATATCAAAATGTAGTTCAATGAGTGTTCTACTTATAAACTGCATGAATTTGAACATTGGCACATACACACACACACAGGCACACAGGTGATTTGTAATACTTGCTGAATATTAAACCTGGAATATGTTAGTCTGATGTCAATTTAAAGATATTAAGAGATTCTAAAGTGATAAATCAAGACTTATTCATATGCATATTATTTAATTTTGAAAGGAGTTATGATAATTATGTGCTAGTGATTTGAAATATCCAGCAAATTAATGCTACCAATAATATCTCTAATTAAATAATTAGGTAATAGCATAATCTAAGTGGTGATGTAGAAAAAGTATAGCAAGGTAGATTAGCATCTAGGAAGAGATATGATACCTAATATTGGTTGGTTTAGCAAACTTCTTGAATATTTCACCAGAGTCACATTTGCCAAAATTTAAAAAAAAAAATCACAAGGAAGTAGTAATTGCTATCCTTTGCCTATAAGCAAAGCATTTAACTGAGCAAACTCTATAAAGGGGATAGGGTCATTTATTGAAGCTACCTTAGGTTAAGTATCCTCTCTCTTACTCTACTGAACTGAACTGAACTCTTGCTCTATCCTCAAACTCTCTCATATACAGAGTGATTCTTCTTCCAGATTATCTCTTCACTTTTCCCATTTCTCTTCTACTATTTATCAGCTTGACATTTTTGTTGTTGTTCTGTATGTCTTTCTTACTATCTTTTCCAGGCAAGCATACTGGAGTGGGTTGCCATTTCCTTCAGAGGATCTTCCCCACCCAGGCATCGAACCCGGGTCTCCCCCACTGCAAAATGCTTTTACCATCTGAGCCACGAGGGAAGTTGTTATTACTATCTAGTATCTTCTTATTCAAAAGATCACTTTCCATATAAGTATAGCTTACCATGTGCCTTCATGGGATTGATTTTAGCACTTGCCTTTACTTTTCCCTGTTAATTCTTTCATGTCAACTTCCTATTACTGTATGTACCATTTGACTTGTGTTTTCCAATTTAAATTCATGAGCACAGAATATAACAGCCATTTTAACTTTTGTGCTCATTACATCATATATTTTGTTGGTCTACATGATTTGCTCTTGTTGATGCTGCTGCTGCTAAATCATTTCAGTCGCCCCAGACTCTGTGCGTCGCCATAGACAGCAGCCTACCAGGCTCCCCCGTCCCTGGGATTCTCCAGGCAAGAACACTGGAGTGGGTTGCCATTTCCTTCTCCAATTCATGAAAGTGAAAAGTGAAAGTGAAGTCTTCAGTCGTGTTCAACTCTTAGCGACCCCATGGACTGCAGCCTACCAGGCTCCTCCATCCTTGGGATTTTCCAGGCAAGGGTACCGGAGTGGATTGCCATTGCCTTCTCTGGATTTGCTCTTGAATCACGATCAAACATGTGGTTAAATCAGCTATATTCACAATCATCCTGATATTGACTCCTTAGGTAAGAGATTATGGTGAATTGAACTAAAATCTTTCCAGAGGATATGGAACAAAGTAGAGGGGAATCTTGTGGTAATGATGCAACACTGGCAGAGTTTGCTATTAGATTGAAAGCATGGAGTTTATTCACAAATGGGTCAATGATGACTCACAATTTTCTCTTTCTTTTCTCCTTTCTTTCCAACATTAAAAAAAAAAAATCTTTTACTAAAAGCTTAGGAACAGAAACAAATTTAATTTAGGCTGTTGGGGGCCTAAGTTTTCTTGGACTCACTCTTTACTGGTGAATTTAAAACAATAAGAGCAGGAATTTACAGTATGTAAGACAATAACCCAAAAGGTTAGATATTGAAATCAACTAAGATCTCTTTAAAAAAAAAAAAAAAAAAGGAGCATCAGTGGGGGAAGACCTGGCTCCTCATTTAGTCTGTGGCTGGCAGTGTGTTTCCCTGGAAAAGGGCATGGCAACCCACTCCAGTATTAAGGGCTTCCCTGTTAGCTCAGCTGGTAAAGAATCTATCTGCTTGCAGTGCAGGAAACACCGGTTCAATTACTCGGTCGGGAAGATCTACTGCAGAAAGAATAAGCTACCCACTCAATTCAGGGGCATCCCAGGTGACTCAGATGGTAAAGAATCTGCCTGCTACTCAGGAGACCTGGGTTTGATCCCTGGGTTGGGAAGACCCCCCTGGAGGAGGGCATGGCAACCCACTCCAGTACTCTTGCCTGGAGAATCTCCATGGATAGAGGAGCCTGGCAGGCTACAAACCATGGGGTTGCAAAGAGTCAGACACAACTGACTCACAGGGCACAGCACAGTGGCAATGTGTTGATTTGAGACAGTTATCTTTGGAAACTGATGCCTCTTTGTGGTGGAGGCCTTGGGAATCAAAGATTATGTCAGGCATTTATACTGAACTAGGAAGTGAACATTCAAGGAGCATAAACAGATTAATTAATTAATTTGAAGTTGCATTCTAATTTCTGTGATAACAATATTGAATTTAAACATCTAGGTATAAAATCAAAGCATAGAAAGAAGTTCATTGAGCTGGGATGTATAAAGAATAAAATGAAACAAAGTAGGGAATGACATCAGAGAAGTAGACAGTGGTTAAAACCTGTAGGATCTTTCAGAAAATATAAAGGATTTTAAAAGTAATTCTAATTAAATGAGAAACCATTGGCAGATTTTAAGTATGGGAATATTCTTTTGTCACTTATCTTTTTAAAAGTTGGTCCTGTTTTTCTGATATTGGATTGTAGAGAGTAAAAGTGGATGGTAAGATCCAGTTAGCAGCCTATAAAAGTTCTCTAAGAGAGACAGTGCTGACTTGAATTAGTGATGTAAGAGTTGAAATCATGACTATATTCAAAATACACTTGAATAGTTTAACAAAGATTACTGAGATTGCATCTAGGAGGCTGGAGAACAATGATAATTGTCTATGATTCCTGGTTTTAATGTTGGCCAACAAGGGCACTTGTATTGCCCTTAGTAGAGAAGAAGGTTAAATAATTATACCAGGCATTGTACAAAATGTAGAAGTCTGGAAAAAGTAAAAGGTAGAGGTTGATGAATAAGATATTTAAAGTAAGTGTTTTTAGAGGTGATTGTTTTCAGTCAAAATGTACAAATTGTTGACAAAAAGAAACATACCAAACTAAAGTGTTACTTTGATTTGTCTTGCTTAATTAAATCAAATAGAAATTTGATTTTTAAATCTTTTAGATTATTATCCTCTGTTTGCCATAGTTCCCTCAACTTCCTTCAGCCTTAGTGCTGATTTTTCTATATTTTATCTTAGCTGACATATTCCTAAAGTCATCTGAAGGTGAGCTGTAGCCTAAGGCATGGCCATGGGACTAAATAAACAAAGTACGTGTGAAGAAGTCAAGAAACTGAGTTTCCAAGGTGTTAAGATAATACAATGGATTCTGAATTTTTGAGAGCTTTGACAGAAATAGAAGTGGACAGGAAGACAATGTCAATGTTCAAGTTATCCATGGACAAGTGAAAAATGAAGGAAATTTTAGGCAACAATTTTGAGATTAGGATATGACTGTATATTAAATAATAAAATCTACAAAAGAGCAGGAAATTTTGTTCTTAAGTTCCAACCTCTGTCTCTAAATACATGAAATATAGGAAAGCCATGCTCCTCTTGAGTTAGAAGTACTATATATCAGTTTATTTAGAGATATTGAGATGTCACTTAGAAGTAGAGGTAGAAATGGTATTATCAAAACAACATGTAATATAGTTCTGGCAGACATAGAGGGAATTCAAGGTGCATAGGAGACAATTGACTAGGGAAGTGTAGGGAAATGAATGGCTTAAGATAAGGAATACACAAAATTTAAGAGGAAAGAGACATTACTTTGCCAACAAAGGTCCATCTAGTCAAAGTTATGGTTTTTCCAGTAGTCATAATTGATGTGAGAGTTGGACTGTAAAGAAAGCTAAGTACCAAAGAATTGATGCTTTTGAACTGTGGTGTGAGGGTCCCTTGGACTGCAAGGAGATCCAGCCAGTCCATCCTAAAGGAAATCAGTCCTGAATATTCATTGGAAGAACTGATGCTGAGGCTGAAACTCCAATATTTTGGCCACCTAATGCGAAGAGCTGACTCATTTGCAAAGACCCTGATGCTGGGAAAGACTGAAGGCAGGAGGAGAAGGGGCCAAGAGAGGATGAGATGGTTGGATGGCATCACCGACTCAAGGGACATGAGTTTGAGCAAGCTCCAGGAATTGGTGAAGGACAGGGAGGCCTGGCATGCTGCAGTCCATGGGGTCACAAAGAGTCAGACACGATTGAGCAACTGAACTGAGCTGAAGAGGAAAGAGATTTTAAGTGATAAGAAGGCTTGGTAATCAGGAAATTACTGGAATACATAGGCATTATATAGTGAGTTCTGATGATTAACTGGAAGAAGCTGGGCAGTCATTTAGCATTGTTAGGACAAATATACTTGGCTGTAACAGAGCTTGGGGTATTGGCTGCTTCCTGGCCTATACAGTAAAGATGATGCTAAGGAGGCACTTAATCAGTCACAACATAAGAGGACAGGAATAAAGCCCAACATAAAAGTTTGAATGAATGTCCCTGTCAAATGACAAACTCTTAAATCAGATTGAAGGAAAAAATATCAGCTATATATTTTATAATAAAAGCAGGTTAACTCAAAAGTAAAGCAAAGATGAAAAAGCATGGGGTTGTCAGATATATACCAGGTAAATGCAAATATGTTTGTGAGGGAAAACAAATATCAAATAAAATAGGTGAAGGAAAAACTGCCTTTAAAGAACATCTTGGAATTGTTTAACTACCCAAATTTTCACACCCTGTGGATGCTAGATCAGCTATGAATATTAATGAACCAAAAATAATAGTAGTGAAATACATAAAGCAAAACTTAAACTGCAAAGATAAGGTTATAAAATCACAGCACAATGGATGATTTTGATATACAGCTTTCAGAGGTGATTGATGAAGTAAATCTAATTGAAAAATCATTTATGAGGTTTAGATAGTATGACCAACTAGTTCTACTAAGTAACATTGTCCAGGACATTGGACTTCATTTAAAGCTCTGCATTTCCAGTGCTTGGAAGATTTTACAAAAAGAAAATTTTATTTTTGTCTTGGAGGATATAAATTACCACAGCACATTTAGAAAATAATTTGATAAGTAACATATCTACTTTTAGACTCCTAATTACATTCAAAAGACTCTTAAAAAAATGAAAGCAAAATTCATGTGTGTGTTGAATAAAGTGTACTACTGTAATTACAATAAAAAAGGAAATGTAATGTAATGGAAAGATAAGTTTACAATATTATTGAACATTATGTAATCATTTAAAAATTAAAAGAATGTGATAGATTTTCATGGGAGAATATTGAGATGAAAAAATTTGAAAATATTTTTGGGAAAAACAAAACATTTCAGATTAATATGACTGTATGTTTTAATTTTGTCTATTTTAAGTACCATGCATATATATGCATTTCAATGGCACATTTATTGAAACATAACACTTTGTTAAACACATACCACCTTTCAGGTGTTTACATCATACAGCTAGAATTGGAGGTAGTAACTAAAACTCTTTGTAATTTTGGAGGCTATAGAAAGAATGAAGATGGTAAGCCACAAAAGCTGTCCACCTATAGTAAGTAGTCATAAGCTATTCAAGTATGGACACAATGTCTACCTAGCAGAGAATCAAACTTCCTTTCAAGATACCTTCAAGTCCAAGATCCCAAGGCATTAGAGAAAAAAAAAAAAAAGGGTAAATCTGTATCAAAGTAGGAAATAAGAAGCAGAGTTTTCAGTACAAAAAATGGTGTGGTGGCCCACTTTCTACACCTCACAAGACTAATATTTTTGGAGTTTACATTAATTATTTGAACTATTCTCACAAGGCCAATTTCTGCTTGCATCATAATGTTTCAGGTTATGAGGCTGCAACCCAAAACTGTCTGATCATTAACTGAGTTCTGATAATTAACTGGAAGAATGATATAGAGGAAAAATAAAAGCAGAATAGCCTTTCTTCCTTTTCAAAGAAAGATACAGCTAATAACAGTTTGATAGGTAAAGGAAAGTAAATATAACTTTAAATTTCTCCATCATAAATTTAGTTTTAGGTTCAAAAGAAATAGAAACTTTAAATGTAAATAAAAATACTTAAAAAAATTGAATGGTGGTGTATTGATCAATTAAAACATGAGAAAATGATTTTTTAAATGCTAAAAATTATTACTCATGATTTTAAATGCTTTCAGTCTGTTAAACAATACCGTTTTATGTACTTTAAATTATTTAATTATCATAACTCAAGGGATGTGTCTAGAGGCAATTGTGGATTCAGGAAGCTTTTAGGCAGCCTGTCTGCTAATAACTGAGCCTGTGTTCCTGCCCTGTTGGTTATTTGGCCTGAGGCATTCCAGCACTGGAGTTTATAAGCTGTTCAGTGGGGTCAGGTCTTGATGCCAAAATGTCAAACTCCAGAAGATCTCATGAAGATTCCCTGAATATACCTTTGCGACCAGTGACTTTGTCCCTATGATGAGCTGCTGCCCTCTCCCCCAACCCCACCTCCCTGGGACACCTTCAAGACTAGCAAATACCTTTGGCCCAGGAGCATAAGAAGTCACTCTTTTTGCCCTGGGTCCCAGTGCATACAAGAACTTGTGTGCACCCTCCAAGACTGGGGTCTCTGTTTCTACCCAGTACTGTGGAGCTCCTGTAATCAAGACCTTCTGGGCTTCAAAACCAAATACTCTGGGGCATCTTCCTCCTAATCAGGCCCCTAAGCTGGGGAGCCTGACATGGGGCTCAGAAATCTCACTCCTGTGGGATAACATATTTGATATGGGGGTATGAGATTTGATTATATCATGAAAGTACTCCTCCTACCATCTCAATGTGGTTTCTTCTTTATGTCTTGGACATAGAATATATTTCTTGGGTTCCAGTCCTTTTAATTAATGATCATTCAGCAGTTAATTAGAATTTTCATGTAGTCATGAGAGGATATGAGCTCAAAGTTTTTCTATTCTGCTATCTTGTCCTCACTCTTAAGAAAAACTTTAATGGAAAGATGTCTGAAAGGAAGTTATTACCAAAGCTCAATAAGGAAGACAGAAAAATTTAATAACATGGTATGACTCAGTGGTAAAGAATCCACCTGCCAATGCAAGGGTTCAACCCCTGGATGGGGAAGATCCCCTGGGAAAGGAAATAACAATGCACTCCAGTGTTCTTGCCTGGGAAATTCTGTAGTCAGAGGAGCCAGGTAGATTGCAGGCCATGGGGTCACAAAAGAGTCAGATGCAACTTCCTGACTAAACAAAAACAGCAATAAATAAGTTAAATTTGTCATCAGAACTTCCCAACATAAATCCTGTATGCTAGATTGGAGTCAGATACAAATTTATTTTCAAATATACAAACATAGGTACATATATATTTACAAAGATAAATACATATGTACAAACTCAGAAAATATCTATACACATACAAAAGGGTAAATTAACATACAGATGCATGCATACATACATTGCAAAGCCCTGTCTGAAAGGAGGATTTGAAAAAGGAAACATCTCAGTAGCAAAGAGCACACCTACCATGTGCAGATATCAGTTTCTAGATTCCATTCTTAATTAAAAGTAACCAGGGGTCCTTAGAGAAACTATTGCTTCTAGACATCAGGGAAAATACAAAATATATTTTCTTGTGGTTGCATAACTTTAGGAAAAAAAATTATTTTAGAGGACACCTGTAAAAAATGACATAGGAACCAAACCCAAAGTGTTCCCACCAACCAATACTGGAAAATCTAGAGATAAAAATAATTAGTAATATTGAATCATAACCCCAAATAAAATAAATATTCATCAATCCATACCAATATAAATCAATAATTGAACAAATTTAAAAGGGGAGAAAAACAGCTGGTCCTTACAGAGAAATTTCAATTTTAAATGTAGAAGGAAGGAGGGAAATAGAAAACTACATTAAAACAACTAACAGTTGCTGCAAAAAGATAAACTGATGAATATTTAAATTATTAGTAGAAACCTTAAGGATGAAAAGGAAATTTTTAAATACACAAACCATCTCCCCAAAATTCTTGTTCATTTTTATGATTGCTTGAAATGATGCCCTAAAATTATTTGACCTCTCCAAAAGATGAAGTTTACCGCCAAACTCTCAGCTTGATTATGAGCAGTAATTCGTGATTCATTGCTAAAAATACAGTATGGAGGGGGAAATGCTAATTTTATAGAAGTGAAAGCTGGAAAATACAACTCTCACCTACTGACCTACGTTAATATCACTGGTAATAAGATATATTTACATTCTGTATCATATAATGTGATGCAATGAGGCTGGAGTACTTTCTCAAATATTCATAATATCAGTCTAATCATAAATAAATATCAAATTAATCCATAGAATGTGTGTAATATTATAACTTATAATAAGTAATAAATATTTGGTCTTTGTCCACATTTCTCTCACAGTGTTCCCTGGAATTTCCTGAAGGATGGAAGTCAAAAATTTATCTTGTGTTTTGTGGTATAGACCTAACAGAAGCAGAAGGTATTAAGAATGGTGGCCAGAATATACAGAAGAACTATACAAGAAAGATCTTCATTACCCAGATGATCATGATGGTGAAAGGTTGTTGCTGAATGATAAGATGCTGGGATTCTTGGCCTCCAGAGGAGACTAATTCAATCCAGGGCCAGAGATGAGGCTGGATCGCTCAGAGCTTTCATGTAATAAAGTTTCATTAAAGTATAAAGGAGATAGAGAAAGCTTCTGACATAGGCATCGGACGTGGGCAGAAAGAATACCCCCCTGCTAGTCTTCAGCGGAATGTTATATAGTCACTAGCAGTCTGTTAATGAAAAGAAAGGAATGTCTTAAAACTCAGAATGGCACCAGGCCCCTCATCCATAAATTGCATTTTGTGATAATCCTGGCACCAGATGATTCATCCCAGGCCATAAAACGATTGACTTGAACCTTGCAGAAGGGCAGATTACCATACAAATAGTTTCATTTACATAGATTAGGGGAACAATATCTGAGTATAACATACAGGTTTGTCAAGTAGGTTCTGAGCCATTTGGTGGAACTTGAAGACAGAGTCTGGGGTACATTAACATAGCTTAAGACAAATATTTCCATAAGAAAAAAATGTATTGCTTAACTCAAGTTTTGAGAATAGTTAGCTTCAAGTGAAACCAGGTGTCATGGCAACACAGCATTTTAAGAGAAACCTCCTTTTAAATTTGTTACAGAGAGATAAAAATGTCTGGCACTTGCAGCCTGTTTCCTCCATTTGGAGACCCCTGGCCTTTCTGCCTGTTACCCTCTCAATGGTGTGATCACTCACCTAGAGCCAGACATCCTGGAATGCAATGTCAAGTGGGCCTTAGGAAGCATCACTACAAACAAACCTAGTGGAGGTGATGGAATTCCAGTTGAGCTATTTCAAATCCTAAAAGATGATTCAGTGAAAGTGCTGCACTCAATATGCCAGCAAATTTGGAAAACTCAGCAGTGGCCACGGGACTGGAAAAGGTCAGTTTCATTCCAATCCCCAAAAAAAGCAATACCAAAGAATGGTCAAACTACCTCACAATTGCACTCATTTCACATGCTAGCAATGTATGCTCAAAATTGTCCAATCCAGGCTTCAACAGTATATGAACCATGAACTCCAGATGTTCAAACTGGATTTGGAAAAGGCAGAAGAAACAGAGATAAAATTTCCAACATCCCTTGGATCATCAAAAAAGCAAGAGAATTCCAGAAAAATATCTACTTCTGCTTTATTGACTATGCCAAAGCCTTTGACTGTGGATCACCACAAACTGTGGAAAATTCTTCAAGAGATGGGAATACCAGGCCACCTGACCTGCCTCTTGAGAAATCTGTATGCAAGTCAAAAAGCAACAGTTAGAATTGGACATGGAACAACAGACTGGATCCAAATCAGGAAAGGAGTAGGTCAAAGCTGTATATTGTCACCCTGCTTATATGCAGAATGCATCATGAGAAATGCTGGACTGGATGAAGCACAAGATGGAATCAAGATTGCCCGGAGAAATATCAATAACCTCAGATATGCAGATGATGCCACCCTTATGGCAGAAAGTGAAGAAAAACTAAAGAACCTCTTGCTGAAAGTGGTAGAGGAGAGTGAAAAAGTTGGCTTAAAACTCAACATTCAGAAAACTAAGATCATGACATCTTGTCCCATTACTTCATGGAAAATAGATGGGAAACAGTGGAAACAGTGAGAGACTTTATTTTCTCAGGCTCCAAAATCACTGCAGATGGTGACTGTAGCCATGAAATTAAAAGATGGTTGCTCCTTGGAAGAAAAGTTATGACCAACCTATACAGCATATTAAAAAGCAGAGACATTATTTTGCCAACAACTCTCCAACTAATAAAAGCTATGGTTTTTCCAGTAGTCATTGTGGATGTGACATTTGGACTTTAAAGAAAGCTGAGTGCCAAAGAATTGATGCTTTTGACCTGTGGTGTTGAAGAAGACTCTTAAGATTCCCTTGGACAGCAAGGAGATCCAACCAGTCCATCCTAAAGGAAATCAGTCCTGAATATTCATTGGAAGAACTGATGGTGAGGCTGAAACTACAATACTTTGGCCACATGATGCAAAGAACTAACTCATTTGAAAAGACCCTGATGCTGGGAAAGTTTGAAGGCAGGAGGAGAAAGGGAAGACAGAGGATGAGATGGTTGGATGGCATCACCTACTCAATGAACATCAGTTTGAGTATTCCAGGAGCTGGTGATGGACAGGGAGGCCTGGCAAGCTTCAGTCCATGGAGTTGCAAAGAGTTGGACATGACTGAGCAACTGAACTGAACTAACTGACATTAATGAGCTGAGTTTTGGAAACCCCCTTGGTGACCTAAGGTTGGGGATGGTTGTCAGCAGAGCCAACCATGTGTTTACAGGGTTGAAACTTTCGGTTCCACATCATCACTTTCAGGGAGAGGAGAGGGAGGGTATAGAAACTGATTTTCAGTCACCATTAGTCAATGAGCTAATTGATCATGTCTATGTAACAGAGCCTCCATTAAACTCTGTTGAAAGGATGGGGTTTCGGGAGCTTCTGGGTTGGTGAACACTTGGCGGTTTAGAGTGGCCCTCACCTGTTTCTTCCGTCCTTTCTCTATGAATCTCTTCTATCCGGTTGTTTCTGAAATGTATCCTTTTATAATAAGCAGGTAACCTAGTAAAAAAAAAAATTCTCTGAGTTCTATGAGCCACTCTAGCAATTTAATCAGACTCAAGGAGGAGATGGATGGCCCCTCCAGTCTACAGTAACTAGGTCAGAATCACAGGTGACAACATGGGATTTTGATAGGCATGTGAAGTGGGCGGTGATGGGGGCAGTCTTTGAGGACTGAAACCTTAATCTCTGGATATGATGTCATTTTCAGGTAGATCGAGATATAATTGAGCTGAACAGTAGGACACCGAGTCTGAGAATTGCTTTATGGTGTGGGAGAGAACACCTCCAAACATATTGGAGTTGGGTATAGAACTCACTTTATAGGGGCATTCTACAAAATAGATAAATAGCTCTCTTCATATATAGAGTATATAGAAAGGCATTGATCACCGATACCATAGAATAGAGGTTCCATCTTTAAATATGATGAGATGTTGCTGCACATTTTCTGTTAAAGTTTTTAATTAAAACTACACATGAATGTACCCTATATAATTTTTCTCTGAGACTTATATATTCTAATAGGTAAGCTCCATCAATAGTCTAGATTCTCTGCTAAGAGTAAAATTATGTTTATGTGAATCTGTGTGCCTGGAAAGACTTATTATTTCTTCAGGTAGAATAGTATAGCATTTCTGACAGCCATATTTTCATCTTAATAGTTTTGTTTTTTGTCATAAGAATTTTTTCTCTTAGTCATTAATATCATATAAAAATCTCAATCTATATATAGACATTTCTTTGCCTATTAATGTTTAATAGAAATATTTAATAACTCTTAGACTAAGTTACTTAGGGTACCTTTTCCAAAAGCAAGTTTATAGCATTTTTAAAGAAATATATTTTATTAGAGGGAAGTTTATTTCTATAAGCATTAATATATTCATTCCCACTTTTCAAGACAATCATTTAGCATATCGAAACACTTTATTTTGTTCTGGAAGACCAATTATTATTATGTGCTTATTCACTCAGTCGTGTCCAACTCTTTGAGACCCCATGGACTGTAACCCGCCAGGTTCCTCTGTCCATGGGGATTCTCCAGGCAAGAATACTGGCTTGGGTTGCCATGCCCTCCGCCAGAGGATCTTCCCACCCCAGGGATCAAACCCAGGTCCCCCACATTGCAGGTGGATTCTTTACAGCTGAGCTACCAGGGAAGCCCAATTATCATGATACTCCATATCAAACAAAGAAATGTTCTTCGTAATTTCTTCTTTTATGCTAAAAGAATCATAAACAGGACCCTGATTTTCTCCCCAAATACAACAAAGTCTGATTAAATTTATTTCATGAAAATACTGTTTTTAAAGTTTACAAAATGCTGTGTGGATACGTATCATCCAGGGAACAGAGGAGCAGGCCCTTTAAACAAATCCACTCTTGACTGTAAAAGCAAGGATAACCAGACTTCAGTCTTGCAACAAAATATTCTGCAAAATCTAATAAACTGTTCAAACTGCATTGTGTGAAAGAATCATTTTTCAGCATTAAGCTACCTCAGGATACCTTGGAAGGATCAGGCTGATGCAAGGATGTTTACAGCACAGATCCCCAAAGACACTCAGCAAGTGGTACCTAGGGGAGGAGAACAGCGGTCGCCTGGTGAGGTGTATTTACACAACAGGAAAAGGTCCTCAAGTCAAGAGTAGATAATTATATTATATGTCTGACCCATACTTTCAAGACTGACCTTGAAGACTCAAGAAAAGAAAATTCAAGTGCAGGAGCAACCCTGGATCCAATAGCATTGGGGAGGGAGTCAGAGAGGAAGAAGAGAATTCTGGAAGATGCAGACACGAAAGTTGAAAATAGGGAAATTTAGTACCTTCAAATGATTTGATTCCTTGGAAGGAATTAGTTCTGAAAGTAAGCCTTCCACCTTTAAAAGACTGTTGGACTGTGTCTTGGTTCTTAGAGACAGCTCCTTTTTTTCCTTAGGATTCTGTCTTGGATGTTTTATTTTAATAATTTCTCTGGGATCATCTTCAAAATTGATTTGTTTGAGTCTTTCTTTTTAAATTTTTATTTCATATCAGAACATATTTGATTAACAATGTTGTGTTAGTTTCAAGTGTATAGCAAGGTGATACATATACATATATCAGTTCTTTCCTAAATTCTTCCCCTTTTGGTTTGCTATAGAATACTGAGCAGCATTCCATGTGCTATATAGTAGGTTCTTGTTGATAATCTGTTCTAAATATAGCAGTGTATACAAGTCGGTCTCAAACTCTTGGTCTTTACTTAGCTAAGTGTTTTATTTCCTGCTTTTTAAAAAAATTCCTATTAATATGCTATTAAATATTGGCATTATCTGTGGAAGTCATATGCTAGTTGCATTCTCATTATTACTTACTTTATGTGGAGTTTTCTTTCTTTCTTTCTTTTTTTTTTTTTTTTTTTAGGATCAACTATTTCCTGAAAAACATCCAAAGAAACAGGCCAGGAATCTAAGTCACAGTAAATGGTACACTGAACTTGGCTATTTTCCTCCAAATGTTCTCACTACCCCAATTATGTTCCCCGGGGGATGCCTTTTCCATTTAGGAAGCTCAATTTATCTTTGATTAAAAATACCATAAATCCAAGACACTGTCTATGAACTATAGCTTCCAAATAGAGGGACAATTCACCAAATTAAGGCAGAATGCTGAGAGCTGGTTCAAGCCTCTGCAGCTCTTAGCAAAGGTGCAGAATTCTTCAATTACCAGCAGGATGTCACAGAAATGGTAGACTGTGCCAATGAGCTCTGTGTCAGCTAGAAAAATATTAAAATATAATAATAATAAACAGAACTTCAGATACAGACCAAGAAACCTCTAATACTCCAGTTTTATTTATAAGCAGTGTTGCTAACTTGTAGCTTATTTATCACTGGAACTAAGCCTTTATTTTGCTGTCCGAATCTTTTGCATGTGCATGTTTGTTTCTAGATTAAATACAGGGAGCTAATGAAAGAAAGAGGACGAAATGACTTCATCTTACCCACCACCACCACCAAGAAAACAAAAGTAAATTTAAAAAACAACTAGAATAAAACCTTCAGAAGATTTTTCTAATTCTTTTTGATAGACAGAAATAATTTTAAATGGAGGATGTATTTTTGTGAAGTCCATTTTGGATGCCATTCCTTTCAGCATTTATTTGAATCATATTTATTCTTTAAGACCCTGATTTTCTGAATTTTTAAGATTGAAGAGTAGAAATATTTAAACTTTCATTGAGATCCACCATATAGGGAAGCAAAGAGCAATCACTGACACTCAAATTAAGAAGCAATTTCACAATTAATATATTCCTCTTGTTTAACTTTTTTTTTTTCATTTCAAATGATATACTGTCCAACTAAGGTTCTTTTTATTATTTTTTCTATATTATTGTGAAGTAAGTTTTTAAAGATTTTCCCTTGAATGTGAAAATGTTAGTCACTCAGTCTTGTCCGACTCTTTTGTGTTCCGGTGGGCTCTATCCTGCCAGGCTCTTCTCTCCAAGGAATTCTCCAGACAAGAATGCTGGAATGGGTTGCCATTCCCTCCTCCAGGAGATTTTCCTGACTCGGGGATCAAAACCCAGGTCTCAACTCATTGCAGGCAGATTTTTACCATCTGAGCCACCAGCAAAGCCCTGGATTCAATTCAAATATTAGATTCAATAATCGCTGCAGTAGTATTTTATT
Organism: Hydropotes inermis; assembly: GCA_020226075.1. Classification (NCBI taxonomy): domain Eukaryota; kingdom Metazoa; phylum Chordata; class Mammalia; order Artiodactyla; family Cervidae; genus Hydropotes; species Hydropotes inermis. Next base: position 16,039,430 of record CM035283.1, on the reverse strand, counting down.
TCTCACTTCTGCTATATTAAAATTTGTATTTTTCACAAAAGTAATTTTTATTCTACTCAGAGTGGTGGGGTCGCTAAGAGTCGGACACGACTGAGCGACTTCACTTTGACTTTTCACTTTCACACATTGGAGAAGGAAATGGCAACCCACTCCAGTGTTCTTGCCTGGAGAATCCCAGGGACGGGGGAGCCTGATGGGCTGAGGTCTCTGGGGTCACACAGAGTTGGACATGGCTGAAGTGACTTAGCAGCAGCAGCAGTTTCTGAGCATTTCATTGTTAAGAAGTTTGCTTCTCAATTATGAAACTAGCCACACTATTTCATTTGTATATCCAGGAACACCTGCGCCCACAGGGAAATCAAGACATTGCATTAATTATAATTCTTAAGTTGGAACATTGACACAATGAACTAACAGCATCTGAAAAACATTGCTGTCCAATAAGGAACAATTGATGCTGTGAGTATAAATGTGCTATTAAGTTTTATAAAGATTTTTTAGCAATAACAAAGCAGAGGTTTAAAAAAAAGACCTATTACTGGAAGAATTTCTTCGTCTTTCTAAATTAATAGATTTGTAACATCGATTTTCTCCTTTCAGAGAAATAATTCCACACACATAAATCATTTGAAGAGGAAATTTTCCATCTTCCTCAACTAAGAGCCTATGTTCTCTTAAGATTTTAAAGAATATTGAAGAAAATCAATATTCTTTCAAGGAGAGGAATTATACAAAACCTTCTGCTTGTGAGCTATTTAATAATTCACTATGGTCATGTAGAATTAATTGTTGGCTTTGATGCACTTTCTGTTCTCATTTCCAAAAAATGAAATGTGAGTAAAGCAAAGTAAGGGAAATGCTTTGCACATTTGAATTCATTGCCTGAGTATTATAAAACATAACCTTCTAATTTATTTAAATTTATTGAATGTTTTCTTCATAAGTATATATTTATTAGCATTATGATAAACTGCTGCTACAAAGCATGTTTGAGCAGAACTGTAGCCTAGAAATTTTGTTTTGTTTTGTTTTGTTTTGGCAACAAATGTGAGACTCACACTGCCTGATGATACTATCGTTGAAAACTTTGTTCCTTTTCCTACAAGAATCTGATGCTCGGTTGGTAAAGAATCCACCTGCAGTGCAGGAGATCTGAGTTCGATCCCTGGTTTGGGAAGATCCCCTGGAGAAAGGAAAGGCTACCCGCTCCAGTATTCTGACCTGAAGAATCCCATGAACTGTATAGTCCATGGGGTTGCAAAGAGTCGGACATGACTGAGTGACTTTCACTTCACTTCACCTGAATAGTATTCAAAGAGCTATTCATTTGTATCTACATTCCTTGCTCAATTTCTGGATAGTCTGGACAATCCACAATTTCTTGTCTCCTTATCACTGTAATATTTAATTTCACTTGGGCTGAAATAAAATATCTAGAAATCCACATTTCATGTTGATGAAGTTCTTATATGTTATATTGTGAGGTAAATATTTTGAGATAGAAAAATTAAATAAGACACAGTCATTTATTTTTACCCATCTCAAAAAAAACACACAAAAAAAAATGTTAAGAAAAAAAAATAGCAGTGAGGTATTCATCTAATACCTTTAGAATATTACAAGGAAGTAACAGATATTCACCTAATAAGTAGTCTTTATGACCATAGTCATTCCAATATGAACACCTATATACAAAATGAAATGAAACCATACAAGTGACAGGCACCTTAACTTTCATCATTATCAAAGAAATAAAAACATGAGCTAGGAAAAATTAGTTCTGATTCAGAGATGAAGACAAAACTGACTGATCACACTTGTCAAAGTAAATGAGCCTGGCAATTGGGCAGAACTGTTTGCAAAATGTAAAAGGTAAACATTTGAAGAAATAATATTTGCCTTATTTCCCTCAAGGTTAAAAAATGTAGTTACACTAGAACCCAGAGCTTATGGAGATAAATATGAGAGATAAGGATATGAAAGTGCATTGGGGTCAAATTGTGTAATGTTTTGGTTTTATCAGTAATGAGAAATCATTTAAGATTGAGATGTATTTAAGCTTATATATATATATACATATACACACACACACATATATATGAATTCCTGAAATATAAGACTCCATACAATGATCATAATCCTAAAATCTCCTCCAACTCTTCCTGATTCCACTTTAAATGAGGAAAGGAATAAGATATTGGTGGAGAAGAAATCTGTGTTAGAACTAGAAAGTGGGTAACTATGACACATCCATGTTAAAAGAAAAAGAGGAAACACAAGTAAAGGAAAAAATTACCCTATGATAAACATGGTACCCTGAGGAGAGAGGATTCAGTAGCTCAACCAGACCTCTCTTCCTCCAGTCATCAGTAGGAGTACACCATCTGCTTTATTCAAAGGTTCAAGGTCTTAAAGACAAGAGGGGAAATTTGCATCTATTGGCATTGATCCGCTTAGAAAATAATAAATAGAAAGTTAAGTGTGTTAATGGTGTTAGGGCCACAAGATTTAGAAATGAACTCCATAATCTATTGGGCAGGTCTAGCAACCACACCAGGCCATGTAGGCCATGCAAAACAAAACACAGTATATGACTCTCTCCAAATAAAACTATAGGCACTGATGGTGGCTTCCTAGTATAGAAACTTCATCAAGAGTATAGAAGACAGATCCATTTGAGTCAAATATCCATAACCCTTGGGTCAGGAAGATCCCCTAGAAAAAGAAACAGCAATCAGCTCCAGTATTCTTGCCTAAGAAATCCCGTGGACAGAAGAGCCTGGCAGGCTGTAGTCTATGGGGTCGCAAAAGAGTCGGACATGACAGAGACTAAACAGAAACAGTCTATAACTAGCTCTCAGTCTCTCTTCAGATATGTTTACCAAGACAGCAATTCAAATTCGGGTAATCGGTCCTCAAGCACCAGTCTGATAGGTGGATGCTAAAATTACTCTTATTTTTAAGAGGTGATGGACTCCAAAGTCAATGCATCCTACCCTGGTCAAAGGTCATCTGCTCCTTGGGTGCACTGGACCCAGTCTGTCTCCCCTAAGGTATTGCTTGAACAATTAAATTCTATCATTAGCCACTCATTTTTTTTTCTACTCAATCATATTTGCCTCATCAGCATTTCAGACATGTCTTACTATCACATATTACAAATTTTTTTTCATATGACTCCACTATCTAATAGATTACTACACTGTTTTTCTGTTCCCCTTTATATCCAAATATCTCACAATAGTCCTAAATATTTGTTGGTACTTTTCCTCTCTTCCTACATTCTCTTAAATTCACTTCAGTCAGGTTTTTACCTACTGTAGTCTCAGAACTGCCTTTGACAACTTCACCAATAATCTCCACATTGTTAAAACTAATGTTCAGTTCTCAATATCCATTTTACTGAAATTAGCAACAATTTCAGAATCGTTAGCTTGCTGCTTCCATCTTGAAAGTGTTCTTTTCACTGGAGTCCTGAAAAGTCACACTCACTTGATTCTATTCTCCTATCAGTGGATAAGAATCCATGCTTTTCTTTCCATGCTGTTCCCTCACTTCCCCAAATTTTAAACAGAGGAATAGCCCAAGACATAGTTTTTAACTCCCTTCTCATCTCTGCTTAAATGCATTCCTTCATGATCCACTCTATGACTTTCAAAATCATCTCTCTATTTTCTTCTAGCAACTCTATTCTGATTTCCAGACTCAGTCACTTAATAGGTTTCAACACTAATAAACATTTCACATAGTATGTTGTTGTGCAGTCGCTAAGTTTTGTCTTGACTTTTTGTAACCCCATGGACTGCAACATGCCAGGCTCCACTATATTTGGGAGTTGCTCAAATTCATGTCCGTTGAGTGGCTGAGGCTATTTAACCATCTCATCCTCTACCACCTCCTTTTCCTTTTGCTTCCAATCTTACCCACCATCAGGGCTTTTCCAATGAATTGACTCTTTCAATCAGGTGGCCACAGTACAGGAGCTTCAGTTTCAGCATCAGTCCTTCCAATGAATATTTAAGGTTGATTTCCTTTGGGACCTCAGTGAAAGCATTAGTTGCTCAGTTGTGTCTGACTTTTTGCAACCCCATAGACTGTAGTGCACCAGGCTCCTCTGTCCATGGGGATTCTCCAGTCAAGAGTGGGTTGTCATTCCTTTCTCCAGGGGATCTTCCTGACCCAGGGATCAAACCCAGATCTCCTGCATTGCAGGAAGATTCTTTACCATCGGAGCCACCAGGGAAGCTGATTGGCTTGAACCCATTGCTGACCAAGGGACTCTCAAGAGTCTTTTTTAGCACCAGAATTAGAAAGCGTCAGTTCTTTGGCATTCAGCCTTCTTTATGGTCCAATTCTCACCTGCATGTGTGACCACTGGAGAAAGCATAGCTTTGACTATACAGACCCCTGTCAACAAAGTGACAAAGTTTCTGCATTTTAATACACTGTCTAGGTTTGTCATAGCTTTCCGGCCAAGGAACAAGTGATGTTTAATTCCATTGCTGCAGTCACTATCTGCATTGATTCCGGAGCCCAAGAAAACAAAATGTGTTACTGTCTCCACTTTTTCTCCATCTATTTGCCAGAAAGTGATGTGACCAGATGCCAAGATCTTAGTTGTTTTGTTTGTTTCTTTGTTTAATGTTGAGTTTTCAGCCAGCTTTTCATTCTGCTCTTTCACCTTCATCAAGAGGCTCTTCGGTTCCAATTTACTTTCTGCCATTAGAGTGGTATCATCTGCATATCTGAAGTTGTTGATACTTCTCCAGACAATCTCGATTCCAATTTGTGATTCATCCAGGTTTCCAGACTCGATAACCTAATAGATGTCTCATGCTTTATACAAACAATGATAAGACTCCCATTTTCCCCTAAAACTAGTAATTTCACATTATTTTTATTCTTAGTATATGATGTTGGGAGCTTCCTTGGTAGCTCAGTTGGTAAAGAATCTTCCTGCTATGCAGGAAATACCAGTTTGACTCCTGGGTCAGGAAGATACCCTGGAGAAGGGATAGGTCACCCACTCCAGTATTCTTGGACTTCCCTTGCGGCTCAGCTGGTGAAGAATCTGTCTGCAATGCAGGAGACCTGAGTTTGATCCCTGGGTTGGGAAGATCCCCTGGAGAAGTCTACAAAGGCTACCCATTCCAGTATTGTGGCCTGGAGAATTTCATGAATTGTATAATCCATGAGGGTTGCAAAGAGTTGGACATGACTGAGTGATGTTCACTTTTACTGTCATAGGATGTTACTTAATAAAAAAAATAGCAAAAATATGAATAAGAAATGCACAACACTAAATCATTTAGAATGACAAGTGCAAAATAATTACCAAATACTATTACAAACTATCAGTGCAGTTGTCAATTGCTATTAATTACCAAGTTAATACTAACTACTCCTGAAAGTGAAAGAGGATATCTCTCATCTGACAAGGAGGAAGTACTTTAGATTATGAAATATTTTTTATTTAATATCCAGATTATTATAGAGTTCATGTGAGTTTTTCCCAGGAACCATGCCCTATAAATCCACAAATACTAGGTTCATTTACCTAGTAAGAAATTTTAAACTAGAGGCATCTGGCCAAAGACATCTCTTACATAAGTTTTTATCATTAGTTTGTGTATTAGAACTTCTATTGCCAACATATTTATATGAAGATAAGACTGTGTCATCTGCATGTGTGTGTGTGTGTGTGTGAACAGCAGAATACATAACTACAAAGTGTATTTTCAGACATTCTGAAATTATTTAGGGGCTTCCCTGATGACTCAGTGGTAAAAAATCTCCCTGCATTGCAGGAGATGCAGATTCAATCCCTGGGTTGGGAAGATCCCCTGGCGGAGGTCATGGCAACCCACTCCAGGATTCTTGTCTGGAGAATCCCATGGACAGAGGAGCCTGGTGGGCTGCAGTCCATAGGGTCACAGAGAGTCAGACATGACTGAAATGACTGAGCATGAGCATGATGAGAGGATTTAGTCACCAGAAAATAAAGAAACTCTGCAAGCAATTACATAGCTAAGTAGCTTAGAAATTTCTGAACAAGTGAAATAAGAAACAGAAAAGAAGCTACAGTAGTATTAAATTTATATGATATTGCAAAGCACAGGAAATAAAACTATAAAGAAAAGCAAGGAAATGAATATAACAAAAAAACAAGGATTATGGTTACTTCTGAAAAGCAAACTGTGTGACATGATTGAAGATGGGAACACAAGAGCCTCCTACAGCACTGGCCACCCATCTCCTGATGGGTGATGTTATATAATGATGTTTAGAGTTATGTTCATCCTGTACATATATGTTTTGGCACTTTCTTTTTGTATGTTCTTATTACCAACTAGGGCTTTTGGGCCCCTTAGTCAATAGAAATTTATACGACACCCAACAAGACATTCAGGCAACGCATGGTTGAGACTTGTAATGCAACACAGAGTAGCTAAGACAAGTAACAGGTTTCCTTGCTCACTCCCTGAGGTGGGCAGGTGTGGGGTGGGGGAGGAGACGCTGGCCCCTTAAACTGGATGAGGGTAGGGTTGGACCCCTGACGCAGTTGGGAGGGGTGGTTTATGTATTGTCCCCACCCTCTTGGTGGTGCTGTGTGCAGGAATCATGCCCAGTAGCCTGCTTTTACTCCAGAAACCTGAGAAGTAGCAATTAGGTTTTCAGTCTTTTGGTGTCTTTTTGTTCACAATTCGCCCAAACTGCATATGCACAGACTTATTTTTAGTCCCTCGCAGTTCCTTTGTATATATTGCTGGAGAAGATATTTGTCCAGCTGCAAGTACTGAAGCAGAGGGTCCAGGTCCCAGGATAGGGCCCAGCCCATGTCATTCTCACAGTAAGATAAAACAAAACCAGAAGCAATCATTTTTAATTAATTAATTTATTATAATTGGAAGCTAGCTACTTTGCAATATTGTAGTGGTTTTTGCCATACACTGACACGAATCAGCCATGAGTGTGCATGTATGTGTTCCCCATCCTGAACCCCCTCCCACCTCCCTCCTCACCTCATCCCTCAGCGTTGTCCCAGTGCACCAGATTTGAGTGCCGTTTCATGCCTTGAACTTGGACTGGTGATCCATTTCATATATGATAATATACATGTTTCAATGTTATTCTCTCAAATTATCCCACCCTTGCCTTCTCCCAGAGTCCAAAAGTCTGTTCTTTATATCTGTGTCTTTTTTGCTGTCTCATATATAAGGTCGTCATTACCATCTTTCTAAATTCCATGTATATGTGTTAATATACTGTACTGGTGTTTTTCTTTCTGACTTACCTCACTCTCTATGATAGGCTCCAGTTTCATCCACCTCATTAAAACTGATTCAAATGTATTCTTTTTAAAGGCTAAGTAATAGTCCTTTGTGTATCTGTACCACAGCTTTCTTATCCATCCATCTGCCAATGAACATCTAGGTTGCTTCCGTGTCCTGGCTATTGTAAACAGCGCTGCAATGAACTTTAGCGCACAGGTGTCTTCCTCGGTGTGTATGCCCAGCAGTGGGATTGATGGGTCATAAGGTAGTTCTATCTTTTGTTTTAAATGAAAAAAGAAAAACTATAAGAGGGAAAAATATCTATTATACTTATTCCCACCTTCTTCTACCCCAAAACTTTCTTTTCATATGGTTGATGCACTTCCTACAGTTCTTTGCATTTTAGAACTTTATCATCTTTTTAACTGACGTTTCTCAAAGGACAAAAATCATTCCATAATCATTCCATAAATATGCCTTGTAGATTTCCAGGTTTTTTAAAATATATTTTATGTCTTAAATTACAGTGGTAGCAAGAGAGCTCATAATGTTAAATGGCACTAGTATCTGCCAACAGTGAGAAAGCTACCTAGGTTACAGAAACTGGCCAGACATTATCTTTGACAAAAATCCAAGAACTTGTTTTCTTCTTTTACTGAAATAAAAAAAATGCCTTCACTCCTTTAAAAATAATTTTACTAAACCAGTTATATATGCATAGTGGACTCAGCCAGCTCAAACCTATTAATTTTATAATATAATACACTCTAGATATATTATTTCAGCCCAAGTGGAGTTAAATGTTACAATGATAAGGAGACAAGAAGTTTTGGATTCTCCAAACTATCCAGAAATTGACCAAGGAATATAGATACAAATGAATAGTTCTTTGGATCCTATTAGATCATCAGACTCTCATAGGAAAAGGAGCAAAGTTTTCAGTGAGATTATCATCAGTTTGGTGTGAATCACACATTCGTTGCCAAAACAAAACAAAAAAAATTGTCTAGGCCACAATTTTTCTCAGACATTCTTTGTAGCAGCAGTTTCACTTAATGCTAATAAATATATACTTATGAAGAAAATATTCAATAAATTTAAATAAATTAGCAGTTTATGTTTTATAATACTAAGGCAGTGAATCCAAATGTGCAAAGCATTTTGCCTACCTTTATATAATCACATTTTTCGTTTGCAAATGAGAACACAAAGTGCATCAAAGTCAATATTAATACATATATGACTATAGTGAATTTTTAAATAGCCCATAGCAGAAGGTTTTGTATTATTTCTCTCTTTGAAAGAATATTGATTTTCTTCAATATTCTTTAAAATCTTAAGAAAACATAGGCTATTAGTTGAGGCCTGTAGAAATTTTTCTTTTTATATAATTTATGTGCAATAAATTATTTCTATGAAAGGTAAAAATCAGTGTTACAAACCTGTCATCTTAATTCAGAAAGACAAAGAATTTCTTCTAGTAATGGGTCTTTCCTGATCAGTGGTCTTATGTCTGTTTAATAATGTGAAGCTAATCACATTCACTTTACCACAAGTTTTAAAAAGTGAAATTCTAATTGCTTTGGAAAAACAGCTTGCCCAGCATATCACAGCAGTGTGCTCATTTTCCTTTAAAAATATTCATATGAGGCTACAGCCTTTCTCCCTGGATGGTAACCAAATTTCAGTGACAATGAATTTTTTCAAATTTTGTCACATACCTAATAAAGGAATAACTGAGGAGAGTGTTATTTCAAAAAATAATATATTTTTCATGCTATTTTTGCTCAGGTTGCTGTAACAAATACTACAGACTGGGTGCCTGAAACAACAAACATTTTTTATTTCTCATACTTCTGAAGGCTAATAAGTCCAAGACCAAAGTGCTGCTGGTGAGGGCTGTCTTCCTGGTTTGCAAAATGATGCCTTCTTACTGCATCCTCACAAGGTGGAGGGATTGTCTCACATCTCTTATTATAAGGGCACTAATCACATTCACGAGGGCTGCACCCTCATGACATATCATGTCTCAGTACCATGATCTCCAAAGCATCACACTGGGGATTAGGACCTAATATATGGATTTTGGTGTAACTGCCAGGCAGGTGGGACATTCAGTTCTGGAGAAGGAAATGGCAACCCACTCCAGGATGTCTGTCGGAAATCCAGACACTCTAGACAGAGGAACATAGCAGGCTGCAGTTCATGGGGTCATAAAGAGTCAGACACAACTTAACAAAAATAACAACAATATTCAGTCCACAACACAAATCACATAAGTTGAAAATGTATGCACTTGTTTATCAGCACAGATAGTTTTTACAACTGGAATATATTTAAGACTCAGTATTTTATATAATGGTTTTAAAAGAAAGAAAACACTATCTTTAGGTAATGTAGTATTTTTGAACTGATTATCTTTGATGGAAGTATTTTAAAGTAACTTTTTGAAATAATTCAAAATAAATTCAGTAGCAGTTCTTGAGATGTCCTTTTTATTTTCTGTCTTTCAGGTTCTGAAAAAGACTTTTTTTATATATTTTCTAAATCATATGTAATGATAAAATTTTGATTCTATATTACCATGATAACCCAATTTTGCTGAGAACTATCCATAAGTTTAAAATACAGTTAACTCAAAGGAAAATTATGTATATTGGCAGCTCCTTATTCATATATGAGTGGCATTATTATCATTTAAATCAGTTTAACTCTTTAGGCATTCATATATTTTATAAAGGGAAAATACTACTGAAGGTGGATATCTGAAAAAATAATGGACTTTAGGTGGTGTGAATGCATCAATATTGATTTATTAATTGTAACATATGCAACATACTAATGGAAAATGTTAATAAGAGGCAAAAATTGTTATGGTGTATGTGGAATATTTTGTACTATCTTCTCAATTTTTCTGTAAATCTAAAATAAATATGTTTTAGAAATACATTTGGAGATAGTTGCACCCTTGTCAATCAATTAAAGACCTTTTAAAATATGTAATACACATGTGGAGTTCAGTCAACATGGTCTCTTTCCATTATGAACCCCTCACCCCACAGGGAGGCACACCATCCTTGTCCCACACAAGAGTGGTATCTGGAATATGGAACAAACTTAAATAGATTTGGAGGTGTGGGAATGCCTTCTAAGAATAATTGGTCTGGGATTAAGTGGTGAAAAATTAAAAATTCCCCTCTCCCCCAAAAAAGGTAGCTATGCACTCTGTGTCATTTTGCAAATTAAAGACAGCTTGCCCTTTTAGACATTTAAAAAAAAAAAAATCTGGGAATAGATTCTGATCCATAAAAAAAGTAACATGAAAAAAATTGAATCTGACAATTTTGTTTTTCCCAGTTGACTGATATTAACTGTCATATTATGGTTGATGTTAACTAGACCAAGAAGTTAGGTAGATTAGTGTAACAAAATAACTTATTTTACCTGAATTTATAGTCATGAAGATCCACTAACAGGTGTTGTTATTGATGTTGTTATTAATGCTATGGTAGAGATTTTTGAACATTTTATAGTTATCTTTCATTTAAAAACAACTATCTCATGCATATTAACCTAACATTTTAATTACTGAATATATTAAACTATAACCCATAAATGGGTTTCCCTGGTGGCTAAGGCAGTAAAGAATCTGCCTGCAGTGCAGGACTCAGGTTCGACCCCTGTATTGGGAAGATCCTCTGGAGAAGGCAAAGGCAGCACACTCCAGTATTCTTGCCTGGAGAATCTCATGGACAGAGGAGCCTGGCAGGCAACAGTCTAGAGGAGGTCAGTTGCACATGATTGAGCAACTAACACACAAAATCCATAAATAAGTATAATAAAAATATATTATTATAATTGATAATTTTAGGAAGAAAATATTGCTATTAGCAAGACAAGAGCTTTTTGATTAAAAAAAAAGACTTCAAGCACACTGTGATTATGAATGACTGTTTTTTGCTTCTTGTGTCTTTTGGTTTCCAATTATGCACATGTTAATTTTAATAAATAAATGTTATTTAAAAATCCTAAAAAAATAAGACTTCAAGCACTGTACCGGTGTGGAAGCTTTAAAAGAAGAAATTAATAGAAATGTGATGTTTCCCAAAAGTGGACTTAAAAGAGCGAAATTTCAGGGCACTGAACCAGGTAATCTAGCAATTTAGAGAAGGTGGACTTGTTAGTGAAGAGAAGCTGAGCAAGTTTATTGTAGGAAATGACTATCACCCCAGCTCCCATGAGAAATGCCCTGTGTCAAGGAGCAGTATATACACAGTGAAGATATAAATTCCAATTTTGAATGTGCCTTTTGCTTCCCTGTGTAGAACCACCACTGAGTAAACACAGACCTTCAGTAATACCTGTTACATGCAACAGCTGTGTGTTAGGGATACACCTTTTTTTTAACTTTAATTATTTATTTTAATTGGAGGCTAATTATTTTACAATATTGTAGTGGTTTTTGCCATACATTGACATGAATCAGTCATGGGTGTACATGTGTCCCCCATCCTGAATCCCCCTCCCACCTCCCTCCCTATTCCATCCCTCAGGGTCGACCCAGTGCACTGGCTTTGAGTGCTATTTCATGCATCGCACTTGGACTGGTGGTCTATTTCACATATGGTAATAAACATGTTTCAATGCTATTCTCTCAAATCATTCCCATCCTCACCTTTTCCCAGAATCCAAACGTCTGTTCTTCATATCTATGTCTCTTTTGCTGTCTCGCATATAGGATCACCATTACCATCTTTCTAAATTCCATACATATGTGTTAATATACTGTATTTGTCTTTTTCTTTCTGACTTACATCACTCTGCATAATAGACTCCAGTTTAATCCACCTCATTAGAATGGATTCAAATGTGTTCTTTTTAATAGCAAAGTAATATTCCATTATATATATGTACCACAGCTTCTTTATCCACTTGTCTGCTGATGGACATCTAGTTTGCTTCCGTGTCCTAGCTATTGTAAACGGTTCTGTGATGATCACTGGGGTACAAGTGTCTCTTTCAATTCTGGTTTCCTTGGTGTGTATGCCCAGCAGCGGAATTGCTGGCTTGTATGGCAGTTCTATTTCCAGTTTTTTTAAGGAATCTCCACACTGTCCTCCATACTGGCTATACTAGTTTGCATTCCCACCAACAGTATAAGGTTCCCTTTTCTCCACACCCTCTTCAGCATTTATTGTTTATAGACTTTTTGATAGCAGCCATTCTGACTGGCATGAGATGGTACCTCATTGTGGTTTTGATTTGCATTTCTCTGATGAGTGATGTTGAGCATCTTTTCATGTGTTAGCCATCTGTATGTCTTCTTTGGAGAGATGTCTGTTTAGTTCTTTGTCCCATTTTTTGATTGGGTTGTTTATTTTTCTGGTATTGAGCTGCATGAGCTGCTTGTATATTTCTGAGATTAATCCTTTGTCAGCTGCTTTGTTTGCTATTATTTTCTCCCATTCTGAAAGCTGTCTTTCCTCCTTGCTTATAGTTTCCTTCATTGTGCAAAAGCTTTTAAGCTTAATTAGGTCCCATTTGTTTGTTTTTGCTTTTATTTCCATTATTCTCGGAGGTGGGTCGTAGAAGATCCTGCTGTGATTTATGCCAGAGAATGTTTTGCCTATGTTTTCCTCTAGGATAAAGATCTAAATGTAAGAGATATGCTTTTTTAGGTAGTGGAGGTAAAGAGATGGTAGATTTACCAGGGGAATAGGATAGCAGCTGCATCTGTGGAAAACACTCAGAATCCACAGAACCACAGGCAGATAAGCCGTGGGATGGATTTCCATAGAAGCAGATGGTATGCAAATTCTCTCCTGAGAATCTCCAAATTCGCTGGAAATTTTACAAGGGGGAATAGGAGTGTGAGGAGAGGTGGGGACAGAAAGCATCCCTTTGACTCTCCAGGCTTGTTAGTTCATGGAAATTGTTATGTGGTTACTGAAATAAAGGATCCCACGAGGAATGTGATACAAAGCAGAATATGAGAAATCGATCCAAATGACCTACAATTATACAGAACTTCATAGGACCAATAACGATATGATTCAGTGGGTAAGGTTCATTAAGGAGTGTGTTGACAACCTTGTTTTGTTTTGAAATTTAAGCACTTCAAAACAGTTGTTTATTTTCTCACTCATATTTCTTTTCTTCACTCTCTTCTAAGAGAGGAAACTGGTACATATAATGATTTATCATGAAATTATTAAAACTAGGCACAGTCATTTCAAAAATGTTACCTTTTTCTATTTTAAACAGACATATTAATTTATTGACTCTGAAGTTTCTATATCCACATTTTCCTGCTAGGTATTTCTTCTGCCTGACTTTCAAATAATCTTAGAAAGCTTAGAGTAAATTATAAACATAATAATAGCATATGTATATTATTTAGGCAATTCATGTGCAATAAGGTGTCCATAGCTTTTAAAAGAAAAGGGTTTGATTCTCAGATAATGGTATGTTTTTATATTTAAAGTGGGAATTTAAGATGCATGCAACCTAACATATTATACAATTCTAAATTTAATTCATTTCCTACTCTCTACTTTCCCAGCAGATCCTTTAAAACACAGAGGATCATCTTAAGACAATTGAGACAAGAACTAAATTGGAATTCTTGCCAGCATAGTACTGTACACACATATTTAATGGAGCTCTCCTTTCGACATTGGCTTAATACATTTGAGCTTCTTTATAAATCACTTCCAGAAATCTATGTCAAATATAAATAACTCTACTTCCCACATAAGGATTTCTCTGTTTAAAAATGTCAACTTTATCCATATAGCAAGGTTGAGAACAAATATGGATAACAATCCATCAAAGCAATAATAAAAGTTTAAGGTTACCAAATGTGAAAATTCTATGAAAAATCTGTTATGGAGCATTTGCTGGGGGCCTGGGATTAAATAATTTTTTTTTCATTTTAGGCCCATGTCTTATTAAATAAGTATACTTTTAGCCCATTTAACAAAAAAATTTGTGACCTCTTTGCAACAGGTAAAATCCAATTTCCTTTTCAGTCAAAGCAGTATTATACCAAATGGCTTTTTTCCCACTCTGTTGCTCTCCTTTATGACTTGGAGTTCATAAAGCAATTCCCTAGCCAGAGAAGAAAATAAACAAGCAAATGGTAGCACTTTAGGAGCCTGAGGCATAACACCTAGAATAATCTGCAATATAGCATTTATCAAGCAATAGTAACTTACAAAACATTTGAAAAATTTGTTTCTGGAGGGAGTTGAGGGAGCTCATTTGAATCCACTTTGTCTCATAAAGGAAACATCATGTTCATAAAATCACAGGAACATCAGGAAAACAGCTGTTTCCTTTCAAAATAGAGCAGCCACATCAGGTGTAAATTTCACCAAGGGTCTATCTTAATCAAGTATCCTGTACTATGCAAAATACAATCCAGTCTGTAATTGCCAAATACAAAAAAAAAAGTACAACTTTATTTATATTTTCTCAAAACAGTAAAACTGGTTACATATTCACAAAGAAACATCTGCCATTTTCAAGTTACTGCTTTTGAAAGTAAAATCTTATTTTATCTAGTTTTATAAAATTGAGAATAAAATTTCTTTATAGCACAAGAAATATATTTTTTGAGTTTACTTTTAGAAGCTCTTACAAAATTTCTTTCATTGTTGTCGGTGGTGGTATAAAGTGGGAGTAAATGAAAAGATATCAATAAAAATGGCTGATTATAATATTAATATGTGCATGTTAAGTCTCTTAGTTGTGCTCGACTCTTCCCAACCTTATGGACTGTGGCCCACCAGGCTCCTCTGGCCATGGAATTCTCCAGTCAAGAATGTTGGATTGGATTGCCATGCCCTCCTCCAGGGGATCTTCTGACTCAGGGATCAAACCTGCGTCTCTTGTGTCCCCTGAACTGGCAAGCAGGTTCTTTACCACTAGCACCACCTGGGAAACCCCAATTATAAGTATACTGCCATGCAAAATTACTATCTCAAATTTTAGGTGGAAATTCCTGCTATTTACTTATAAAAATATAGGGATTAATTATAGAAAATACTTATTTTGCTATAGATGATCAATGTAAAAAATTAGTCATAACTCAATGTATATATTTTTAATTAGAAGCTTAAAAATATATCATTAAAATTTACTTCACGTGCCATTTGTTATCATCATTTAGCAAATAAATGCAAGAGTAATGATTTGGGAATGATTGTGTTAAGAAATAGCAATTAACTCAATGCTGGACCAGGTTATTATTTGGAAAGTTAATTAATACATTAATAAAAGTTCAGGTGTCAAGTACTAAAAAGTGGGTTGTTTTGTGAGATAATGTACTCAGACTTGATTTTGATAGAGCAATAAAGGTTTATTCACCTTTGTTAGAATTGTATTAGAATACAATGCTTGCATATATTTATATGCGTTAGAGGGGAAAATGAAAAGGCATGTAGAAAACAAAATAATAGGAACATTAATATAGATATTATCTTGTTAATACACCAAATCATTCTTAACATTGTAGCAAATCACACAGTGGACAAATGTGTAAAAGAAAAAAGTCATTTAAAATATCTTTTTATTTCAGTTACTACCAAACTTTCTGTTATTCTCCAAAATCTTAGTGTAAATGTACCAATCTACAGTTGTAACAGATTTGTTATATCATATAAACAGACAATTCACTTGAAAATTGCACATGATGATTTTTAATATTAAATAATTAGTTTAATATAAAGGAATGATTTATCTCATGTTGGTTATTTATATTCTATAAATTGTGCAAATAATATTACTGGCACTGTTAAAACAAGTTAGAATGGTTATTATGAAGGTTTTCAATAAATGGTATTTACTGTTATTATTTATATCAATAGTTGCATGAGCTTGACTCTATCTCAGGCTTTTAAATCTGTAATCTTACTTTCATCCTTACTTTGGTATACCATGTTTTAGGGAAAATAAAATAAATGATAATAATTGCTCATCAGTCATGTACACACTCTGCTGAACGTTATATCAGGCTGGATGGATATGAATAATTATTCTGAGTCTGGAAGCTCATAACAATGTGGAATTTTGAGGCATTTTGTATCATCAATCCTTGCAGTTCCTAAAAGCAATCCAGTGCTTTCAAACTACTTATTGAAGCTGAAAGCATACTATATATCAGGCATTATGTTAAGTAACCAAGAGAGGGAGAAACAACATTAAAAGTCAGGCACCTGATTTGTCTACTTTTATCAATCTGGGTTTGTTAGGGAAAGAGAACCAATAAGATATATATAATTAAAGTAAATTTCTTTGTAAAGATATTTTATACATTGGCTCACACACAGTTCTGGAGGTAGCAAGTCCAAAATCCTTGGGGCAGGCCCTCAGGCTGGAATCTTAGACAGGGTTTGATACAATCTTGAGTCAGAAGTCCGGCAGGCTGGAAATCCAAATGAAATTTCTATGCAGGGGTCTCAAGGCAGGATTTCCTCTTGGTTGGTAACACTTCAATGTTTGCTCTTAAGAGCCTTTAACTAATTGGGTGAAGCTCACCCACATTATGGAGGGCAATTGTTTTTCTTAAAATCAACTGTCGATAATCACATCTACAAAATACCTTCACATTGACTTCTATATTAGTGTTTGACCAAACAAATGGGTACTATAGCCTTGCCAGGCTGACATGTAAAGTTAACCATCATTCCAGTCTAATAAACTGCCATATTGTTTTCCTAGTAGGCAAGACATAACATAGAGAAACACACTGACAAAAAGTCTAATATCTATCTATCTATAGAGTGGACTTCCCAGGTGACACTAATGATAAAGAACCTGCCTGCCAGTTCAGGAGACATAAGAGATGCAGGTTCAATGGCAGCCCACTCCAGTATTCTTGCCTGGAGACTCTCATGGATGGTGGAGCATGCAGGCTACAGTCCATAGTTTCTCAAAAAGCTGGACAGTTCACAGAGAGAGGAGAGAGAGTGGCTACCCTGGTGGCTCAGTGGTAGAGAATCGGTCTGCCAGGCAGAAGAAGTGATTTCAATCTCAGTGTTGAAAAAAATCCCCTGGAGGAGGAAATGGCAACCTATTTCAGTATTCTTACATGGGAAATCCCATGGACAGAAGAGCCTGACAGACTGCACCTGGTGTCACAAAGAGTTGAACATGACTTTGCAACAAAACAGCAGCATAAACACACACACACACACACACAGTTATCTCACACATCAGATATTCACAATCTAGTGCATTAGGTATGGTACATATTACTCTATGGAATGTTGAAATTGAATCTTCAATCAATAAAGAGAAAACTAAAAGTAAGTCTATATATATAGAACATATATTTCGTAAAATAATATATCTTTTCTCCATACCTTGTCTCTGAACATCAAACTGTATGTTTACCTATGTGCTTGACAGCTCTACTTGGATATCTAGAAGGTGCCTCAGTCTTAGCATGGAGTAATGGCATAGCATTGGAACGATGCCAAAGTCCCGAACTATTTGTCAAATGCAGCTTCTCCCACAGTCTTCTTCATCATCCCTTTATCATCCCTGTTGCCTCAGATAATTTGTATTTACTGGAATGTTCTGTGCCTGTACATGAATAACTTACTCCCTAGTATGTCTCAGTCTTTGCTGAAACATAACCTTCTCCCTGAGGATTCTTCTAATTACCAAGTGAAATAATCCCATCAACATACTGCTAGAAATTTATACTTTATTTTTCTTATAACCATGTGACATTCCTTACGTTATACTCATTCTTTACTATATTTTATTATTTTCCTACTTTGTTCTTGTTTAGTCACTAAAGTGAAGTCGCTCAGTCGTGTCCGACTCTTTGCAAACCCGTGGACTGTAGCCCACCAGGCTCCTCCATCCATGGGATTCTCCAGGCAAGAGTACTGGAGTGGGTTACCATTTCTTTCTCCAAAGTTTAGTCACTAAGTTGTGTCCAATTCTTTGAGACCCCACTGACTGCTGCATGCCAGGCTCCTGTGTCCTTCACTATCTCCCGAAGTTTGCTCAAATTCATGTCCACTGACTCAGTGATGCTCTCTAACCATCTCTTCCTCTGCTGCCCCATTCTCCTTTTGCCTTCATTCTTTCCCAGCATCAGGATATTTTCCAGTGAGTTGACTGTTCACATCAGATGGCCAAAGGATTGGAGTTTCAGCTTCAGCATCAGTCCTTCCAATGAACACTCGGGGTTGACTTCCTTTAGGATTGATTGGTTAGATCTCCTTGCTGTCCAAGGGACAATCAAGAGTCTTCTCCAGCACTACAGTTTGAAAGAATCAATTCTTCAGCACTGTCTTCTTTGTGATCCAGCTCTCACATCAACATATTTTCGTACTGAACTCTGTGACCTATGAAGACATTGACTGTGAGCTTCTCATTACTAAGTGCCTTTCTTAGAAAAGTATCCAGTTCAACTGAAGTTTTATTTAAAATTAATATGTTTATTGTCATAATCCCCTATCATTAAATTCCCATAGTTTGGCAATCATTTTACAGTCTATAAAGAGAACTTGAAAGTTTGACAAAATTTGCTAGTTTGGGAGTGTAATGTAAAGTAGGAAATACCCTGAAATGATAAAGCCTCATTGCCTGTCTGTGAATAAATTAGCTGAAAGTTGAAATTTTACAATACTGTTTTCATTGTGAATGCATGCCAGTTATCATTTTTCTTCTACATTTAAGTTTACTTATTGAGTGCAAAATACTTACCAAACAACATAAAATGAACCTTGCTCAAGCTTATCTATCTGGCTAGTTTTGTAACAGGCTACAGTATAATAAGGGCTATTTATACTAACTTCTACTGCAAATAAATGCACAGAGCTTATTTCTTTGCTGAAGTGTCATTAGATATTTATTTTTGAAGTACAAAGTAGAATTCCAAAGACAAGTCAAACATCCAAACTGGATGGTCTAGAGTCCCATGCATGTGTGCTCGGTCACTTCGGTCACGTTTGACTCTGCAACCCTATGGAATCTAGTCCGCCAGGTTCCTCTGTCCATGGGATTCTCCAGACAAGAATAATGGAATGAATTTCTATGAACTCCTCCAGAGGATCTTTCCCACCCAAGGATCAAATCCAAGTCTCCTGAGCTTTATCCTGCACTGGAGGCAGATTACTTCTGAACCATTGGGAAAGCAGGCCTAGTTGTAGGCTACCTATTATTGAAATATTGGTGATTCTGTTAATGACGGGATCCTATGCTGAAAAAGAGCAATTTTTTTATTGATGATTGCTTCACAATATTGGTTTGATTTCTGTCATATATCAACATGAATTAACCATAGGTGTACATATGAGCACACATTTTAATTACAGATTAAATCAATTATTTCATTTGATGTTTCAGTGCCAAATTACATGTTTTAAAATATATAAGAACATATAAATCAATGACTAATAACTTGAGGCGTCTCTCAGGAAACAGAGCTGAAAATGTGCTGATTAGAGACTGCCAGTATGTTTTTTATTGAATGGAACTGATCTATGATGCTCAAATACTAAAACTTTTAATATTCCAAAACACATTAGTAACTTTAGATTTCTTTAGTACTTAGAGTCTACCTTTACAAATTTAGAATTCAGCAAAAAAGATGATATACATAGATAATTTACACTTAATATACATTATATAATCTAATATTTATAAAATATTAATGATTCTTCAAGCAATATATGCAATTTCCTAACCCTGTGTTTTGAAATTTTGTACACACATATATGCCTACAATTTCCTTCCTTATGTTAAGATTTTTTCAGGAGATAATTTTCTAATATATATTAGAAAAGCTTATATATTATATAAGGCTTATATATTATAAAAGGCTTAATACAAATTAATCAAGTTGAAATATAGGAATTTATCTTCAGGTTATATTGATGGATGCCGGTTGACTTTTATTTATGACATATCAGAACATTCCATCATTGTTTTATTATCAGATTATAAAAAGAGAGAGAGAAGCCCAGGTGGCCAGTGGTAGAATCTGCTTGCCACCACAGGACATACAAGAGACGTGGGTTTGATCCCCTGGTCAGGAATATCCCCTGGAGGAGGAAATGGCATCCCACTCCAGTATTCTTGCCTTGGAGAATACCCGTGGATGGAGGAGCCTGGTGGGCTACAGTCCATGGGGTTGCAAAGAGTTGGACACAACTGAGTGGCAAAGCACAGCACACCATGTGTAAAATAGATAGATAGTGGGAAGTTGCCGAATATATCAATGGAAGCTCAGCTCGGAGCTCTGTGATGACCTAGACAGGTGGGATGGGTGGGGGACGGGGTGCAAAGGGGGTCTTAGAGGGAAGGCTTGTATGTACACATGTAACTGACTCACGTTGTTGCACTGCAGAAAGGAACACAATATTATAAGGCAATTATACTCCAATTAAATTTTTGTAAAAAGATACAATTGCTGCTGAAACTGAAAAGCTATTTTTCAGGAGAAGACTGACATCTGCCTGATACATCCCCCGTTTGTTACTTTAAAAAAAAAAAAAACCCCACTTTATTCTGATCCCCTGACTCACTCATACCATTTAGGAGTTAATTCTTGAGATTCAAGAATTAATGTGGGAAGGTAATGATCGGCCTATGTGGGAAATGGAAATTCTGTATTCCATTTCCAGATCGGCATCAGCGCCCGGACCAGCATCAGCTCGTCTATGCTGATGGCAGAAGGGAGGAAAGATAAAGGGGCAGTTTCATCTTTGGGGAAGCTTTATCCCTCACTCCACTTTTGAATCAAAATCACTAGCTCCATGAAGATCTTGATTTGCAGAGATCCTGCTAAATGTCTGGGCTTGGTAGACTGATGGCTTGGCTAAGGTGAGTGTTGCAGTTGTCAGTTGCATGATATTAGCAATCCACCGCCAGCGAGGACTTTGGAAGGCCTAGTGTTCTAAGGGTCAGTCAGCAGCACAAAGGGATCAATTAATCGTCATTTTCTTGGCCTGAAAAAATACTCGGAAGGACTTGCCTGGTTACGTCACAAACACTCGGCCTGTGGTCAGTATCACAGCCATCTGGTCTGCTGCTGGGAAGCCTATGGACCAGCAGTTTCAAAGGCCCCTCTTTGGGGTCAAAAGCAGGAACCAAGATCCCGATCAAGCTTGTGCTGCCCATTTTGCTACACTCATTCACTGAATTATCAGCACGCTGAACAGGGCAACCTATCACCCCCACAGGCTGAGCACAAAGTAAAGCTCTGTGCTTCTGATGCAAAGTCACAGTTGTAAGGCAGACGCCTTGTTGTTGTTTAATGATTAAGTCATGTTCACCTCTTTTGTGACTTCATGGAATGTCGTCCACCAGGCTCCTCTCTCCGTGGGATCTCCCAGGCAAGAATACTGGACTGGGTTACCTCTTCCAGGGGATCTTCCCAACCCAGAGATCGAACCCATGTCCCTTGCACTGATAAACAGATTCTTTACCACTAAGCCACCAGGGAAGCCTATGGCAGACTTGTAACTCCTGCAAAAAGGTAGCCTATATTTCCTGTGGCAAAAGAGGCGTTTCCACATTCTCCTTTCAAACTGACCACATGAGATCAAACCAATTTTAAGAACAAATCCCAAACTGAAATGACCTGTGCCCCTTTGGGTTGATGCTGTGGTTCAGCCGCTCATTCGTGTCGCACGCAGTCTTTTCAACCCCATGGACTGCAACATGCTGGCTTCCTTGTCCCCTGCAATCTCCCAGAGTTTGCTTAAACTCATCACCATTGAGTCAGTGATATCATCCAACCATCTCATCCTCTGTAGTTCCCTTCTCCTCCTGCCTTCAATCTTTACCAGCATCAGTCTCTTATAATTTTCACATCAGGTGGCCAAAGTATTGGAGCTGCAATTTCAGCATCAGTCCTTCCAACGAATATTCAGAGTTTTTTTCTTTTAGGATTGACTAGTTTGATCTCCTTGCATAATCTTTTGGGTTATTTGTTGGTATAAAGAGCAAGTGAGTGACCATGGACTGTTTCCACAAGAGGTAGGAGTTGCTTGTTGGCTCATTTTATATCCCCTGTAATTACTGACAATACACCAAAGATCAGCCACATGCTCTTCCTTTGGTCATAATGAATAGAAACTGGCCTCAGACTACATCTTCATTGTCTGAACTAAGACCTGTTGGTATCCCTGGAGCTTAATATGGTGACTGAGAGACCCTGGGAGCATGGGAAGGGGTGTGTTTGAGACCAGTGTTAATTGCTTGCAGTCCTGTTGACCAGAGTCTTTACTTTTAATTGGAGGATAATTACTTTACCATGCTGTGTTGGTTTCTGTCTGTATAGCAATGTGAATCAACTTTAAGGCTACATGTATCCCCCGATTCTTGAGTTGATAGCTGTCTTAATTATTTTCAGAATGGTATCAGTTGGTTCCTGCTACTGTATGCTGCTCATAACTGAGAAACTGGAGGCATTATAATTACTCTTTACATATTCCCTGAGGGTTCAGTGGTAAAGAACCCGCCTGCAATGCAGGAGATGCAGGAAACACAGATTTGATCCCTGGGTCTAGAAGACCCCCTGGAGGGGGAAATGGTAACTCACTCCAGTATTCTTGCCTAGAGAATCCCGTGGACAGAGGAGCCTGGCAGATTACAGTCCAGGGGTTGCAAAGAATCAGCCATGACTGAGTGACTAAGCACGCACCCACACTGCTAAGATATATAATTGTAATTGTCTGTGTATATGCTGGCTTCCCAGGTGGTGTTAGTGGTAAAGAACCTGCCTGTCAATGCAGATCAAAGGGAGGCAGGTTCAATCCCTGGGTCAGGAAGATCCCCTGGAGGAGGGAATGGCAACTCACTCCAGTTTTCTTCCCTGGAGAATCGCATGGACAGTGGAATCTGGTAAGCCACAGTCTATAGGGTCATAAAGAGCCAGACGTGACTGAAATGATTTAGCATGCACATGCTGTTTTTACTTAGATGTTCCAGGATTCTCTATTCCTGGATTTCAAAACCTCAGAATATTTATTTATATAACTATAGGGTATTTCCTCCTATATCAGTGAATCTTTTCATCTGGAAATTCAGGTGTCTACATATTCTTCCATAAAGTGGGTGATTATTTTCCAGTCCCGTCTGTCTGACCTCTCTTGTTGGATCTCTCATTCCATGTTTATACATAGAATTACCTGTTTCATTATTTTCTTCTTTGTCCTACACTTCTGCTTAGAGGTATAGAGCTCCGAGTTTGAACTCAACTTAATGGTTCTGTAATATTAATTTTTCTCTTTTAGTGCTTTTGGCCCAGCTTTAAATTCTACTATTGCATTTTGAGTTTTTCTAAATATTATGTCCCATAGGGTTTCTGAGATGTTAATTATTAATATATATAAATATTTTGATGTCTATTACATTTTTATTGTTAATAGAGCCTTTTATTTCTGCTTCATATTAGCATTTCTCTCCATTTGTATATCATTCTTCTCAGTAAGTGAATTTGTACTTACGATGTTCTCTTGTTTTTACAACACACCTTTACTTGATTCTTATAATGAAGTAAAAGCAAAGGGTTTGAAGGTTCTATTGTCCTTTAGAGTAGTCTTTCTCTGCATGAGAATCCTGACTTCACCTTAATTTCCCATTATACTGTATGTTTTCCATGGCCTGAAATCAATGTATTTCTCATTCTGGAAGTGCGGTGTGTGTTTATGAACAATGTTTGCGGAGTCATGTTTGATACCCAGAGTATAGATATTTACCATTTAAGTCTCAGATCTGACCTACTCTTTCTGGGAAAATCTCACTGGGCCACTTAAAATATGTACTCCTATTATGTGTTTCTGAGCACTGTGCATTTGCATTGTTAGTCTTCTTAAGTTTATTGTATTTGTTTGATTGCTATCACTCTATGCTATGAATTATGCAGAAATGGCAGGTATCATGCTTGCTCTGCTCAACATTCTTTCCCCTGTGTTTAACATATTGACTGGAGTATAGTGAGCTCATGGTACACACTATGGAAATGAATGTAACAGACTATAATTGAATGGAATTTGTTGATATGGAAGCTAAAGCTGAGTAAGTCTTAGGAGGAATCTGAGAAGAGGAATTTTTTTTTTTTTTTTTTCATTGTCTTCTGTGTTTGGCGGTGGTGGTGGTTTAGTTGCTAAGTCATGTCTGACTCGTGTGACGCCCTCCCCACCCCATAGACTGCAGCCTGCTAGGCTCCTCTGTCCATGGATTTGGTAAGTGTGCTTGAGTGAGGACCAGATTTCCTCAGAAGTTCTCTTCAAATTGACCCTTAGACAGGGAGAAAGAAATAAACTCCAAAGTATTAATAGGTACTCCTGCCTGCCTTTTAGAGTGTCTTCATGTTCAATCACCCTTCACTTCTGCAAATGATGGGTTAAGGAGGCTTTGGCACCACCTGTTCTACTAGAATATTAGCAGTTCTGTTCTTACTCTTGTGTTTGCTTAATTCCATCACCTCTTTCTCCATCAAAGCAACCAACAGGACCAAAATCCTTCCATATTGTGTATCTTTGCTTATTACTCACATGTATAAAATTCAACTAATTTTATGAATCCATAGACTCTTTGGCATTTTCTATTTTACAAAAATTATCTATATGAATATCTACATACTTTGCTTTCCTCATTTAAAAACACATTACATTTGTAAATCTTATCCTTTTTCTCTCTTGCAGTTCTTTTCTGTGCTCATTTTTCTTGAAGACCTGGTTAAATAGAGCCAGAAGGGATTAACTTGCACTGCTAGTATTCAACTTTCCATTTGTTCCAAAAGCTACAAGGCAATAGGAGGGAAAAATAAATATTAATAAAATATTAATTGAATATCTCTATTCTACCCTAAAGATATTTTAGGCAATATTAATATTGTAGTTCTTAAGCAAAATTTATTATCTAGTTAGGCAAATATTTTTCATATTTTGCTCTAAAGCATTTTTGACAAATTTTCCAATACATGTTGACCATAAAAAATTGAAATTGTTAATTAATTTATATTTTCAGGTTCTAAGTAAAATAGTATTAAATATATTTATTACTACTAATCTGTTACTTATGACTGCATGTTTTGTATATACTACAGCTTCTCTTCCAAAATTATGGTATAGACTTTTACTTGTTCTGGTCTTCTGTTAAGATTCAATACTTTTTTTTTTTAATTCTTAAGCCCAAACCTTTACTATTGATTTAATTCTAAATATTTTAAAGGTTGCTTGTAATTTTGTAAGGGGATAATTTTTATATTTCATACAAGCTGATCATTTTCAATTAAAAATTTGTAATTTATGCTTACTTATGTATATGTTTCAATTACCTAGCCAAGTGTTAGCAATTATTGTTTTTTAGTGTAATTTATCAGAAAATGGATTTCTTCAAAAGCAAATTAACCTAGCAAAAATTAATGATTTCATGTCTTATTTTTGAAAGTTTTTCAAAACCACTTATTTTATTTTACCATCTTATTTTACTCAACATTTTCCAGCTTATCAAAAATAATTGTGATATAAAGATTTCTTATTTGCCCTCATGACAAAAAATGGTATTGAATTCTGATATTGTCATATAGGCTTTTCTAAAGCAATAGCAACAAAAAAATCCCCCCCTCTTCCATATGATGATGTAAACCTGCCCATCCTCTGATTCTGCTTTGGCCAAAGATGTGCTTTGGGCAGAGATGTGATGAGGTGCAATTTAAGAAGAAGTTTTAAATGGGATGGTGTAGGGTTTTGACTTGTCTTTTGGCAGACTGGTAAGAATCATACAGTGCCCCTTCAAGTTGGGCCTGAATGTGTGATAAATCTGAACCCAAGGGAAACAGGACCAGAGGGGTACAGACAGATACTCTAGACATATTTCATATACATATCTCAGATATAGTTGATATATATATTTATAAATATATAAATTCATATATATGCTACATAAGATGTTCTATGAATTCATGTCTTCATGCTTAGACGTGTCTGACTCTTTTTTGACCCCCTGGACTGGAGACCGCCAGGATCCTCTATCTATGAGATTTCCAAGATTACTACAGTGGGCTGCCATTTCCTGCTCCATGGCATCTTCCCTACCCAGGGATCGAGCCTGTGTCTCCTGCATTACAGGCAGATTATCACTGAACCACCTGAGAACCCCACAAATATATATAAATTTATCAGCATGTAGGACATATAGAGGAGGGACAGAAAGATAGAGACAAAGAAAGAAAGTTTATTGTAAAGAATCATGACTTTATAAAGTGCTCACAAGTCTGAAATTTATAGTGCGGACCAGCAGGTTGGACACTCAGGCAGGATTTCGATGGAAGTTTTGAGGTAAAATTCCTCTTTTTGGGAAATCTCTGTCTTTGCCCTTAAAGCGTTCAGACAACTGGATGAGGCCACCTGCATCATGCAGCATAATCTGCTGTACTTGGTGGTATTGGCACAAAGACAGAAATATAGATCAATGGAACAGAATAGAAAGCCCAGAGATAAATCCACGAACCTATGGTCACCTTATCTTCGACAAAGGAGGCAAGGATATAGAATGGAAAAAAGATAGCCTCTTTAACAAGTGGTGCTGGGAAAACTGGTCAACCACTTGTAAAAGAATGAAACTAGAACACTTTCTAACACCGTACACAAAAATAAACTCAAAATGGATTAAAGATCTAAATGTAAGACCAGAAACTATAAACCTCCTAGAGGAGAACATAGGCAAAACACTCTCCGACATAAATCACAGCAGGATCCTCTATGACCCACATCCCAGAATATTAGAAACAAAAGCAAAAATAAACAAATGGGACCTAATGAAACTTAAAAGCTTTTGCACAGCAAAGGAAACTATAAGCAAGGTGAAAAGACAGCCCTCAGATTGGGAGAAAATAATAGCAAATGAAGCAACAGACAAAGGATTAATCTCAAAAATATACAAGCAACTCCTCCAGCTCGACTCCAGAAAAACAAATGACCCAATCAAAAAATGGGCCAAAGAACTAAATAGATATTTCTCCAAGGAAGACATGCAGATGGCTAAAAAACACATGAAAAGATGCTCAACATCACTCATTATCAGAGAAATGCAAATCAAAACCACAATGAGGTACCATTACACTCCAGTCAGGATGGCTGCTATCCAAAAGTCTACAAGCAATAAATGCTGGAGAGGGTGTGGAGAAAAGGGAACCCTCTTACACTGTTGGTGGGAATGCAAACTAGTACAGCCACTATGGAGAACAGTGTGGAGATTTCTTAAAAAACTGGAAATAGAACTGCCATATGACCCAGCAATCCCACTTCTGGGCATACACACTGAGGAAACCAGATCTGAAAGAGACATGTGCACCCCAATGTTCATCGCAGCACTGTTTATCATAGCCAGGACATGGAAGCAACCTAGATGCCCATCAGCAGACAAATGGATAAGGAAGCTGTGGTACATATACACCATGGAATATGACTCAGCCATTAAAAAGAATTCATTTGAATCAGTTCTAATGAGATGGACGAAACTGGAGCCCATTATACAGAGTGAAGTAAGCCAGAAAGATAAAGACCATTACAGTATACTAACACATATATATGGAATTTAGAAAGATGGTAATGATAACCCTATATGCAAAACAGAAAAAGAGACACAGATGTATAGAACAGGCTTTTGGACTCTGTGGGAGAAGGCAAGGGGGGGATGTTTCAAGAGAACAGCATCGAAACATGTATATTATCTATAGTGAAACAGATCACCAGCCCAGGTGGGATGCATGAGACAAGTGCTCAGACCTGGTGCACTGGGAAGACCCAGAGGGATCGGGTGGAGAGGGAGGTGGGAGGGGGGATTTGGATGGGGAATACATGTATATCCATGGCTGATTCATGTCAATGTATGACAAAAACCACTACAATATTGTAAAATAATTAGCGTACATCTAATAAAAAAAAAGAAAAATAAATAAATAAATAAAAATCACCACTTAAGGGGAAAAATAATCTTATGTACTTGCTGCTGACCGATTATAAATGTTGATCATATTGGTCTCATGTATAAATACCATCACAGCAAATCGGGGCTAAGGTTGATGAAGCAATCACAGTTTAGTCAAGTTAACAGATAAAACCAACCATCACAGAATAAGAAAAAAAAAGTGGCTGTGGAAGTCAGTGAGATTTGGAGAGGCATTTCCTGGGTTGCCCAGTGGTAAAAAATCCACCTGCAATGCAGAAGACAGAGGATGTGCCAAGAGTTCGATCCCCGGGTTGGGAAGATCTCCTGGAGGAGGGCATGGCAACCCACTCCAGTATTATTGACTGGAGAATTCCATGGACAGAGAAGCCTGGTGGGCTACAGCCCATGGGGTCACAAAGAGTAGGACAAGACTGAAGTGACTGAGCATATAATGAAGCATTACTGTTGCAAAAGGAGCTGAATTCTACTGCTTTGAAGACTTTTTCTGTCTCTATGCTGTATAAGCCTGTTTGAAGACAGGTTCCTGGATACTACAATCAACTTTGAAGCACTTATTAGTGTACTATGATTTTTAATTTCATGATATATAATTAATTTTTATAATATTTTTAATATCAACTCTATCCTTCCATTAAAAAAGAAAAATCAGATTGTAAATATTCTGACACTCTACCTAACTCTTGTTCTTTAGTTACTCAGTCCTGTCTGACTCTTTGTGACCCCATGGACTGCAGTGTGTCAGGCTTCCCTGTCCTTCACCATCTCCTGGAATTTGCTCAAATTCATGTCCATTGAGTTGGTGACCCCATTCAACCATCTCATCCTCTGTCATCTCTTTCTCCTCTTTCCTTCAATCTTTCCTAACATCAGGCTTTTTTCCAATGAGGCAGCTCCTGACATCAGGTTGCCAAAGTATTGTAGCTTCAGCTTTAGCATCAGTCATTCCAATGAATTTTCAGGACTGATTTCCTTTAGGAATGACTGTTTTGATCTGCTTGCAGTCCAAGGGACTCTCAAGAATCTTCTCCAACACCAGAGCTCAAAAACATCAGTTCTTCAGTGCTCAACTTTTTTCATGGTCCAACTCTCACACCCATAAATGACAGCTGGAAAAACCATAGCTTTGTCTATATGGACTTTTCATCAAGAGCCTCTTGATGAAAGTGAAAGAGAAGAGCAAAAATGCTGGCTTAATACTCAACATTCAAATAACTAAGATCATGACATCTGGTCCCACTGCTTCTTGGCAAATGGATGGGGAAACAATGGAAACAGTGACAGTCTTTATTTTCTGGGGCTTCAAAATCACTGCAGATGCTGACCACAGCCATGAAATTAAAAGACATTTTCTCCTTAGAAGAAGAGCTATGACAAACTTAGACAGCATATTAAAAAACAGAGACATTACTTTGCCAGCAAAAGTCTATCTAATCAAAGCTATGGTTTTTCCAGCTGTCATGTATGGATATGAGAGTTGGACCATGAAAAAAAGTTGAGCGCTGAAGAATTGAGGCTTTTGAATTGTGGTGTTGTAGAAGACTCTTGAGATTCCCTTGGATGGAAAGGAGATCAAAGCAATCAATCCTAAAGGAAATCAAGTCTGAATATTCATTGGAAGGACTGATGCTGAAGCTGAAGCTCCAATAATTTGGTTGCGTGATGCGAAGAACTGACTCATTAGAAAAACCCTGATGGTGGGAAAGATTGAAGGCAGGAGGAGAAGGAAATGCCAGAGGATGAGATGGTTGGATGGCATCACCGACTGTAAGGACATGAGTTTGAGCAAGCTCTGGGAGTTGGTGCTGGATGGAGAGCCTGGTGTGCTGCAGTCCATGGGGTTACAAAGAGTCAGATATGATGGAGTGACTGAACTGAACTGAACTGATATGGACCTTTGTTGGCAAATAATGCCTCTGCTTCATAATATACTGTCTAGGCTTGTCATTACTTTTCTACCAAGCAGCAAGCGTCTTTTAATTTCATGAGTGCAGTCAGCATCTGCAGTGATTTTGGAGCCTAAGAAAATAAAGTATCTCACTCTCCAGTGTTTCCCCATCTATTTGCCATGAAGTGATGGATGCCATGATGTTAGATTTTTAATGCTGAGTTTTAAGATAGCTTTTTCTCTCTCTTCTTTCACTTTCATCTTTAGTTCTTCTTCACTTTCTGCCATAAGGGTGGTGTCACCTGCATGCTTTAGATTACTGATATTTCTCCCAGAAATCTTGATTCCAGCTTGTGCCTCACTCAGCTTGGCATATTGCATGATGTACTCTTCATCTAAGTTAAGTAAGCAGGGTGACAACATACAGCCTTGATGTACTCCTTTCCCAACTTTGAACCAGTCCGTTGTTTCATGTCCAGTTTTAACTATTGCTTCTTGACCTTCACACAGGTTTTACAGGAGGTAGGTACAATGGTATAGTATTCTCATCTCTTGAAGAATTTTCCACAGTTTGTTGTGATCCACACCATCAAAGAGTTAGCACAGTCCTCATGAAGCAGAAGTAGATTTTTTTTTACATAATTCTTTTGCTTTTTTCCATGATCCAACAGATGTTCACAATTTGATCTCTGGTTCTGCTTCCTCTTATAAATCCAGCTTGAACATCTGCAAATCCTTGGTTCATGTATTATTTAAGCCAAACTTGGAGGATTTTGAGCATTACTTTGCTCACATGTGAAATGAGTGCAACTGTGGTAGTTTGAGCATTCTTTGGCAATGCCTTCCTTTGGGGTTAGAATGAAAACTGACCTTTTCCAGTCCTGTGGCCAGTGCTGTTTTCCAAATTTGCTGGCATATTGAGTGCATCACTTTCACAGCATCATCTTTTTGGTTTGGAATCCATCAGCTGAAATTCCACCACCTCCCCTAGCTTTGTTCGTAGTGATGCTTTCTAAGGCCCACTGGACTTTGCACTCCAAGCTGTCTGGCTATAGGTGAGTGATCTGGGTCATTAAATCTTTTTTTTTTTCTTTAGTTCTCCTGTGTATTCTTTCCACCTCTTCTTAATATCTTCTACTTCTGTTAGGTCCATACTGTTTCTGACTTTTATTGTGCCTATCTTCATATGAAAATTTCCCTTGGTATCTCTAATTTTCTTGAAGAGATCTCTAGTCTTTCCCATTTTGTTTTTTTCCTCTATGTCTTTATATTGATCACTTAGGAAGGCTTTCTTACCTTCCTTGCTATTCTTTGAAATTGCATTCAGATGAGTATATCTTTCCTTTTCTCTTGTCTTTCGATTCTCTTCTTTTCTCAGTTATTTGTAAGGCCTCCTTAGACAACCATTTGCCTTTTTGCTTTTTTTTTTCCCTTGGTGATGGTTTTGATCACCACCTCCTGTACAATGTTAGGATCCTCTGTCCACAGTTTTTCAGGCACTCTATCAGATATAAACCCTTGTATCCATTTGTCACTTCCACTGTATAATCTTAGGGTTTTGATTTAGGTCATACCTGAATGGTCTACTGGTTTTCCCTACTGTCTTCAATTTAAGTCTGAATTTTGCAATAAGGAGTTCACGATCTGAGCCACAGTTAGCTCCTGGTCTTGTTTTTGCTGACTGCATAGAGTTTCTCCATCTTTGGCTGCAAAGAATATAATCAATGTGATTTCAGCACTGACCATCAGGTGATGTCTATGTGTAGAGTTTACTCTTGTGTTGTTTGAAGAGGGGTTTTATTATTTAAAATTTGGTTATATATCTACAGTGAAAATGATCCCCCATTATTTATTTCCCATTTAGTAATTTCCCACTTATTGCTATAAAGTTTTTGACATAAAGTTCTTTAATCACTATGAAATGAAATGTCTCTTGGCATAATAGATAAGTCACATTTCTCTTTTAAAGATTAGATAGGTCTCTACTATGAAATCATCATTTTAAGTTAACACTAATTTATCTAGTAATTAGTCTAGTAAAGCCTTACATCCTTCTTTAAAAATGATTTGGTAATTTTTGCTGGACTAGGTCATTATTTGTTTAATAAGTTTTAAAATTTGTTTCCATAAATTTACATATAGTAAATTATATTATGATTGAATCAACTACTTCTGTACCTGTGGCTGTGAATTTTTCTCATTTCTAACATAATATTATTTTATGTTAATTTTAATTTTTAGTGCACCCTCCCCAAGTTACTTTTGCTTTAACTTGAGTTTTTGTATGTGAGATACATGGAATATTATCTTGTTCTTCAAAACCATTTTCTCCTTTCCTATCATTGTAAGAGGATGACATCGCCCTGAACTTATCTAGTGAATTTCAGGGCCTCCAAATAAGTAATGTGCATCACTGGCCACATGTAATTTGGTTGGCAAAGAACATCTGAGTGAATAAGTGCAAGCCAATGCTTTAAATGCAGTTGCATGCTTGATGCTTCTCCCTGGGTCATGAAAATGACATCCTCCATGTGGTTACTGAAACCTCAGCCTGAGTTCCCAAGCTCAGTCCACGTAGCCTGGAGAAGTTTCAACCAACACAGCCCTCCGAGGATATCAGCAAGAAAGAAATCTTAGATGTCATAAGCCACCAAGATAACAGGCTTATTTGTTAGTGCAGCAAAGTTTATTAACACAAAATGAGGATTTACTCCAGTTATTTATAGTCAATTTTAAATATAAAGTCTTTTAAAGTATTTTCAAGCAATCTGTCATCAGTTTTGTTATTCCTTATATTCCCTTTTATTTACTGTCCTGAAGATTGCAATTTCAGGAGTATTTTTTTTTAATTCAAGTCATTTTTCATAACTGTGTTTCTTACATTAAAGCAGTTCACATTTTTATACTGTATGTTTACAATTTATTTCTAAGTTTATTAAATATATGACCATGGTTGTAGCCTTTGAAATATTCATTTTTTAAAAAGCTTCAAAACTTACAGCTACATGCATGATTAATTTCATAAGTGTTCCTTGGACACTAATAAAGTATACAGGTATTCAATATTCATAGAATGCAAAATCAGATATTCATGTTTGAGTGGAGTTTATTGCAGTATTCAATTCATATATGTTCTCATTTATTAATTTCTAATAGATTTTTCTATTTCTGAAAAAGATATATTCCATTCTCTGAGTATCATTCTATTTTTATCAACTTCTCCTGTATTTTTAATCGATTGAGCTTTATGTTTGGAATGCTAAATGCTCTAGTACTTACAGTTTTATGAGGAATATGTCCTCCAAGAAAATTGTATTTTATCATTGCACTTTACCTTATTTAATTTCAGCCTTAAAAGAATATATTTATTTTCCCTTGCTCCAGCTCACCTGTTCCATTTTTTTCCTAAAATGTTGTTGTGCTATTTCTAGTAATTTAGTTTTATTTTTCCCTTTTCTATAAGTATACTCCATATCACAAATATTGCTTAGACTTGATAGCACAAAATTCCAAGAACACTATCATTGCATTAATCAAATATAAAACGCCATCAGACACTACCTATTCTTCTTTCATTTTCTCTCTTTTAAAACTTTCTGAGTCACTTTGAATTGTTTAGAGCATTTTCTGAAATATTTTTCTTAGATGAGGTAACCAAAATTGGGAGTCTTTAGTTTTTCTTTTAACTAACAAGTAAATGATAAGTTGTTAGCCAATAAGATTCTGTAGTTCTTCTTCTCTAGTAGTCTACTAAACTAATTTTTAAATACCACATTTAATATAATTTTTTGAAATATAAATAAATTGTTCCATTTAATTGGAAGCTTCTGATTTTTTTTAAGTGCTTGAAATTCAATAATCATTAGACATTGCCACTATACTCCTTTCCTCCACCAAAACACACACACACACAAACCCCATCCTTTCCTCTTTCCAGGGCATATGTCTGCTTGCTATTGTTGTTTAGTTGCTAAGTCATGTCCAGCTCTTTGTGACCCCATGAACTGTAGCCCCGCAGGGTCCTCTGTCCACGGGATTCTCCAGGCAAGAATACTGGAGTGGGTAGCCATTTCCTTCTCCAGAGGATCTTCCTGACCCAGGGATTGAACCTGCACCTCCTGCTTGATAGGCAGATTCTTTACCACTGAGCCACATGGGAAGCCCATATGCTTGCTTCATTAGCACCTAGTTTTTCCAGCTCTTCTAGTAACTAGGCTGTACTAAGTTGCTGTCCATGGAACAGGGTTGGAAAGTTGTGCAGCCTCCACTTTACAGGTTTACAAAGAACACAATTGCCCATGAATGTTTCTTTCCTCTTCCCAAAGCTGCAACCTTGATAGGGTGGCACGCATGCTAATGGAGACAACTTCCTTGAAGACAGTGTTAACCACAGTTTGGCAGAAACTAGCTTCCTGATTTCTCTCAGGAAACAGAATTCCCTTTCCAGATTATATTGATCATATTAGTATGTGGGAAAGGAGTAAAATTCTGTGTTATTTAATGTCTCTGCTTTGCTGTGGGGTGGGAAAGGGGTGGAATGTCTTTTTCCTGGGGGTTCTCAGAGTGTGGCTCATGAACCAGTGAGGACCCCAAAGAAACTTTCAGGGTGTTCCTGAGGTCAAATCACTTTGAAAATAACATTAAGATGTCACTTGTCTTAAATGATGCTGTTTAAGTGTGTTCGCACAAAACTGCACAAATTACCATTTTATCGCTCATTGCCACACATGCACAGGAAAAATCATTCCCTTATTTCACTTGAGAATGTCCTTGAGGAAAGAGCAATAATTACTAATGTTATCAAAATTTGACCTTTGTGAGTAAAGTTCTTTAATAGTCTGTGTAAAGACATAGGAACAAAGCATGAAGCACTTCTACTACATACTGAGATAATTGTTACCCACAGCAATAAATAGGTAGGTAATTGTGTCTGCTGTCAGCTGAACTGGTTGCTTTTTTCATGAAATGCCATTAATACTAGAAAGAATGACTGAAAGGCAAATGATGGCTGTTCAAATATGAATATTTGGCAAGAGAAAATACCTGACAGTATTTATTGATGATGATAAAATTCGAGCTTTCAGGGGAAAATTAGAATTTTGGAAAACTTGTGTCCCCAGTGACAGCTGGCAGCTTCACTATACTCAAAGACATTTTTAAAAATGGATTTTAGTGTGCGTGTGTATTTTGGTAGTGCATAATAAAGTGGGTGACTATTTGGAAGATTCATAGTTAGGCAGTATTTTCCAGACGATCAATGCATGATGCTACAAATCTGCATAAATAAAAGAGTTAGTCAAAATGCAAAAGACCAGCGAACTCTAATGTGATAGAGGATGAAAAATTTATTGTTATGGACTTAGGCTCTACACAACAACTAGCTTTTGAGAAACTGTCACTCATCAAATTTTGGTGTAGTTACAAAAATAAAATATCAGCAAGTATCTGAAAAGGTTGAAAACACCCTCACTTTTCCAACTTCATATCTCTGAAGACATATTTCATCATGCTCTTCAACCAAAATAATGACTCACAACAGATTGAATGCAGAATTAGACATGAAATCAGCTGCCTTCCAATAAACCAGACAGTAAAGAGATTTGCTAAAATATGAGATAATATCACTCTTCTCAATAACTTGTTTGGAACTATATATATATATATATATAATATTTTATATGAACAGGTACCAAATATATTATTTTATTTTAAGTAAATATATTATTTTGAAATTCTTCATTTTAATTTCCAATGCAGTACATATCAATAGGCATAAAGCACATAAACAAAAACTCTTCTGGATCACTAATTGTATGTAAGAGTGGAAAGGATTTCTGAAAACTAAATTGTTGGTTTACCAATATGTTAGAAAAAGTGAAAGTGTTAGTTCCCAGTCATGTCCAACCCTTTGAGACCTCATGGACTGTAGCCCACCAGACTCTGCTGTCCATGAGGATTCTCCAAGCAAGAATACCAGAGTGGGTTGCCCTGCCCTTCTCCAGGGAATCTTCCTGACCCAGGTATCAAACCCAGATCTCCTGCATTGCAGGTGGATTCTTTACTGTCTGAGCCACTTTTACTAAAAATAACACATTTCCAGGATATGGGTGTGTTTCACTTTCTCATCACATTTAGGTAAATTTGTGAGGCTGTCCAAAATGGACCCAAATCTGTCAGGGATTTTTTTTTTCCTTCCATATACTGCCACTGTATCATCTGTTCCCTTCTTTCCTTGTGGAACTCATCTTTCATTAATTCCACCTTTTAAAATTTTACTTTTGATGATTTGATCTATTTGTTTTAACTGTACTGCATTTCAACATTTTTATTCAGTTACTATGCTTTCAGTATACTAATTTATTTTAAAATTAAAAACTAATGACTTGAGTTACGGGGCATATATTTATATTCTAAGGGAATATCCTTAAGTGTTCTTTTGATTTAGTGGACTCATTGGTTGCTTGTTCTAATTCCAGACTGCTCATGAATTCCCTCATCATTACGCTTCTCCTGGTCTGCCTGGTGCTTTGTCTTCCTCTCCGGTTAATGGATTTTCCTAGGCAAGTTGGTATTTTGCCTACTCTCAACCCAAAACATTCTGTGCATCACAGTGGTATTCCACAGAGAGGCAGCATTTTCTTCTGTGTTAGAAGTTCAACTCCTGTGGGACAGTGAAGTACAAGCCTTGACTGTTGTCAGTATACACTAGGGGCTACAGAAGAAATCTCCAGTCCCAACTGTCCTCATTTTCCTCTGAACTCACTCCTGCCCTCGTATTGTGTAAAAAATTCACCTATATTATTGCCAGGACTTAAAAAGCACAATAGGATTTTGTAAGATCATAATTCATGGCAAATAGATGGGAAAACAATAGAAACAGTGAGAGATTTTGTTTTCTTGGGCTCCAAAATCACTGCAGATGGTGACTGCAGCCATGAAATTAAAAGACACTTGCACCTTGAAAGAAAGCTATGATAAAACTAAATGGCTTGTCAAAAGCAGAGACATTACTTTGCAGACAAAGGTCCATATACTCAAAGCTATGGTTATCCCAGTAGTCATGTATGGATGTGAGAGTTGGACCATAAAGAAGGCTGAGTGCCAAAGAATTGATGCTTTTGAACTGTGGTGTTGAAGAAGACTCTTGAGAGTACCTTGGACTGCAAAGAGATCAAACCAGTCAATCCTAAAGGAATTCAACCCTGAATACTCACTGGAAGGATTGAGGCTGAAGGTGAAACTCCAATACTTTGCCACCTGATGTGCAGAGCCGACCCATTAGAAAAGACCCTTATCTTGGAAAGATTGAAGGCAGGAGGAGAAGGGAATGATATAGGATGAGATGGTTGGAAGGTATCACCAACTTAATGTACATGAGTTTGAGCAAGCTCTGAGAGAGGGTGAAGGACAGGGAAGCCTGGCGTGCTGCTCTCCATGGGGCCCAAAAAGTCAGACAGGACTGAGCAGCTGAATAACAATAACAGAAGACCATAATTACATCAAAGTAACGAGCTCTGCATTTTTCCCCCACAGAGGAGCCCAGATCTCTCTGGGAACCATGGAATTACAATCTCCACCTTGGTCCTGTCACCCTTGATTGTGCTGGGCTCAGGAATAGTGTTATAAAAGACCAAGTTCTTGGTTTATTCTTGCACCTGCTGCATGGGTGCTAAGTTGCTCAGTAGTGCCCTTCTCTTTGCAAATCCATGCATTTTAGCCTTTCAGGCTCCTCTGTCCGTGGGATTCTCCAGGCAAAAATACTGGAGTGGTTTACAATGCCCTCCTCCAGGAGATCTTCCCAACCCAAGGATCTAACCAGAGTTTCTTATGTCTTCTGCATTGGAAGGTAGGTTCTTTACCACTAGCTCCATCTGAGAAGCCCTTCATAACAACCTGTGTGTGTGCTAAATAGCTGCAGTCATACCTGCTGGAATTCCTGAAAAAAATCTAGGGTTTTGCATTTTCACTTTGCATTTTCACCCACATCTTCCTGGGTCCAAGTTTTAGTCATTGCTATTCTCAGGAAAACTGTATGTCCACATCTTTTATCCGTAGTGCTGAAACTCACAGAAGTCCAGAAACAAAAAGTCTTTGACAGCAAAACTGAACCTACTGAAAATATGCAGAGGTCTCAGTGTAGAAGTATATATGTGTCTCGGGATGGATTAAAGTCTCAATCTCCCTCACCATGGCTCTATACAATAGAAACCATCTGTATCATATTGTATTTATAAAAATTAAAAATGTCTAAATTTTCAAACACACCTGATTCCACTGGATGCTGTACCTTTGTACTTCAGGCCTCCCCAGGTGGCTCGGTCGTAAAGAATCCTCCTGCCCTTGCTCTGTGCTGCGGTTTCCCCTTTTTCATCATCATCCTCAACCACATTTCATCGGACAGCACCCTCTGTCCTTGAGACAGGACTAAGTTTCAATTGGCCATTGTCACTCAAAGCATTCATTTGAAATTTTTCTACTGCTTGCTTTTTAGACTTGAGGAACAGTTTTCTTTTCAGGCCACTAAGTCCCCGACCATGTGAATTTCTTCATTAGTTATTGTTCACATGGTAAAAATAAACAGAAACCTCAATTAAATATAGTTGGGAGACCAGCAGGGGGAGCTCTCACACCCTGTGACTAGAGCCCAGCCCAACAAGAGGAATGACTCCTTTCCCGGCAAGCACTCAATCAATGAAAAGCCATTATGGGTTGTCACACCAGGAAAATCAGGGAATGTTGAGGGGCTCACACCAGTGGGCGT
Source organism: Hydropotes inermis (assembly GCA_020226075.1). NCBI lineage: Eukaryota > Metazoa > Chordata > Mammalia > Artiodactyla > Cervidae > Hydropotes > Hydropotes inermis. The sequence goes on along the minus strand of CM035283.1, from coordinate 16,000,561 downwards.
TTAAACACCATGGTCAGTCCACAGTGTATTGACCTAACAGTCACACAGCCCAGTTCAGTTCAGCTGCTCAATCCTGCCCAGCTCTCTGAGACCCCATGGACCACAGCACGCCAGGCTTCCCTGTCCTTCACCGTCTCCTGGAGTTTGCTCAGACTCGCGTCCTTTGAGTCAACGATGCCATCCAACCTTCTCATCTTCTTGTCCCCTTCTCCTGCCTTCAATCTTTCCCAGCCTCGGGCTCTTTTCCAGTGAGCCAGTTCTTTGCATCACATGGCCAAAGTACTGGAATTTCAATTTCACACAGCCCCACTAATGCCCAAAAGGAACAGAAAAGTGCAATGAAATATTTGCCCAGAAATGGGGCAACCAGAAATATTAGCTGAAAAGCATTAATGAGTACCTCAGAGTATAAGCCAAATATATCCTACAGATTCTGAAAAATCAGAAAATTAATTTGGAAGGACTTTTACCTATCAAGATCATATGAGTATTTGGGAAAGACACACACAATCAACATAATTATTTAATTGTGTATCATCTAAAGCTCATATTGTGAAACAGATACTTATTAGATAATTTATGGAAAGTATGACAATTAAAGATAGTATGATAAATTATCATCCCCATTTTGAGTTTACATAAAAGCTTTTATTCACAATAAAACTTGTTTAAGCACCAAGGTGGTTTCTTTTTAAAATCATGTATTTTTGGCTGATGATGCGGCTGGATGCAGTGGAACATCTGTTGTTTACAAGTTTCAGCTATCCATTGGGTCACTTATGAATTTTCACACAGATTATAAACTGTGTTATTAAGATTTCAGAGAATAAACATTTAACTGAATAAGTTAATATTATTTTAATTAGAAAATGTTATGATTCATTACCTATGCTAAACCTTAAAGAATTTACCTTCTTAAGAAAATTTGTATTAAAGCAAACATTGCAGCTATTGTTTTGGATCTCTGATTGAATAATTAAAGTCCTAAGCTTCAACTTGCAGCATATTAAATAAACTGAAGCATTTTAATTCTTCTTACAATGTAAATTTCCTTATGAAAAGAAAAGTTTTACAGCTTTATTATTTTCTGAAAAAAAGTTTTTCTCTTAATTCTTAGCATTTTTCCAGCTCTTTTCACATCAGTTATTGCTAGCTTCCTCCTGAATGGTTTGTGGATAATATGATCCGCTAATATCAAAATTACTTTCTAGCAGTGGCATAACATATGAGTAAAAATTCTTCCTATAGAGTCAGTAATCCAGCAAAACACATATTTCTTACTCCAAGGACACATTTATAGATATTTTTCTTAGAAATCTGGGAGAAAGTGCATATGATCAAAGTTATAAACATATAATCATATTTTATTATCTCATTATATGCCAAAAACATTGCACTGATAATTATATTTAAAATAAATTGCTTAGCAATTCCAAACTCTTATTGATAGGAACAATACTTTTTGTCAATTGCTTTCTAAAAATTAAATTGATTTATATCTAAAGTTAGCACACTTATTTTCTAAATATAGTTATATAATTTTACATGAAATATTCCAGTTAACAAAATACTCAATACATGATGTATATCCCACATAACCTTCTGAAAATCCTTCAGTTATTTCTTAAGTCTCCTTTACATGAGCTACAAATCTTTATACAATTTGAACCCTACTTAATTTCCAGATTATCTTGTTATGTGCTCTTTCCTTCTCTCTGCATCAATTTTACTGGCCTTTATTTATTCCTTACTACTTTTCCCTACTGCTCAAATGATAAGACCTTTAGCATATGCTGTTCTTTGCATGAAACTCCCCTGACCCTATCTGCCTAGTTACATGTTAGTAGATAATCTGATGTTTTTGCATTTATTCACTTCAATTCTTTTGGGGTAACATTGTCCCACAATTCCACCAGGAACCATCTGTCGCCTCCTCCTCAGTCTGTGCTTTGTGTGGGGCTGCATCCACTCCATGAGAGAAGCATGTATCCCTGAAGTGGCTAGTCGTCATAATTGCATCCTCTCGTCTCCACAAAGATTGTCGCAGGGTTGGAAGCAAGGACCCAGGTTGGTCCAATTAGAATGCTTTCCAGAAATTTTATGAGAGTGTCTAGGACTCAGAGCTATAACACTGACACTTGGGCTGCCAGGGGGTCAGCTGGAGCAGAAGGGCTGCCTGGGAAAAAAGCCAATATAGAAAAGAGCAGATGGAAGAAATGGAAATATTCAGACTTAATGGCTTTGTTTGGGTCCCAGATCCATGCAGCCATATCCCGAGTCACATTGTTCTCACCCTCTTATCTCTGGGGCTGCTGACACCTACCAGGCAAGTAATATATATGTATTGTCTTAACAAATGGGTATCAAAAATGGTAAAATGTTTAAATATATTTTAATGTCTGTGCTTTGTGTAGACGTTCCTCATAATATGAATTATCAATCAATCATTTCACTCATTGGTCAATAATATTTCATTGTAGAACTACTTACTGTGTGCTTAGCAATTAGCATGTCCTTGTGATAATGCAAACCAGGCCAAGATCATTTTTCTGCTTGAAAATGATTTATTAGATACTTAACGAAGACAAAGGGATAGGCAGTTGGAAGTAAGGTGAGTGCTGTGAAGAAACAGAGAATGTCATTGAAGGGAATATTCATCTAGTGTGTAGGATGAGAAGATGGAGCCAGGAAAACCTTGGCACTTAAATTAAAATCAGAAGGTGAAGGATTGAGAAGGAACAAGGCAGGTCTTCTTTGAGTCATCGTGTAAAAGCCAGGAAGAAGGATGGCTACAGAGCATTAAAACAAGGAATAAGGCTACAAAGTACAGGGGGAATATTTGCAGAAATTAGCATATGCAGGGACTTTTAGGATACATTAAATTTTCTGAATTTAAGCTTAAAATGCAAAGTAATTTTATAAAACAGTTCAGGTAGGAAAGTAGCATGTCAAAATTTGCATTTTTAATATTAACATTTTGGCAGGATGATGAATGAGTGAACAAAAGTGGGGATATTACAAGAATCCTGTTAAGAAAGAGTGTTAGAGTCACTAGGACTATATTGATGGCCTATTACAATGATTTGTTCCATAGATGACAATTCAGCGCAATAAAGAACCCTCCTGCCAATGCAAGAGATGCAGGAGATGTGTGTTGGACCCCTGAGTTGGGACGATCCCTTGGCTAAGGAAATGGTGACCCATTCCAGTATTCTTGCCTAGGAAATCCCATGAGCAGCGGAGCCTGGCGGGCTACAGTCCATAGAGTTACAATGAGTCAAACACAACTGAGTGCACACACACAAGAAATGCAAGCAACCACATAAATAAATGTTTCTGAGAAATTTATTTTAAAAAGAACTACTTAGTAGGAGAATGTAAGATATATTTGGCATTTGATAAAATATAGGGAGTAAGGAAAATGGAAAAATAAAAATTCCCAGATTTCAAATATAAATATCTGGCTCCCGTTTACCACAAAAAGAAGCCTAATATACCATTTCAGGAGACAGAGTTACATACGGAAACAATATTTTTAAATTATTCTTAAAAGTCAATTGGCACTAAGGAGGATATTTTTACTCTTGTAGCACTATAGAAAAATGAGTGGTTTAAGAGGTTTAATGTGTTTGTTGAAGATTTTACCTTTATTATTTGGTAAATGACTAAATAATTCACATAATTACTCAATTTCGTTGTGTTGACAATGTATGAAATTGAAATTGTACAGCTGTTTTCAATACTTATTTGTTAAATTTATTTACCTGATACAGTGAAACATATCACATGATCTCCAAATATTTATTGTTCAAACACAGAGTTTGAAGGCAGAGGGGAGGGGTGAGCCAATTGGAAAACACTGAAGAAAGAAAAGCAAGTCATTATGAGATGTCTTAAAACAAATACAGATTATAAATGCAGGCAAAAATCTGAAATGAGACTGAACACTTTGGTCAAGAGTGACAGGATTGCTGTTTTTCAGTCACTAAGTTGTGTCCCACCCATGTGGCCCCATGGAGGGGAGCACTCCAGACTTCCCTGTCCTTCACTATTTCCCAGAGTTTGCTCAGATTCATGTCCACTGAGTCAGTGATGCCATCCAACCATCTCATCCTCTGCTGCCCCCTTCTTTTGCCCTCAGTCTTTCCCAGCATAGTACAAATACTGAGAAATTTAATCTCAGAGCAATGAAAAGACTTGCTAAGATGCTCTGCTGTGTCACACTCTTTGCAATCCCATGGACTATAGCCCACCAGGCTCCTCTGATCATGGAATTTTCCAGTGAAGAATACGGCAATGGATTGCCACTTCCTCCTCCGGGGGATCTTCCCAACCCAGGGGTCGAACCCACGTCTCTTACAGTCTCCGGCATTGGCAGACAGATTCTTTACCATTAAAGCTACCTGGGAAGCCCAATGAATAGGCTTGGAATTCACTTGTAATCAAATCTTACATGGCCTGGAAAGCAAGACACAGATCTGTTGCTTATATTTCTTTTTCACAGAGATGACATAAAATAACACACACACACACACACACACACACACACAGAGTACTGACCTCAGTCAAATTGCTTTTGGAAAGTTACCCACCAGGACTCTAAGCTATAACGAGCTATGGAACACCTCAAGTGGCCACGATTTGATGTGTCTTCTCCTACTTCAAGCCTTCATGCAAATAATGCTTGCTGCTTCATAGCATATTCACACTATATGGAAAATTATATTTTAGACAGTTAATTGCTTGGTCATCTCGTTCTCTCTGCTGTCAATGTTATTCACGGGTTTTGTAGGTTAGCTTCTACTCCATAGCCTGTGAACCCACTTTTTCTCAGCCTAGGTAGTCTGCGTCTAGATCTAAGCACAGTTCATAATCTTTCATTCAAATTTCTGTTCAGATATTACCTGGTCAGAGAGTGCTTCCCTTAACCACCCTAAACAAATTAACCACCCCTTTCTCTCAGCATTTTCATTTTCCTATACCTGGTTTCCTTTTCCTTCATAGCAATTTCCACCACCAGATAAATATTTGTTCATTAGCTTGTTATCTGTTTGTCTCTCTAGACTGCAAACTATAGGAGGACAAGGACTTGGCTTTGCTCAGTGCTGTGTCTCTAATGCCTACTGCACAGTAGATGATCAGCCACATTTGTTGAATTAATGTTGAGTTCATATCATTTATCTTGTATGATTTCATATACTCAGTGTTCTACAACAAATGCCCTGACTCTATGCATGTCAGATTGATAACTGAAGATGGAGATAAGTAAAGGAAACAGTTTGAAAAGCTAATCAGTACCTGATTCTGTTGAAACTTTATGTCAAACATTGTTGATTGCAGAGAAATGAAGGTAAGGTTAGTGAGTAACATGGTAAAAATCTTTGAACTTTAGTTTTTATATGAATATCTTTAGAAAATATTTAATAACTTTACAAAGGGGCAAATTGACTTCCAATCGCACAATTCTCATAAATTGTACATGTTTGGTGTATTCATGTAACAGTGGCAGGCATGTAATATGCACTGATAAACAATTGCTAGAAAACTGAGTGAATGGGTGGATTAAGTTAGTTGTAGTTGTCATCATTGCATCTAGAATTCTTCAATCCCTGTTTTCCACTCATCAGGAATTGTGTCCTCTTTCTTCTGAACTTATATTCTTGCTATACCCGGACTCCTCACCTCTTTACAATTAACAGATCAATAACCAGATTAAACTCTGAAGTTCAAAGACTTCAGAAATTAGAGATACATTTACATTAGAAACCTTTTTCTTAAGGTTGTTATTGTAGTTTATGCCACTGTGATGAAGTTGGGTTGACTTCCCTGGTGTCTCAGACGATAAGGCATCTGCCTAAAATGTGGGGGACCTGGGTTCAATCCCTGGGTCAGGAAGATTTCCTGGAGAAGGAAATGGCAACCCATTCCAGTATTCTTGTCTGGAAAATCCCATGGAGAGAGGAGCCTGGTAGGCTACAGTCCATGGGGTTACAAAGAGTAAAACAAGACTGAGCAACTTTCCCTTTCACAGACATCTTCTTTAAAAGTGTAGAGCATTTCAAATCACATCACAAGTATACACAGTCTGATTTAGTCCACTTGGAAGTCTGTATAGCAGGGGTGTTACTTCTGTCTTGGAGATTTCAGACTATGACTATAATTCTAGATACATGAAAAACAGTGATAGAGCCAATTTACATAAATGGCAAACAACTCTAAATGGCAGTCTTTAAGAGTTAAAAGAGTTACACTTGAGACACTTCTAGTCTAAACTTGTAAGAATCATATGCTTTTAAGAAAAAGCCTTCATCGCAAAACAGATAAAATGTCCAGCCTCTCTAAATATCCTCCCCTGGAATGGTCATTAAGTCATCTCAGAATATTATCAGGTCATTAAGAATTGTCTAAAGTGAAAAATCAAGAGAGCTCCAGAAAAACATCTACTTCTGCTGCCTTGACTATGCCAAAGGTTTTGACTGTGTAGATAACAACAAACTGGAAAATTCTTCAAGAGACGGGAATACCAGACCACCTTACCTGCCTCTTGAGAAATCTGTATGCAGTTCAGGAAGCAACAGTTAGAACTAGACATGGAACAACAGAGTGGTTCCAAATTGGGAAAAGAGTATGTCAAGGCTGTATATTGCCACCAGCTTATTTAACTTCTATGCAGAGTTCAGTTCAGTTCAGCCTCTCAGTCGTGTTCGACTCTTTGCAACCCCATGAACCGCAGCACGCCAGGCCTCCCTGTGCATCACCAACTCCCAGAGTTTACTCAAACTTATGTCCATTGACTTGGTGATGCCATCCAACCCTCTCATCTTCTGTCATCCCCTTCTCCTCCTGCCTTCAATCTTTCCCACCATCAGAGTCTTTATATGCAGAGTACATCATGCAAAATGTTTGACTGGATGAAGCACAAGCTGGAATCAAGATTTCCAGGAGAAATAACAATAACCTCAGATACACAGATGATACCACCCTTACGGCAGAAAGTGAAGATGAACTAAAGAGCCTCTTGATGAAAGTGAAAGAGGAGAATGAAAAAGCTGGCTTAAAACTCAACATTCAAATAACTAAGATCATGGCATCTGGTCCCATTACTTCATGGCAAATATATGGGGAAACAATGGAAACAATGAGAGATTTTATTTTCTTGGGCTCCAAAATCATTGCAGATGGTTACAGCAGCCATGAAATTAAAAGATGCTTGCTCCTTGGAAAAAAAGCTATGACCAATCTAGACAGCATTTAAAAAATGAGACATTACTTTTCTGACAAAGGTCTGTCTAGCCAAGGCTATGGTTTTTCCACACAGTAGTCATGTGTGGATTTGAGAGTTGGACCATAAAGAAAACTGAGTGCCAAATAATTGATACTTTTGAACTGTGGCATTGGAGAAGAATCCTGAGAGTCCCTTGGACTGCAAGGAGGTCCAACCAGTCAATCCTAAAAGAAAACAGTCTTGAATATTCATTGGAAGAACTGATGCTGAAGCTGAAGCTCCAGTATTTGGCCACCTATGTGAAGAACTGGTTTATTGGAAAAGACCCTGATGAGGGAAAAGTTTGAAGGCAGGAGGAGAAGGGGATGACAGAGGATGAGATGGTTGGGTGGCATCACTGACTCGATGGACATGAGTTTGAGTAAGCTCTGAGAGTTGGTGATGGACAGGGAAGTCTGGTGTGCTTCAATGCATGGAAACTCAAAGAGCTGGAGACGACTGAGTGACTGAACTGAACTGAAAGTAACTCAAGATTGTTTCCGGGACCAATTTATTGACTCTGTTCAACAGTGTACCATTTCAGTTGTAATTAGGAAAACTTTACTGTATGAGAAATAGCACTTTCCAACAAGAGTACAGTCAGAAAATATTTTAAAATGTGAAATAAAAAACTCCAGAGACAGAGAAGAAATTCAGAGAAACAGAGCTCATAATGAGTTGTTTCTATAAGGACTGACTAGGCAAAATCACAATTTGGAAATGTTTGTTTTGATCCCAGGTGTGGTTATTTAATCTCTGATATCCATTCAAATTTGTTTTCATGCTTCCATTAAAAGTGTTAAAAGGATTTTCCTCACCCCCTCATGGGCTTTCTTACCTATTCCACACCATTTTTTCACATTAACAGTATCCTCTCCAATTCCTATATTCACATTCCTAAGTCAAAAGATCATAGTCTGAATTCCTTTCATTTTCCAGAGCAGTTTACTGCTTGGCCTTACTCAAACTAAACATTTGAAGATCTAACTTCTAATATTAAAATCTGAGAAATCAAACAGGAAGCAATCAAAAATCAAGTACATATTTTTGGTTATTTAAAATGTGATCACTATCAAAATTTGTGGAATGGAGCAAAAACAATACTCAAAGGAAAATATACAGGATTGAAAGTATATATTATAATAGAAGAAAGATCAAAAATCAATAATGACAGCTTCTACCTTAGGGAACTAGAAACAAAGAAGAGCAAATTAAAACTACTGTAAGCAGAAGAAGATAAATCATCAGAATTAGAGCAGAAAGGAGTGAAATAGAAAATAAGCAACCAATAGACAAAATCATCTAAACCAAGAGCTGTTTCTTTGAAAAAATAAATAGACCTTAGCCATAGTCATTTTCTAAGAAAAAAAGAGGGAACGATAATTACTAATATCAGAAGTTAAAAAAAAGAGACATCACTACAGATCCAATGGACATTAAAATTATACTAAAGAAACTATGAAAAACTCTGTGCCCAGAAGTTTGAAAATCTAGATGAAAAAGAAAAATTCCTTAAATGGCACAATCTGTCAAAACATGCACACACACAAAAATAGATGTTCTAAATAGGCCTATATCTATTAAAGAAAATTAAATCAATAATTAATAATTTTCCAAGACAGAAAGCACCAGTCCCAAATAAATTCACCGGTCAAGTCCACAACATTTTAAAATGAGATTATACCAATTTTCTGCAATATCTTTCAGAGTATAAGAGAAGAAATACATTCTAACTCAGTCTATAAGCTTAGCATTATTCTTATGTCAAACACCAGTCAAAGGTATTACCAAAAAAAAAAGAAAATAACTACAGATCAATATCTCTCAGGAACACAGATGCAGAAATCCTCAACCAAATATTATAAAATTGAATGCAAACATTCAGATAAAAATAATGAATTTACTGTGAAACACATTGACTCAATGAAAATCCATAAATCTGTTATGCTAAGCAAAAACAACAGGTAAAACAACATTCGATTATTAACTACAGCACCTAGTAAGCCAATTTCTTTTTATTTTAGAAATATTAAAATTATGGCTAAAACCTTGGGGAAATTATTGAATTTTTTCTTTCTTTTGCATCTCACCTCCAGGAATTCCTATGGAGTTTACCTTCAAATTACATCCAGCAGCAGGCCACAGATCACCACCTGCGGGTGGAGACATAGTTGCAATGTCTTTGTAGCTCCCTGGGTCTAAGCCCTTCTTGCCAATTTAAAAGTTTTTGCACACAGCAGTCAGACATGGTATTACCTAAGCCAGGTCAAGTCATATAACTGTTGAAAAGTACAAAAATGGTTGTGGAAGCATAAATTTATACAGTATCAAAGCAACTTCACACACTTGGTATCAAGGGAAATGAATTTAACAACACAAGAATCAAATTGTCATCACTTTAGTAATTAATTTAAGAAGCTTTTATATATCTTCTGAATAAGGTGGCCTCTTTTAGGAAATAAAAATTATGTAGCACTCAGTTGAATTTGAATTTCAGATAACATAATTTTTAATATCATCTTTTTCCATGTAATATTAAGGAATTGTATTTTGTCTGGCAACTCTTCTCATGAAGTGTTGCAATATGTGATACATAATATAGCTTATAGTGTGTTCTAGTCACATGTGACCTACTTGAGCCTATGAAAGCTCTAGAGTTATCTTACTGTTTAAATGATATTCAGGAAAGAGTATAAAATATTTAATAATAATACCAGGGAAAAATCAGACCAAAAAAAAAAAAGGCTGAAAACTGCCCTATTCACTTCAACAAGTCAGTGAAAGTTTAAAGGGAATGAGCAGGAATGAAAGATGGAAAGGAATAAAGAGCAGATTTAAAACGCCTGATTTGTAGCCTGATTCACAAAAAAGACATGTTTTTGATATGTGGGAACATTTGAATAATGATTTCCCGTTAACTAGAAAGTGTATTTATCAAGGAAACCTGAATATTACTAATTCACCAAATTTATAAATAGATTGAAAATAAAATGACTTGTAGAACATACTGTGGTTTCAATAGTCTTAGATCAGCCTTACGTGAGATTCCTGTTCACAGATGGGTCAAGCAATCAACTGACCAAGTGTGAGGAGAGGAACGAATGGAGGAAAAACCAGGAAGGGAGGAGGAAGGAAGGAAGAAGCAATGAAGGCAGGAAGGATGGAGGAAGAAAGGAAAGCCTACTGCTGAGAACCAAGCAGGGCCAGAGTAAAATGTGTTATTCTGCACCCTGAAAGGGGGAAAGCTGTAATATGTGTATTTTTTTTTTCAAAAAATAATGGGGCCATATTTCTTTTCCTGTACTAATCAGCAGGGAGCATTTTTGACACCTCTCTTTGCATTTTACGTTTTACTCTCCCAGTTCCCTTCTTGAGCAAGAAGGACACTCCATGAACCAGAGAGAGTGTGAGGATTACAAACATAGAAGAAATCTATTTCAAGAAATTAAATATTTGAATAGCTTGTGCCAAGGACATTTTTTCAAATTAAACTTTTCAGTTTAGCAGGGAAAATTAACATGTAATTGTACATGCTGAGTATTTGTTTCTCTCTTCCTTTTGATGATATCACTACTTGGAAATAGATCATAGTACAGAAAAAAGAAATCAATGATAACTAGTTTAGTTCTTGGTTACCTGACCTTATTTTTAAAGCAATGTCATTGAGGAATTTCTAGTTCCTCAGCAGGTATACATGACAGTAGTTTATTTTCACGACTATGTATAAAGAAGATTGCTGAAATCAAAAGATCAAAATTAATGTGCTAAGCTAAACTTCCATCATATATTACTATGAAAGGGTAGTATTGATCATAAGTAAACTACCAAGTTTTCAGAAAAATGTATTAAAAACTGTTACTGGGTAGGGAGGGTCAATGAGGGCTCTTCCTCATGGGTCTCGGTTCTTGGTAAGGACACAAAGAAGAATCTGAGGGCCTACTGGTGGCAAAACAAGTTAATTAAGGCCAAAACAGAAAGAACACCTCAAGGGAGAGGTGGGCCAATTCAAGAGAGACACTGGTACTAGAATGATGAGGTATGGGTTTTTTTTCATATTCATGAGACAGAGCTTTTCATATTCATCTAGCTGTGTTTGGACTGACAGTTTTGAGTGACAGTTGAAGTTACATAGCAAAAGACTCTGGCACATGTCTTGTGCATAATTCAGTCTGTTATAATCAGATATATGTATGTATAAAATATTTATGAACCCTCAATGGACTCCCAGCTGCCTAAGGTCATTTGCACGCTGTGCATCAATCACATGTGCCAAGAGTTGGAGAAGTCTCACTGGAACAGTCTGTGTGGTTATTTTGTAGCTTATCTATGAGCTTTCCTGGGCCACATTGGGGCATGTCTGGGGTGGGGTTTAGAAATCTGCTCAAATCTTTCCACTAAGCCACCCTCCCTTGCTCATCTCTAACTTCCTACCTTACAAAACCTATGGAAATTTTATGACTTAATTTTCAGTTTTACAGTATTTTAGATCAACTTGAATTATCTAGAATCATTTATTTTTTAATTATTTCCCCATGACACCATGAGCACTACTCATGTCCATGTCAATTTAAACAAATATAATTGTATATAGACTTTATACTATGTTAGATCTTCAGTAAGATTCATGCCTGCCATAGCCCCCTTAGGAAATTTTTGAGTTGCTAAAACAGGGCTGCCCATGAAGACAGTGTTTTCTTAAGAAAGTGCAGAAGAACTTCTGAGATTCTGATATGTTCTCAGCCAACAACCTTGAAAAAACTGTGCTTATAAAGTCCACTGTTGGAAATAATTTTAAAATATTCTCTAAAATAAAAATACCAAGGAGGTAAATATGAGAATATTGCATCAACCATTACAGTTTAATCTACTTTTAGAAGGACAGGATCATATCCATAGAACTCAACTAGAAAGCATCACAAAATATACACGAAAAAGTACAGAGTGCTGTTGTGATGTTGTGATTTTTGAATTAAGAAAAAAATAAATCATTGGTTGTTACTGCATATACCACATCCCAGTTTACCTGAAAGTTAAAAAAACATTGAAAAGTGAATTATCTTTGGAGTGGAATCCAGTGAAACATTTATCTTGCCAGTCTATCTTGTGTTGTTGTTTAATCACTCAGTTGTATCTGACTCTTTGCAACCCCGTGGACTATAGCCAGGCAGGCCCCTCTGTCCATGGGATTCTCCAGGCAAGAATATTGGAGGAGGTTGCCATTTCCTCTTCCAGGGGAGTTTCCCAACTAGGGATTGATCCCATGTCTCTTGTATCTCTTGCATTGGCTGGTGGGTTCTCTAGTACAGTATTGTTTTATTAAGTATCATTTGGGTAATAATTATTAGAAAAGCCAGAAGAGTTTCTGGAGTAGGAAAGAGGAAAAAGATGATGTGAATGGGAATATGTATTCAATATATGAACATAAGTATTTTTAAAGGCTAAACTATACAAAAACTATATAAAAAAAGATCTTAATGACCCAGATAACCATGATGGTGTGATCAATCAACTAGGGTCATACACCCTGAAATGTGAAGTCAAGTGGGCCTTAGAAAGCATCACTATGAACAAAACTAGCAGAGATATTGGAATTCCAGCAAAGCTATTTCAAATCCTAAAAGATGATGCTGTTAAAGCACTGCACTCAATATGCCGGAAAATTTGGAAGACTCAGCAGTGGCCATAGGACCGGAAAAGGTCAGCTTTCATTCCAATCCCAAAGAAGGGCAATGCCAAAGAATGTTCCAACCACCACACAATTGCACTCATCTCACATGCTAGCAAACTAATGCTCAAAATTCTCCAAGATAGGCTTCAACAGTATGTGAACTGTGAACATGCAGATGTTCAAGCTAGATTTAGTAAAGGCAGAGGAAACAGATCAAATTGCCAACATCCGTTTGATCATAGAAAAAGCAAGAGAATTCCAGAAAAACATCTACTTCTGCTTTATTGACTATGCCAAAAGCTTTGAATGTGTGGATCATAACAAACTGTGGAAAATTCTCAAGAGATGGGAATAGCAGATGACCCTACCTGTCTCCTGAGAAATCTGTATGTAGTTCAAGAAGCCACATTTAGAACCAAACATGGAGCAACAGACTGGTCCCAAATTGGGAAAGCAGTATGGCAAGGCTGCATATTGTCACCTGCTTATTTTATATGCAGAGTACATTATGTGAAATGTCTGGCTAGATGAAGCACAAGCTGGAATCATGAGTGCTGGGAAAAATATCAATAACCTCAGATACACAGATGGCACCACCCTTATGGCAGAAAGCAAAGAGAAACTGAAGAGCCTCTTGATGAAAGTGAAAGAGGAAAGTGAAAAAGCTTGCTTTAAACTCAACATTCAAAAAACTAAGATCATGGCATCCAGTTCCATTGTGAAGTCGCTCAGTCATGTCTGACTCTTTGTGACCCCATGGACAGGATCCTCAGTCCATTGGATTTCCCAGGCAAGAATACTGGAGTGGATTGCCATTTCCTTCTCCAGGGGATCTTCCAGACCCAGGGATCAAAACCGGATCTTCCACATTGTAGGCAGATGCTTTACTGTCTGAGCTACCCGATGGGGAAACATTGGAAACAGTGAGAAACCTTTATTTTTGGGGGGACTCCAAAATCACTGCAGATGGTGGCTGCAGCCATGAAATTAAAAGACGCTTGATCCTTGGAAGAAAAGCTGTGACCAACCTAGACAGCATAAGCAGAGACATTACTTGCTGACAAAGGTCTGTCTAGTAGTTATGTTGTTAAAAAGTAGTTAACTTTTCCTGTAGTTATGT
>CM035283.1:15967707-15986109 GCA_020226075.1 Hydropotes inermis | reverse complement strand
ATATATATATATATGTCAACCCCAGTTTACTGCCTTTATATAAATAACATAGGTTCTCCATGCCCTAGTACCTTTCTGACCATAAAGGAAAACTACATTGCCAAGCTTCTTTTACAATTTGGTTTTAAGTCACATAACTGAAATATTGCCAGTTGACTGCCACCCTAATAAAAAAGACACACTCCTCTCTTGCCCTACCATGTAATGGAAGAAGCCACTTGTTTCAGCAGTCAGGATTGCTTATACCATGCTAACTTAGATCTTAGAGCACCACCTGGAGGAGAGATGTATACCATCCTAACTTAGAGCACCACCTGAAGGAGAGATGTGGGCAAGAACTGATTCTCTCATATCACAGAGTGAAGTGAGTAGAAACATATATATTAATAATATAAATAAAATCATTTATGAAATAATTAAGCCATTCATATTCCAGGTGTGACTTTCTACTTCCATAAAACCTACTTTCTTCTGTTCTGTATGTAAGTAAGTATCTTTAAAGATGCTGCAACTAGGAAAAAAGCTGTGAAGACTAATGAGGAAACAAATTCCAGAGATTAAAACTTGGGTGAGACTCAAGTATTTGGTAAAACTCTTACCTGCAGTAGCCTACAATTATGAGAACAAATGAGCCCATGAAATAATTGGTTGATGGATAGTGTAAACTAAAGAAAAAAGTGTCCAGGTATTAGAGGATTTTTAAATGAAAAACTGAATGCTTTTAGATTCCAAACTGTGAAGGACTGAATTGCAAAAAGTCTGATAACAGAGGCCTAGTAGAACTTTTTAGGTAAATAATGTGACTTGAGGTAATGATTGGATTTAGGGTGAGGCTTTCTGATTGTTGTTTTTTAACTGCTTCCATTGAGGGAAAGAGACATAAAAGAGAAAAAAAGAAGTAGCTCTTAGAGTTATACAATAACAAAACTTTTGGATGGGACAATATTTGTAAGCACAGAATGACTGTCTTTGAAGGGGCTATATATACATATACATATGTACACCTATATGTATGTGAATCCATATGTATACCCACATAGCAGTGAGACCCTTCCTCCCTTTAAAGAAGTCTTTACATTGCTTGACACTTACTACGGAAGTAACAAGGGGGGAAGAACAAGAATAAGATCACAATGCCAAGGTATTTTTCAATCTCAATCTCTCATAAAAGGATAAGCAAGTAAGCAACTATAGTGACATTGCTTGATATTTACTATGGAATGAGTGGATGGAAGAATGAAAACAAGATCACAATGTCAACATTTTTTTTTCAGTCTCAGTCAATCTATCATAAAAAGACAAACCAAATAAGCAACTATAGTGGCAAAACTGAAAATCTCCAGATAATATCTCGAAAAAGTATCCCATAAACATAAAAATCCAAGAAGCTGGACCATTCTAGCAACCAGGCTGACATGATGTGAGCAACTCTGTGGGTTGAAACAGAAGACAGTGAAACCACAGATCCAAGAAACTTGAAATCCCTATCAGAAGAGAAGTTGTAGTCCTTAGTACTAATAGAAACTTGCTGGAGTGACTTGAGGAAGAGAACTGACTTTGGGAAGAGTTCAACACAGGCTGTGGGATTGGAGGGGGTCTAATAGTGCTGGTGTGGCCTAAGAGGAAATAACTCATGAGAGTAAGCAGCCCAAGCTGTTCTCAGGAGAAGAAACCGTTGGGAGTAGAATGAAGAATGTGAAGGAAAGGAAAATGAGTAGCAAAAGTAAGAAAATTCTCAAATACATGACAGGAAATGAATAGAAAGGATGGTCTTAGAAAATAGATGCACATTTTAAAAAGTTTTATGATAACAAAATAGAGAAGCATAGACTCATGAAACAAGGAAATGTTTCCTTGTCCACTCCCCAGTCCACTGTTAGAAGCATCCCTGTAAATTGTGCAGAAAAGCCATTGTGTTCAAACATGTTCAGTTCAGCTCACTCTCTCAGTCATGTACAACTCTTTGTGATCTCATGGGCTGCAGCACACCTGGCTTTCCTGTCAATCACCAACACCCAGGGCTTACTCAAACTCATGTCAATCAAGTTGGTGATGCCATCCAACCATCTCATCGTCATTGTCCCCTTCTCTTCTGGCCTTCAAACTTTCCCTGCATCAAGGTCTTTTCCAATGAGTCAGTTCTTTGCATCAGGTGGCCAAAGAATCAGAGTTTCAGTTTCAGCATCAGTCCTTCCAATGAATATTCAGGACTGATTTCCTTTAGAATGGGCCAGTTGGATCTTCTTGCAGTCCAAGGGATTCTCAAGAGTCTTGTCCAACACCACCGTTCAAAAGCATCAGTTCTTCGGCGCTCAGCTTTCTTTATAGTCCGATTCTCACATCCATACATAACTACTGGAAAAGTAATAGCTTTGACAAGATGGACCTTTTTTGGTAATGCAATGTCTCTGCTTTTTAGTACTGTCTAGGTTGGTCATAGCTTTTCTTCCAAGGAGCAAGCATCTGTTAATTTCATGGCTGCAGTCAACATTTGCCTTGATTTTGGAGCCCCTAAAATAAAGTTTCTCACTGTTTCCACTGTTTCCCCATCTATTTGCCATGAAGTAGTGGGACCAGATGCCATGATATTAGTTTTATGAAAGTTGAGTTTTAAGCCAGCTTTTTCACTCTCCTCTTTCACTTTCATCAAGAGGCTCTTTAGTTCTTTGCTTTCTGCTATGAGAGTGGTGTCATCTGCATATCTGAGATTATTGATATTTCTCCCAGAAATTTTGATTCCTGCTTGTGCTTCATATAGCCTGGCATTTCACATAATGCACTCTTGACTTACTCCTTTCCTGATTTGGAATCAGTCTGTGGTTCCATGTCCAGTTCTAACTGTTGCTTCCTGACCTGCATAGAGATTTCTCAGGAGGCAGGTAAGGTTGTCTGCTATTCCCATGTCTTGAAGGATTATTTGCAGTTTGTTGTGATCCACAGTCAAAGGCTCTGGTATAGTCAATAAAGTAGAAGTAGATATTTTTCTGGAATTCTCTTGCATTTTCAATGATCGAATGGATGTTGGCAGTTTGATCTCTGGCTCTTCTGCCTTTTCTAAATCCAGTTTGAACATTTGGAAGTTCACAGTTCACATACTATTGAAGCCTGTATTGGAGAATTTTGAGTATTCCTTTGCTAGCTTGTGAGATGAGTGCAATTGTGCAGTAGTTTTAACATTCTTTGGCATTGTCTTTCTTTGGGATTGGAATGAAAACTGACATTTTCCAGTCCTGTGGCCACTACTGAGTTTTCCAAGTGCTGGCATATTGAGCGCAGCACTTTCACAGCATCATCTTTCAGGATTTGAAATAGCTCAACTGGAATTCCATCATCTCCACTAGCTTTGTTCATAGTGATGCTTCCTAAGGCCCACTTGACATTGCATTCCAGGATGTCTGGCTCTAGGTGAGTGATCATACCATTGTTATTATCTGGGTCATGAAGACCATTTTTGTATAGTTCTTCTGTGTATTCTTGTCACCTCTTCGTAGTATCTTATGCTTCTGTTAGGTCCATACCATTTCTGTCTTTTATTGAGCCCATCTTTACATGAAATATTTCCTTGGTATCTGTAATTTTCTTGAAAACATCTCTAATCTTTCATATCCTATTTTTCTCCTCTATTTCTTTGCAGTGACCACTAAGGAAGGCTTTCTTATCTCTCCTTGCTATTCTTTGGAACTCTGGACTCAAATGGGTATATCTTTCCTTTTCTCCTTTGCCTTTCATATCTTTTCTTTTCTCATCTATTTGTAAGCCCTCCTTGGACAACTATTTTACCTTTTTGTGTTTCTTTTTCTTGGAGACGGTCTTGATCCGCCTCCTGTACAAGGTCATTAACTTTTGTCCATAGTTTTTCAGGCACTCTATCAGATCTAATCCCTTGAATCTATTTGTCACTCCTACTGTATAATCATAAGGGGTTTGATTTAGGTCATACGTGAATGGTCTAGTGGTTTTCCCTACTTTCTTTAATTTCAGTCTGAATTTGGCAATAAGGAATTTGTGGTCTGAGCCACAGTCAGCTCCTGGCCTTTTCTTTGTTTTTGTTTTTGTTTTTGTTTTTGCTGACCGTATAGAACATCTCCATCTTTGGTTGCAAATATAATCAATCTGATTTTGGTATTGACCATCTGGTGATGTCCATGTGTAGAGTCTTCTTTTGTGTTGTTGGAAGAGGGTGTTTGCTATGACCAGTGTGTTCTCTTTGCAAAACTCTGTTAGCCTTTGACCGGCTTCATTTTGTACTCAGAGGCCAAATTTGCCTGTTACTCCAGGTTTCTCTTGACTTCCTAGTTTTGCATTCCATCACCCTATAATGAAAAGGACATCTTTTTGTGGTGTTGGTTCTAGAAGATCTTGTAGGTCTTCATGGAACCATTCAACTTCAGCTTCTTCAGCATTACTGGTCAGAGCATAGACTTGGAAAAGTGAAAGTGAAGTCACTCAGTCGTGTCTGACTCTTTGCAACCCCATGGACTGTAACCTACCAGGCTCCTCTATCCATGGGATTTTCCAGGCAAGAGTACTGGAGTGGGTTGCCATTTTCTCCTCCAGGGGATCTTCCCAACCCAGCGATCAAACCCGGGTCTCCCACATTTACCGTCTGAGCCGCCAGGGAAGCCATTACTGTGATATTGAATGGTTTGTCTTGGAAACGAACAGAGATAATTCTGTTTTTTGGTTTTTTTTTTCATTTTTTTTTTTTATTTGTAGTGGATTTTGTCATACATTGAAATGAAACAGCCATGCAACCTAGATGCCCATCAGCAGACGAATGGATAAGGAAGCTGTGGTACATATACACCATGGAATATTACTCAGCCATTCTGTTGTTTTTTTAGATCACATCCAAGTACTGAATTTTGGATTCTTTTGTTTGCTATTATGGATCCTCCGTTTCTTCTAAGGGATTCTTGCCCACAGTAGTAGATATAATGGTCATCTGTATTAAATTCACCCATTACAGTCCATTTAAGTTCGCTGATTCCTAAAATTTCTATGTTCACTCTTGCCATCTCCTGTTTGACCACTTCCAGTTTGCCTTGATTCACGGACCTAACATTCCAGGTTACTATGCAATATTGCTCTTGACATCATCGGACTTTACTTCCATCACCAGTGACGTCCACAACTGCGTGTTGCTTTTGCTTTGGTTCCATCTGCTCATTCTTTCTGCAGCTATTTTTCCACTGATCTCCAGTAGCATTTTGGGCACCAACTGATCTGGGGAGTTCATCTTTCAGTGTCCTATCTTTTTGCATTTGCCTACTCTTCATGGGGTTCTCTAGGCAAGTAGACTGAAGTGGTTTACCATTCCCTTCTCCAGTGGACCACATTTTGTCAGAACTCTCCACCAAGACCCATCTGTGTTGGGTGGCCCTACACAGCATGGCTCATATTTTCATTAGGTTAGACAAAGCTGTGGTCTATGTGATCAGATTAGTTAGTTTTCTGTGACTGTGGCTTTCATTCTATCTGCCCTCTGATGGAGACGGATAAGAGGCTTATGGAAGCTTCCTGATGGGTGAGACTGAATGAGGGGGAACTGGGTCTTATTCTGATGGGTGGGACCATGCTCAGTAAATCTTTAGTCCACTTTTCTTTTGATGGGAAGAGCTGTGTTCCCTCCCTGTTGCTTGACCTGAGACCAAACTATGTGGAGGTGATAAAGATAACGGTGACCTCCTTCAAAAGGTCCCATGAAGGCACTGCTGCACTCAAACATGGGGTATTCATAAATTCATTTGAGACTCACCCAAAGATGGATGAGAAAAAAATAGAATAATTAGTTAAATGAGATCTCAACAAACGTGAAGGCATTAAAGGTACTTCCCTGGTGGTTCAAGGCTAAGACTACACGCTCCAAACACTGATAACTTAGGTTTGACCCTTTGTCAGAGAACTTGATCCCACATGCTACAACTAAGTGTTCTCATTCCACAGCTAAAGACTCTGCATTCCACAACCAAAAGGTCACACGTGCCACAACTGAGACCCAGGGCAGCCAGATTAAAAAAGAAGGCAGTAGAAAGGCATGGTCACAAAACATAAGAAACAAAAATATATTACCTCCAAATAAGCTAAAATATCAAAATTCAAGCAAAGTTTTGAAATAAGAGTACAACCAGAATTAAAGAAACTCAAGTATGAATAATTAGACAAGAAGGAAAACAGAAAAGGAAAATGATGAAGAGAAATAACTAGGTTTCCATAGAAAGCATTTAGAAAGAAAAGAAAAATATTGATTGCGTGATGGTGAAAAGAAACTAAACTGAAAGTATTAAAAGTGAATAGAGATTAAACAGTTTTGAGAGCAAGCAAAAGATGTGAAGCTATTCCCGGAAAAGCCAACATGAGGACAACACAAAGACAAGAGAAGCCATGGAAACAACACATACTAATTTCTATAGCTAACATAAACTTTCTTTATTAAAAAGACATATTTGAATTTGTACATTTATAATGAAAATTATGTATTTAGGAAAATCATGACATAAGTATAAAAATATAGAAATTTTTTCATAAAACTCTCAAACTTTTTTTTTAAAGGAAAATATCATCTGACATACAGATAACAAAGCCAAAATTGTTAATGATGGAAATAAAAGTCATGTTGGTAATGAGGAGTTTCAAGCTATCTGCCAATACAGAAGGTGAAATGTGGCAGGCAATTTATAAAACATGAAACACCTCCCACACACATGTGCTTAAAGAAAATACTCTTAGGAATTACACTTGATAGAGACATTCACAATTTTTTAATATATTTTTCTGTAAGATTAATCTTATAATGTTAACCTAGTTCCAAGTATATAATATACTTATTTTTTCATAGGTTATTATTCTAGTTTTGTATCTGAATCATTCAATGTCTCTCCCAGCTATGCAATCCTAACAAAGTGAAATCTTTCCTGTCTCAGATGGTGTGCATGTTTAGTCGCTAAACCATGTCTGACTCTTTGCCACCCATCAACTGTAGCTCACCAGCCTCCTCTGTTCATGTAATTTGCTGGCAAGAATACAGGGTTGGGTTATCATTTCCTTCTTCAGGTGATCTTGCCATCCAAGGGATAGAACCCAAGTCTCCTTCATTGGCAGGGGGATTCTTTACCATTAGCACCACCCAGCAAGCCACCTAGGATGAAGGATAGTCAATAAAACAAAATATTTCAAAGCATAAATACTCACTAAATGTTATTTCTTAAGGTCAGAGATAAATTAGTCTTTATTAAATTACTTTCACTGCAGAATATCATAAAATCAGTAAAATGTGAGATGATTGATATAGAAGAGCAGACTTTTCAGTAGCAATATCTATAATGAAAAGAGAATATGTTTGTTTCTATTCAATAAAACAAAAACATAGAGAAAGCTTTTATGATGTCTATAGAGAGAATGGTATAAAAGGATTTAATTTAATAAAATCCAACAGCAAATGAAATAATATGTGTGAAAATGATTTGTGATCTTAAGAAAATACATTACATACCCAAGATAGAGATTTGGAGTAACATAAAGATGCTGGCTTTTCTTTCAAATAATACTTGTACAGCTAAACTATAAATTTTACCAAAAGTAACTGAAGATTCTTCAGCAGACCTAATGTTTTACAATATTCTCCATCTTGATAGCAGCATAAACTTTTGACTTTCTGCTAAGTAGAATTTAGGTAAAGTATGCAAGAATCTATTGATTTGTCATAGTAGTTCAAGGCAGAATTTACAATTCACCAAATTTTAAAATAAAAGTTAGGTTGTTTTTGCTTTTCTGTCCATTTGAAAACAACACAACCAAAGCACAAGAGCTATTACAATCACGTAAAAACAAACCTTTAATATGTTTACTAATCACACTCTTACTGCTGTCACGATGACCAGATGAAACCTTCAGGCTTCAGTTCAGTCATTCAGTCCTGTCCGACTCTTTGCCACCCCATGAACCACAGCATGCCAGGCCTTCCTGTCCATCACCAACTCCCAGAGTCCACCCAAACCCGTGTCCATTGAGTCAGTGATGCCATCCAACCATCTCATCCTCTGTCATCCCCTTCGCCTCCTGCCCTCAATCTTTCCCAGGCATCAGGGTCTTTTTAAATGAGTCAGCTCTTCACATCAGGTGGTCAAAGTATTGGAGTTTCAGCTTCAGCATCAGTCATTCCAGTGCACACCCAGGACTGATCTCCTTTAGGATGGACTGTTTGGAACTCCTTGCAGTCCAAGGGACTCTCAAGAGTCTTCTCCAACACCACAGTTCAAAAGCATCAATTCTTTGGCACTCAGCTTTCTTTATAGTCCAACTCTCACATCCATACATGACTACCGGAAAAACCATAGCCTTGACTAGATGGACCTTTGTTGGCAAAGTAATGTTTCTGCTTTTTAATATGTTGTATAGATTGATCAAAACTTTCCTTCCAAGGAGTAAGCATCTTTTAATTTCATGGCTGCAATCACCATCTGCAGTGATTTTGGAGGCCATAAAAATAAAATCAGCCACTGTTTCCACTGTCTTCCCCATCTATTTGCCATGAAGTGATGAGACCAGATGCCATGATCTTAGTTTTCTGAATGTTGAGCTTTAAGCCAACTTTCTCACTCTCCTCTTTCACTTTCGTCAAGAGGCTCTTTAGTTCTTCTTCACTTTCTGCCATAAGTGTGGTATCATCTGCATATCTGAGGTTATTGATAGTTCTCCCAGCAGTCTTGATTCCATTTTGTGCTTCCTCCAGCCCAGGGTTTCTCATGATGTACTTTGCATAGAAGTTAAATAAGCAGGATGACAATATACAGCCTTGATGTACTCCTTTTCCTATTTGGAACCAGTCTGTTCCATGTCCAGTTCTAACTGTTGCTTCCTGACCTGCATACAGATTTCTCAAGAGGCAGGTCAAAATACACACAGCATATTTTACCTCTCCATATCTGTATCTATTTATTATAACTATTATAATTCATACCTCATGTCAGACTTACATTTATTTTCATGTAGAAAGAATAAATCGTTGCGAGTCAGATATTATGGAAAAACCCAAGCAAGCTTTTTGACCAACCCAACACTTACTCCTTTTCTACTAAGAGTGAAAAGCATTAGTTGCTCAATGGCACAACTCTTTGCCATCCCGTGGACTGTAGCCTTCCAGGCTCATCTGTCCATGGAATTCTCCAGGCAGGAATACTGGAGTGGTAGACATTCCCGTCTTCAGGGGATCTTCCAAACCTAGAGATCAAACTCAAGTCTCCTGTGTTGCAGGCAGATTCCTTACTGTCTGAGCCACCAGTGAAGCCTGCACAATTTATTAGAAAGCATAAAATTTCAGAATCCTAAGAGATCAACTTAAAGCTGAATGAAGGTATTGCATGATAGAAATAATATTTTAGGTACTAACAAAGACATTTGCTATAGTGCATGTTATGTAAAAACAAAATGGAGCATTTGAATCAAGAAAAAATTAAGAAGATAAACTTGCCAGCTTGCCTTAGAAATTTATCATGGACTTGCTCAAGGAATAAATAGATCCAGAGTTCTGTCTAAATACCTCTGATAAATTGTCCTTTCAAAGCTTGATTTCAACAGCATACATCAGTTTTGCTCTAGGATTTCTTTGGCAATTAAAGAAACCCATTGGGTTCCTCAATCCACTATTTTAAATTTAATTGAAACAAGGAAATCAGAGGGAAAAGTTAAATGGTTATCTTTGCTAAGAAATGTGTACATCTTAGCTACACTTTATCACTTGTTAAATATTAAATATTCAAAGAAAAAAAAACATGAATGGGATCTGTATTTCCAGAGAATCTATGTATAAGAGATAGGGAAAGCAAAGGATAATGAGCTAGGAAGTTACTTATTTTACATAAATTGAAAACAAATCAAAACAAAAGATAAAAATGCATAATCGATTTATTATATTGACACTGACAAATGCGAAACTATTTAGTGACTCCATACCAAAAACAAAGAAAAAAAATATACTCTTGTCTACACCTTCATTTAGAGATTGGCATAAAACACAGAGAAGTTCATAGACTCTAAATTGTAACGTGATGTATCAACTCATTTTAAAGGTCAGAAATTATTATGAAAAATATAAAACAGGTATCCCTTATATATATGCAAATATCTTTACCATTCTATCTCATGAAGCATTGCCTTTTTTCTTAAGTAATATAAGAAAACTATTTTATTTCACATGGCATTACTGTTCAATAATAAAACATTTGGTAGAAAATAACATGAAACAACACATTTCAAAATAGTGAATACGTAGTGAAGCAGTTTAGGAAATCTTCAGTAATGCTGCACACTTGACCTGTCTTTGGTAACCTTTGTTTTCATGACATTGGACCAATGACTGCATGGTCATTTTGCAATGACCATTTTGCAATGACTGCAAAATTCTTAGCACCTATTTTCATTTTCTTGTGCTTTGGTTGGAAACTGCTCTCACAATTAACAGCATTAACAGAGTCACTGTTCTGAAAGCTTGGAATTCAGGGACAGAGCCAGTGACTGGATGTGAATAACCTCTCTACTCAAACCCAGAGATATGACAACTCTTTTGAAGATATGTGGCATTTGAAAACTTTGATCGTGAAGAACCATCAAAGCTCTATGATCTAGGAAGAGTGCATGTGATACTAAAACAGAGCCCCTTCCATAGATGGCAATTTTACTCATGCTTTAATGGAGTTTCTGGCCTGAGAATATGTTACATCAGAGACATTATTTTTGTCTAGAAGTTTAAATTTTGGAGGTAAAAATAGGAAGTCAAATCATTGATTAATCCATCATTCACTGGCATTTTTAAAAAATCACGCAGCTTCCTAAGCCAAGGGGATACCAAAAAAAGAATGCTATAGACTCTTTAATCTTTACTTATGTTATTTGAGATTTCACTGGTTCTGAGGGAAATTAATCTCTATAGGAAGCCTTGGTTCTCTTTACACCAGTAAAGATTCTATGATGTGCTGCACAGATATGCCTTCAGAAATGTGGTCTTATTCCCCAAGCTCTTGGGGGCTTTTTCAGCAGGCAACCCTGCTTTATATCTCCTTCCCTAACTGCATCACTCTGTCAAGTGACTAATTAATCTACACTATGTATATTAGTCTCACAGAAGTTATCATTCAAATTTCCCAGGTGACTCATTTCTGGACCCTCATTCCGTCATAGCCTACTACTGTTGACTATTTCAGCTTCATAGTGTCTATGAGGTCAGCTGGGGATTGTCTGAACTACATGTCAGCCTAACCTTTCCCAGGGTCTTCTCCTCTTTCCTTCCTTTTCTGTCCACTAGTATTCACTCTCAGACAATTCTCTGTCTACTAATATCTACCACAGACAGCTGCTTCCCAGAGAACCCTGCTTGGGATAAACTCAATCCATCTATATTGGTAGAAGCACACCTAGTCTAACACCCTTGTATATTTTTCCCTTGCCACCTATTTTGCTCCCTTTGATTCATTTTGGATGAAAAATAGAATAGCAATAGTCCAGGAAGCTAATACAAATGAGTGCTATGGTCTTCCCATTTATCTCTACCCCAACTCCAAAGTTACAAAGTTATGTGCCAATGTGAGAAAGAATGTAGCCCCTGAATTCACACTCCATTGTTACAATCCTCATGGACACTGTACATGGTTTGTGGGTGTATTAAATGTGGAGAGATGCAGTAAGTACCTTGGACATCATTAAGTACCAATTGGAGTGACCAGCTCTCCCAATTTGCTTGTGACTTTCTCATTTGCAGCATTGAAAGACTCATGACTAGGTTCTTTCTTAGGCACAGGTAGCTGAGACTGTTGATTATCCTACTATTAGTACACATGAGCCATGACTATTAAGTGTATAAAATCCAGGACAGCAACTGAAAATTTTGTTGCCCATAGCAACTTCCACTTAAGGTTGTTTAAAATATATTTTAAAAGCTTATATGATGGGTCACACAATGATATTACTAAAAGATGAGTATTCTTGCAACATTCTGTTTTCTCTTATTAATCCTTTTTAAGAAATTTTGTTTCTCTTTGGCTGTGCTGGGTCTTCGTTGTTTTGCATGGGCTTTCTCTAGTTGTGGTGAGCGAGGGCTACTCTTTACTGCAGTACAGGGGCTCCTCATTGCGATGCCTCCTGTTGTGGAGCACAGGCTCGTGGTGTGTGGGCTTCAGTAGTTGCAGCGCGTGGGCTCTAGAGCGCAGGCTCAGTAATTGTGGATCATGAGCTTAGTTGCTCCACAGCATGTGGGATCTTCCCAGAGTGGGGATGGAACTCATGTCTCTGGCATTGGCAGGAGTTTTCTTATCCACTGCACCACCAGGGAAGTTCTCTCTTGAACTAAAAGAATAACTGAAAACTCTAGTTTTCAAGTCATTTAAATGTGAATGACTTGAGGCAATGCACCAGGTTCCCAGACTTCTGATGCTCTTCTTAACTGCAGTCATCAACCCTTTGAGCACATTTGCCATACAGCTCTCTGCCCAAGAAGGGTGTATTTCTCCTTCTCAGAAAGACAATGAGGAAATGTGAACACCCTCATCAGGAGAGCAAGTCATCTGTGCATGATATTTTATATATTTACAGTATTGAATGCAAATGAAAAGTCATTTCCCTCAGGGAAAATAAATCAGACTCTTCTTTCTAAAATTTGAGTGCTTGATTTACATAGAAATTTATTTTCTAATTACTTTTAGAAATTTTTCTCACTTTACAGATTTATGCTTTTGGCAACTCGCCACCTACATTTCTCTCCCAACTAATTGACTTTGGTTTCTCAGCAATATTTATAACCAGGATTTCTCTCTCTCTCTCTCTCTCTCTCTCTCTCGAAATTTTTTAAGTTATTCCAAAGTATTTGTGTCACCCTGTTGCATCATTACTGTTGTTGTTATAAGCTGTAACATAGCATTTGTCTTTGTGGGGGTAAGGTAAAATTCAGTCTTGGAAGATTGATGAGCTCATCATTAATGATGAAATTTTCCAGTTTTCTAAATAATAACAAGAGATAACAAGAGGTGGATATTCCCAGAGCAGGCACCCAAAGTGTCACAGGCTGACTTTTTTATTTTATCAATTGTACCATCTTCCTGGGTAGGGCAGATCCCGAGGAGATGAGAAGAATTCTTGTCTAGAGAACTCCAGGGACAGAGGAACCTGGCAGGCTATAGTCCATGGGGTCACAGAGAGTCAGACACAATTGAGGGACTAACACTTTTGGGGCCACATCAAAAAGGAGAAGAACTTAAGGGGGTCTATGTATACCTATGGCTGATTCATGTTGAGGTTTGACAGAAAACAACACAATTCTGTAAAGCAATTATCTTTCAATAAAAATTAAATTTAACAAAACAAAAATAAAAGGGGAAGAACTCAGATATAAGCTTAACAAAATATAAGCATGCCTTATTTGCAGAAAATTACCAAAGTCTGATAAGTGAAACAAATGAAATTTCAATAAATAGAAAGATAATCCAAGTTCATGGAGAAGACTCAATATTTTTTAATTCATGATACACCTCTGTCCAGGCTAACAAAGATAATTGTATCTGTATATTCAACATAAAAGCAATAAATTTGAAGCAATCATTTTACAGATATAAATAAACTTATTAAAATTATATGGAAAGTCAAAGGAAGTATTCAGACTTTTTTTTTTAAATGGAGGACTCACATTACCTGATTTCAAGTCTTACTAGAAAATTATATTAATCTAGAATATCAGTAAAAGGGTAAACACAAAGACAAATTGAACATGATAGGGAGTATAGAAATACATGGACACAAGTATAGTCAATTGGTTTTTGAGAGTCTTAATGGAAACTCAGTGGGGAAAGTAACAAAGCTACCTGAGTGGTTGGACATCATAATTTTTTTTAAAAGAATTTCAACACATACCTCACACCTTACACAAGACTAACTCAAGACAGAAAAGAGAAATAAATTAAAATGCAAGACTGTAAAATTTCTAGAAGAAAATGTATGGAAAGATCTGTGTAATTTTGAGTTTCATGATGAGTACACCACCAGAAGCATTCTCCATTGGGGGGGGAGAGATAAATTTCAATTTGTTGTATATATTAATAAAACTTTGCTCTTTGAAAGATGCTATTAAGAGAATGAAAAGGCCAGTGACAGACTGGAACTAAATATTTACAAATTATATATCTGATGAAGGAGCTCTATCTAGAATATATAAAGATGTCTTAAAATTCAGTAAGGTACTGCTGCTGCTGCTAAGTCGCTTCAGTCGTGTCCGACTCTGTGCGACCCAACAGGCAGCAGCCCACCAGGCTTCCCCATCCCTGGGATTCTCCAGGCAAGAACACTGGAGTGGGTTACCATTTCCTTCTCCAAGCATGAAAGTGAAAGGCGAAAGGAAGTCGCTTAGTCATGTCTGACTCTTCACAGCCCCATGGACCGCAGCCTATCAGGCTCCTCCGTCAGTGAGATTTTCCAGCCAAGAGCACTGGAGTGGGGTGCCATTGCCTTCTTCTCAGTAAGGTAAGAAAATATTAAAACAAGTATTAAGTATGCAAAATAACTTCACAGACTCTTAAACAAAGAAAACACACAGATGAGAAATAAGCATAGCTCAGCTTGTAAAGAAACTGCCTGCAATGTAGGAGACCCTGGTTCAATTCCTTGGTTGGGGAGATCCCCTGGAAAAGGAAACAGCAACGAACTCCAGTATGCTTGCCTGGAGAATTCCACGGACAGAAGAGCCTGGCAGGCTACAGTCCATGGTGTCCCAAACAGTCAGACGCAACTGAGCAACTTTCACTTATCACTGTCACAACATAATACATCATCCAGTTCAGTTCAGTTCAATTCAGTCGTTCAGTCGTGTCCGACTCTTCGCGACCCCATGAATCGCAGCATGCCAGGCCTCCCTGTCCATCACAAACTCCCAGAGTTTACTCAAACTCATGTCCATCGAATCAGTGATGCCATCCAGCCATCTCATCCTCTGTCGTCCCCTTCTTCTCCTGCCCCAATCCCTCCCAGCATCAGGGTCTTTTCCAATGAGTTAACTCTTCACACGAGGTGGCCAAAGTATTAGAGTTTCAGCTTCGGCATCAGTCCTTTCAATGAACACCCAGGACTGATCTCCTTTAGGATGGACTGGTTGGATCTCCTTGCAGTCCAAGGGACTCTGAAGAATCTTCTCCAACACCACAGTTCAAAAGCATCATGTCTTCAGCACTCAGCAATATGTATGTTAAAACTAGAAATAGATACTACATACCTAACAAAATCTGTAAATACAGAACACTGGTGAGAATCTGGAGCAACAACAGGTCTCATGCACCACTGGTTGCAAGGCAGTATGGCAGTATTTTTGCCACAGTTTTAGTGGTTTCTCCCAGAATCAAATGCAGAATTAGCACACAAACCAGAAGTTTCACTCTTAGGTTCAACTGTCTTTAAAATCTGTATCCACACAAAAGCTGACACAAAAGGCAACTTTATGCATAATCACCAAAACCTAAAATCAACCAACGTGGCCTCCAGTTAGTGAACAGATAAACAAACTGGGGTAGACACTTTAATGGAAAACTAGCCAGTAATGAAAAAGAACAAGCTGTAATTCATGTAACCATTTGGAGGAGACCTAAATGCATTTTTTCTAAGTGTAAAAACACAGACCCAAAAAAGTTACATACTTTATGGTTTCATTAGTGATGCCTTCTAGAAAAGGCAAAACTAACTGTAGGAACAGGAAAGAGACCAGTGGTCACCAGGGGTGTTTTGGAAGAGCTTTATGACCAGGTGAGGCACAGAAGATGTTTTCAGTTGCTGAGACCATTCAGGAGAGTACAGTAGCAGTAACAGTGTCTCCGTTGAAACTCACATAACTTCACAACACAAAAAGTGAAATTTAATCTATGAAAATTAAAAAAATAATAATAATAATTAGGAGGTCTGGGGAATTCCAGAATGAAATTCAAACTGCAACTAAAAATATTCTGCTGTATTAAAAATGTGCAACTTAAAAAACCTGGAAGTAGAACTGCCATACGACCTAGCAATCCCACTGCTGGGCATACACACTGAGGAAACTAGAATTGAAAGAGACACGTGCACCCCAATGTTCATTGCAGCACTGTTTATAATAGCCAGGACATGGAAGCAACCTAGATGTCCATCAACAGATGAATAGATAAGAAAGTTGTGGTATGTTTACACAATGGAATATTACTCAGCCATTAAAAAGGATGCGTTTGAGTCAGTTCTAATGAGGTGGATGAAACTGGAGCCCATTATACAGAGTGGAGTAAGCCAGAAAGAAAAACACCAATACAGTATACTAACACATATATGGAATTTAGAAAGATGAAAATGATGATGCTATATGTGAGACAGCAAAAGAGACACAGATGTATAGAACAGTCTTTTGGACTCTGTGGGAGGTGAGGGTTGGGTGATTTGAGAGAATAGCATTGAAACATGTATGTTATCATATGTGAAACAGATCACCAGTCCAGGTTGGATGCATGAGACAAGTGCTCAGGGCTGGTGCACGGGGATGACCCTGAGGGATGGGATGGATAGGAAGGTGGAGGTAGGGTTCAGGATGGGAAACACATGTACACCCATGGCTGATTCATGTCAATGTATGGCTAAAACCACTATAATATTGTAAAGTACTTAGCCTTCAATTAAAATAAACAAATAAATTTTAAAAATAAAATAAAACGTGCAATGTAATCTTACTGAAATGAGATGGGGAGGGTAGGATTACCTAAAATAACTTTGGATAATGATCTTTTGGCTAGAAAATCTAGGCCAAAAGAAAATAGTTATGTGGATATTCGCTTTAGTTGTTAAAGTCATTTCTCATAAGTATGTGGGTACAAACATTATGAAATGGCTGTATATGGATATTGAAATTGAACCTGTAAGTAAATGTAGGAAAGATGGTAAGAGACAGTTTTCTTACTGTTGGACTGTGCTGCTATGTTGTGCTCAGTTATGTCCAGCTCTTTAAAACCCATGGACTGTAGCCTTTCAGGCTCTTCTGTCCATGGGATTCTCCAGGCAAGAACATTGGAGTGGGTTCGCATTTCCTCCTCCAGGGGGTCTTCTTGACCCAGGTATCAAACATGTCTCCTGCATCTCCTGCATGGCAGGTAGATTCTTTACCATTAGCACCACCTGGATTACAAATCAGTAAGTGAGGACAGACAGTATAAACCATGTGGGAATTTATTATAGCTGAAGAAAGCAATACAAATTCATTCCCCCCCCTTAATATACATACAGATGGATAGTTTTGTTGTTGGTCAGTTTCTCAGTCATCTCTGACTCTGCAACCCCATAGACTGCAGCACACCAGTTTCCCTGTCCTTTGCCATCTCCCAGAGTTTGCTCAAACTTATGTCCATTGAGTCAGTGATGCTATCCAAACATCTAATCCACTGTTACCCCGTTCTCCTCCTGCCATCAATCTTTCCCAGTATCAGGATCTTTTCCAGTGAGTCAGTTCTTCACATAAGGTGATCAAAGCATTGGAGTTTCAGCTTCAGCATCACTCCCTCCAATGAATATTCAGGATTGATTTCCTTTAGGATTGACTGGTTTGATCCCTTGCTATCCAAAGGACACAGAAATAAATAAGTGTGTGTATATATATGTTATATATTTCTTAACTTTGACTGCTGAGAGAGTCTAGAAATAATGACATCCCAGTAGCAATAAACAAACTCAGCCAAGCTATTGGATTCTAACACTATTCTCCAGTGAAAGAACTCAGGGCTCCTTAAAAAAGTAGCTGGTTCTAGGGGATACACCAGCTGAGAATGGAGTATCTTGTAATGACAGCAAATGAGAAAGTAGCTAAAAAAACAAAAGTGTGAGGACAGGTCAAAGGGACACAGGAGTAGGCAACTTGAAAGAGCTTTCAGTGGTTAAGAATTGTGAGCAACAGAATCATTAGCACAGTATGAAATGAAATTCATGAGTATCTACTGATATCAATAAATGACTGAATAAATGTAGAAGAGGGAAATCTTCTGAAGAATTCCAAATTAAGTGTGGAAATACTCCCTCCTCAAAGATGAAGCTTATTTCCCACCCCCTAGATTGTGGGATGAGTTTAATGTCTTGCATCAAAAAGTAGGAGACCCTGGTTTAATTCCTGGGTCAGGAAACTTGAAAGAGCTTTCAGTGGTTAAGAATTGTGAGCAACAGAATCATTAGCACAGTATGAAATGAAATTCATGAGTATCTACTGATATCAATAAATGACTGAATAAATGTAGAAGAGGGAAATCTTCTGAAGAATTCAGAAGGGATTAGGAGAAGGGATAGGCTGGAGAAGGGATAGGCTTGCCACTCCAGCATTCTTAGGCTTCCCTTGTGGCTCAGCTGGTAAAGAGTCCACCCACAATGCAGGAGACCTGG
>CM035283.1:15951636-15967697 GCA_020226075.1 Hydropotes inermis | reverse complement strand
GTTTGATCCCTGGGTTGGGAAGATTCCTTGGAGAAGGGAAAGGCTACCCACTCCAGTGTTCTGGCCTGGAGAATTCCATGGATTGTATAGTTCACGGGATCGCAGAGTCGGACAAGACTGAGCAACTTTTACTTTCACAAAGTAGGATATAGCAAAGGAAGAAAATAAATTCTACAATGGAAAAATCTAGTAGACACTAATTCAGACAGCTGGCCAAAATTTAACATCATCACTGGTAAGTCATGTTGAGAACGGGTCCCACTAATATAATGTGGTAAGAATGGCACTTCATCTCTGTGGTCTTCTTCCCAAGAAACTGTAAGTGCAGTCTAAGCACGAGAAAATCATCTTGGGAACTCAGGTGATGTAAGAAAGTCTAGACCAGCACACAAAAAGAGACAACATACAGAAAACTGCAGGGAGAGTTGACAGTTGACAGTTAACATAGCTGACAGTTAACCTCAACCACAAGACCGCTGAG
This sequence comes from Hydropotes inermis, assembly GCA_020226075.1. Taxonomy (NCBI): domain Eukaryota; kingdom Metazoa; phylum Chordata; class Mammalia; order Artiodactyla; family Cervidae; genus Hydropotes; species Hydropotes inermis. The sequence continues at coordinate 15,967,216 of CM035283.1, read as the reverse complement.
TGATTTCAAATGATTTGAGATCCCTACCTTCATAATTTCTATCTGAGGCTATGGAAATCACAAAGTAGAGTTAAGACACCTTTATTGGCCCTTTTGATTTATATACAGAATTCATGAGTACAATAAACATTGTACTCATTTAATGCTGTCTACATGGGGGGGATTTATTATGCATCTATAGTACCAAAGGAAAAAAATTTCAAAAATATACTGAATGAAAGAACCAAGAAACAAAGTTTTAGACATGAGCCTAGTGCCAACACAATTAATCTATGAACAAAATTAGAGCAATGTTTGCTTGGATTGGAGGGCTTTCTAGAAAGCAACATGAACAAACGTTCTTGGATAGTGGAAATAATCTATGTGTGTGCGTTTTGTGTGTGTGTGTGTGATGTTAGTTAAATGAGTATTCATTTTTCACCATACATGTTCAAACTGCACCCTTGTTGTTCAGTCATTAAGTTGTGTCTGACTCTCTGTGACCTCATGGATTGCAGCAGGACCAGGCTTCCCTGTCCTTCACCATCTCCTGGAGTTTGCTCAAGCTCATGTCCATTGAGTCAGTGATGCCATCCAATCATCTCATTCTCTGTTGCCCCCTTCTCTTCCTGCCCTCAATCTTTCCCAGCCTCAGAGTCTTTGTACCCTTAATCACAGAGATTTTTCATCTCAAATCCTTTCTGGAATGAGATTCTTTAAAATGTAAAAATAAAGATGTGACATTTTTCTTATGAAAGTAAACTTCTCTTTGATTTCTCCGTGGCATAACAGACTATAAACTTCAATATTGTAAATATGATTTTATCTGTTGGTCTGTGATCATTCACAACATGTCCCTGATTTAAAATAACAAACACTCTTGTTATGAATATTTGCTAGAAAATGATGCCAATGGTTTTGCATACTATCATGCTGAGAATATCATCCTGTTTGGGGGCAAACTGGCCTGATTCTGTATGCAAATTGGCCTGATTCTGTATTCCACAATGTACCATGTAAAGCATCACTTGGTGATGGCTTTTTAATGAATACCTGATCTGTTGTATTCAACATTCATTTAACAAACACTTGATTACGTGTCTGCTCAATGCAGAGATTAAGATAAGTTTAGGTGAAAGAAGAGTAAGAGAAAAACATTCTCTCACTAGCCTATAGTCAGTAGTTAAAACTATGAGTTAGTTTTATTTTAGGTTACTGAGTATTTCCACTTGAACTTCTCACCTTTAAAGTTTCACTGTTGACACTGAGGAAGTATTTTTACAGTGTACTTCACTACAGTTTCTTCAAAGGTAAGTCAAAGGCTACACTCCTTTGATTAAACCTCAAAGCTGGTGCTTTGAACTGAAGAGTCAGTGACTTGAAAATAAAATTGTATATATATTAAATCTTGTATCATCTTTTTATAAAGGTTATTTTTGAAATTTTATGTAATGATATTCCAGGGGGCAAAATAAATAAACAAATGCTATTCTTCACTCTAGTCCCAAACCAAACTATTGATGTTTGTTTCTGGCATTGCTATTCTAATTTTAAAGTTCCAACCAAAATCATGACATAAAAGCCAATAAAATGAGTGGCCATAGACTAAAAGAAAGCAGAATTTTATGGAGTTATAATCAGACAATAAAGAATATGCCTCCTATGTGGGAGACCTGGGTTATATCCATGGGTTGGGAAGATCCCTGGAGAAGGGAGAAGCTAAACACTCCATTATTCTCGCTTATAGAATCCCATAGACAGAAAAGCCTGGTGGGCCACAGTCCATGGAGTCACAAAGAGTCAGACACAACTGAATGAATAGCACAAAACAACAACATATTTGGTGAAAAACTTTCTGTCATATAAATCTTGAATTTCAGTCTCTAAAAAAGCCTGTCCTCATCAAGATATTTTCTATCAGTTACATAAATATGTTATATCTATAATCTTAAATTTTATAAGATTAGAGGGAGAAATTAATTTTTTTATTGAATGTAATATGATGATAATGGATCAAGAATAATTGGTGAAATCTAACTGTTACTATCAAAGAATTATCATTATTAAATGCAAATAAACTAGCCACTACCTGGAATTCAATTTATTTCTGTCTTGTTGTGTAACAACAAATCTAAAATGTAGCATGATCATCATACTTGTGGTTATTGAACATAAAGTGGACACTTGGGCTTTTTCAAACAATTCTATGAACATTGTTTTCCACAGGTTAAGATTTAAATTGTGGAAAATTCTTCAAGAGACGGAAATACCAGGACACCTGACATGCCTCCTGAGAAATCTGTTTGCAGGTCAAGAAGCAACAGTTAGAATAAGACATGGAAAAACAGACTGGTTCCAAATAGGGAGAGGAGTAAGTTAAGGCTGTATATTGTCACCCTGATTATCTTACTTTTATACAGAGTACATCATGAGAAATGTTGGACTGGATGAAGCACAATTTGGAATTGAAGTTGAAACACAAGTTGAAGCACAAGATTGTCAGGAGAAATATCAGTAATCCCAGATATGCAGGTGATACCACCCTTATGGTAGAAAGTGAAGAAGAACTAAAGTGCTTTTGGATGAAAGTGGAAGAGAAGAGTGAAAAAGTTGGCTTAATGCTCAACATTCAGAAAACCAAGATCATTCATCTGGTCCCATCAGTTCCCACCAGTTCCATCTGGTCCCATGGCAAATAGATGGGGAAACAGTGGAAACAGTAACAGACTCTTTGGGGGGGGGGGGCTCCAAAATCACTGCAGATGGTGACCACAGTCTTGAAATTAAAAGACGCTCGCTCCTTGGAAGAAAAGCTATGACCAACCTAGACAGCATATTTAAAAAGCAGAGACATTACTTTGCCAACAAAGGTCATTCTAGTCAAAGTTATGGCCTTTCCAGTAGTCACGCATGGATGTGAGAGTTGGACTATAAAGGAAACTGAGCGTGGAAGAATCAATGCTTTTGAACTGTGGTATTGGAGAAGATTCATGAGAGTCCCTTGGACTGCAAGGAGATCCAACCAGTCCATCCTAAAGGAAATCAGTCCTAAATATTCATTGGAAGGACTGATGGTGAAGTTGAAACTCCAAAATTTTGGCCACCTGGTGTAAAGAATGAACTCCTTGGAAAAGACTCTGACGCTGGGAAAGATTGAAGTCAGGAGGAGAAGGGGAAGACAGTGGATGAGATGGTTGGATGGCATCACCAACTGGATGGACATGAGTCTGAGAAAGCTCCAGAAGTTGATGATGGACAGGAAAGTCTGGCATGCTGTAGTCCATGGGGTAACAAGGAGTCAGATATGACTGAGCAACTGAACTGAACTGAATTGAACTGAAGATTTAAAATCTTGTGATTCAGTTATTCATTCATTCAGATACCAAAATTAATTTCAGAATTAACTTTTCTAGAGAACTCACATTTGTAAAAGAGTACCATTTTTTACTCCTCAGAAAGTTCATGAAAAGCAGAAACAGCTTGATTATTTGGCTGTGCCAAGGCTTCTCCTGGGAGGGAAAAAAAATAAAGAAGGCAGTGTGAAGCACTGTAATAATGTAATAATTCTGTAAACTTCATTTATGCTTTCACAGGTTCACAGAATAAAAGCAAAGAGAAAAATCATTTTCCCTTTATTTCCATTTTAATTGGGACCTTTAGAGACTCACCTTTATTTTGGGAAAAAAAAAAAAAAAAACAGCAAAACCGTGAAATGTGGGGATCTTGGCTGTCCTTTTTTTTCTTGAATGTTATAATTCATTGCAAACTGAACTTCATCGGTTCCTCAAATGCCAGGAAAGTCATTTAACTATGTTGTACGTGAACCTGTCGACAGGTTGGAGAAAAGCAATTTTAGATGTCAGAATGAGAAAGTACTGGAGGAAGAAAAAGAAAAACAATCTTTTAAATGCAATCTCTATGTTAAGATGCATTTTTATTCCCTGTAATGTTACCCTTTGATGTATGTACAATTCCTAGAGTAGTCAATTAAAAGATTAAAAGGCCCTGTGGCCACATTATGAATGATAATTATTTGAGCAATCTGCTGCTCAGGTAGATAAATGGCTGTGTCTGGAAAATAGTTTGAAAATAATGCTGCAAGGACAGAGCCAAGTCAAAATATATTTTTCTCATTGAATTCAACACTGAGACATAATTTCTTAAGCACTTCGTCTTTCAAAGTCAGCTCTTTGAGCCACAGGTAACTAACTGAAGTTTTTTCAGAGGAACTCTGAGGCTAACCATGCCCACACTTATTTAAATAGCACCACAGATAAGAATGCTAGTGCATAAAGCAATTGTCCTCAAGTGCAGCCCGTTTGCCTTTGGGAAAGTTGCAAAGAGTTTTTGTTCCTGCTGCCAAAATCAAATGTAATCTTTCCAATCTGACCCTTTTCCAATCTGATTGCATTTTCTATATTTTTCTCAGTCGGCAGGCACATGGATCCAATTCACATTGGATAACTGGATCCAATTCCACATTCATAAGTGGACTCTTGTTTTTGAGGTTTACAAGCATCACTGCAGTCATAAAAACTTTACCAGCAACCATGAATCTCTCATCCTTGTGGCAAATCCTAGTGGTCTAGGCAGAAACACTTCATCTGGAAGTTGAGAGACATTTTCATAAGTAAACATTAAGCCTTTTAAAATCCAAAAATTGAATAAAGAGAAGAAATGCAATATTCTTTATCAAAGACTTATGCTAATTCAGTATGAAATGTTAAACAATAGTCCTCCTAGTAAAAACTCCGATGGCAGACATTCAAACAGTTCAATGAGCAAAAAATAAATTTACTATGGAATAGAACGAAATACTTACAATTAACTTTTAATAGAAACACGTGGAAATATTTTGGCTTAACATGTTAAAATGCAAAATATAATGTCCAATTCTGTCTTATTCATCTATTCAATAAATATTCATTGAAATTCATAAGGATTAAACTAGTCCTTGAAATAGACATTAAGGTAATTTTACAAATAATTCAAACTTGAAATAACTATCTCTGAAATTTCAAATTAGCTTTACATTGTTAAATTTATAGCAAGCATAATTATTTCTTTGATTGTTATGTATAGACCTAAAATGATGATGATATTTTATGATATGTTAATTCAAGTGATATATAACCTGATCATTGATTAAAAACTACTTATATATGTACATCTCATAAAGTGTGATATCTACACTATAGATATGTGTATGTATATATATATATATATATATATAGACATGGAACATTTTCCCAATGTTACATGAAATATTTTGCAACCTTACTAGATAGGATAAGCTGAAGGCCCTTAAAATTCAGTGTGTTTTTTTTTTTTTTTTGAGTGTGTAAGGGTTCTTGTTGTTGTTAATTTGTCCTCCAGTGCAAAAAACATGCTATACTAGGCTTCATCAAGTAGGAAAAAGGAAAAAGTACCAATTATTATCAAACTTCAGTGTTTTAATAAGAATTACATAGGACATGTTCTTTTAAATTAATATTTCAAATCTCCATTCACAGAGCATTAGATTTAGTAAGACTGACTCAGAGCCTAGGGATCTGCATTTTGACAACTAGTCCATGTATTTTTCACAAATTAATTAAATTAACATCACTTTAAGAATCTACTGGATAGATGTCATTATTCTGATTTCACAGTCCTTGATCAAGATTCACCTAAGAAGTAAAGCCTAAATATTTCTGCTCAAAAAGCCCTTAAGCAACTAGTTGCTTAATTATATTGTATCCAAATATATCCAACTATAATATCCAAACACATAGTTATTCTTTTCATGTTTTGTTAAAATGAACTATATAAAAAATTTAAAAATATTTTAAATAGGCATTGTAGGTAAGATTTATAGACTCTACTTGGAAGAGGACACAAATGATGTAAGTTCTAATATATAAAGAGTATATATGTTTTGTAATAATTTGTAATAGAGCCAGTGCTTTCCAGGTGGAGCTAGTGGTAAAGAACCTACATGCCAATGCAGGAAACATAAGAGTAGTGGATTCCAACCCTTGGTTGGGAAGATTCACTGGAGAAAGGAATGCCAATCCACTCCAGTATTTTTGCCAGGAGAATCCCACAGACAGAGAAGCCTGGTGGGCTACAGTCCAGAGTCACAAAGTCAGACACAACGGAAGCGACTTAGCATGCACACATAATAGAGCCAGGATACTACTTGAGCAGTTCATAGCATTGAACACTCTGAAAATATAAATAAAGAATGATACACTCTTTTATGGGGCTTTAGTTCATTTGGATATACCTGGAGACAAGTTAATCACTTTGCCAAAGTGCCTCTGTTGGCAGCAGCATTTCTTTTGCTCAAGCCTCTGCCTCTCTGCAGAAATTTCTTTCACTTTGTAAAATGGTGTATGGCTCCAGTCTCTAATGACTCTCCAGATTTCTGACACATGTGGTGGCCTGAATGCATTTCTAGAGATATATTCCAAAATCACATAACATGGCACTATATACTTTAAAGACTACTACCATGATAAATTCCCTACAGCCACAATTTATCTAGACAAAAGAATAAATATATGACAGATAAACTCATATTTTGTGAGAATAAGAAGCAAGAAAATGTTCCATAAACTAGCTTTTTCATCTTTCTGACTCTAGTTTAGAATGAACAAACATGCTTATACTTCAAGGATGTGGACTTATGATGGCCACAAGTTTCCTTTCCTGAGTTTCTAGCTTCTACTAAAGATCTGAGAACTCAAAGCTAATAGATCATGCTCACAGCTGGTCTACTATATGTTCATTTCTGTTGGAGTGCACATAATATAAATTCCTTCTTTATTGAAACACAATTAAAAACAGAGAATATAATTTTTTAAATGCCTTAGAAGATGAAAGATCCCTAAATAATATGTTTGACTTAGTCTTCTAATCTCTAACATATTAATAAAAGTATAATATAATTTATTTAGTTTGATAAAGATAATAAATATTTATCTGCTGTTGTTTAGTCCCTAAGATGTGTCAGACTCTTGCGTGACACCATGGAGTGTAGCCTGCCAGGCTCCTCTCTCTGGGGGATTTCCCAGGGGAGAGTAATGGGGTGTATTGCCATTTCCTTCTCCAGGAAATCTTCCTGACCCAGAGATCCAACTCCTGTCTCCTACTTAGCAGGTGAATTACCAATGAACCACCAGGTAAGCCATCAAGGAAGATAATATATACAGACTTATCCATGTATATATTAAAACACAAATAGGTTAAATGAAAATATAATAGTTGGGTTCCTTGGTTACATTTGTTAAATCCATTTTTTTAAATTAAAATCCAAATTTTGGAGGTGATTATTTCAAAAATTAAAGAGATGTAGGTGTACAAAGGCAAATGTTTTTACTAGCTTCAAGAATCTAAAACAATTTCTGCTAGACATTACTACTGTATTTTTGTACTTTGTAGATATATTGCCTCTGGAAGAAGTAATTTCAGAAGTGACACTGGAGTGTTATAACTTTTCAAGTTTCTTCTTGTGTTTTGTCTTAGAGAAAAGTATGATCAGCATATCCATCAAGAATCAATTTTGTCTTCCTATGAGTGATTCACTGTGAATAGGCATCCTTCCAGAAATAGAATACTTTTCTTAAGTGCATATAGTTCCTCCCCAGGGCTTCTCAATCTATTCATTTCAAAGTGTGGGTGGCAGGTTTATGTGTATATTGAGTCATATCTGACTCATTGCAGCTCCATGTATTGTAGCCCCCTGAGGCTCCTCTGTCCAGGAAATTTTTCAGGCAAGCGTGCTAGAGCAGGTGGCCATTTCCTATTCTAGGGGATCTTTCCGACCCGGGGATGGAACCCACGTCTCTTATGTCTCCTGCATTGGCAGGCGGGTTCTTCTCAGGTGTCACCAGAGGAGCCTTTAGCAAGTAGAACCATGAATACCTTTCAGCCTGAAATTATATCTCAGTGTATATAGTAGAGAAGTTGCTGACTTGGGTTCAAATCCCATTTCTCCCACTTATGAATTCTAATCTTGAGTATATGGTATTTGTTCATCTCATCAGTTAACCAAACATAATTATGTTGCCCAAATTAGTTGTTAAAAGTAAATATATGAAAAAAAGTAAATATATGTATACCGATGGCTGATTCACGTTGAGAAATTTTGTTGTTGAGAAAACAACAAAATTCTGTATAGCAATTATCCTTCAATTAAAAAAAATAAACAAATTAAAAAAAAACATTTAGGGAAACAAATTGAACCTCTGATGCTGGAGACATAAAAAAAAGTAAATACGAAAATGTGTAGAGATGCACATCAATATTTAAACGATTCCTTTGTCATCAGATATGTGTCTCTACTATCTATCTATATCTGTATCTGTGTAGACGTTTTGAAGATGGACATTCCGAAAGTACTTTTTTATACATGTACTTACAGTATGTGAGCTGAGGTCAGAAGAGTTCAGTTTTTGCTCTGGCTTGGCCTGCTTCAGGAAAATGATTATGTATTCACACCATGAACTAAGGGAGGGCCTCACTCTCCTGAAGAGGCAACAGAGAGCCACGCCTTCCTGGCAACAGACCTCAGGAGAGCATGAGGACCATTGCTCCTTTGCCAGGACCAGGTTTGCAGACTTCTGTAGGCAGAGGAGACTTGTGCAGGATAGAAAATCACAAGTCTTTTCTTTCCATTTTTCTTTTGGGAGACTATCCAAGTTAGAGCAGTTAAAAGAAAGTATCTTCTGTTCAACATCAGCAATATGATATACACTTAAGCTAAGATCAGCTAAAAGCAAGGCAGAACAAGCACTTCATTTTTCTTCATAGAGATAATGGTTTATAAATTGTTTTATGTTTCTGAACTAGGGGGAGAACAGAAATATTTTTGCCAATTTCTCTTATAGTACATAAAAGGCAGTAAGCAGTGTTCTCCGTGAGTGCTGGCTTTCTTTGACACATAGAGAGAAAACAAAATTAATAGACCCTGTTGCTTTATTATCTGTAAATATATATACATATATACATATGGCACATATACATAGGCATATATAGTCAAACTTATTTCAAACAGATGCACAGACTACATATTTTAAAATATACTTCAAATAAAACAATTTCCATGAAGTTATATATGTCCCAGCTTTTTTAGTTCTATCAAGTAATGCATAGAATTTAAAATTACATTATTGATATGACTATCAAGCTGATAATTTAATTTAAATGATATCAAGTATCACTGTACGTACTTTGGGTTCTATTATGGCAAAGGTTAGCAATTTAAATCATTTAAAAATGAAGTATGATAGTACAGCCAATTTCTGGTAGATATAAATAATCTAATAAAAAGACAAAAATATATAAAATTCTAGAGGAGGTAAAGTGACGTAAAATGGGCCTCAGTGTGATCCACAGAAGCCTGAGTGACTTAGAAAAGCATTGTGTTGTTGTTCAGTCATTAAGTCCTTTCTGACTCTGCAAACCCATGGACTGCAGTACATCAGGCTCCTCTGTCCTTCACTATCTCCTGGAGCTTGCTCAAACTCATGTCCATAAGAAATAATTGCTGACAAAATTGTGGCCCCAGTGATGTCAGCATGATTGTCATAATAGACTATACAAATGTAACCATATTATCACATTTCAAACCCAAAACCACTACTCAGTCTACTAGAGGAATTTATTCAACTATAAATTCAGTATATACTTAATAGAAAATTTTAATAGATAAGGAGTCTTTTACAGTAATGCATTTTAACACTAAATTTTCTAGAATATATTTTGATAATTTCCATTTTTTAGCAGATTTGAGCTATAATGCTATAGTTTGTATCTTAAAATCTTACAAACGGTAGCATAAAACCTATTATTTTGTACTTTGGGTAGGAGAATAGATAGTTTTTAAAGTGTCATGAGGAAAGTTGACTATTATTTTTTCAATGTGAGCTTTATATGAAAATCTAGGAATATAAAGAGGGGAGATGTAATTTGTATTGCATTTCTCAGTCCTCTTGCTTGAAGTAGAGATATTTGGTATTTTCTGGCTAATCAATGGTGAGAGGATGTGGTGAGTAAGATGGTAAAGATCTTGACCCATTTCTGGCCTACCTTGCCTTCATTCCTTCTTCCTTCTTCTTTTTCCCTAGAGATATTAGGAAACAGTTGTTGAGAGTAACTGTGTCAGGATAATAGCAATCTCGAATCCTGGGACAGAGCTACTCACAAGAGAAACCAGACAAGGAGTGCTTACACTGGACATTTTGGGAATGATTTTGTAAGTATGTATGCAGCGCTGCGCTACCACGATATGAGCTCAGTGGGCCTACCCAGGCTAACAAGGCATTTAAAGGAGTGTGGGGGGAAAGGTGGAGCAGTGACAGATTTTATTTTCTTGGGTTCCAAAATCATCGCAGATACTGGCTGCAGCCATGAAATTAAAAGACGCTTGCTTCTTAGAAAGAAAGCTATGACAAACCTAGACAGCATATTAAAAAGCAGAGACATCACTTTGCTGACAAAGGCCCATATAGTCAAAGTTATGGTTTTTCCAGTAGTCATGTATAGAAGTGAGAGCTGGAACATGAAGAAAGCTGAGCACCAAAAAATTGATGTTTTCTGAGTGTTGTGTTGGAGAAGACTCTTGAGAGTCCCTGGGACTGCAAAGAGATCAAACTTGTCAATCCTAGAGGATTGAGAATATGCACTGAAAGGACTGATGCTGAAGCTAAAGCTCCAATACTTTGGCCACTTGATGTGAAAAACAGAATCATTGGTAAATCCCTGATGCCAGGAAAGATTGAGGGCAGGAGAAGAAAGGGGAGACGGAGGATGAGATGGTTGGATGGCATCATTGACTCAATGGACATGAATCTGGGCAAATTCTGGGAGATAGTGAAGGACAGGGAAGCCTGGTGTGCTGCAGTCCATGGGATTGCAAAGAGTCAGACATGACTGAGCTATGGAACAGCAAACAGTACTGTGGTGGTTTTACCTGAGCTGTGGGATGAGGCTAGAACACAGCCAACAGTCAGCTACTTTTACTATTATTAATGGAAAATATATATCAATTCAATTTGAACTCACAGTGCAGGAACTAGATGACAAAGAGACATTAAAATAAGAAGAAGAATGAAAGAACTCAAGAACTGAGAATACCTTGTCTGGGAGAACAAACCAAGGAGAATTGTAAGGAAAAGTCCAAGAAGTGTGCATGTGTTTCACATTACTAAAATGAAAAGATTGTAACCACCCAAGAGAACTTGTTGACTGGGACCTTTATAGAAACTTAAGATAATGATGATTAACAAAATTAAAAAGGAATGTTAAGTGGAGATAGCAATATAAAAGTTAAAGTCTAAGGAGAATTTTCTGAAGCTAAGGGAACATAGAGTCAACTTGCTGTTTCCATGAATTTCCTATTCTAAACCAGAAAGCCCAACAGACAAGGTATGTCTTCTTTCTCATGACAGAGTTTGGAAATAGCAAATATGTCAACAGAGGTTTCTTTAATAACATGACAGAAAACAAGCCATTACATCTACTTTTCACTATTTACTAAGTAGTGTTGATCAGCTTGAGTTTCTGTGATCATTTAATTGGGACTTGCATTATGTTAATAGACATTTAATGCCATCTAAAAAAATACCACAATGATAGTGTATTAATGTTTCTTTATCTTAAATAATTATTTTTATTTGAAAGACATTTATTTTTCTCTTCTATTTTCATTAAAATTTAGACATTAAAATATGTCTAACGTTAAAGCAACTGAAAACATCTGTATTTCAGCTTTGCTAGTAAGACTATACGAACATAAAATGACAGTGCAACAGCCTTCTAGTGACATCTGCTGAACAACCAAATTCTTCCTTTAGCAATAAACATAAAAGGAAAAGTTATCTGTTTATAAAGGAGAAAGAAAAATGAATTTTCCTGAGTTTCCATACAAAATTAAGATTTGAGATTTAAAATTAGAAAATTGGGTATTTGTTACTTTAATATTAATATAGCAGTATGATTAGTTGAACAAGAAACTTGACTGTTTATACATTGCAGAATATAAATTATACCAAAGCATGCTGCCATTTTTCCTTCCTCATGATCTCTTCCAGTTCTGCAAAAGTTTAATTTAAGGGAACATAGCTTTAAGAATAAAAAAGAAAAAAGAATTTCTTAGGGCAGGTGCTGAAAATTAGCAATGCATATACAACAAACTCAAGAAAGATGAAGAGTAAGACATAGCAGTCATATTTTTGAGAGCAACCCAGGTTAGACAACTTCTGATACAAAAAAAAGTAGAAACTTTAAAAAGTTTATAAAGAAATTAAAATAAAACAAATCATTTGAAAAAACTCTAAAGTAACTTAAAACTTATTTATAAAAATATATGCTAGCTAAATTAATCAGTAACTACCAGGTAAGCATATGGCATGGACAACTTATTATCAGATATGTTAGATATTTTAACATTAACAAAATATATAGATTAATAAAACTGTTAAATAACATTGCATTGAATAATTGTCCTAATATATATTCTTTTTTTATTTTATTTTATTTTATTTATTTTTTTTGGAAATTAGAACACTTTACCTTGTGCAATGTTTGGTCCATTCTTAGCTTCTCTTTTCTTCTTCTTAAATTATGCAATTAAAGGAGCACCCGGCACACAACTCGACACAGAGCATGTGGGAGGCCAGGCCGGTGACTGGAGCCCGGGCCGCAGGCCTGAGCCCCTTGCTGCGCCGGCTGCCAGCTCCACACGGCAGCCCCGGGTCCGGGAGGGCACAGGGGCACGGGGGCGGCGCGTCCGGCCCCGGCAGCTCCCCAGCCCACCTCTGCCGGCGCCCGGCGGGCAGTGCGCTATCCCACACCTGTGGCTGGGAGGGTCCCCGCATCCTCTGTCCAGCAGAAGGCCGGTCGCCTCCCCTGCTGTGGGGGCCGCGATCCAGCCCCCCGCCAGGGATGCTGCCTCAGACCAGGTCCTCCAGGTCCACCTCGGGGATCGGCTCTCGCCAGTAGCAGAAGGAGCTGAACTCCGGGCATGGGAAGGCGGAATTCTGTTCCTTGCTGAGAAGCGGGAACACGTGTTCCACGAGCTCGCTCAGCCTGTGGTACGAGGACTTGTTTCCTTTGGTCCCTTCTTGTATCAGCTCGCCCTTGGGGTTCACGGTGAAGATCCTGCAGTCTGGGACACCCACCTGTCTGTAAGCATAGCCGTCACTTGGGCGGTTCCCAAAGGCAGCGTAGAAGGGCTGCTGAGCTGGGGCAAAGAGATTCTTGATGTCGGTCAGACACTCAATCTTGAACTTCTCCGGCTTCTTTCCTATTACTTCCCTGTGGAAGGCAGAAAACGGGCTGCTGGGGGACAGCATGAGGGGGCCGCGGGGGGATGGTGCCCTTGTCGTTGACCCAGCGCAGGTAGCCGCGGGTCATGTCAGCCATGCCGACGGCGCGGGCCGAGCAGTACAGGAGCTCGGAGCCATTCTCGTGGATGGAGTGGTAGAGCTTCGCAATACCCTGGTGCGTCCCGTCTTTGCCCAGCTGTGGAAGAATCTGTCCCAGAGCGTCCGACTTGGCTATCGTCCCGTCAGTGTCGGAAATGGTGACCTTGTCGTTCCGGTTCCACAGGTAACTGGTCGCGGCAGAGCGGCGGGTGCCTTGATACTGGGTTGTGACTAAACACAGCGTCGTTTGGGCCATCCTGGGGGTTCAGTTTCGCGATCTGGTCTGAGGACAGACGAAGAGACTTCCTATAGGAGGTTGTGCCACTCTGGCTTGGGGGTTCTGTGGGGGCGGAGTCCACCTTGATGGACTCTTCCAGTTCCTGGGACCCTTCGTCACTCGATGAGTCGTCCTCGGCCGACCTGCCGCTGGCCGGCTCCTTTGCGCTTGATGGCCGGTCACTGGGCGGTGGGACCTCCACCTTCCCTTCCTTGGCCTCTGGAAGCTGCTTGGTTATGCTCTCCCTCTTACGCCAGAACCACCAGCGGCCAGATTTCATTGGCATCTTGTCTGACCCAGGACTCGACTGTGGCCTTGGTGCGCAGATTCCAAGTTTCAGCTTCTATGTAACAGGCTCATTAGCCATAAGCTGAAGGAACCACACTGACGCTATGCTTCCGGGGGCCATGTCGCCTTCTTCTTACTGTTCCTTTCCTTGGGAAGGCTCTTCTGGAAGACCTGAGGGCTGAGGACCATGGGGGCCGCCAACGCCCAGCTGTAGTAACGGTTATATATCCGTATCACAAGGTTGGGATTGTGTATGAGTCCAGGGTTTTCTGCGAATTCATGGTACGTAATGATGTGCTCCATAAATTTCTCTCTGGAGATCTCTCCGTTCTCGCTGAGGCCGCCGCAGAGCGACAGGGTGACGTCGGGCAGGTCCATGGCGGAGTCCGAGAGGCACTCGGTGCCGCTGTCGGCCGCCGCGCTGCCCAGCGACTGGGGGCACTGGGAGCCGGACAGCGTGTCGGGCCACTGCCGGGAGCCGGGCTCCGACTCGCTTTTGGGGAAATAGAGAGCTGCAACCTCAGGTTCCAGTTCCTGCAGGTCGTCCAGGTAAGTATCATCAGGCCCCTGGTGTTGGCTTCTCTTGTGGACACCTCTCTTCTTGGAGGGTGAGTCAACGTTAGCAGCTGGTCGAGCTTCTGAGGGGGCCTCCATGAAGGGGGGTGAGGGAGGCGGGCTCCCGAGGGCCGGCTGCCGAGGCTGCCCCACCATGCTGTTTCCCTGGGGCTGGCGGCTTGGGCCTCACGATGGTGCAGACCGTCTCCCCCATGGAAGCGTCCTTCTCAACCTCACTCAGGAGGCTGTCCTCGCTGGGGATCACCCGGAAGTGGGTGTTTTCTGACGGCGTGGTCATCGCTGTCCTGGGGTGATACTCAGGCCGCTCCCGTTTGCTGACCTTGGTGGACTCCGGGAACCCGCCCCAGGTCCACTCCATGTGGGACTCGGATCTGAGCAGGCTCCCGGCGGGCTTCACTTCCAGCTCTGAGTCACTCTTAGGACTGGCCACTGGCGGGTAGGGGTTGTCTAGAGGGGACCAGCCTCCATCAGACAAGAGGTAGTGGTCTCTGGAATGGAAGAGCAGGGGCTCCTTATGTTCTTCTTCCATTAAGGAAGCATTTGAAGATCTTCTTGCCGACTGGGCCCCCTTGTCATCGTCAGAGCTCAGGTCCACCCCCATGGTGTCCTCGGCAGGGGGCGACACGGCCTGCTCCTCCTTCTTACTGTCCTGTTTGCATTTCTTCCTTCTTCGTTTTTTCTTTTTCACAGAACCGGGGGTGAAGACTGTCTCTGCTTCCAGGATGTGGGCAACATCCGAACTCTGAGAAGGTCTTGCATTTCCACCTGGTTTCACCAAACGGCTGTCAATGTATACTCCTCTTCTGTTTCCTAGACAAAGAAAGCTTCCCCGTCGTCGCCCAACTTCATGTGGAGATCCTCAGCGTCACCATTGATCTCTGTGTCAATCACCTTCTCCTTGGACCTCAGGACCCCCAGCCTCCCGAAGCGCACGTGGAAGGGTGAGCACTGGGAGGAGCCATCCTGCTGCCGCACAACCGCTACGTCGATGCAGCCGGACGGCGTGGCCTGGTTGATGCCCTTGTAGAGCTCCTTCACTGTGACGATC